>CM021108.1:605196507-605894458 GCA_007115665.2 Sequoiadendron giganteum | reverse complement strand
GCTCCAATGGATGTAGATCTTGACTCTTTCTTGAATGTTGTGGATCTTGAATGGAAATCTTGCTTAAATCATGAAACCCTATATCACAATTGTTAGCTCAAAAACACACATGATGCATGATGACTTTGACATGATGCTTGATACTTTAATAATGCTCTTAAATATTTGATAATCAACTCTTGAATGCTCTTGTAAACACTTAAATTCTCTTGTGAACTCAAATTTTCTATCAGGATGCCTATTCAACTTTCTAGGTGAAAAATGAATGAAATAACCTTGTATTTATACTTTTTTATGCCAAATTTCTCAAAATTACAACACTACAAGTCGACATCAGATCTAGGAGGATAAAATCCCACCAAGAATTTGAATTAAATTTTATTTTGGGCCACACAAGACTCATACGCCAGAAGTGTTGTATGAGTCCCATTAGCCTTAACTATGGGACACATTTTTCAAAAATGCTTAGATTCATGTGAAATCAAGATTGAGGCCCTAAAACCTAGGACTCATACGCCCAAGGTGGCGTATGAGTCCCAGATCACTAAATCTGGTCCACATAACCTAAAAAGACATGAATTATGATTAGATGTTGGTTTATGTCAGGATTATCCTTGAAAAGATGCATTAATTAAGGCATAAAGAAGCCTCATTAATTAATGAAAGCCCTATATTAGTGTGGAAGTGTGGTACAACACTTTACAACACTCTAAATAAGGTACAATTAAGTTCATTTAGTTTACAAGGGCCCAAGACCTAATGTGAATGTGTTAGACTCATTACAACACTAAATCAAGGCATGATTAAACTTGATTTAACAAGGAGGACTTGAAAACAAGTGTAAAAATGTCATGGACAAGATTTTTTGACACTAAAAAATCAAATATTCAAGATCTTCAATAAAGGTGGAGAGTTCACCTACAATGAGTTTAACAGTTTATATGAAGTTTAAGGAATAAAAAGGCATTTGTTAGCTCCTAGGACTTCTGAGAAAAATGGAGTGGTTGAAAGAAAGAATGGGACTATTCAGGAAGTAACAAGAACAATGATAAAAGAAGCAAACCTATCGGAAGTCTACTAGAGAGAAGCAATTCATACTGCAGTCTACATACTTAATAGAGTACAATCAAGGACAAACAGTTCAAAGACTCCCTGTGAGTTATGGTATGGAAGGACCCCTACTATCAAATATTTCATTGTTTGGAAGCAAATTCTATATCAAGAGAGATGAAGGAAAATTAGGAAAGTTTGATGCAAGATCTAATGAAGGAATCTTCCTTGGATATTCTAAAAAAAGCAAGGCTTACTGGTACTACAACAAGAGGTTGAAAAGAATTGTTGAAAGTGCAAGTGTCAAGGTAGATGAAGACTTACATAAAAGTTCAGTGATGATAGATGAATATGAATCAAATGAGTCTTCTTGCAGAGAAGAAGAAAAGGATGAAGGAAAGGAAAAAGAAGTGAAAATTGAAGAGGAAGAAGCTCTGGAAAGGAACTCTAAGACTCCTAAGTATGTGCAAAAGAATCTTTCTGAAGATCAAATCATAGGTGACAAAAGTAGAGGTGTTTTGACAAGAAGAAATGTTTCCATGACAGAAGAACAGGTAAACTTAAGTTTAATTTCTAAATTTGAACCTTAAATGGTGATTGAAGCATGCAAATATGAGTATTGGATCAAGGTTATGGAAGAACTAATCCAGATTGAGAAAAATCAAACTTGGGAACTTGTCCCAAGACCAACAAACAAGAATGTGATTGGAACTAAATGGGTATTTCAAAACAAGTTGAATGAGAGTGGAGAAGGTGTCAAGAATAAGTCAAGACTTGTGTGTAAGGGTTACTCACAAGTGGAAGGAATAGATTTTGAGGGGACATTTACTCTAGTGACAAGAATGGAAGCTATTAGGATGTTTTTGGCTTTTGCAGCACATAAGGATTTCAAAGTTTACCAAATGGATGTGAAGTCTGCATTCTTGAATGGTGAGTTGGAAGAAGAGATATACATTGAACAATTGGAAGGATTTCAATTATCAGATAACCCTAATATGGTCTGCAGATTGAGGAAGGGATTTTATGGACTTAAGGAAGCTCCTAGAGCTTAGTATGAAAGATTGGATGGGTACTTATTGCAATATGGATTCAATAAAGGTACCATAGATAACAATATTTATTTTAAAGTTGAAAAAGATCAAATCTTGATTTTCGTTATGTATGTTGATGATATAATTTTAAGAAGAAATAAAGTTATGTGCAAGAGATTTGTAGAACGAATGTAGAATGAGTTTTAAATGCTAATGTTTGGGGAAATGAATTTCTTCCTTAGACTACAAATCAATCGAACAAAGAAAGATATTTTCATTTGACAATCAAAATATACCAAGCAAATGCTGAAGAATTTTGGATTTAAAGACTCTAAACTGGTATGCACTCCTATGGTTACTAGTTGCAAGTTGAGCTCAAGAATGATGAATCTCCTAAGGCTGATCAAAGCAACTATAGATCAATGATTGGAGTACTAATATATCTAAATGATACTAGGTTGGATATCATGCATATGATTTATTTTGTGGCTAGATTTCAAGAAGAGATCCCATAGAGTCACATTTGGGAGAAATAAAAGCAATATCCAAATACTTGAAGGGCACTCTGGAACATGGCTTGTGGTATCTAAAGGATACTAATTTCTCTCAACTCGTGCTTATATAGATGTATATTGGGTAGGTTGTGTGGAAGACATAAAAAGTACAAGTGGTGGTGCTTTCTTTCTTGGAAGCGGGTTGGTGTCTTGGCTAAGCAAGAAGCGGGATTCAATGTCACTATCTACTACAAAAGCATAGTACATTGCTATAGAATCATGTTGCACAAAGGTGTTATGAATGAAATAGACCTTGAAGGATATCATAGTGGTATATGATGAACCAATTTCTATCTTTTGTGATGATACAAGTGCTATCAAAATTTCAAAAAAATTGGTAATGCATTCAAGGACAATTATATCTCAATCCGATTTCACTTTTTGAGAGAGAAGGTTGCAAAGAATGAGGTGACACTAAAGTATGTGCCTACAAAGGATCAAGTTTCAGATATCTTCACAAAGGCTCTTCCTAAGGATACTTTTGAGTTTATCTAGGAGAAGTTAGGGGTTATTTCCCCTCCCTCTTTCAATTAGATGAATAAGATTATGCATCAGTCCAATGGATATCAAGAGTCATTCCTTGTTATGGACTGATGTTGGTGGCTACCTCTCAAGGGGAGTAGGTAGTGGTATTGTTGGTCGTTGCAATCAAGGAGATTAAGTATTTCCATTGTGTGGTATACATGTGTTGTCCTTTGTTAGTTGCGTTAACTTGGATATGTGTAGTGGTTGTTGGTTGGTGTAACATGTTGTCTACTCCTAAGGAGGAGTGTGTAGAGAAGTGAAATGGAAAGGTTTGTAGAGAAGGTGTGAAGAAAACAGAGTGTAGTAGAAGAAAAGGAAGTTGTAGAGAAGATACAAATGTGATCATTGTCAAAGGGGAAGCAAAGAAAAGAAGATATGTGTTGCCCTTTTCTATTGATGTCAAAGGGGGGGAGATTTAACTGTAAAACCTTATGAAGTAAGCAAGAGAAAAGAGAAAGTGTTGGAAAGAATAAATGCATTTGTAAGGGGGATCAGTGTACACTAATGTGTACTATGTGTTGGTGATCAGAGTTGTTGCTACTTGTTATTTATGGTTTTTCATACCATGTGTTTCAATCAATGACAAAGGGGGAGATTGTTGGAATTTTGTGTAGTTTTTTTTGTCATTGATGTCAGTAGATCTATGTTGTTGCATTGATGTCAACCTTAGAGATTCTTTGATTAGTTGCATTATGTTGTCATTAGTAGTATCACTGGTGTCAACCTCTAGTGTTGCCTTGATAAGAATGTGTGTGATTGAGTTATTATATTGCAATTGGTTTGGTTGTGATGAGGAAGTGTTATAGATGATAAGATTATGTTTTTGGTGCTTTCTTTCCATGTTCTTTTGATAAAATTTGAATAGGACAGGAAACGGTGTGGTAAAGAGTGTTCAGTGTAGTAGAGTAGTGTTCTGGTTTTTTCTCCGCATTTATTTTGTATTGAATTTGCACCTATGTGGTTCAGATACATGTTGATTAGAGGTGTTCAGAGGTTTTATATATAGAGTTTCTTGTTCTTGATCGTTGTGCAGAGAAAGTTGAGTTCACTAGTGTGTGAACTGTGAAAGTAGTGTTGTCTAGGATATATGGTTTTCCTTCGCATTTCTTTGCAGTATGGTTTCTAGTCTTGTGGATCTGAGTGTGTGCTTACGTTTCTCATATCTATTTTTAGTCTGATTTTTTTGAGTTTTGGTGCTTCGTAAGGTTAGAATTATCAGTTACAATATGTGGAAGGTTAACTAGTTGTACATAATGAGTATATTCTTCAATTGAAATTTGTTGCGAAGGAATTTTTTGGATTTCACGGTGTTGATGGAATATTCTAGATTGTGTTCAAGTGACGTGTGTGGTTTGAAAGTTGTCTTTGGATAAAAGGAAGTGTGTACTTAAATGCTTAATGGTGTTTACACAGTTTGATCGACCTTGGGTGTTTACACTAATTATGAAAATGATTCGATGTTTCTAGAAATGCGGCATGACATGTATGTGTGGATTTACGTTCAATTTAAGGTGTGATGTGGTCCGCTTTCATTCCTCTCCACCGTGAGAATGTTTAGTGCTGACTTAATTTGAATTTGCACATTTGAGGTGTATAGCCAAGCTTGTGAAATGTTTTCAAGACCTTGAGGATGGTATATATATGTGTTGAGTTGATGGAGGATGAGTGTGTGAAGTGTATGTGATATGAATTATGATGTGAAGTATGAAAGTACGAAGTGTAATGTGAGCTTTAATGACTAAGACCACTAGAAGCAATGAATAGAAGATGTTTATATTCTTTAGAGAGTGTGTGAATGCATTATTGGTGCAGTGGTGGAACTTCTCGTTGCTCTAAGATGAATTTCTCATTGTAATAATCTTATTTCTTCCTTTTTGTAATCTAGCAGTGAGCCATTGATAGTGAGCCCTTCTTTCTTTTAGGCAGTGTGCCCTCCGACAGTGAGCCTTTTGTATTCAGTGTTGTAATTATTTTATATTGTGAGCTAATCCTCGCCATAGTTTTTCCCTTCTTGGTTTTTTCATGTAAATTTGGTTTTGTTATGTATGGTGTTGTTATATTTATGTTTCTATTATTTACTTTCATGATAAATCAGTTTAACAGATTAAAATCTAATAAGGTTGATAAGGATCTGAATGTTAATGAGGGTTTGATATTTTAATGAACAACTCATGGGTGATCCCACAATATTGGTTTACAATTTTTGGCCAAACTAGACACTGAAATATTTTTTTCTAACTAAATCTTCACTTCTAGGCACCTATAGCGACTAAACTGTGAGGAATGTGAAGATGATGCAAACTAGTGATATGTGACATTTTGTCTGTAGATTCTAAATATATTTTTTTCAAACATTTTAGAATCAGATTTCACTTCTTTTTCCATCTCCTTCAAAAACTAGTTTTTTTTCAGTAAACAACATTTTAGAGTGGCGCTCACCGTATACAACATAACTTTTTTTCGATGAAGGATAAAATTCTTTTTTTTTTTAAATTTAGATTTGTAACTATGATATCTAGTGCTTCCAATTGGTCTCATAGTGTTTTATTGAATATTTTTTCCTTAATCAAGTTTTAAAGTCAAACCAATTACAATTCGGACAAGGCGAACCGTATACAACGTAACTTTTTTTGTATATATCAAAATTCATTTTTTTTATTTGTTGGATCAAGGACTTCAATATCTAGTGCACTCATTTTTTCAAAAAACAATTTATAATCTGTTATTTTTCCACATGTGCAAAACAAAAAGCTTGATTTTCGGTGAAAAAGAGCTATGTTCAATAAAACTAAAAAAAAAACCATAATAAAACCAAAACATATTAAAATTATATTTTTTGGATAGCTCGTTCCGAGGACTACCATCATCCAGTTGGGTGTGTGAAGTCTCCTCCATTTTCATCGTCAACTCGAGCATCGAAGCGCAAAATTTTGGACTTTTTTAGTGCTTGAGGGGGAGAAGGGGAGAAAAGGGGGATTCTCGCAAACTAAGAGGGTTCACTCAAACCCCCAAGGGTTCGCTTGAACTAGGGTTTGAGTGAACCCCCTTTCCACAAGCATTTTCTTTTGGATTTTTGTCAGGAATGGTGGGCCCCATGATTAAATGGGTTTGCTTGAACCTAGGTTCTAGCGAACCCTCTTTTGGTTTGCTCAAACCAAATAGTTTGTTCGAACCCCAAAAAGAATTTTTTTTGCATGGGGTCATTTTTTACAACTTTTCCTTCCTCACTCGAATTGTAAACCACTTTTGTGGGTTTACCCTTATTTAGCCCCCCTCTCAGTTGTCTTGTGCATTCAAAATGTTGTCCTTGTTGGGTTTGAATGGATTTTTGTGTAGATCTAATTTTAGTGGGAGTTTTCCAAAGAAATATTTTGTAATATGGTTACATGTTTAAGATGGAAAGCACATTTGGAAGGATAGAGATGGAGAAATTTAATGGTGGTTAAGTGCACCAAGATGATGCATAAAAAGGGGGTCAAAGGTGGCAACTTTTATTTTGAAGTCAGCTAAACCTAAACTTGGAGGAGTAATTTGAGATTCATGTGCACTAAAAATTTGAAGATACCAAAAGAACAAGAATTGTATTACTCTGAATCTAGTTTCTAAACTAATAAATTTTTTCAAAAATGGATAATATTAAGATGATCAAATACTTCACACACACAAAAGTGCTCCTATTTTTTCATAAAAACATAACATAGTGTCTAGCATGCCCCCCTCACTTTTTTAGTTGTATTTAGTATTTTCAAAAACCTATTGCTAGAAATATAGTTAAGAGTGAGTACTAGAAGTTGTATAGTTTTTGTAATTTTATAATAATAAAAGTACATCCACTATAAAACTCATTGAATAAATCATTCCTCTAAACATCAATAATCAGGATTACATTTAACCACAACATTATAATGCATATCACTGAATTGAAGCATAATGATAAACCAAGCATGTAAATGTATAAATATCCAACAATCAACATGTTGAGGAATCTCATCTCAAACATGTGGTGGTTCATACACACCATTCAATGACATAAAATAATCACCACAAAAATCATGAGGAAACAATTAGGCTGAAACATCAATCTCACATTAACAAGAAGCAAACGAGAGGGGCACTACAACGACCCTCTTACTTTCTCAAACTTCCACTTGGTTAATTTTTTGGAGATATTTTTTTATCTTTCACTTAGGCCTTTTCAACTTGGTCTAGAGTTCCAAAATCCAAAAAAGTGAATTGTTTGGGTAAATACCCTCCCCCCTCCCCTTATGATTTCCTCAAAATCATTTCTAATGTTTTTTCAAGGGGTAACTCAAGTCTAGTAGGTATAGGAGGTGTTGGTTGTGATAATGTAGGCTTGGTTTAACTATTATTTATATTTTATTTTTACTAAAATTACGTTATCAACACAAAAAAATATTAGGTTGATTACCATGTCAAGAAAAATACCAAAATCTATTTAAAAAAATGAAAAAAATATGATGCACTAGATAAAAGAATCTATATCAAGATGGTATAATTTGTTTTTTGTTTTAGATAAATAGTTAATATAAAGTTGACGTCAAATGGAAACAGTCGTGTTTTAGTACACACACATTTTAACATTTATCTAAAAATATATATTTATCAAAATTTGAAAAAAAAATATCCATGCACTTTTTCAAGTTACAAATATACACAAAATTTTTGAAGGAAAAATAATAAAATTTACTATATAAATATTGATATCTCATGTAACTTCATTTTTCAACATTTTATCGGCAACCAAATTGTAGTGTAAATTTATAAGAAAAACTATATTCAAATAATTTTTTAATATTTGTTTAAAAATACAAACATAAATATACTTAAAAAATACATATTTATTAGTTTACATCATTTCAAAATTCAGAATATATGTCAACTTTTAGTGATTCAAGTTTAAAATTTAGATCAATGTTGGTTGTTTCCTTTATAAATTGTGGCATGGCTTTTGTACTTTTACTTAAGTATAAATGCTCATTGAAAGAAATAGATTGAGCTGAAAATTAGATTGCGACTTAGAAATGATAAGTAGGAGGTATTTTCCACAGCGTGTCAAATTATGATATTGCTATCAGGATTCAACTGTGTAGTTTTCGAGTCTAACTCATTGACTCGTGTTTCATGAGTAGTGGTTCACAAGAACCCATCTCTCATGATAATGAATAGTCCACTTAGCGCTCATTTCATCTAGGTGATGCTCGCAGAGGTGAAGCAATATCATAATTTGACACACTGTGAAAAATACCTCCTACTTATCAATTGATGAGCTAAAGGGGCTCTATATTAAATGGTTCATAAGGCACAACACTTTCTAAAGGTTTTACAAATGGGTTTCCAAGCTAAGTGGGATTAACCTTGGGGAAAACTCTATTGTTAAGTGTGTGCTTGAGTTGGAGCAATATTGGGATGGGTGACCTCCTGGGATGGCCTAGTGCTTCACCTCTACAAGCATCACCTAGATGCAATGAGTGTTAAGTGGACCATTCATTATCATGAGAGATGGGTTCTTGTGAACCACTACTCATGAAACATGGGTCAATGAGTTTGACTCGAAAACTACACAGTTGAATCCTGATAGCAATATCATAACTTAGAAATGATTAAAGGACGAAAGAAATCCAAGATATGGATGTCCTAAGAGGAAGGAGTTTAGCTCTACCATCAAAATTTAAATATTATATTTCAAGAACCGAATGTGGCATAAGTCCATGAAATAATATCTCACTTAGTTGTGATGGACTATTATGAACCAAGAAGGAATCTATGTACCCAAAATTTTGGGAGATGAAAGAATTAATGAGGTAAATATATGTCATATTCAAGTATAAAAGGAAATGACAATTTTTTTTGGATGTGGAACCACTATAATCTGGAAGGGGATAAAGTATAATGTTTCAAGGTATGTAGCAAGTTGATGTCTAGAACGCCAGAGGATGATGATAGGATGTCATCATTGGCAGGGCTCGTATACTCCCATGGAATTCTAGAGGGGAAGTGGTAGATCACAAGAATAGCTCTTGATCTTTATATGTCGATATAACTAACATAATGTTATGGTGGATAGAATCACCAAGGTAACCAATTTTGATTGGGAAATTTTGATTGATAGGGTAATATTCCTAAAACAACATATTGTGAAAAGTAGTTGCTTAATGTTCTTGAGAATGTTATCTCAAAGTGGGACACACAAGTGACATCTGGTTTTGTCTAAACCATGATCATCTCATGAGAATTAATTTGAATGAATGCTCAATTTATTACTTTTAGATAGCTATTTAGGCAAAAGAAATAAATCAAATCCAAGAGGATTTTAGGGATACTTATATTACAATAAAAACTACTATCATTGAAATTTGGTTCATGATATAAGAAAAAGGGTTGAATCTCTATTAAGTTAGGATAAGATAAGAAATAGGATTAACCTTAGATCAAAAAGGTCATCAAAATAGAATAATAGATCAAGAGGATAAAGGAAAACTTGTTGATACAAGCTTAAAATTATGAAATAGTATAATTATGCTTAAGGTAGATAGTTGTGTCAGTGATGGACGGTCTTAGCTTCTGAGTTGTTTGATGGTGTAAACACCAAAAGAAAGGATGAGACCCATGTGTAGTGTACAATACACCAACATTCCTTATCTATTTGGGTTACAGGTAAGGATAAATTCATTAGCCAATGAGAACGTGTTTTCTAGTCACTAAGGTATAGGTGTCATATAGGATATGGCCATTGTGGTACTTATGAAGTACAAGGGAGTTAATATGATTATGAAGTTGAGCTCTTTAAGGGAAAGTATGCGTGAAAGCACAAAAGCTCCCCCTATATGTTAGTTTGGGCCCTCAATGCACAATCTAGTATGGATGAGATTGCAAAAGGTCATGCTCTGAGGGAAGAATGTTTTGTTATTAATAGAATATGTTTATTTCTTACATGAAGAGAAAAATTAAAGGTAGAACCTTTATTTGATTATATATATCTCGACATGTTTAAAATCATCAGGATGATGATTCACAAGGAGGGAAGTATGTTACACCCTGTTTCATAGTTACCAAGTTACTTTTACCATTATGAGTGAAAATGTTGATATATGTAAATTGTGACTTTAATATGTTTTTTAGGTGAATGAAATATGTGAATATGCAATAAAATGTTATTTATTTCAAAATAATGAATATGTTTTGAATTAATGGAATGTTATGTATGGCAATGTGAACATTCTAATGTTGTGTTGATACAAATGTTTTATGATGCAAATCGATTTACTATGAACGTTTAACTAACTTGGTGTTGTACTAAGCTGGATGCAAGGACAAATTCAATCCTCTGAAAGGGAGGGAAAGTATCACTTAGGGGAAGTGATTGGTCGGGTAACCCTTAATAAGCTAGTACTGAGATATCACACACACTCACATTCCAATTTGATCTACTTGAGTCAAGTTATTTCATGAATCAAGTAATTGCCTTTGGTCATAGTCTTGACTTATTGGAACATTTGGGTAGTCGACCTTGATTGAAATAGGTTGTTTCTATGGATCGAATTATGTGATTGTATTACTTTGGTTTCTTAATTGTTCGTGATTTGGTTGAGTCTCTTTGATATGTGTGAGTTCTTCTTTGTCTGTTTTAATCAATTATTAGATCTATATAAATAATATAATGAATATATATATACACTACATGCATATATGTCTATCAATAAGTTTACAAATGTATGTGATTGATTGTATAAGAAAATGTATATATGAGACATATACATATATACATATATATATACACATATCGATACATGTGTATGTGTCAACGTGATGGAACGTCCATACAAATATAACGATATATGTATATATACGTATATGTGAATATAGGTATATACATATGGCGTTATTTATAAAATGATAATATGGATATATTCATTCAAAATACCGAATGATGTATATTTATTATAGCATGAGTTGATTGAAATATATATATATATATATATGTAAATGTATATACATAAATATATATATTATTGATAGAATGTAATGCTTAAATAAAGCATTGTTAATAAAACATTTTATGTTTATAATTACCAAGTGCATACTATATGAAATATAGTGCACATATCATATAAGTGTTGGCGCAACAATAATGTGTGCTCTATGATAGCACTAACTTAGACATTTAATATGTATCATTAAACTTGCAAATGAAAAACAATATATATGGGAAGGATATAAGACTCGGTCAAGAGTTTATAAAAGTTATTTGAAGTGCATTTAAAAGCATTGACTTGTTCATAAAACAACAATCACCAAAAGCACAAAAGAAGGTTTAGGTGGTGCCAAATTATGAAAAACTGCATTGCATTAGAAGTCTAATTTGTAATCTTTTTTCAATGATGGAAGAAAAAGTAAAATGGAGAAAAACTCAAGTAGAAGTTGGCATGATTTGAGTCGACTTGTTTGATCATTCACCTTGCATTTCTAAAATGCATTCTTATTGTCTTTATTTTAAGCGACCTGCTACTCTGTTTTGCTAAGTGTTGAGTTTTAATGTTGCCACCCATTGAGATTAGTTGTTGAGTCGATCTTAAGATTTGAGAAGTGTCATTTAGCATAGCTTGCTTGTAGGCAGAAAAGTCTCGTATTTTTGTATAAATAGGGAGAGGATTTCCTCATTTGGACGCACAATTCACCTACATTTTGCTACTTTTTATCTGTGATATTATTATTTGAGATGAGAGTTTGTTGTGAGGAAAGATGAGAGAATTATTGAGAGAATTTCTATGAGTGGGTTTAGAGAATTGTAGAAGAGTTTTGTTGCTAAGATGCAAACTATATTGTGGAGGCTAGGATTGGAATCCACCTAGAAAAATTGAAGCTTATACTTACAAGCATGGTGTATCTTACTCCCTTCTTCTTGTTTGAATTTCGAATGTTTTTGTGATGCTTCAATTTTTAGATATTACTTTCTTTGATGGAACCTATCTACTAGGTTGATGCTTTTATATACCCTATATGGGATTTTATATGATGTGTTTCTTTATGAACTTTATGTAACTAGTCTATACTATACGCTTATTGAAATGAGAGAAATGTATTACATCAACAACTTGGAGGGAGTAATGTGTATTTGATAGTATATTATGCTAAGTAAACCCTAGTGGTTAATGAGGTTAACAATACAACAATAATGATGGTATAAGAGACATGTCGTCATTGATAGGTTGTAACATCAAGCAAACCATATTTTTAGTCAATACTTGAACGATCACTTGATCGTTGCTTTACCTGATAATTGATTGGAACCATAGGTTGAGAATAACCTACATGATCAGTTTGATTGTTGATTGCTAATTTTATCTTGGGATTAGAGTAAACTAAGGATGAGATTATCCTATGTGATTAAGTTGATCACATGAATTTGTGAATTACTATTTGTTTTGAGCCATAGGTGGGATTAGTTGGTTATTTTATACTCTTTACAGGAAGTCATTTTATTGATGTAATTCTACTTTTTAAATAGCTTTTTATTGATGAGATTATACTCTTGAATAAGAGTGGACTTTATTGTTGAGACTATACTTCTAATTGATTCATTTATTGATATTATTATTCTTTCGATTGAGGTCATTTATTATTGAGGTCATACCTTTGAATTAAGGTCATTTATTGATGGGGACATAATTTTGAATCATTTATTGATGTGATATATTCCTGAGTAGAATCATTTTATGATGAGTATTTATTCTATGATAAAAGGAATCTTATGTAGATATACTATATATTATGAATTTATTCGTAAGATAGAGCCATGGGAAGTTCATAGGTTAATCCTAGGATTAGGATTACCCAATGAAGGGAATAACTTATGTATAGTGATTCCTTGGTAGATATGTTATAGAAATATTTAAAGGAAATAGGTTGTTCCTGGGGTTAAAGATTACCTTAAGAAGGGAATTTCCTATGCATAGTATATGAATGGTCAAAAACCAAATCAAGCTATGGTAGTGGGTGAAAAGATGACACTTTTATATGAAACTTTGGCCAAAGTAGTGTAAGTAGCCACTGTTTACACTATCAATTCACTATGATCCAATCAGACATTCTAGTATGGGATTGTCATACTCGTAGTAGAAGCTACCATATGATTAAGTTCTAGTTTGTAGGACACAACAATAAGCTTAGGAAGGTTATTTGTTATGGGGTTTTCCAACCAATTTCTTCGTTGAATGGTAGGGCCATCTTGCCATATGTGGCAAATGTGCTTGGAACTATATTTAAGTTTTTGGTTGGCAGAAAAGTGCTTGAGTGATGCTTCTCCTGATCAGTTGGTGGCCAAGATTTGAGGAGGATTTCTTGGAGCATTCGTATCTATTGTTTATGAAGCTCAATTGAGCTTTGTATGTATCATTGTATTCCATTTCTGGAAATTTTTAAAATGTAAATGTTTATATTGAGAATAAAATCAATACATGAAACATTCTAGTATGGAAAATATGCTATTAATTCTCTTTTAGAAAGAAAATTTTTATTTCTGAGTTTTGAACATAGTTTATTTACTTGAGGTTAAAATATAGTGAATATACTTTCATAGAACAATTAACAATTGGCATGTTATAGTTCAATTGTTCTTCTCTTCTTTTTTGGGTAACCGTGCTCTAACAATCTAATGGATGCATGGGTTTTTCTCTTTGCTCTTGAAAAAACTTATGATAAAAGGTGGAAAAGAATTATATGTGAAATTGATCAAGTGTGATTTTAGTATCTCTTCTAAATAATTGAAATTTTCAAGAATCCTCTTAGAGGTTGTTCTAAGTAGCTAAGAAGATTCTTCATTTAGCTACAAAGTATGAAATTGTATCCTTCATCTATGTTTTGAAGGAATGGAACAAAGTTGTTGATTGCTTGGCTAAATGTGCCTCATAAGAAATGAGAGGGTGGAATGTGGGAAGTTGGATGGATTTGGATTAGGATACAACTCATCATCTTATTCAAATTCTTCATGAGGATAAGAATAATTAACCCTTTCAGGACAAGATTGGAGTTAGAGAGATCTACCTAGAGTTGTAGCTATTTTTAGGTTTTTGTTAGCTAGTTTTGTTGGAATCCTTTGTGGGTTCTTTCTCAAATATGTTTTGTGGTGGTCATGATCATTTAGAAGTCCGTCTAGTATGTATTATTGTAAATCTTAATTAGTATAATTCTTCTTTTTCACCAAAAACAAAATTTATCCCCATTTCTAACTTATATATTGAATAAATATTTTTTTATTATTTAGTTAATTTAACCTACTAATTCCATTATTCCCCTTTCTAGTCTAAAATTATTTTTCAATTCATCACTAAGTTCTAGCCCTTGACAAATAATAGTTTGATAATTATTTATCTTGGCCCTTTATCTCCTTTCTTCCTAAAAATTAAATAAATATTTTATTTATTTAATTAGCTATTTTTTCCACTTTGCATAATCCATCTCTAAACCTTCATTATCTTCTAATTACCTTATAAGAAATGTGATAATCAATTATTAATCTTATATTTGACCAACTCAACTCCTTGTAAGAATCCACTTGTCATAATGGGTACCTTTACATAACATTTGGCACTTTGAGGTATTGTCAAGCATGGAGCAACCTTCCTCTTTTCAATAAATCTCAATTTAAAATTCCCCATATTCCTTAGAATATGCAACAAGACAAATATTTCATTTTTTAGAAAATATCCCAAGATACCAAGGTTTTAAATATCCCACCAAATCTTATTGATCCATTATTTCCTATCTCCAATCCCCACCATGAACTTTGAAGCCACCACTTTCAACGAATCCCCTCTTTACACTTGTCTTATCCCCTTGATTGAGAGCTCTCATCAATTGTGAGCTTTTGACCCTTTATTTGCATCCTATCCCTCCATCCAATCCCCCAAAATTCTATAAATTGGAGGTCATTCAAGCCATTATCAACAAATCTTGAATGCAATATTATGTTACAAAATTGAGGACAAACATCTTAAAGCAATTTGGGAAAAACCACTTCAATAGCACGCAACTAGGAGATTGATATAGGTTGTAAAATTCTTGATCTTAACAACCTTAGAAATATAGAATCTTCATAATAATTAAATCTAACCACTACCTTGACTAGTTGCATGGCATCTTCCTCCTCTTCAATTTTTGAGCTATCCTCCTCTACTAAAAATGGTCACTTTATGCCAATAAAAGGTGTAACCACATTAGAAAACTTCACAAACTCAATCCATCACTTGGCTTGGTTCTTAAAAAGGGCTCAATTATAGCCTACAATAGAGATAATGAATAGTATCATGCATTGGCTTGTTGGAGTTGTGTTGATTGTTGGCTAGTTGCCCATCTCAAAGTGGAAATCATATCCCATCACCATGTCATATGGTTTAGAGCTTATGATACCATTGAGGATATATCAGAGATTCTACTAAGACACATATCACCTCCTTCGATTCTCCAGCCTCCAAACATATTGTAACAAACATGGATGATATGTTTGTGTTAACCATATGTCTATGGGATTTTGATAAACACAACTCACCTAGACTAACCCTAGCAACACAAATTATTATCATAGTGTTAACTTTGAATATCTTCCTTAGCCATAGGTTTTTGATTTCTCCCAAGAATGATATTTGTTGTTTCTTTGCCACCAGTCTCACTGTAGTATCCATTTTATCACAAGACTATTAATGTTAAAGATAGAAATAGAATAAAACATTTATGGACTAGGTGTGGGCATAATAATCACATATCTTCTATGATCATTCATATGCCAATAGCTCTTTTGTCAAAGGACATCCTCCTCCAACCTCACATGTGTCTTTGGCTTTCTTTCCTTCGTTATATTATTAAATTATTCACAAGATGTGACATGGTTATTAATGAATATGCTTGGATCTAGACATTGTAATGCAAGCAGTGATTTACCCATGGTGCACCCTTACTTGACATTTGTTGCAAATTTTGCTATCTTATCCATATGAGAGTTAATCTCTCTAAATACATGTTTTATGAAGTAATCTTCCAAAAATTCTATGAGAGGCCAACATTGGCTCAAAATGCTATTAATTTTCCATTTTGGAGTTCCTTTTTTCCCTAATTGCATTAATGGGGAGTCACCCTCTATTTGCACTTTTTTAATTTCAAATCAATCACATTCTTGCAAACTCAAGAGGAGTGCATGGGCTTCTACTTCATTGTTTGTTCTTGTCACACGACCTTTTGATGCTACTCTTAACCATTATTCCTCTATGATTTTTTATTACATAATTAGCTCTTGAGACCTCGGACTTTCCTCTCAAAGCTCTATCAAAATTAATTTTGCACCATCCTTCAAGGGGACGTCTAGCTTATCCCTTTCTTTAGATTCAATGAGGGATTAATCCCTTCAACCCCATGAATGGGAAGGTATTGTAGGGTTGTTTTATTGAATTTAGAGTTAGGAGCTTTATATTTAAAGATAAATGTCATCTCTTAATAAATTTTCTATCAACTATTTCTCCACATTATGAAATTAGATGTTTATCCCTCTATTATTATTATAAGTTACATCTCTCAATGTAATAATTTTACAATAACACGCACAAACTAAATAAAACTCGTATCTCCATTTAAAAAAAATAATATTGTAATTACTTAAAAATTAATGACCTAAATCTTCATGATATTTATCTTAAAATTTAATGGTTAAATTGAAGATTTCATCATAAAATTTATATGAGAGTGTTGTGTGGGACCAATAGCTATAATTACACACAAGATACTACTTTATCGTAAATCAAATATATAATAAAAAAGTTCATTCAAATCTCTAGGAGGACCAAAATATGGCCTGCTGTAATAAAAAAAGAAAAGCTCATCGTGAACAAATACATAGAACTCGAAATAAGCTGCCACGTCATGTCAATTATTAATACTCTGGAACCTGTAATTTCCGTGAATAAAGGAAACTCAAAGAATTTCAGTCACAGACGCAAACTATTTTTCTATTTAATTAAATATTTATTTCTCTTTTCTAAATGCGCCTTAAAAGTGAAGGTTAGTATTGACGCAAGTGGACTCTCCATAGTTTTCTATTTCCTTTAATCTAACCCCGGTTAGCATACCCGGAGCCCCGACTGAGGGGGCAAATGGCCATATTATTTTTGGCGGTTCCAAGGAGCTCCTGGTCCCCTCTGATCGCGCCATTTCTACGGGTGTAGCCTCCGGATGGACACGTTAATGCTCATTATTGGTTGGAAATGCTTTGCTTTAAGTACCTAGCTCATTTGATTTTTATCCTTGAAAGACCTTACACTCCACGGATTCAAATTTAAATGGACGGTCCCACACAAGTTGGACTATAGTGCAGACACACATGGTTAGAAATTTCCCAACGCATTTTCTAGTCTAGTTTCTACTTTCCACTCTCCATTATCTCGATACTATCACATATAACATGATAGATGGTCATATCGTACAAAGCATCTTTTATACTCTTTGGTTCTAAGGAGTTAATCTCAGTATCCACAATTTCACAATTTATTTCTCTTTCATACTGGTCCGCTCATCTGATGTGGATGTTGATGGTGTCTTTTAAGATTTAAATTTTTAAAATAGAAAGTATAAGACATCACATAAAAAGATGGTCATATGTATATTCATTTATGTATGTATTAAGCATTTTTTATATAGTTGGTCTCTTAAAATTAATTTTGTTTCCACAATTCTTCTTTTTCATATTGATCCATTCATTTGATGTGGATGTTGGCAGTGTTCTTAAATGATTTTGAATTTTCAAAATGGAGAATATAAGAACATAAATAAGTCCACTATATCAATGTTATCACATATCACATAAAAGATGGCCATACATATATTCATCTATGTATGTATTAAGCATTCCTTATATTGTTTGATCTCTTAAAAATAATTTTGTTTCCACAATTCTTCTTTTTCATACTGGTCCCCTCATTTGATGTGGATGTTGACTGTGTGCTTAAATGATTTTGAATTTTCAAAATAGAGAGTATTAAGAACATAAATAGGTCTATTGTCTCAATGCTATCACATATCACATAAAAGATGGTCATACATATATTCATCTATGTATGTATTAAGCATCCTTTAAATTATTTGATCTCTTAAAATTAATTTGGTTTTCACAATTCTTCTCTTTCATACTAACCAGCTCATCTAATATGAATGATGTTAGCAATGTAGTTAAATGATTTAAAATTCCCAAAAACACAAAACCTAAAAGACCTACTATCTCAATTGTCAAGAAAGATGACCACATTCAATGTATTTAATAAACTCGTATTTGGTTTCCACAATTCTTCTCTTTCATACTGGCCCACTCATCTATGTGGATGTCGGTGGTGTCGTTAAATGATTTTAAATTCCCAAGACACACATAAATAGGGTACCCTTAGACCCTATTGCATACATTGATCGGGCGATCGGGTTTTGGGATAGATCTTACTGTATTGTTAAAGCTTGGTCTGATATTCCGATATAGCCTCTTTGAGGTAGGTAGCTCGATTCAAATGGGTCGATCTGTTCAACTAATATGTATGTTAATGAATCGGTATTGAGGGAAAGTTAATATATGTTCTGATTGATTTGCGCAGGTTGCTGTAGATCGAAGTACAGAATAACATAAAGATTATAATGGTCGGAGTAGATTTCCAGAGTTCTCTTGTCCATTTCAGCCATAATCATACCTTGGAGCTGAACACGTGGGAGGGAGGAGCTGCAGGACAGCAATGTTGCAGTGGATGCCTCAAACCTGTTGGAAATGGATTGATCTATAGGTGTACGCTCTGCAATTATTATCTTCATTTCATCTGTGCAGACAATCCCTTGCAAATCCATCATCCTGCTCATATTCATTCGCTTAGTTTGCTTTCTGGGCCCTGCGCAGAAGGGGCCCGTGCCTGCAAAGCATGTGGGCAAGGAATAAGTTTTGGTTTTTACTATAATTGCGATCTCTGTAAATTTGATTTGCATCCTTCATGTGCCAATCTGCCCACGGAATTGAATCATCCACATCATCCGCAGCATACGTTGGCTCTCTCCTTCATTCCTCCCTATTCTACCAGAGCTTTTACCTGTAATGTCTGTCAGGAACCTGGAGATTCGTGGCATTATCACTGTTCTCCGTGCTGCTACGATTCGCATGTGAACTGTATACAAATACCTTACCTCAGAGAATCCCTCCTGAATTATATTTCTCAAGATATATACAGGGCATATGTGAATGTTGTTGAAGGGCGTATGGGTGGCTCTATGCCCACAAGCTCAGCCCCCCGTCATATAGAGAGACCTGCCTGGGATGCTTCCAGATTTCTTTCTTGTCTTCGCCCATCTTCTCAGATTTATCAGCAGCAACCAGCATTCCAGCATTCGTATCATACGGTGCTTAATCTGTTTGTGAAGACAGCAATAGAAGCATTTATGCATGAAATATTGGTGAATTTTATGCTTACGGATCCAGTAGGAGGTGGAGGTGTTTTGGACGGATTCAGCAGCTTTGGGGATTTGTCTGATTTTATAGGATCTATATTTGGCTATGGTTTCTTCTAAGTCTCTGTGAGTCTTTTACATATATAACCTCAAAGAGGTTGGAAAAATGAAATATAGTGGTAAAAAATGTAGTGTTATTGTGGTGGTTATCAAGGTTCAAATTTTTGTTAGATGGTTGTGTTTGTAAGGCATGTGTCTACATGGGCTGATATGTTCACAGGGTGTCTTTGGTGGATTGTTGTGCTTGCAGGTTTGAATATGGTGATAATGTCTTGGGAATTAAGTTTCCCCAATAGTGGTCATCTTAGACCAAGCTAAAATTGAGTTTACCAAGAACAATAGTTAAGCTTTTATATAAAAATGGTATAAAAGTTTAAAGGGTGAGGATCTTTTATAAAAACCATGAAAAGAATAATGTAATCAATTGAATTCTTGTATAATATATTTTTAATAATGTTTTTATGGTTTGTAGATGTAATTGTTTTATATGTATTTGATTTTGAATTTTAAAATAATATCAAAGGGAGTAAAATAGAATAGAATCATGTTGAAGAAATTTTGATGTATATTTTTTATTGAAAAAGATGATTAAATTTCACTATGCATTTTTTGTTGAACCTTAATATAAAATCACATGAGGCTTGTGGATTTTGATATTATTTTTTAAAATAATCTTTTCTATGAAAAATGATTTTTTATTTTTTTTATCTCTCTGTCAAGTATCTCTTAACAGTCAAGAATTGATGTAGAGCATAATATTTTATAAGACAAAATAAACATAAGGTGAAGTTTGTGAAGACTTGTTTTAGAAAAAATAGATTTGATGGAATGAAATTAGATTACAAATTATTTTAATAATACATTTAAAAGATAATCTTTTCCACATAAAATAAAAAATATTTTTTATTTAAAGATATTTTTTATCCGTCTTTCAAATGTCTATTAAAAGTCAAGGTTTGATGTAGAGAATAGTAAGTATTTGGTCAAGGCAAAAGGACATTAGATGAAGATCGTGAAGGCTTCTTTTAGAAAAAAATACATGTAATGAAATTAAACATTACTAATTATGCGCTTGAAATAATCTATAAGTAATAGGAGGAATCGGGATAACTGAATTTGTATAGCTTCTAAGGTTTTTAAAATAGCAAAGGTACATATTAATTATTTTTATCTACAATTCAATGTGGAACATGTAAAACCTTTGGATATATTTTCATTATCAAACAAGTCTTGGAACAACATTTTAAAGATAAAATTTGAGTCTAAAGTGGTTAATGTAAGTGCATAGCATAGTTGGTGAGAAGAAAGACTTTGAATTTGGAGGCTACTAGTTGTAAACCCACCAAGTGAGTGTGTTTAATTATGTAATCTTGCTACTTTGATTGATTTTACTACTTTGGGGTTTTAGATATTATTGTGCTATATTTAGCTATTAGAACTTAAATTGGTCAAAATGGAGGTTAAAGGATCCACTAGAAAGCTAGATGACCATTCCCTTCTTAGATTAGCTACTCATTTAGAAAGTAAGTTAAATTTTTGAATAACATTGTTGATAAGAATAATTATAATTACAAACAAAATATTATTTTATCATAAAAATAAGATCCCATGAAACCTACTTTAATCCATTAAAAAAAATCCCATCATGAACAAATACATAGAACCATATTTTACGCTTGATTAACTTCAAATTTTAGGTGAATATGAAGTTCAGCAATCATTTGGACACGATCAAATGGCAGATTTTGCAGCTCCATTCAAAAGATATATGTTGTTCAAAACAGCTTCAAAAATTGTTGAAATTCATGTTGAATAGTTATTCGTGCTCTTGACAGTGTTGGTGCTCCTTTGTTGTTTCAGTTTCAGCTCTTGTTTTGAGTTAGTTGTGTTGTTTGTGGCTGTAAGTGAAAGTATTTACTGGATGATGTATATGGATGTCCTAAAACATGTCAGAGTCTCATTGATCAGTTGTTCTGGTTTGAGACTGTGTAATCTCTTGCTGAACATTTGTTATCTGTTGTAACTGGCTGTTGTTGTTGACCCCATTTGGTTTGTGTGGGGTGCTGTATACTTGCAGTTTTTTAACTGCATTCTTTTTATTGTAATCTTGCATTATTTCAATAAATAAATAAAAAATATTGGTCAAAGCTTGGACCAATAGCATTCATGTTAGCATTCAGTCATCAGATTATTGGATACAATACTATTGCCGGTAACCTGGCATGTCATTTAAATTGTAATCATAATATACCACAATTATCTTTAAATTAATCAGAAAAGGAAATTTTACCTACTAACAATTTGGAGCCCTATAACCCACCAAACTAAAGCATAGGTGCACAATGAATCTCAGTCCCTAAACCTTACATTAGTGCATATTAACAACACAAAGTCCGTCCATAGATTATAATCTGTAAACCTTCACGATCATAGACTGTAAAAATACTTTTCTTTATACACTATCCCCAAACATGGGGGGCAGGCCGTACTCATTGCTGAGCCTCTAATCAATTATTCCACGTTAACTCGTACGTCATCACATCCTGTTAGTGTTACTTCTCCTCCCTGGCTCGCAGAAATTGGATTCTCTTTCCCTCCCTGGGTCACGCATGAATGAATGAATTTAGTTTGACGTCCATGAAACCAATTTGGGTGTTACCTGCCTACTTTTCCTCCATTTTCAAATTTCTGTTTCATGCGGCACTCCATTGACTAGCCTCCCGTAAAAAGAGGTGCATTGCTCCACAGAATGACATCATTTCATTTCATTGCTCCACATACTACATTCGTCCACTCACTACGATACTCCTCGCATATCGAGATATTCCATTTCGTACGTAGGCGCGTGAGAATTTCCATGTGCAGTCATTTGGAACAACAACCTAATATCAAATAGTTTTCATATTCATAAATTATTATTATTATTTTTTATATTCATAAAAATTTAACCTAAGTGCGAGAATTTCCAATCTAGTTTGTGGCAAGCTGCAATCGCCGTACAAATGTGGCTACGGACAGTTACCAAGCCGCGGACAAATTTACCCGGTCTCTAACGATACGTAATCATTTTTAAGTCACACAACCTTCTCTTTTGAAATAAAATGAAAGGAAAGACTTTTAATAATGTACTTTATAGTTTAGATACATCAGTGATGTTTGTGAAGACTTGTTTTAGAAAAAATAGTTTTGATAGGATGTAATTAGATTATAAATGATTTTAAAAGATTAAAAAAAAATTTGGAAAATGAAAAATATTTTTTCTATCTATTTTTTAAATGTTTTTTAAAAGTAAAGGTTTGATGTAGAGAATAATATTTGGTCAAAACAAAAGGGACATAAGACGAAGTTTGTGAAGGCTTGTTTAAAAAAAAAACATGTAATGAAATGAAATTAAACATTAATATTTATGTGATTGTAATAATTTACAAGTAATAGAAAGATTAGGATAACTAAATTTGTATAATTTTTAAGATTTTTAAAATGACAAAGATATATACTAATTATTTTTATATACCATTCAACATGGAACATGTAAAAGCTTAGACTATATTTTCATTATCCAACAAGTCTTGGAATGACATTTTAAAAATAAAATTTGAGTCAAAGTGATTAATGTAAGTGCATAACATAGTTGGTGAGAAGAAAAATTTTGAATTTGGAGGCTACTAGTTGTAAACCCATCAAATGAGTGTTTTTAATTATGTAATCTTTCTTATACATGTCATTTCTTTGAAAAAAAAAATAATTAAGGATGCATTATTTGAACTCAACATCTTATTTTTCTATGAATTTTAAAAATATGCATGGCAAGTTTGATTTTACTACTTTAGGGTTTCAGATATTATTGTGTTATATTTGGCTATTAGAACCTAAATTGATCAAAGTAGAAGTTCTAGGAAATTAGAGGACCAATCTCATATTGAGTTAACTACTCATTTAGAGAATAAGTAAAATTCTTGAATAACATTTTTTATAAGAATGATTATAATTACAAACAACATACTATTTTATCATAAATGAAATATATAAGAAAAGAGATTCAAATAAAAAGAGATTCCATCGAAAAAAACAAAAAAACTCATCATATAGAATCATATTTATGCTGAAGGCATATCCTATTTGTAAAAGACAAAGCTAAATTTGCCTATCAATGATTGATATCAATTTGTTTGCCATTAAACGAATCTCAGTCGTTCATCATTTTTTTCACGTCAATTTTCCCTATTTTGGTTGCCGCTCCTCCAAACAAAATTTTAAAAAACAATCAAAAAACATTTAACAATTATTTTTTATTTTTAATTATTAGTTTTTATTTTAAAAAGAAATAATATATTTGTATGAATAATTTTTGCAATTTTATTTTTTTCTAAAAATGAAAATTACTGTGAGATCTTAATAATGAATGTATTTAGGTTTTAACATTACGTGTTTTTTTTTAAAATTTTTAAATAATTATTTTCATTTATTTGAAAGAGTTATTTAATATATTTAAATTAGCATAAAAATAAAAGTTAATATAATATTAGATTTATAATTTGTATAAGGTAAAATTTGATTTATATATATATTTTTTAAATATAAAATTTGATTTATAAATTTATTATATGAAATGTAGATTATATTTTAATAATAAAAAATAAATTATAAATAATTTAATAATAAGTATTTAATGATATCTATTATTATATATTATATTTTTAAATGAAACTATTAATTACATAAAATGATTAAAATTAATAATTAATAACTATAATAATTTTATATACTAAAAAATAGATCAAAATTTATCTTAATTGATTTTCCACACTTCTTCGATGTTCCTATTACACATTAAAGTGTGATTGCTAGTTTATGCTTATCTTCAAATTTTAGGTCAAAGCTTGGACCAATAACATTCATGGTAGCATTTAGTCATCAGATATAAGACTATAGCCGGTAACTTGATAGGTCATGTCATTTAAATCTGTAAACCTTCACGATCGATCATAGCCTATAAAAAGCAAACGTGGGTGGTAGGCCGTACACACTGCTGAGCCTCTTATCAAGTCTTCCTGAGGTTAGCTCGTGCGTCATCACGTTCGGTCGGTGTTACTTTTCCTTCCTGGGTCGCAGAATTTGGATTCTCTTTTTCCTCTCTCGGTCGTGCATTCAAATTTGTGTTGCACGCGGCACTCCATTCTTCTCTAAATCATATCTCATGTAGTGAAATTTGATTAAGAAGTCTGTAATTTTGTTATAACTGTGAAATTTTAAGGTATTTTCATAATTATTATATGCTAAGCATCTCATGACAAAGTGTCATTCTGTCTCCACCACTGCTTTGTTGTAAAATCAATATATTATATGTTCCCACTCTTTTTTAGGTGTGGGTCACATGTCAGTCACATATCCAAGATGATATGAACTAGTCTTTAATTATGCTATCAACATTTTTGCTTTCCATTTAACATTCATTCCTATGTAAGTTTTTTCTTCATAGTCCCACGTGGAGTTAAACTCTTTGATATAGTAAGTTTTTTTCATCCTATTTGTTTTGTCCAATGGTGTTCCTAAATTTTTCTCTTTTTTTTTTCTCATTAGTATTTAGACATCATGCATATTAACATCCCACTCCTTCATCTAATTGTTATTTTGTT
Source organism: Sequoiadendron giganteum (assembly GCA_007115665.2). NCBI lineage: Eukaryota > Viridiplantae > Streptophyta > Pinopsida > Cupressales > Cupressaceae > Sequoiadendron > Sequoiadendron giganteum. The sequence goes on along the minus strand of CM021108.1, from coordinate 605,869,129 downwards.
TCATCCATGTGCTCTTTATTCTAGTTAGCTTGTCCTCTATAATTAGCCTAGGCCAATGATCATGCTCCATACTTTGAATCTTCTTTAGATAACTTATAGTCGAGCCATCGTTGATGCTTCCAAACAAAAAGAATTTGTCTCAACTAATAAAATATCGTACGAAATAATAGTCTTAATTTTGAGATTGCTTATGATTAGATACTTTTGGTTTCTTTCTACCTACCTCCATTCCTCATCTGGCATGCTACTACCGCAAATTTTACACCCATAGAGAATTATAGGAGTAACAAACAAAAAACAAATCTGTCTTTTGGTTTCCCAATTCTATAGCTCAACATTTCTACATTTATTTTGCAAGGAGTATAATGCTTTCCAATATATTTGAATTCTTTTTTCTCTACATGTTTGTCAACTAAACTTGTGAAAATCAAGCTCAAGATATTTGCACTCATCCACTACTTTTAATGGGTTGCCTTCAAAGAGAAAGTTAATGTGTTTATTTTTTCTTCGGAATGAGAAGATCATTATTTTGATTTTGCTAGTGTTCACTTGCATCCTTACCTCCTAACAAAAAATTTAAAAACATCTTCAAGTGTTTTCTCAAAGTATGAATTATTTTAATAATTAATTTGAGATTATCTATAACTTTATTTTATGTCTATATAAAAATGGGCCTACATCATCGATTGACCCCTCCAAGGTAAGTATTGAGCTAAAGAATTTTTTGATTTGTGGAGAACTTTCTAGAGCAATACCTGCAAACCTTAGTTGTCATTATTGAGTGACTCCTACCACTTCAAGCTCTTATGCAACTAAAATTTGTGGTCATAATGGTTGGAGACCCCTCTAATCCTCAACTGATGGAAAAAAAAAAAAAAACCAAGCTCAAATGGGAGGATAACAACTAGTAAAACCATGCCATAAGAACACTCGAGTAAAAATGTAGAAACACAACTCTTGATGAGGTTATTGATGTGATTTCAAAATGTCAAAATATAATTGTTATTTTGTTTTTTCAAAGAGGTGTGCCTTCTGAAGTTGAATTTTATAAATGGACTAGATTAAACTGGGAAAATTGGGGATAGGAAATAGAAGCTTAAAGAGATCTTGGAAAAGGGTTTGTTTCTTATATTTCAAGTCAAGAGACTATGCTCAAGCAGTTTTATAATATGGTACTTGGGTCATTTGTGGACAAATATATTTTATGTAAGCCTTCAATTTTAATTTTCACCCTGAAGGCTCGTCTCGTTCGCACTATCCCATGTGGGTCGATTTGCCTTATCTTAATCTATCTTTTAGACCATTCTTAAAGGATATTATTGTTTAGTTGGGTAGAGTAATCTAGTGTAAGCATAACTCTAAAAAAAATTCAAGTCTAAGGGTTCACCCAAGGGTTTAATTGGAAGTAGAATTAAATAAACCATTTCTAGATAACATTAAACTAATTGGCCTAGCGTTCAAACAAAATCAACCAGTTGTATATTTAAATAAACCAAATGCATGTTTTCATTGTCAAAAAAAGGGCATTTGATTCACAAGTGTCCTATTAGAAGGAATAAAATTGTTCAACCATGAATAGTTTATACTATGTCTAGTGGTTATTTGTCCCCTCCTAGTTTTTCTCCTCCTATCTTTTAGTCCCCTCATCATCCCTCTTTTGTCACTAAAATACACCTTCTCCCTCCTTTGACCCTGGTATTCCTCATGGTGTGCATGATGAACTAATCCTCGTCTTTCAAAGATGCAATTATGTCAAATGGGTGGATGATGGATAGGAAGAGGAAAGAGCCATTCCCTCTTTCTACCCCTCATTCTTCGCTTTGTGATAATTCTTGTTCAACCTCTCCTTCCTCTCCTAATGTCCCTACACGGGTTTCTATCCCCTCTCCCCACCACTTTTCTCCTCAATCAATTTCTCTTGACCCTACCTCTCCCTCTTCTTTCTCTCCCCATCTCTCTAGATCTCCTTCTTCCACTACCCAAGATTGTGAGCCTAATAATCCAAAATTAAATCTCAATAATAAGTTCAATGTGTTGACTCAGGCTGATGACTCTTCTCTTCATCATGAATTATAGCATCCTTTCTTGTAATTCAAGAGGGATTTCCCTTCCTCCTCGTAAATATAAAGTTAAAGAGGTTGTTATGAAATGGAAACCTAATGTGCTCTTCCTTTAAGTAGTCAAACTCAACTTGGCATTATACTTGAGGTATCTTTATGTAATGTTTGGGGAGATGCAATGTTTTTGTTTACATCTCATATTAATAGCAAAGGTGGGGTAGTTATTGGGATTACCCCATGGTTTGCTAAGTATGTAATTGATAAGGTTGAGGACCCTTTTCATAGTTGTGTTTGGGCCCTCACTATTATCAATGCGAAACACATTGGTTTTTGTTCTATTTATGCTCCCAATTTTACTAAATAACATATTGAATTATGAATTTGGATGGCTAATAATTTACCTAATGCTAAATGGATGTTAAGGGGTGAATTTAACATGGTCAAACATACTCACATGACCACAAATGGTCTAAAAAGTTTAATCTCAGCAAAGAAGAATTTGACAATTGGTTTTTTTTTTAATTCTTTGGGAGTAGTCTATCCTATTCATGATAAATTTCCTAGGAATTCTAATAATTGGTATACTTGTTCCAACTGCAAAATGGGAAGTAATAGAAAATTAAGTAGATTGGATAGATTTTACATATTCCTTATTTTTCCCCTCAACCAAGACCCATTGGGGTTGTGTGTTTAGGCGGACTTATCCACCACCCTCTCTGATCATCATCCCATTGTTTGTAGCATATTTTTTTCTCCTAAGTCAAATATAGATAACTCTCTCCCCCTCAAACTTAATATTTCCCACTTAAAGAAACTTATTTGCTTAGCATCTCTTGAAGGGATTTGGAATTCTCTTCCTAAACTTGATGAAGGGGGGTCATGGATTGATTCCAATGGCATGCAACCTTTACTCAATGTACCAAATTTTTGTATTCATTTGGAAAACAAATGGCTTCGCAACATAAAAACAAAGAAAAATCTCTCCAAGGAAAACTTGCCCATGCTAAAACTACTCAATGTTGATCCTAATAATATCATAATTCAACCTCCATTGTTGCGACAAAAGCTCAATTATGTAAAATTGATAATTACAAAGGACAAGGTGTCAAAGCTAGATCTAAGAGCTATATTGGTGTAGTATAAAAAAATGTTGTTTGTGACCTTTTCACACTTGTTTGGGCCCTCCTTATAAAATTAAGCTTAATGATGCCTTGACTTAGTGTTGTAATGTGTTTTACACACTCACATTAGGTCTTAGGCTCTTGTAAACTAAATAAACCTAATCATACCTTATTTAGGGTGTTGTTAAGTGTTGCAACACACTTTCACACTTTTCTAAGGTTGTCATTGATAATTGGGCTTCTTTATGTTTTAATTGGCCTTATTTTGCATCCACAAGCCTCATTTAATGCATCTTTTTGAAAATGATCTCGACATAAACCAACATCCAATCATAATTCAGGTGTTTTTAGGTTGTGTGGCCTAATTTAGTGATCTTGGACTCATACACCACCTTGGGCATATGAGTCCCACCTAGGTTTTTGGGTCCTAATATGGATTTTACACCTTTCTAAGCATTTTTGAAAATGGTCCCATAGTTAATGCCTAATGGGACCCATACACCACTTCTATCGTATGAGTCTCGTGTGGCCCAAAATAAAAATTAATTAAAATTCTTGGTATTATTTTATTCTCCTAGATCTGATGTCAGCTTGTTGTAATTTCAAGAAATTTGGCATAAACAAGTATAAATACAAGGTTATTTCACCCATTTTCATCCCAAGCATTCAAGTATTCATGCATATAGTAGGTTTGAGTTCACAAGAGCATTCAAGTGTTTACAAGAGTATTCAAGAGCATTCAAGGGATGATTATCAGGTGTTTTAGAGCATTATTCAAGCATTAAGAATCATGTCAAAGTAATCATGCATCATGTTTATTTTTTAGCTAACAATTGTGATGTAGGATTTCATGATTCAAGCTAGCATTTAAGTCAAGATCTATCACATCCAAGCAAGAGTCAACATCTACATCTATTGGAGCCACTTCATACATGTTTGTAGCACTTTATTGCTAGGGTTTGGTGAGTTGTAACATTGTATTTTTTCATTCATCATCCTCTTTTCCTATTTCATTTCATTACAAGTTTTGATTACCAAAACGGGGTTTGACCAAGACACCTATCCACTAACAAAACAACATTTTTTCCTCTCTTTAGTGTGTTATTTGCATGTCTAGGTTGAAGACACGTTGAAGAGAAAGTTTGGAGAAAGTTTTCAAAGTGTTCAAAGTTGTCAAAGTTGTCACCTTGCATTGGAGATCATTGGAAGACTTCTAGAGGTTGTAAATCAGGGTTTCAAATCCGAAAATCAATTGGAAAGGATAGACCAGACATTAAGGAGCAGATTCAGACTTTACATTTATCGAAATTCAGGTAATTAGACTAATACGCTAGTTCTAGCGTATAAGTCCCAGGATAGGTCATTTTCTAGATTTTTGTAGATCTAGAATCTACAATGCTAGAAACCTGTTCCTACCTAGAAACCCTAATCTGGGACTAAATCACCCAATTTATCATATGGGTCCCAAATAGCTTTGAAATTAGTGTTTTCAGCATTTCAGAGCTTCATCCAGTCCTCTTTAGGTTTCTAGGTGCACACCTTTCATCTCTTAGCTTTTAATTCGGTTTTACATGCTTTTCTAGGTCATTTAGTGAAAGATTGCATTGCATTCTAGGTTTAAGAATTAGGTCTTGCATTTCATATGTCTTTCCAAGCCCTAGCTTGGTGGTGAACCCCTCTTTAGTTTATAATCAGACCCTAGGACTTGACCCTATTGCAAGATCTCTTTCGCCTTTGCATACTTTAGATTGAGATCTCTAGGGTTTGTCCTTGAATGAGAGAGTGTGAAGATTGTTATTCTATCTCCCAAGCATAGAAGCAACAAAATTCAACCTTTCAATTAGATAAAAGAAGGAAACAAGGGCACAAAATATTTTTTAATTATCTCAATTATAAACATAAAAAATAAAGAATTAGCGCTATAAGGGATGAATTCAAGATTCTACAGACTAATCCTGCTAATAAATGTAATGTTTTCAAATGATTTTATGAGAATATTTTTGAAGATGATCAATGATAGAATATTTAATAAATTCTTGAGGATATTGTCAAAGGTCATATTCCTAACAAAATTGACTCTGGGTACAACCAATATTTAGATAGAATTTTATCATTGGAAGAGTTGGAAAATGCTCTCTTCTTAATGGCCTTGTTGCACAGGTGGTTGTCATTGCACCAAAAGATCAACCTATTAATGCTCGATACAGCTACTATATTTATACAAGATCAAGATCCACAAGAGGCGATTAAACCATGTCACGAAGCCCAAGCGTCACGCTAGACTATGCCTACCATAGAAAGAGGAGACCAAGGGTCACACCTTGCAACAATCCCCCCAGTGCAAGCATAGGGTTAGAACTTGTGACCTCATCTCTAATACCAATTGTTACACAGGCGGTTGTCGTTGCACCAAAAGATCAACCTGTTAATGCCCAATACAGTTGTTGGATTTATACAAGATCAAGATCCACATGAGGTGGTTAAACCATGTCACGAAGCCCAAGCGTTGCGCTGGACTACGCCTACCACAAGAAGAGGAGACCAAGGGTCACACCTTGCAACATAAAGTCCAAGTAGCGATGGGCTCCCTATGGAATTCTACATGTGGCAACACATCAAGGAAGATTTTTATTGCTTATACCTAGAGGCTTTTAAAAAGGATCTTTAGGTCCAAAAATTAATGGTGGCATAATCTAGCTTCTCCCTAAAGGAAAAATAGAAGACTCCATCTCTGGTTAGTGTCTTATCACATTACTTAATACCTCCTATAAAATTATTGTGCAAAAGCTTTGGCTATTAGAATAAAACTAGTGGTGCAAGGATTTGCTAGAACAAAGAAAATTGGTTTTATTACAAGTAGATATATTCTTGATAATATAATATGTTAGCATGGGAAACTTTTTATTGGGTTCAACAAACATGCCAAAATGCTATATCAATTAAACTCAATTTTGATAAGACATATGACAAAATTCACTGGAGCTTTATTCTCAATATGCTTCAATGGTTGGTCTTTGATCCTAAGATTCATGCACATATTCAAATGTTGTTCCAAGATGCTAATTCTTGAATTATTATCAATAATATGATGAGAAATCCATTTCCCTTATAGAGATCCATTCGCCAAGGACATCCTCTAGCTCCATACCTCTATGTTCTTATGGCTAATGCTTTTGGTTATCTTCTTCAAAGTGCTATTAACAAGAAACTCATTTAAGGAATTTTCATTCCTCATAATGTTGTTGTAATTAATTCCACTATGCAAATGATAGTTTATTGATTTTACAAAATTTTAGAAAAGATATTTATAATATGATGGATATATTGGAGCTATATTGTGATTTTTCGAGATCTAAATTCGCACTTAACAAAACATAATTCTTAATGGTCCAAGATGAGTCTGTCCCCCAATGGATTCCCAAGGAATGGAAACAAATCAAACATGGTAAAATTATGAGGTACCTCGAAATACACTTTGGTATTGATGTTTCTCTTTGTGATATGTGGAATTGGTATCTTAGTACAGTGAAGAATAAACTCTTTAGTTGGATGTATAAATTCCTTTCTTTGGCTAGTAAAATTCAAGTTGCTAATGAAAATTTTCTTGCCACACATATTTATTATTCCTCATGTTGGATGCATTCTAAAAAAAGGGTATAAGGACTTAGTCAAAATTATTCAAATATTTATATGGGATAAATGAGATGGTAAATCCATATCATGGTCTCATTGTATACAACCAAAGCATAAAGGTGGTTTGGGGCTCATAGATTAAAAAAATAAGGGATTTGTTTGGCTGCTAAATGGATTATTAGAGCTATTAAAGAGGATGAACCATGGAAGATTTTTTGGTATGAATAAATTTCTTGTACCTATCTAACCCTAGCAAGGGGGACTTATTCACATGTTAAGTTTACTTAGGTCCTAGGTGAACTTTTAGAAGTCTTAGTTGTCATGACTAGAGCTTATCTTTTTTACTTTTATGTCAAGTTATTTGTGTCATATCATAGGATTAAGACACTTTTCATGATCTTGTCTAATCCTATGTCTCACCTTGGCTATATAACCAAGGGGTTCTAATTTGAAAATTAAGAAGAATGGTATTCAATTCCATTGAAATCTTGAGCATTGTATATTTATCTTCTCTCTGTGCTTTCCATTTGGCCTCTAGATCTTAGGTGGCTATCTCCATAGCCAACTCTTACATGGTATTAGAGCAAGTTGGGTGCTTTTGGTTTGTCCTTTTTAGAGATCTTGGTAGATCTTGAAAATTTGAGTATGCTCTTCTCTTGCATTGTATGATGATATGGATAATCAAAAAAATTGAAAGAAATACAAGATTTAAGGGTTTCCTCTTTATGGATTTGTATTGTAGGTTCAAATTGAAGCTTGTTGGTGTAGATCTGAGCTCACCATTGAGTTCAGGCTGTTCAATAAAGTCATTTTTTCTTTTTGTTTCATCCATATCGAACATATGAGGCTAGATCTATGAGGGTTTGAAGCTGAATTGTGGTTGCCAAATCCGGGAGGTAGCTATAATTTTGGAGTATTTTGAATCAAATAAAACCCTTTCATCACATCCAAAAGGCCCAAAAACCCCAAGATCGATTGTCAAACCATCAAAATCCAAGCACTTGACCTCGAGCTTAAAAGAATTTTTTTCCCAATTCGGTTGTATTGTTGACCATATAGTCATATGAGTCTATCACAAGAAAAATTGTGGTACATGTCAAGAATATTTTTGTAGGTTTGCAAAAATATTTTTGGTTCTAAAATAAATTATTTAAAAAAGAAAAATAAAGGAATTTTTTTAAAAAGGTCTGTAGACCTGTTGTTTGCAAACTCGTTCAGTCGTACCCTACATATGTACCCATAGTAGGGTACTTCCCTTCCTAGTTTGTCATGTGGTAGACCTTTATTTGGTCGGACCTACTAGACAACCGATGCTAATCGTCTCATATTTCAACTGCCCACAATTATATTCTACTAGCCAAAATGAATATTCTACTAGATTTCATCAATAGTGATGCTAGGAGAATATTTTGAAAGTATATTTCGATGAGGAATTTTTTGTGCAAGAAAGGAATATTCTGATGGTGACAGTCACTTAACCATGAAATTTAATGTCATGAATATGTATAGTCTATATTCTCTTCTTTTGAGCCTTGTGATATGTCTCCTATTTTGATGGGAAATAATACATATATGAGTGTAATTGGGAAGGGATCTATTGATATTGGTGAGAGCACCTTCAATGATGTTTTTTGTGTACCTCATTTGTCAAAAAATATTCTTTCCATCTATCAGATTACACATGGTGGAGATGGGAGGATTGTAGAATTCACTTCTAATTCAATTATCATTAAAGACTTGGAGAGTAGAGAGATTATTGTTATTGGGATGGTTGATCATTCATATCGGTTGTATACCATTCCAATTTTTTCTTCTGACAATGGCTTTGTTCCTTTGATTGTTGATCACACTTCTGTGTGAACCATGATTTTGAGGAGATTTTTGGCTTCTTGAACTTGGGTGTTCTCACATCAAATCCCATTCTTGAGCCTTGCATTTCATCTACTCCATCTACTATTGCATTGAATGATGCTTTCGTTGCTACACATATGAATTCTTGTGATTCAATGCAACATGATCTACATTGTCTTCCAACTATATCTACTTAGGATGAGTACTTGATAGACATTGTTGGTTTGTTTGTTGAGTCCCACAATTCAGATTTTGGAGACACCATTGATTACATACGTCTTATCTTTGGTGGAGATGATCATTCTTTAGTTGTTCTCAAGGAATACTCTTACCCTCTTATTCATTCTCTACATGATCATTCTTCATAGTTTGATGTGAGTGTTGATACTTTTGGATAGAATTTGGAAGAGGATTCTTTATCTTCATGTAGGAGGTATCTTTGTCTTTGGATTTTGTTCTACATCCATCTCTACTAGATTCTGGATTTCATCTTCAGCAATGTGGCCTAGAACATTTATTTGGAGTGTGTAATCTTTCAACATCAACATGGAGATATACTTGGGAATTCTTTAGAGACATCACATATCGTTATTTTTCCCGCATCTTCCTTTCAAGAATGGGAAGACATCCTACATATCATCTTGGATGTGTTTCTTCCTAAGGGGGGAAATTTTGTTCAACAAGATTGGATCATCTTCAACATTCAATATAAAAATTCTACCATCATTATAGGAAAATCAACATTGAGGGGGGGTTGCATAGTCTCTCTTCTTCTTCTCTCTTATGGGGGAGTATTTTTCCTCACATGGGGTTTTTTACTTCTCATTAATCATTGAGTATTTTTTTCATCTCTCTTTTTGGAGAGCAGTTTTGTCCCATTGGGTTTTCCCCTTTTCTCTATTTGTGAGAGATTGCATTGTACATTGGTACCTAACATGGCCTAGTAGCTAGGACCCCTAATAGTATTTTTTCACGTTTTGTATCTATGCATAATAATCTACTCCTTAAGCTGCACTTAAGGGAGGTGTTGGTGTGAATAAATGTCTTATGCGTAGCTAATCCTAGCAAGGGGGAATTATTCACATGTTAAGTTTACTTAGGTCCTAGGTGAACTTCTAGACGTCTTAGTTGTCATGATTGGATCTTATATTTTTGAATTTTTATGTCAACTTAGTTGTCCCATGTCATAGGAATAAGACACTTGTCATGATCTTGTCTAATCCTATGTCTCGGCTTGGCTATATAACCAAGGGGTTCTCATTTGTAAATTAAGAAGAATAGTATTCAATTCCATTGCAATCTTGAGCATTGCATATTGATCTTCTTTTTGTACTTTCTATTTGGACTCTAGATATTGGGTGTCTATCTCCATATCCAACTCTTACAATATCCTTATTCGACATCAAATTAATATTTCTTTAGTTGAAAGCAAATAGTAGCCATTGGGTGACCTTAGATAAAATCACTCATGCTTCATTTTTCTCAATCAAGGCTTCACCACCTCTTTAGTCTATTTGGAAAGCTTGGCAATATATGTGTCATCTCTTAAAATTGAGAGGAAACTCTCTTCATCATGGTTTCAAATTTTCCACTTCATCTATTTTATGGAACAAACATTTTTTAAATCATGGAAAAGCCCTTGCTTTAAGCTTCCTGAAACATTCCTATCTCTTGTTTAAAAAATGGGTTTGTAATATTGGAGACCAGTGGGATTTTCATACTATTAATATGGTTACCATGGCATATGATTTAAAATTATTTCAATCTAAGCAACAAATATAAATAATCCTTGATCTTCATGCAGTCCTCAATACCGTTAGAGTTGTCTATGAAATTATGTACTCATAGGTATCTAATGCAACTTCTTCAAAGATTGGTTATGGATTTCATTCTATCCTTTTTTATTGTTTCCTTTAAAAAATATATACTTGTAGCTACTCCCTAATTTACCCTTGAAGTCTCGCTTGAATTCCAAATGGAACTATAGGTTCAGTGAAAATTTTTGGTCAAAATTATCTACTCAAATTTTAGATCAAAAGTTAATTCATATGCTCAATTAATAGCTTGAAAGATAATGCACTTTAAACTATCCATTGGGGATAGGTTAAAGTGCTTTATAATCCATCCAATTAATTACCCTCTTTGTCACAGGCATGAAAATATGAAGCATATTTTTTGGGGTCACCAGTTTGTTAAAAATAGTGGAATGTCGTGTTTAATGATTTCCCTACTATTTTTTTATCACAAAGTAAGTTGGATAAAAGCTCTTCTTGGTGCTAGCCTACATGATAATGTTATTGTTGATGGTGTTAGACATGCAATTTTGTTGCATATATGGAGGAATATATGTCAAGTTGTCTATAATAACAATAATGTTCATCAATAATTTGTATTTTTAAGGCTTTACTCTAATATATTTTATTGTCTTGCTTCCCTCTTTTATATGGTCAAAAAATCAAATTGCAAGTTGAGCAGTTGTCGAGCAAAAATAAAGTTTGTATAGTGTAGGGATTAAGATCCTTTTTTACAAAATTGCCTGAGCTGCTTGAATTTTTCTTCAACTAATCATGATATTTCAGTTTTGTTTTGTAACCTCTGTTGTAATGTTTATGTGATTGTAATTCTTGTTGCTCCATTTTGTACAGCTACTTGCAATTTTTAACTACATCTTTTTCTTTATAATTACATTATTTCTATATATATATATGTGTGTGTGTGTGTGTGTGTGTGTGAGGGGGCCCTCTCTACAATTAAACAAAAAATATAAGTAGACGACATTAGTCTTGCATAAATAAGGAAAAATAATTCTACACTTGTGTTATCATGACATTTAGTGAAATTTGTTTCTATTATGCAGAGATGTTGCCCTGGCTAAAAAAGGTTTATGTGTGGAATCAATTTGGAAATGATATATTTTAGTAATTTAACTTCATCAAAGTTCTCATTGACCCAAAAATATGGTACAAAGAGGATTTTAAAATAATTGATATTTTTTAATAATTATAAACAATTGATGAAAAAATGTTACACTTACCAAAAAACTTATGTGAATGCCTAAATCTACACTTGGTCAAACATAGACAAATATGAGCATATTAGTCAATTTAAACAAATGAAATAAAGCATTCCTATGAGATACTTGAACATACTAAATATGCAAACAAGAAAATAAGAAACCAAAGTAACTAATGAAATCATATAAAATCATATTCAAACTCTATCCCATAGTGGGATTGGTGATAGACTTTGATGTGGAAAAAAGGCCCTTTCCCAATCCTTTTGGATTAGCTCCAAAATTATTCATGAAAGTGATGCTTTTGATGCAAAATATGACGATTTTTGAGCTCAAATGAGAAAATGAAGCATGTAAGTGAGTGATTGCTATGAATGTTCCTATAGTTAACTTGCATCTGATTGTGGATCCATTTCAAGTAGAAGAGGCTTCTACTTATATGAGTGAAAGATTGAAGAATGGATTAAATTGGTGGATGTGGGACTAAAATGAGATTCAATAGCATTTTGACACTTGTCACAAGGCTAATGAAAGCCATGGAGATATGTGATCACACATGTGTGAGCACATCTTGGGAGAAGGGATATGTAAGAGGAGTAAATGCTTAGGTGGCTTGTGTAAGAGGGGTGTAAGAGGCTATTTAAGGACTGTGGGTGAGAATGTAAGAGGGACAAGATGGCATGTAAGAGGCCATTTAAGGCCTTGTGTAAGAGAAAGTTGGTTATTAAAGACCTTGTAAGAGGCATTAATATTTGGTTAAGAAAGTCAAAAAAGTGGAATTATTGCAGGAATATTCCCAAAGAATATGTCTTTGTGAGGAAAATAGGCTATTTAGTTAATTCAAAGAAATTATTTTCATGTGCAACTTGGTTAGTTGACCATGGGTTAAGTTGACCAAGGTTGAGTCAAAAGCTAGAGAGATGGGTAACAAGGATTAGAAGATTAGAGTTAATTAATTCAAAATTTAATCAACTCAAGTGGGTTAGGGGATTTAAGAAATTTGATTTATTTAATCAAATGAGAGGACTTTAGGGTTTTAATTAAATAATTTGATTTATTTAATTAAATGTGGTGAACATTAGTGAGCAAGAAGTGAATTAATCTAATAAACTTAATTACTTGATTAATAATAGAAATGATGATTTGAGTGTCTACATTTTGTCCCTCTTTGAAGCAATGTACCATTTGTGTTGGTTCAAAGACTGATGCTACCAAGATCAAAATTATAAAAAAAATGATTTTTTCCAGATGCCCCACTGTTGCCCTAGTGGAAAGAATTATGCTAGTACAGTGCCCCCTCAAGAGATCAAGCAAAAATTCTAATTTTTGGGTCAAACTCGCAATAAAGTTTCAACAATGGTTTATGTGCAAAAAATAGGTGAGCTCACAGAAATAGGCTTAAGATTAGATGGTTAGACTAACAGATCTATATTATGATGACGATGTTGCAAATGAGATGAATTAAGATGCTTCGAATAACAAATCTATATTATCCTAAACAACTTAAATGATGATGAAATGCATGTGAGATGGATGATATTTCCTATTATGATGATATGCCATGATTATCTAAGATGTTGATGGTTTGTGGATGCAGGATGGATGTATTGCTATATTGGTGAAGGATAGAAGAATGAGAGGGATCAACCCTTGATTTCAAGAAGATGCAGAAGTCCAATAATGATATGAGTCATCGAGACTTTATTAGATATGATGATGATGTTTCTTATCAAGGGATTGGGACACAAATGACACAACTTTCCTTATGTTTGATAACACACGTAGATACAATGCATCAAGGTATAGAAAATCAGGATGGTGTGGTATCTAGTGCGATGGAATTTGACTTAGAAAATAGATAGTACCCTTATTCACACCCAACATACAGAAACCTTACTAGGATGTACTTTAGATGCTTCAAACATCTCAGACCAAAACATAGAAAGGTAAAACCTTCCCATGTAATAGTCAACAAGTTGTTCAAAATATCCTCCATACATACCTAACAAAGCAAGTATTTGCCAAGGTTATATTACAAGAACATACAACAAGCACATCAAAAAAAAGATAATAATCAATTCCCCATTCCTTTCTCTCTAAACCGTTTTGATAGACATCATCAAGAGGTCATTGGAATGAGCGTAATAAGATAAATCATAAGAAAAGATCAAACAAATGAACAAGCTAATGTTCTTCATACCTCCATCCAAGACTAAAACTACGATGATGATTGACATTGATGTTCATTGTAGGAAAGATGTATCCTAGGACATGATATTATCAGATGATTGTGAGACTAATGGTATGATGGGCTATTGATACCGAGAGTTAACCAACTTGTTTACCTATTGACCTAGACTTAAGACCCTGACGTTTTGCAAATTTTCCATACTTGTTTCTGCTTTTTCTGCCAAAGGTTGAAGATGATTGATTTATTGTAAGTGGGTGTTTATTGCAAGCGAACATTGAAACGAGATGGGTGATTTTGGGTTTTTTGAATATTTTTGGTATTTTGAAATGTTTTGGGGTTGTTTTTGAGCTTTTCAAGATGTGTTACAAATGTTTTGATTTTCAAAATTTTCAATGTTTTTGTATTTTATGAGATTTTGACCAAGAACCTAACCTAAGGACCTATCCTAGGGGTCTCGAGGGCTGATCAAATATTAGTCTTACCTACATTATGCACATAGAGACCATGTAGTTTGACTGGCACAAACTTGCTTATTGATGAGATATGAACAATCAAATTGTCAGTTTATTATGGTGGAAACCTAAAGGACCTGACCTAGGGGCCTCGAGGCTGATCAAAGATTAGCCTTGCCTACGTTATACACGTAGAAGCCTCATTGTTCGACATGGTAACTATGTTTTTGATTTTTTTTGGTTTTGACCTATTTTTGGATTTTTGACATGTTTTGGATGTTTTTGGATTTTTTGGTTTTATGAATTTTTTGGATTTTTTGATGTTATGGAAGATTTCAAGGATATACATGAATCTGATCTGATGTGGATATAGGGACTTGCCCCCAGCTTGAAGTGATAGACTACCTTGATATAGGAAGGACAAACTGACCTTAAAATTATGCCAAGTAGTACTAGGATGGAACATGATAGAGATGCGGATGGGTGATGGAAAGAGTAATGGAAATGCAATGAGTGAATGCGATGGAAAGTGATGCAGAACAAGCCAAAGACTCGATGGTGGATGGAAAGTGCTTATTTATGTACAAGGTGCCTAATTCCCAGGTTTTCACCAAGGTACTTTCCCAAAGCGCCATCAAAGTGGTTTTCACTAGAGAATGATTTTTTTCTTTACTATTTTGAATCCTTTTTTTGATTTTTTTGTATTTTGTATTATACCTTGCACACTTAGGCATAATTTTTTTTCAAAAGGGAGCTATTGATGGGCTCTTGCAAGGGCTCACCTTCAGGTGTTGACAACTGATACGTTCTTGATTTGTAACTTGTGGTGACGACAAAGGGTCCCAACCAATTGGGTTCAAATTTTCCCTTGATATCTGGATTGGGTAATTTTTTTTATTTTCTTTCAACACGAGCTCTCCAACCTAGAAGGACCTAATTTTGATCTTCTTGGTGTAGCTCATCTTTAGATGATTATGATAAACTTGTAGGTGATTCAAAGAATCTAGGTGACACTGATTGAGTAGCTCTAGCTCGTTCAACCGTGACACTCTATACTCTTCGTTAGTGATAAGATTTTGTAATAATATTATCAGGGTGGGAGCTCAACCTCATTGGGTAGAATGGCCTCGAATCCATACACAAGGGAGTAAGGTGTTGCACTTGTAGGTGTGTGGATGTTGGTTTGGTAGGCCCATAGGGTGGGGTTTAACTGTAGATGCCAGTCATGACTAGCTTCATTAACCATTTTCTTTAGGATCTTCAGAATGGTTTTATTTGTGGCCTCAACTTGGCCATTTACTTGTGGGTAGTAGGGAGTGGAGAACCGATGTTGGATGTTAAATCTTTGGCATAGCTCATGGACATCCTAATTTTTGAAAGGTGTCCCATTATCTGAGATAAGGGATTGGGGAACACCATAGTAGAAGATGAGGTAATTCAAGATGAATTTAGAGATTTTCTTTCTTGTGATGTAGGTCATAGGGATGGCCTCTACCCACTTTGTGAAGTACTATGTGGCGGTAATGATGAACTTGTGGCCTTTGGATGAGGTGGGTGTAATTTTCCCTATGAGATCGAGCCCTCACTATGAAAAGGGCCAAGGTGTTATGATTGGTCGGAGCTCCTAAGTCGATGCATGGATGAGGGCCCCATGCTTTTGGCATTACATACATTTTCTGACATATTCATGAGCTTCTTTCTTCATAGTAGGCCCTAGTAGTACCTCGTCCTCAATAGTTTCTTGGCCAAGGTCATACCACTAGAGTGTGAACTACAAATATTGTCATGTACCTCTATTAAGGTAGTCAAAGCTTCCTTGGCATTAAGGCATTGTAATTGAGTCCCTTCAATACTCCTATGGTAAAGGGTGTCACTTAGAATGACGAAGCGGGATGATTTTTTTATGAAATTTTTCTTGAGATTCGGGGTGATGTCGATAGGGAGGACTCCTATTTTTAAGTAGGTGAATATATCATGGTACCAGGGATCACCGAGACCAACAAATTTGCACGTGAAATCAAATTTTGGTACATCTCAAAATCCAGTACGAGAAGCTTCTCTACAAGAAATTCCTATTTATGGATGTTCCTTGGGGTATTAGAGCAATGATCCAATAGTGGCCATAGCATCCATTGCTCTCTTTTTTACTCTTGGTATCTACTCAAATTTTATGTCAATGAAGAACTCCTTGAGGTCTTCTACTGGTTTTTTGTATGGGGTGAGTTTTTCATCCTTAGCTTGATACTCATCATTGACTTGATTAATAACAAGTTGTGAATCCCCATAGACCTTTAGTGCCATGATCTGCCATGATCTGTCATTGTACCACTATTCGAAGTCCTATGATATGAGCTTCATATTCTATAATGTTATTAGTGCAAGGGAAGGAAAATTTGTATGATTTTGGAATACAATCCCCTTGTGGTGTGATGAAGAGGATACCCGCTCCTAACTCATGTTGCATGTAGGAACTATTAAAGTACACTTTCCAATGGTCTGTTGCATTCAAGAGGAAGATTGACTCGTCTAGAAACTCTAATACTAGTGGGCTTTTTGCAAATATGGGAGCTTCGGCCAATTGATCTACAATTACTTATCCTCTGATGGATTTTCGTTCCACATACTCAATGTCATATTCTAACAAGATCATCACCCACTTGGCCATCTGTCCTGTTAGAGTTGCTTTGGATAAGAGATACTTGAGGGGATTGATCTTAGCGATGAGTTTAATCTAGTGGGATAGCATATAGTGCCTAAATTTCTACAATGTACATACGACTGCAAGGAAATATTTCTCAATGAATGTGTAGTTTATCTCATGTCCCACCAAGGTTCTATTGATGTAGTAGATAGATCTCTCTTTCCCTATTTCATCATGTTGAGCCAAAAGAGCACCAAGAGCTGTTGTTGTAGCTGAAATGTAGAGGATCAATGGTTTGTGCAGGATTGGCAGCATAAGGATAGGTGGTGTCAATAAATATTCTTTGATCTAGTTGAATGCCTTGTCACACTTCTCATCCCACTTGTATTCTACCCCCTTGTGAAGTAGATGAGAATAGGGGATAGTTTTATCGGCTAGTTGTGCTATGAATCTTCTAATTGATTGAAGCCTTCCCTATAGACCCCTTAATTATTTCAGTGTCCATGGTGCTTCCATGTCAAGGATTGATTTGAATTTTGTGGGATCAATCTTGATTCCCCTCATCGACATAATATATCCCAAGATCTTTCTTAAAGTTACGCCAAAGATACATTTATTGGGATTGAGTTGTACCTTATATTCTTCAAGTCTATCAAAGATTGGGCCCATTAATGCTATGTGGTCTTGGCATATCCTTGATTTGGTGAGGATATCATCCACATAGTCTTCCACAATCCTATGGATCATGTCATGAAAGATCAAGGTCATAGCCCTTTGATATGTAGCTCTGACATTTTTAAGCCCAAATGGCATCATATTCCAACAGTAGGTGCCCCATGGACATGTGAAGTTTGTTTTATGTTGGTCATCCTTTGTAATCATAATTTGCTTGTATCCTAAAAATCCATCCATTAATGATAGCATTTCATGCCCCATTGTTAGACCTACAATCATATCTATGTTGGGGAGGGGGAAATCATCCTTAAGACATGCTTTATTCAAGTATTTGAAGTTGATGTAGATTCAAATGCCCTCAGCGGGCTTGGAAATAGGTACAAGGTTGGAAACCCATTCTGGATAATCAATGGGTTGGATGAATCCTTCATTAAGGATATTTTGTAGCTTAAGTTTGAAAAATAAGGAAATTTTTGGATGCATCTTTCTTAATTTTTATTTCAAAAGTTTTTCCTCAGGATACACTACTAGATGATGGACCACTACTTCTAGATCAAGGCCTGGCATGTTGGCATATGTCCACACAAAGTTCACTTTCCTTTCCTTTAGAAATGCTGCTAGATTTTCTTGCTCCTTAATCAAAAGTGACTCGGCGTAGAAGGTGATATGCAGGGCCTCTTTGATTCCCAATTTCACCGGGTTGCACTTCTCCGCCAGGACTATTGATTTCTCTTGATGGATTATGCTAAGGAGAATATTGAATCCCTCATCCTTTGGTGCCTTGAAGAGGTTTTAACCATTGAATATGTCCTTTTTTTAACTATTTTGGGATCAAAAAGTGCCACAATGAGGTTTTCACTTAAGGATCAAAACGTTACTCTTAGATTTTCAATTTTGTGACTAATAGATTAAATCATTTTACCATAGTACACATGTGTATCCAACTCTATTTCAAACCCTACTTTGTGATCTCCATATAGTAGATTATCCCTTAGTCCCATGAATTTTGAGAGAGCCTCATTGATTTTGAATGTATCTAAGACTAGTGGTCCTTGTTGGTCATAGTCGATGAGTTGGGAGTAAACGATCTTTAGCTCAGTGGCTTGGTTTATTGACTCAAATGACATGGAGGTGATCATGAAAAGGGAGGCATCCTCAAATACCATATTTTGGAACTAATCCGCATCAATATCCATGGGAAATGAGGATGCGACCAAGGCTTTCTCTAGGATGTCCCTGTGTGTAGGCGATATTTTAAGCAACTCCATGATGGATATTTGGGTCGGGGTATTTTATTCCAAGACGTTGTAACTACTAGGATTAGATTCTGGATTCGTAGGTGGTGCTCATGGTGGTGGTGATGGTCCTAAGATAGAAATTTTTCCACTGTGTGTGGTGACTCCACACTTGGGTCTAGGTCCTTTGATGTTGACGATTGTTACAAACTCATCCAATGATGCTACAACAT
The DNA here is from genome assembly GCA_007115665.2 of Sequoiadendron giganteum. NCBI lineage: Eukaryota > Viridiplantae > Streptophyta > Pinopsida > Cupressales > Cupressaceae > Sequoiadendron > Sequoiadendron giganteum. The sequence goes on along the minus strand of CM021108.1, from coordinate 605,850,024 downwards.
GGTCATATACATGGTTTACATTGGTATAGTTCTTTCATTTTCCTTTGTTGCCATCCGACATTAGATTCATGTATATCTTGATATCTTGATCTCATGTTGGTTGGTCAATGGTTATGACTTTATCATCGATGAGGTCCTAGATAATATTTTTGAGTCTCATAGAACTAGTTGTTCTGTGTCCCTTGATCTTGTGAAAATCACAAAGGTATTTCTCGTTATACTAGGGAGGTTTAACTTGAGGATCTTGGTAATTTTCATAAACAAGGAGTGTGATGAAGTTCGCTTGCACTATTTGTTGCATGATTCATTCAATGGGTTCCCCCAGTGGTGTATACTTGTGTTTTCGTGGATATTTGTTACTTGGGGGTGGTCCTCCTTGAACGTTCATGTTGTTGACTATTTGATTATTTGGGTTTTGTTGTAATGAGTTTGTTTGTGGTGTGTTATGATAGATGGGTTATTTCGTGTTGATTTGTGTTTGATGAGTTTTATATTGTGGGTATGTTTGTTGTTGCATGTTTTTCCTTGGAGCACTAATAACAACTTTGGCATCAACAACACCATCGTTGGTAACATTTTTATTTTTAGCCCAAGTGCGAAGTTGATCATTGTAACTAGTCGATGGTCTATTGTCTTGGTATACAGGTGTGTTCTCTTATGTTGTGAGGGCTCTTTCAATGTTGAGATCCTTGGGGATTAGTTGGTCATATGTCGTGATGCATTGCATTTTTAGATGGAAGGACAATTCCCCTTTGAGGTTAGAGATGATGGTTCCAATTTTTTGTTCCTCTGACATGGACCATTTTCTTTTTTGGCTTTGGATCTCCATCATTGTAAGAAAGCCACAAATGTCTCTCCCTTAGCTTGTTTGAGGCCAGATAGTTCCTCAAGGCTTACATCCATGTCTAGGTTAAATGAGTGGTTTTCTATGAATAGGTCCATGACTTCTTGAAAAAAACTTATTCCAGGAGGTAAGTCAGAGAACCATTCCATTGCGAGACCATCCAAGCTTCGGGGAAAGAATCATATCAGATAGGAATCATCATATGCGACTTCCATGCAATGTACATGAAATTCTCTGATATGATCTTCAAGGTTGCCTTTTCCTTGGTATTTTTCAAATTTTGGTATTTTGAATTTGGGTGGGAATGGAACCATAGCAATGTTCCTATCAAATGGATAGGGGCACAAATCCCATTGGGTGTATGATTTTTTTTCTTTTCCATATTGAATGTCATGTATTTGTTGTGAGAGCAATTGAATTGTGTGGAAAGATCAATTTGTGGATCAGGTGGTGGAATGTACGTGTTTTGGGGTGGTATGGTTTGTTGGGTGAATGACAGGGTGGCATATGTTACTTGTGTGTTAAGGTTCAAGGTATTTTGTTGTGTTTTCATGAAGGGTTGTTGGAAACCTTGTTGTACAATTAATGCTTGGTGGTACACCTATTGTTGTTGTTGTTGTGCCAACAATGCTTATTGTTGGGCTTGTCGATGTTGTTGTGCCAATAGTGTTTGCTTTTGGCCCTGTTGTTGTGTTGTTTTCTACTGTTGTGCTATCAACGCTTGTTGTTCTATGTGATTTGTTGTAGAGCTTGTAAATAGGCTTGCTATTGTAACAAGGCTTGCACTTGTGTTTTTTGTGCTTGGTATTGAGCTTGCTCTTGGGCTTGAGCTTGTGCTTGGGCTTCTGCTTGAGCTTGTTGTTGTGCCTACTGTGTGACTTGTTGATGTTGTAGCATAGCTTGTGCTTGCGCTTGGGCTTGTGCTTGATCTTGTTGGGCTTGTAATTGTTGCAAGGCCTTTTGGTAAGCTTATTGTGTTGCTTGCAATATGATACTATACTGATTTGTTGTATTGGGATTTAGAGGTGGAGGTGGGGGATTTTGAGGGATGGTGTGTGATAGGTTGTTATAAGGTCCTAACACTTTAGTTAAAAATATGTCAATTATGTTGATCGGGTAGTGTCCAAAGGATGTGTGCAATAGGGGATATTTTGGCCATCTCTCTTAGCAAGATTTTTTAAATTTTTGAAATGGTTTAAAACATAAATTAAACTAGAAAGCATTCAAATTCCTATTCTAGAAAGCATGTACATTATCTAAAATCAACACTTGCAGTTAAACTATGAAATTTAAATGAAGGTGACTAACTACTAACTGAAAGTGCACTTAACAACTTGTAATTAAATGTAGGAGTGGGTGCTCCGAAATTTCTAATTAAATAAACTTAAAAATATGACCTACGGGAATACATGACAGAGCTCGACGCAAAGTAACGATCATCTAAATATGACATGCACAGAATGGAAATAACAATATTGTCAATAAAAATAATTATCTACTCTACAAGATCCCTCGAGTGGCCAACTCTCAGGTGTTCCTACGATTAGCTCAAATCACACGTGGTACTTTCACATCTTCAAAATAAATCCATTCATGATACTTCCATTACTCATAACTATTGACTCAAAATAAGACTGGCAATATTTTTTTATTCATATCATAAAAGTGTAACATAGAGAACACAATTGAACAGTATTCATAATATCATCACAACATATCCTTATTTTGGTAGTTACACATATTTGTATTATACGACTGCAAAATCCTAATTTCCAGATGGCGAGAGAATACCATTGAAAATGTCTTAAACAAAATTACAGCTAACCAACTGACTAATACTTGTGACATAAAACATAATAAAGGCTCTAAGTCAAGTCATAAAGTCTTAAACAAAAAGCTTAAAAGGAAATCATTCCACTATGCACACCTAAATTTTCAGTGCCCAAACTTCTAGTGATTTAACTTCAACCACTTGAAGTTCACTCCATTCATCAGTCATGCATAAGTCATGTACAATGACTTACAATCTATACCATTATATCAACATTATTTAGCAAATTTTGATCAATTTGAGAAATACAGATTTATACATCATTCTATAAAAAGTAGATAAATATTGCTCCTAAAAAATAAACAGTTGGTAGGACTAAAGTGGTTGGTAAGAATAAAGAAGGTTATTTAGCTTATTATAATCATGAGGTTATTTATACATCATCATCATCCCCTTCCTAAGCCTGAGCATGTCCTTCTCTTTGATGATTCGTCTGCCTATCTGCATCCCTTTTCCTATTCAGTTCATCATATTTGGAACTGAGATCATATAGGTCTTCTGCCTCGTCATCCAAGTGATCGGGATTTTTAAGAAAACCTTTGTTGAATTTAAACCTCATCTGACATGCATGTAAGTCCCCAAGACTTTTCTCTGTAGTGACAAAAACTATAGGGCTGGTTGAAGGAGCAATGGAGGTCTATACTGCATCCCTATCCACTTGGTTTTGAGTTGTAGTAGCAGTTTTGTTAATGCTTGAGCTCTTCAGTAGGACCACCTTAGATTGGTGGGATATATCATCTGCCTCCTTTTGAGATACATAGGCAGGGGAGTATACCACTCCTCGTAGGAACTCCATGCTCTTTCTATTAATTGTGGCCCATGAACTTTGAAATTTTCAAAGAAAATCCAAAGATTGTTATCATATTTCTTTATAGCTTCATAGCTTTTAATCCCTCAGAATTGGGCTTTGAAAGCAAAGGGCTTTCATTTAGGATATCTCATTTGAAGTCCCATAGTTCTCTCTGCTTGCAAATATTCTTTAGTTCTCTCCTACCAATGAATCTGATTCTACATAGTAGACATGAAGGCTCTAAATTGTATTTCCACAACAAAAAGGTTGATAAAGAAATCAATGTATTTTTCTAAAAACAAATTATTTATGAAAAATTCACACAACAAATTTTTTTGAACAGGGGTTGCCTCTTTGAATGCTTCTAAAAACTGTTTATCATTTGGATCATGGGGTAAATTGCAAGAAATCCTCAAAAGCTTCCATCTTAACAATTGTTCATTTAAAAACATGGAATATAATTGAGATGGTTTTCTATAGGCTAGTAACAAATCCCCAATCTAACATGCATCAGTTTTAGCCTAATAGAGTTTATCATAAGATTCTTTCAATAATAATATTTCATGCTTAAGTTTTAAGTTTGGCATTTTCTACCCCTGCTTGTCTCAAGAAATAGCATCTTTCCATCCATTTAACCGACAATGGGCGAATGTGAATTTGAAACCATTCCATTTTGGTTGGCTCAGTCTATATTTCTTTTGATTCCATCATTGGTTTCACATTGATTTCTTGCAAATATTGCTCTAGCTCAACAGTTCTACTCAAGGCCACCTTGAGCTCAAGTTTTTTTTTCCCGTTCTTCTATAAAAGTTGTGAGTGATTGCATCGTATTATCAGTTAAAATCTTAATCTATTTATCTTTTTCAGATAAATTGGCCAAATATTTTGTATCTTTCTCATCAATTTTTTGCACTTGAGACTGCAACTCTTCAATAGTTTTATCATTTTGTTCTACTTGAGCCTTTAGAGTTCTAATTTCTTGATCTTTTTCCTTTAGAAGCTTAGTTTGTATGCTAATTTTCTACTTTTTCTTATTCATCTATTCCTTATTTTTTGTAATTTACATTTTAAATGAACAATTTTTTCCTTTCATTCTTCTAATTTTGTTTCTTTATGATCAAATTTTTCAACTTCTATATTGGTGGAAAAAGGAAAAATAGGAATCTCTGGATCATTACCAATCACATTTTCTTCATCATTTACCTCTAGTGAACCTTGTTCTAGGTCATTGGTAACCAGGGGAGACAATTGTTATGCAGATTCATCCTCAACAAGCATATAGTTTGGAAACTATTCCCCTATCTCTGCTTGTCCGGACTCATGTGGCACATCCTCCTTCTCGGGTTCAGGGGATTTACTGCAAACTAGGGTTTTCTTTTCATCTAACTGGGTTGTTTCTTCACATGTTTGGACCCCATTCTCCAATGACTAGGCTACAATTTCATGAGGTTGTTGGTCTTGCCTCTTCTTTTTAGGAACATGCAGTTGATCACAAGCCGCAATATAACTGAATTCAATAGCCAATATTTTGCTTCTCCTTAAAGAAGGAGGTATTTGCAACTTTATTTTGGGCCTCTTTTCCTTTTTGCGGTGATGAGTATCCTCATCTTCAAAATTCACTAACTCTACATTTTCTTGATTCTTTGGGGTCTCTGCAAGGTTGGGCGGATTTTCCAATGCTTCATCATCAAGAGCTCTTCTAGAATTTTAAGGCTTAGGGGCACCTTGAGCCACAAGGGAAGGTTCTTTCAAATTTTGAGCTGCCAATCCAGATGACTCACCTTCCTCCAAATGTCTTGTGGGCTCAGGGCTTTCAAATTTTTGAAGAAATTTTTGTCATTTTTCTTTTGATTTCCTTTTCTTGAGGAAATGATGTTTGCAGATTAGATGAATGAGACCATGATGTTTCAATGGCCCTGAACCAATTTGAAATCTTTCTATTGTACTAACAATGGAATCACTAAGGAAGGTGGGAAGGTTAACCCTTAATTCAAGGTTTTCAGTGTTATGGCGTAGGTGAGTGAGTAGCTGAAAGGGGGGATCAATTATGATGGCACATTTCTCCTCACATGTAAAATATTTGATAATCCAGGTAACTTCCATTCTCCATGGCTCTGGAATAGACATTCTTTGAAATCCCTTATTTTTCCCAAGGGTATTCATGACAAGAAAAGGATGAGGTTCTCCCTCTCTTCTTAAGAGTTTTATCATTCTTTGATAAGAAATGTTTGTGGTTTCTATCAAATTTACACCTTCATTTTCAATACCAAACAAACAAGAAATTATTTGAGGGCTTACCTTAAAATTCTTGCCATGCACTATCATCTGACCATCCGAGAAGCTTTCTAAAAATTCCTTGACCAACTGCGTGTTATGCCCCTCAAATTTCTCCATGAACTCAAGCCAACCTATCCTCTGAAACAGTTTTGAAATATTACTTAGTGCCGACAATTTATTTGGGGAAGTTGGTTCTGATCTACACTCAGCCCCACCCATCTTGTCTCTTTCTTGTGATTATGCTCAATATCTGTTGAATTTCATGGTGCTCTAAAGGTGGAAAACTGTTTAAACCAGACTGAGATGTAGATTAAAGAAAATGCAACCTTTCAACCACTTTTACTTTGACACTATTGATGGGACACAAATTAATTGTTGCATTTAGCTTCATTGTATGAAAAAAATTATTTTGCATGGGATAAAGCGCATGAACTACCATGTCTCAAGTGAAGGTACAATCTACACAATTTACTAAATTTGGAAAGGAAGGTGGAACTTGTCAATTTATTCATTTTTATTCACAATAATTTACCTACTTAAAATAAAAGATGTACATACCTTATGTCCCATTATCGATTTGAAAGTTGCTTACCTATGTTGACGTAACAACATCATCAAATGGGATAGTGAGGGGTGGTAATGAATTTATTATGGATGAATATGGGATGGCTAATAAGTGTAATTATTATGACGAAAAGTGGCCACAATAATTTTGATTTATTATGGTAAAAGATGGCAGTGGAGGGCCTGAATTTCAGAAGTGATGGAAAAATTTAATGATGAGCATGGATATGTCGTCAGAGTTGTCAGAGAATTTGTAAAGGAAGGGAATTTACAAAATTCTGGACCATCATCGAAAGATGCAGCCGGAGTGAAGGAAGCAAAGTTCTAGAGCATCGTTGGAAGATGCAGCCAAAAGGAAAATTAAAATTTTGAAGCATCGCTGGGAGATGTGACCAGAATGCTGCAACAAAGTTTTGGAGCATCACTGAAAGATGCAGCCGGAGTGCAAGAACAAAATTCTGGAGGATCACTAAAAGATGCAGCTAGAATGCAGGAACAAAATTTTAGAGCATCATTGAAACATGCAGTCGGAAATGCAGGAACAAAATTTTGAAGCATCATTGCAAGATGTAGCAAAAATGCATGAGGGAAAATAATGAAGTTCTTTAGACTTAACACATTCCAGAGCATCACTAAAAAATATGCTAGATTGCAGAAACAAACCACGGAATGCAACCAATCAATCAAATGAGTTCTGGAGCATCGTGGAAATCGTGTAAACAAGTTCTAGAGCATCGTAGCAATCGAGTGAACAAGTTTTGAAGCATCGTAGCAAGATGCACCAAATTTTTATTTGATTAAAAATGAAGTCTTGCAAGACAGGGATAAAATTTAGCCAAATAAAAAACAAAAATACAGTAAAAATGCCCTGAAGTGATTATAAATACATACACATGCAATGATTTTTTTTTTACTCATATATTGAATAGAAAAATTGTATTGGCTCTACCATAGCAGAGTCAATGCATTGTTTTTCTCCTTGTAATTCTACCATCTTCATAAATTCCTCTTAGTTGACAGGTTTTTGGTAGATTTGTAATCGATGATCGTTGACCAAGAGAGTTCAAGTGTCACCATCAATAGGTTTGAGTTGCACTGCTCCGTTTGAAAATACTTCATAAATTTCATTTGGACCCAACCAATGAGTCCTCAATTTCCCTTGGTGATCTTTATATTGAGAATCAAATAACAGTGCCCAATCCCCATTGTGGAACTCTCTTTCTTTTATGTGTTTATCATGCAAGACCTTTCATTGTTGTTGAACTAGCTCAGTTTGGTGGATAGATTCTAAATGGAGTTCATCCAATTCACTGAGTTGTAGGACCCTTTTAACTTGGGCGTGTTTGAGGTCCAGGCCTAACTCCATTTCCGTTCTGAGAGTTTGAATTTCAAATTCAATGGGTAGAAGAGGTTTCTTTCCAAAAACTAACTCATAAGGAGTAAAACTAGTGGTTGATTTCCAATTTGTATTATAAGCCCAAATGGCTTTGGGTAATTTTCTAGCCCAGTTTCTTCTCCCTGATGAAACTATTTTTGTTAATATATTCTCAAGTTCCCTATTAGTGACTTCTACTTGACCATTTTCTTGTGGGTGATAGGGTGATGAATTTTTATGGCTTACCTAGAAATGATTAGTAAAGGCTAACAAAACTTTGGACATAAACTAGGGTCCTTCATCTGTGACAATTGTTCTAGGGGCCCCAAATCTAAGAAAAATTTTGTTATACAGGAAATCAACCTATTCTTCCCTAGCGACTCTTAGGGCTTGGACTTTCGTCCATGTAGTCAAATAGTCGATACAGACCAAAATGTATTCTTTGCCTTGTGAAGCGGGGTCTATAGGACCAATAAAATCTAATCCCCACTTTTCAAATGGTTCAAACACTACCTGCAATTTCAGCGGCATTTCATTGCATGCAGTGAGTCTTCCTACTCGTTGGCATTCATCATAGCGGTGAACATAGTTTTTCACATCTTTATGCATAGAGGGCCAGTAATATCATGTTCCCAAGATTTTATGGAATGTTCTCTTGGCAAAGAAATAGCCGCTGGAGGGGTCATCATGGCTAGCTCTAAGGATGTTGTATGTTTCATCTAATCTGACACAATGTTGTAAAACCATATCAAGACCACATCGAAATGACATTCCATTAATCCATTTGAATCGAGCACTTTCTTGAATAAGGCATTTCTTTTGTTTTCATGTAAAGTCTGGTGGGAACTCTGAAGTGGCTAAGTAGTTGGCAATGTTAGCAAACCAAGGGATTTTAATGGAGATGGAAAATAAATTTTCATCTGGGAATTCATCTTGCACGGGAGCACAATATCCATTGTCTTGTTTGATCTGGGCTAAGAATTTTGCAACTACATTGAACTTCCCAGGTTTATCAATAATGGTCACATTGAATTCTTGTAGAAGCAATAACCACCTGACTATTCTTTTGTTTACTATAAGTTTTTTCATTAGGTACTTGATAGCTGAATGGTTTGTGAACACAGTTACTTTGTACCCTGTGATGTAATGTCAAAATTTCTTGATTGCATGTACTACAGCTAAAAAAAAAATCTCCGTAGTGGTCTAGTTCCATTCAGTGGGAGTCAAATTCTTACTAATGAAATAGATGGTGTATTTTCCTCCATTCTCATCTTCCTAAACTAAAATCACTCCAATAGCATCATCAGAAGCATCTGCATAAATATGGAACGAAAGGTTCCAATTAGGTCCACATAGGACAGGAGCGGAGATGAGTTTTTCCTTAATGATCTCAAATGATGCTTGACATTCTACTATCCAAGCAAAATCTACATTCTTTTGGAGCAAGGAAAACATGGGGGATACAATCTTGCTGAAATTTTCTATGAATATTCGGTAGTATCCAGCATGTCTTAAGAAACATTTGACGTCAGTTTGGTTCTTCGAAGTCTCTAGTTGTTGTATTACCTCAATTTTCTTAGGATCCACTTTTATCCCTTCAGCTGAAATGTGGTGTCACAACACTATCCCTTGCTCTGGACCATTATTAGGCATTTTTCGTAACTCAAAGATAACCGATGGTTCTCACATCGCTTCAATACCTTGTCCAAATTTTGAAGTCCTTCATCAAAAGTGGAACCATACATAGTGAAGTCATCTATCTATACTTCCACATAGTCATTCACTAGCTTAGCGAATATGGCCAAGATAGCTCTTGGAAATGTTACAGGAGTGTTGCAAAGCCCAAAGGGAAGGACACGATATGCTAATTTTCCCCAGGGGAAAGTAAAAGTTGTTTTGTCCTGGTCTTCAACTACTAATTTTATTTGATTATATCCATTGAATCCATCCAAGAATGAGAAATACTTCCTTCCAGCTAAATTATCCAAGACTTGGTCTACAAAAGGTAAAGAGAAGTAATCTCTATGGGTAGCTTTGTTGAGCTCCCTATAATCAATTCACACTCTCCACTTCCAATTTTTATTTGAGACAACTACCAGAGGTGAAACCCATTTGCTGTCAAAGATGGGATAGACGAATCCTACTTGCAGGAGTTTCTCAATTTGTGTTTTAACAATGTCTTTAAGAGCATGGTTGAGTCTTCACTGTGGTTGACGAATAGGTCTAACATCCTCAGTATAGATTTGATGGGTACAAACACTTGGGTGTATTCCTCTCATGTCTGTATAATCCCAAGAAAAAGCTCTAGATCTAGTTACCAAAAAATCAGACAATTTGAGCTCTTCTGACTCTATCAACCAATTGTTGATATTTAAAGTTTTCCCTAGTAGTAACATGATGGTTTTGACTCCTGAATAGTTGTAGGTGACATTATAAACTTCTCTAGTTAAGGTATTGAGAGGAAAGCTATGTGGTATAGTTTTGTGGAGTCCAACAATATCTTCAAAAAAGTGATCCATTTTTGAAATGATATTAGACAGGGGACAAGGTAACCTTGTAAAGTTGGTGTAATCAAATTCATTGTGATGAATGTTGATTGGATGCCCTAAAATCTCTTTCACTTCTAAAATTTCTTCATCACTTGAGTCTACAGTAAGATTTTTCATATTGTTTTCCAATTCATCTTCCAACTCTTCATTTTTTTTAATGATTACTATAGCAAGTGAGGCTAGATTCTATTGTTTGTTGGCACCATCTGGTTCATCAACCCAAACTTTTTTATGTTCAGAAGGTTGAACAGGGGGATACAAGAATAAGTGTTTTCTATTAGGACCATGTGAAATGGCCATTCCTCCTGCTCTATAGTCAATCTTGGCTGCAACTGTAGCTAACCATGGTCTACCTAATATTATCGGATAACTGTCCTTGGGTGTGAGGGACTTGAATATTTGGAAGTCTACTGGATATTCCTAACTATCGACCTTAACAAGAATATTTTCTATGACACCTTTGGGAATAGCTATGGATTGATTTTCCATTTGCAATACTGTAATTGTGGGATGGAAATTAGTGAGTCCTAATTTTTCCATAACATCCACCGTCATTACATTAATGGCCGCTCCTAAGTCCACAAGTGTATTAGGTATTGCTACCTCGTTGATTGTCACTATTATAAGTAGATTGCCTAGGTCATCATATTTTGGGGCTGAGGTTTTTCTAGCCAACAGGTCAGCTAGATATTCGTTTATGGGCACAACGTTAATCCATTTTGGTTTCCTTCCTGGTGTTTTTATTCACAATTGTTTCATTAGTTGGCTTAGTTCAAGAATTTCTTTAATCGCTTGTAACAAAGGAACCTCGATTTGAAGTTTCTTAATTTATTGTATTGGTGTGGTTTTAGTGGATAAGGTCAATTTTGGAGGGTTATTCAAGGTGGTTCCTTTAAATTTTTTGAGAAAAGGCGCTTGAGTTTTCTCTTTCAAGGTTGGATCCTTCTTTAAAAGATCTGTTGAACTCTGACCATCCTCTTCTTGAGGTAACTCAGAATTTCTATATGAGGATTGTGGAAGAGGCTTGTCTTGATTACTCATTGGGTTTTTCTCTAAAGGTATGGAAGGTGTCTTAGTCCTTTCAGTAGATTCTTCATTGGGTTCATCCAGGATCTCAACTTTGGTAGGCTACTGGAGTGTTTTTCCTAACCTTAACTACAGGTTTCCACAATGGATAGTGTTAAGTCCATTCATGCTTTCCTATTATGTTGAATACACTGGGGTATTTTGATGATTATTCTTTGGATTAGGAATAGGTTGTGTTGGGAGTTGTGGTTGGTTGACGTGCTCATTTTTTTGAGGATTCTAAGGAGTTGGTAAAAGGTTCTGTTATGGATTAGGCATCCTCCTTGGCCCATTATAAAATTGATTTGGAGCTTGATTCAATTGAGGTGCAGGATTTTGAGGATACCATTGTTGTTGAGTCTGGTTTGGCCATTGGGGGTTTCCCCAAGGTTGGTTCACCCACTTAGGTGATCCCCAAGGGTAGGGTTCCCAATTAAGTGGTTCTTGAGGCCAAGGTGCCACCCATTGATTATTATTCCAATTATTTGGGGGTTGCCAAGTGGGATTTGATTTTTGGCCGTAAGAGAAATTCCCTCCAACTCTTTGATTCACAAAATTGATCTCCTCCTTAGCATTATATGTCCTTTTCTTGGAATATTTGATTGCATTAAGGATCTCACATTGATCAGTTGCAAGACTCTTCTCACAAACTTGGTAAATGTCATTTTTTTCCAAAGGACATTCTCTTAATAGATGTTTATTTTGAAACATAGGACAATAAATGGATAAGGTCTCAAGATTACGTGTTTTGGCATGTATTCCATCTAGCGTGGTGTTTAACTAAACAAGGATGTCATTTTTGAGATTTTTTATTTCCTCACATAGTTTACCTATTTCATTGAAACCTCTAAAAAGACTAGATTTATGGATACCTCCTCGAGTATGGGAGAAATTCCTATATAACTTAGTGATATCATTGAGTCCAATTTGGGACACAGCTCCTTTTCCCATCAAATCTAGACTACTCCTAGCATCTTCATCAAGCCCTTTAAGAAATATGCTCTTCAGAATTTTTAGACTTATGGATTCTTCGCCACATCATTTAGATAAGAAGATGAAACTATCCAGGTAATATTCTAAGCTTTCATCTTCGTTTTTTCTCAATTTGAACAACTCTTCTTTCCTATCATTGAATCTATAGTAACTTTGGTATTTATCCAAAAAGGAATACTCCATATCGTCCTAAGTGGATATCGACCCTGAAGCTAATCCCATGAACCAATGCATTGCAATGTCCTTCAGAGTGCAGGGGAAGAGCTTCAATTTTTGGTTATCATTTTTGTATTCATAGGTCTAACACAAAAATTTAAACTCAAAAAGGAACTAGTCATGGTTTTCAGAGGATAAACCTCTGGAGGATGGCAGGATGGATGGTGAATTTGTTTCATAGGTGTATCATCATCTTGGTCAAGAGCAATGGGATAGGTAAATGTTTGTGCTACCCCTCTTGGGTTAGCACCATTTCTATGGTTATCACCCATGACATTGAAAGGAATTCTTTCCTCTTCAAATGCTTTCTCTAATGGTTGTGTTTCTGGGGTATGCTGGGAGGTCTCAAGTTGATCTTGCTTGATCAGTTCGTTAATAAGTTTTTTGGCTGAGACTTCTACCTCCCTATGTGTGGTTGGAGCTTCTATTGGGAGGTTTTTGGTATGAATCTTCCGTGCGGACCTTGTTTCCTGACCATGTAGAAAAAGAAGCCTGGAAATTTTTTTTTTTCTAAAAGAGGTATCTAAGCAATCTCTTATTAAAACACTAGAAAAGGAATCTTGTCCCCAACAATGGCACCAAAAAGTGACAGGTTGTCGTAAGGTCCTAACACTTTAGTTAAAAATATGTGTTATGTCAACCAATTAGTGTCCAAACGTTGTATGCAATAGGGGATATTTTGGCCATCTCTCTTACCAAGATTAACAGAAGAATACCACTATAAAATCCTAATTTTTAGATGGCAGGAGAATACCATAGAAAATTTCTTAAAATAAATTACAACTAACCAGCTGACTAATGTTCATGACATAAAACATAATAAAGGCTCTGAGTGGAGCCGTGAAGTCTTAAATAGAAAATTAACAGAAAGCTTTAAAGGAAATTGTTCCACTATGAATGCCTAAATTTTTGGTGTTCAAACTTCTGGATCTTTAACTTCAACCGCTTGAAGTTCACTCCATTCATTGGTCATGCATAAGTCTTGTACAATGACTTAAATTCTACACCATTATATAAACATTAGCTAGCTAATTTTGATCAATTTGAGAAATAAAGATTTATACATCATTCTATAAAAAGTAGACAATTATTGCTCCTAAAAAAAAATAATTGGTAGGGCTAAAGTGGTTGGTTAGAACAAAGAAGGGTATTTAGCTTATTATAATCATGAGGTTATTTATATGTCATCAGTGTGAGATGATGTGAAAATAGGTTGTTGGGGTGGTTGTTGATGTTGCAAGTATGGATGTGTTTGGTGTTGTTGTCATTAATGTTTTCATTGATGTCAACACAATACAAGTTGATTGAAAATGATATCTATATAGTTGAGATACTATAGAAGTGTTTAGAGTACATGGAGTTATATTTATGAAGTTGTAGTTGTGAAGCAGTGTTGAAGTGTGTTTTGACTGTGCTCTGGTATTGTGCTTTGCATTTCTTCTGTATTGATCATATGCCTATGTGGATCTGTAAGTATGTTCATAAGCTTCAATGGATAATATATCCTGAGTTTTATCTTCTGGTTTGATGGAGAGTAAAAGATATGTTCACCGGTGTGTGAACTAGCTTGGAAAAACTGTTTGGTTGTGGACTAGGAGAAATGTTTTGGCTCCGTAGTCTTCTGATATTTGGTTTCAGATCTTGCAGATCTGGGAGAAGATTCTTTCTGATGGTTTTTGTGCTCTGACAAAATTTCTTGTGATTTCATGCTCCGAAAGACCTGCTCCAGATCTCATGTGTTTTGCTCATTGGTCCAGTTGGACTGTTGAAGAGTTTTCTATAAATGAATTTTGATGGATTTTCTATGGATGTATCTGAGGCATTCTTAGAGATGGAAATATTTTTGGTGAAGTGTGTTGAATGATCCATGTGTGATCGTCTTGCTAGAGATGTGTGTAATTCAAAGATTGTTGGTGTTTTCATTAGGTTTGGCCAACCTGTTATCTACACGTTACTTTAAGCTTTTGCATTGAATTTGAGGAAGTTTGTGATTGATCCAATATGTTGTTTGGGTTCTAAATTAAATATGTAATTGGTCCTCTCTCATTCTTATCCACCACGAGAATGTTGGGTAGCCGACCTAGTTTGAATTTGTAAATGAATAGCTGACCTTGGAGAATGTTTCTAGGGTTGAAGATGGTATAAAATCAAATCAAGTTGTAACGAATTATTCATCCATCCATCTTTCATGATTCGAGCAAGAGAAGTGTATGAGCAGGTGTGAAAATTAGAGTGTGCAGTGTGAATTGAAGCAATAGTACTTCATTGTGTTAGATTCCAAAAAGCAGTGAGTTGATGGTATCTACAATCTTCTGAACAAAGTTGCGAGTGTGTGGAACCTTTGTGGTGGATCTTTATTTATCTCTTTCCTTATTTTTTGTAGGCAGTGAGCATCCTTTCTGGACAGTGAGTCCTCTTTAAGGCAGTGAGCGCTTTTCTGGGTAGTGAGCCTTTGTATATGGGCAGTTTTGTATCTGGTATTGCATTACTACTATATTGTGAGCTAATCCTCACCATGTTTTTTCCCTCATTGGGTTTTCCACGTAAATCTAGTGTCTCTAGTGTTTTCTTTTTGTTATTTGCATTTCATGTTCACACTTAATGACAAATTGAAGATAAAGTGGAATTGATTAAGTTTTAGAAGTAAAGTAATTTGATACAACTAATTCACCCCCCCCCCCTCTCAGTTGTCTTGTACATTTCAACAATTGGTATCAAATCTCTGGTTCCTTGATGAAAATATTGATCACTTGAGGTAGATTAGATGGCGCACAAGTTGCAGATTCTTATTTTTGATGGAGCTGAGTACATTGACTGGAAAGAACATATGAGAATTTATTTGGTTTCAAGACCTGGAAAGTTGTGGAGACAAAGTATGTTAAACATGTTGTTGGTCCTTCCTCTACTGATGAGATTGCAGCTTATGAGGAGAATGAAAGAGAAAGGTATGCTATCTTCAGTGCTCTATCTAGAACTGAAAGAACAAAAGTTATTTATGTAGCTACTGCTCATGAAGTATGGGAAAAATTGAAAGACATGTATTAAGGGAATGATAGAGTAAAGTTGTCAAGGAAACTAACTGCTAAGCAAAAATTTGAGAACTTCAGGATGGAATATGGAGAAGATATTGCAAGCTATTATCAGAGAGTTGAACTTACAGCAACTGAAATCAAGAATCAAGGTGGTGCCATGTCAGAGGAAGGTATAATTGAGATGATCTTGATGACCCTACCAAACAATTACAATGACAAAGTATCTGCTCTTGAAGAATCATATGATCTAAAGACATTTACTAAGGAACATCTATTTGGTGTCTTAACTACATTCGAGATGAGAAAATTTGCAAGAGAGAAGGAGAAGACTGAAACAACCTTTAAAGCAATGAAGATAAAAGATGACACAGATGATGATGATTCAAAAGATCTGGAAGAAAATTGCACAAGGAGATTGAAGAAAGGTACTGGTAAATACAAAGGTAAGTTGTCTTTTAAGTGTTTTAGTTGTGGAAATATTGGTCATTATGCATCAATATGTCCTAATAGAACTACACAGAATAAGAACAAGGAAAATAACAATAATTATAAGGATAAAAGGATAAAGGTTCAAGAAGTTGTATTATGTCAAAGAAGATGCAAGAATTTCTGATGATGAATCTGACTTTGAGGAAGATAAGGATGAATGCTTATTTATAGCTCTAGAAAATGAAGTTGTATTTGTTCTAGAGAGCAAGAAGAATGAAACAAAAGGTACACTGGTGACTACTTTTCATGCTAGACAAGATGAAGACTTTTGGGTAACTGACAACGAATGTTCAAATCATATGACTGGAGATAAGAGTAAGTTCACTAAACTTGAGAAGTATGATGGAGGAATGGTCATGTTTGGAGATGATTCTGGTGCTTGGATTGTTGGTAAAGGAACAATTATTTTTGATGGAAAACATAAACTGACAATGTCTATTATGTAAAGGGTTTAAGGCATAATATTTTAAGTGTTGGACAAATGTGTAGCAAAGGTTTTAAGCTTGTGTTTTAGGATAACACTTGTGAGATCAGAAAAGGATCTGGAACTATGGTAGCAGCTTGAAAAAGAGCTCATGGAAACATCTATCAACTTAAAGGTGGAGATGGTTAGTGTTTTGTTTCTCAAATTAATGAGAGTTGGCTCTGGCACCGAAGGATGGGACATGTGAATTTTGATAATCTGGTTGGGATTAGTTCTAGGGAAGTTGTGAGAGATCTGCCTAAAATCACAAAGCCTTCAAATTCAATTTGTAGAAGTTGTCAGTTTGGAAAACAAACAAGAAATAGTTTTAAAGGAAAGGATCAATCTTCTACCGAGATGTTAGAATTAATTCATATAGACCTCTATGGTCCTACAAGAAAAGGAAGCCTAAATTTTGATAGGTATTTTATGCTCTTAATTGATGATTACTCTAGTATGACATGGGTTACATTTCTTAGAGAAAAATCTCAGGCTCTTGATAGATTCAAGGTGTTTAAGGAAAGAGTATAAAATGAGGCAAACGTGAGAATTAAATGGTTAAGGTCTGATAGAGGTGGGTAATTTACATCTGGTAAGTTTAATACATTCCATGAAGAACATGGCATAAATAGACATTATTCTTCTCCTAGAACCCCTCAACAAAATGGAGTTGTGGAAAGAAAGAACTAGATTGTTCAAGGGGCTGCTAGAACTATGATGAAAAAAGCAAATGTTCTTGATGTGTATTGGAGAGAAGCAATCCATACTATTGTCTACATTCTTAACAAAGTTCAAATCAAAGGTAACGACACTAAGACTCCTTGTGAGTTATGGACTGGTAAGACTCCTACAATTAAATACTTTAAAGTATTTGGAAGTAGATGTTATATTAGAAGAGATGATGAAAATCTTGGAAAGTTTGATTCTAGATGTGATGAAGGAATTTTTCTTGGATATTCAAATAACAACAAGGTATACAGATGTTTTTATAAGAGGCTAAGAAAAATAATTGAAAGTGCTAATGTAAAGATTGATGAAGCTATGTATAGACCAATGAAAATAACTCAAATTGAACCTGATGATCCTATTTGTGGGCAAGTACAACAAGAAGAAAAGGAAGAGAAAGAACAAAGTGATGAAGAAATTCTAGAACCTGCACCTAAGACTCCTAAATATGTAGAGAGAAATCATCTGGAGGATCAGATAATTGGAGACATAAGTGAAGGAGTGAAGAAAAGAAGAAAAGTGGTTGAGGTAAACTTGTGTTTACTTTATAAGATAGAACCTAAGACTGCGAGTGAAGAATGTAATGATGACAGTTGGGTTAGAGCAATGAAAGAAGAACTACAACAGATAAAAAAGAATGATACATCAGAACTAGTCCCTAGACTTGCAAACAAAAATGTAATTGGTTCAAAATGGGTATTCGAAAACAAGTTGAATGAAGATGGTGAAGTGGTAAGGAATAAAGCAAGACTTGTATGTAAAGTATATTCATAGGTTGAAGGAATACATTTTGAAGAAACTTTTGCACCTATAGAAAGAATGGAGGTCATTCGGATGTTCTTGGAATTTTCAGCACATAAAAACTTTAAAGTATATCAGATGGATGTCAAATCTGCTTTTCTGAATGGAGAACTGGAAGGTTTTCAACTGTCAGATAAACCAGACATGGTTTGTAAGTTAAAGAAGGAATTATATGGACTGAAGCAAGCTCCCAAATCTTGGTATGCTAGATTGGATAGATATTTGACAAAGCAAGGATTCAGCAAAGGGTCTGCAAACAACAATCTTTACTTTAAGGTTGAGAAAAACAAGATGTTGATAATTGTGGTATATGTTGATGACATCATCTTTGGTGCAAATGAAGGTATGTGTAAGAAGTTTGCTAAAGAGATGCAAAAATAATTTGAAATGTCTATGATTGGTGAATTGAATTACTTCCTTGGACTTTAAGTAAATCAAAATGATAAAGGGATATTCATTTCACAATCCAAGTATGTTAAGGAATTGCTGAAGAAATTTGGAATGGATGACTCCAAACCGGTTTGTACCCCTATGGTAACCGAATGCAAGCTGAGTAGGGATGATGAATCTATTAAAGTTGGTTAGATTATGTACAGATCCATGATTGGTGGACTGTTGTATCTTACTGCTACTAGATCGGATATCATGCTTGTAGTATGTTTAGTTACAATATTTCAAGTAGAACTGAAGGAGGCACATGTTACTATTGTGAAGAGGATATTCAAATATCTTAAAGGAACTCTTCATTATGGGCTATGGTATCTGAAGGACAATGATTTCACATTGAATGCCTACACTGATACAGACTGGGCTATTTGTGTAGATGACTGAAAGAGTACAAGTGGTGGTGCATTCTTCCTTGGAGAAAGATTAGTTTCATGGTTGAGTAAGAAACAAGATTCAGTTTGTTTATCCACTACAGAAGCAGAGTATATTGCAGCAACATCCTATTGTACACATGCATTGTGGATGAAGCAAACCTTGATGGACATAGGTGTGGTGAGTGATGAACCTATCTCTATATTTTGTGATAATACAAGTGATATAAACATTTCAAAGAATCTAGTGATGCATTCTATAACAAAGCATATATCTATCAAGTATCACTTCTTGAGGGAGAAGGTATTGTAGAATAAAGTTAGACTTGAATATGTACCTACCAAGGAACAAATTGCTCACATATTCACTAAGGCCCCTCCAAAGGATACTTTCGAGTATCTTAGAGGGAATTTATGGGTTAATGCCCCTCCTTCTTTGAACTAAGTGAACATGGAGGTGCATCAGTCTAGTGGATTCATAGACTCTTTTGTTCTGGACCGATGATTAAGGTCTGCTCCTCAGGGGGAGTAGAGAATTGCATTGTTGTAGTATGTGATGAGATGTACTCCTAAGGGGTAGTGAACAGAGCTTTATATGGCAAGAATTTCCTTTTCCATTGATGCCAAAGGGGGAAGAGAGATCATGTGAAATTTTTATGCTTGTGCAGGTTATCACTTTTGAAAATCATGTATGCTATCTTTGATGGTTTTTCAGATCATGTGTTGCCATCAATGACAAAGGGGGAGATTGGTGCAAGAATGGATGTGTTTGGTGGTGTTTTCATTAATGTTTTCATTGATGTCAACACAGTACAGGTTGATTGCAGATGGTATCTGTATAGTTGAGATACTGTAGAAGTGTTTAGAGTACATGGAGATATATTTATGAAGTTGTAATTGTGAAGTGGTGTTGAAGTGTGTTTTGACTATGCTCTGGTATTGTGCTTTGCATTTATTTTGTATTGATCCTGTGCCTATTTGGATCTATAAGTATGTTCATAACCTTTAATGGATAATATCTCCCAATTTTTAGCTTCTAGTTCGATGGAGAGTAAAAGATATGTTCATCGGTGTGTGAATTAGCTTGGCATAACTATTTGGTTGTGGACTAGGAGAAATGTTTTGGCTCTGCAGTCTACTAATATTTGGTTTCAGATCTTGTGGATCTGGGAGAAGATTCTTTCTGATGGTTTTTGTGCTCTGACAAACTTTCTTGTGATTTGGCACTCCGAAAGACCTGCTCCAAAGCTCCTATATTTTGTTGGTTGGTCTAGTTGAACTATTGAAGAGTTTTATGTGAATGAAGTTTGATGGATTTGGTGCGAATGTATCTGAGGCATTCTCAGAGATGGAAATATGTCTGGTGAAATGTGTTGAATGATCCACGTGTGATCATATTGCTGGAGATGTGCGTACTTCAAAGATTGTTGGTGTTTTCATTAGGTTTGGCCGACCTGGTGTCTACACGTTACATTAAGCTTGTGCATCAAATTTGAGGAAGTGTGTGATTGATCTAAGATGTTTTTTGGGTCCTAAATTAAATATGTAATTGGTCCTCTCTCATTCTTATCCACCGCAGGAATGTTGAGTAGCCGACCTTGGAGAATGTTTCTAGGGTTGAAGTTGGTATAAAAAATCAAGTTGTAACGAATTATTTATCCATCCATCTTTCATGATTTGAGCAAGAGAAGTGTGCAAGCAAGTGCGAAAATTAGAGTGTGCAGTACGAATTGAAGCATCAGTACTTCATTGTGTTAGATTCCAGAAAGCAGTGAGTTGATGGTATCTACAATATTCTAAACAAAGGTATGAGTGTGTGAAACCTTTGTGGTGGATCCTTATTTATCTCTTTTCTTATTTTATGTAGGTAGTGAGCCTCCTTTCTAGACAATGAGTCATTTTTTAGGTAGTGAACCCTTTTCTGGGTAGTGAGTCTCTGTATCCGATATTGCATTACTACTATATTGTGAGCTAATCCTCATCGTGGTTTTTCCCTCATTGGGTTTTCCACGTAAATTTGGTGTCTCTGGTGTTTGCTTTATGTTATTTGCATTTCATGTTCACACTTAATGATAGATTGAAGATAAAGTGGAATTGATTAAGTTTAGAAGTAAATTAATTTGATACAACTGATTCACCCCCCCTCTCAGTTGTCATGTGCATTTCAACAATTGAGGTGGTTTTGAGTGATGACAAGGGGTTGGTTGGTGGATGGTGGATTCAGAACCGTGCTTAGCCCTTGTGAGAGTAGATTTTGAGATGTTTGAGGTATTGTAGATGATGTGATTAGTGGTTGAGATATTTGGGATGATTATACTTGGTGATGCGATATCATTGGCATGTTTGGAGGATTTGGTGTGATAGATGTGTTGATTTGATTTGTGTTTGGGGGGTTGACTTGATTTGGTTGATTTTGGATTGATGTGTTTAATGAAGCGATTTTTCCTATACCTTGAGTTGGTGTGGGTGATGGTGTCAAGATAGGAAATGGTGGGTAAATTTTTGGTATGTTCCCTTATGGAAGTGAAGATGAAGCATTGAAGGTACCCACTTGTCTGAATAAGTCCACTTGTCCTTGTGAGATGTTGGGATTGTAGCCTTGTGTCTCAAGGTAGTATGCAGGAGTGGCATGGAAGTGGATGAATTATTTGTATCATGGAAGATAAGTGGCACATATGGTTTCTTAGGGTCTTGTGGGATGGTGTTTGGTATATCCAATATTGTGTTGGCCTCCAAATTTTGGTTGTTGACAATTGGATATCCTTGAAGGGCTTGGAGTAGTGAACTTCCCTTTGTGATCATAGGTTGGCTTGGGGTGTGAGATGATGATGGTTGGGTAATTGGTTGGATGATGCTTAGAAATGAAGGTGTGAATGATGTTTGCAGTATGTTCCCCAAAGTGTGTTTGAAAATGGTGCTTACATCAAAATCGGAAGGGAGTTTAGACACTTCTTTTTCCAATGCTAACATGTATTGGGTGGGATTTAGTCTCATGACTGTGTTGACAAGTTTGTGATTTTCAATATTTTTCACCAATTCAATAAATTCATCTTGGGACATCTCTTTGTTATTGGTTGTGACATCCTCTACCTGGAAACCTCCCTCTTGAGGATCTTGTGGTAGTTGAGGGGGATTAGGTGGAGGGTTGGTAGATACCTTAGGGTTGAATTCTGTTTGGATTAAATCACTTGTGGTTGATGTTTCTTTTTTTTTCTCCATGATTTTCTTGTGTTGCGACCATGTTTGGACCATAAAATTGGGATCAACTTTTAGGAATATGTGGGATGAACCTTTAACTCCTTTGGTTGATCTAATCTATAGGTACAAAAATAAATTCTATGATGTTTTAGGATCAAATGATGATGATGTGATAAATGAGGGTTGAATGATATGGATGTTTGAACTTTTGATAGCCTTGGATAAATACTAGACCTTAGGATTTTTTGATTTTGATTGGTTTGATTTGGATGATGAACTTGTAGATCCCAAGATGTTAGATGTGACCTTAGGATAAAGTTGTCCAAAAGGGGTGCTAATTTAACTAAGTTTGTGAGAAATGATTCATTCCCACACACCTAACTAAACAAGATGATTTTGATTTTGGTCTAATGATTTACTAAAATTCTAGCATAGATGATTTTTCCAAAGTCTTAAAAATTTGTTTGTGAGATGGGTTTTGAAAAAAAATTTGAGGATGGATGGAGGTGTTTTTTATTACCCTAGATGAACCTAAAAGAAATTTTTTTATAAGACCAAGGTGTTGAAGAACATGCTTTACCCTAAAAATGACTCAAGATCAATAGCTTAAATGAGGGGCTCATATTGGATATACAAGTTTGGATTATCCCTCATAGAAATGTGTCTATAAAAATTCCTTACCAAGATGTTCCTATTGTGGTAAAGTTCCACAAGGTGTTTCTTGATAGCCTTTGGGCTATGTTGTCTAAGTTTGAAGTGGCGACAAGTAGACCTTCGTTTCAGAATTTTGACTTTGCAAGAAATCATGAAGACAAGCACATGTGTGGGGTTCAATTGTATTTTTATCTTGATTAATGAATTCTTTTTACCACATCAACTTGTCTTGCTTAAATTTCAAACTAAATGTCTATGTATTAGCTCCTTTTCATTCCACTGACTTGTAAAAATGCACAACCCTAGGTTGAAGAGATACTACTTGCTGAGTCCCCACTCGGATTTCTCCAAACACTAAGATAAAGTGAGCTAGAGATTTAGTGACACTAACTTCCCCTTACACGACACACACTTCTAGGGTACACCAAATCTCAAACCCTGAAGGATTTTTCTATTTCTACTATGAATAGTGGAATGTGAGGTGGCTTTGGAATGACCGTTCCTCCACCAGCAAGCATAAAGGTTTTTGGTTACTAAAACAAGTTGGTTCTTAGTTCGGATATCCAGGATAAAAATACTGGTGCCATACACGCAACAAGATTAGCTCAATTAAGAGGATTCCCAGTCTCTTCCTAAGAAGATATTTTAATGTATCACAAGGATACTAGGGGTGGAACTTGTCAGTATGGGACAACAACACCAATTGGTTGATGACTTTCATCACCATTGTTTCATTTATATAGTGGACCGAATATGAAAGCACCGCTTTGGGTCATTCCCTCTCTCAAGTTGGGAGGCGGGCCCTTCTAAAGGTAACACTTTGATATGAAGACAAATGTGCAAAAAGAATCAAGATTTTTGTCGTCACCCAAGATCACCAAAAGTTGTGAGGGGAGAGGATACACAACTCAAATACACAAAAGCAAGAAAATAACACTTTGAGTGTTTCTCTTCACCCAAGATCGCACAAAGAACAAGGGGAGAGGATACGTACTCAAAGCGTGTCAAAGACAAGATCACTCACTTCAAGCACTTGTTCATTTTACCTTCAAAGCAATGGTGAATTCATTTTAAGCACCAAACTGAGTGTGATTTTTCCTTGTTCAGTTTTATCCCACATAGCATTGTCTAGTAAATTTCTATGTTCAATTTTAACCAATTTGAAAAGATCAAATCAATGATTAATTTTAAACCCAAAATAAAGCTAGTTGGTCTAAAATAGAAAATGAAAGCAGCAAATGGATGCCCTAAACTATTACAATGAGCATTTAAAAATTCTTTTTTAATTCCAATGCCTAATTTTTTAACTCAAATCTGCTTGTTATTTTTCTGGATTTCTCTGACTTGCTACACCATCATATTAGTGATCCCAATGTGAGAGAGGCCGCCACTAATTCTTTATGCAAACTACAAACATTACAAAGCTATCACAAGTAAGATTCATTTCAATGTGAGAGAGGCCGCCATTGTTTCTTTATACGAATAAGAACAAATTAAACAATAGCCAAAATAAAAGTGAAATTTTGATTCCCACAAGTGTAAAATTTAATCGTATACGTATCACCCAATCAATGATATATTTTTTTCTTTTTTAAGTAAGATCTGCTAACTTTAGATATGCAATTTTGAACAACAATATCGTTAGAGTCTCAATATTAATAAAATGGTGCTACATCAATATAACATTGAACAACAATATTAATACTCTATTAAGGTATTAAACAGTAATACCAACCTTAACCACAGAAGATATTTCAATTCTAATCTTCCTGCCTATTAAGTTAATGAAACCTCCAATAAAGTTAATGAAATCTCTTTTCTAGGCTAATTGGAAAAAAACACACAGAAAAAAAGGTGAATTTGAATATTGACTTGATAACACAATCCTTGAGAAGAAAATTTTTTAGTTTCAGAAGCTCTAATAGAAATTGTGACTCCATTGGGAATCAAAACCCCAATCTCTGAGCTTATAGGCCAGCGCTTTATATAGCCATAGTTTCATAACACTTATTGTGATAAGTGCGCTTCCAAAAATTTTATGTTTGTGCAGCTTTGAGTAGTTGTGTCGTACCTGTCATGCAAAGTATGGGAGAGCTCGATTTTAGGAAAACACTTTTTAAAAGAACTAACGTGATGTGGAAATCTGAGGGCTATAACTTCTAGAATTTAACTGAACATATGTAAATTCATGTTGGCAACAGAATGCATAACCTATCACTTACAATCAGAAATGTCATATCGAAATCACATCAGCAGATATTAATTCACACCCAAGCATGAATTAATGTATGGCAGGTATTCTTTCATGGAAAATATAAAAGAATCTTCATTCCATAGCAAATATTGACTAAAAATCAATGATGATTTAGGAAGTAAATATTGAAAGAAAATCAACTTTAACAACTTTGTAGTCAATTGTGGGGAAAATGTCAGAGATTGAATTCAAAAAACGTACGTTGTAAAAAATCTTTGCAAACCAAGTATAGAAAACTAAATGAACAAAAATGAGAACACCCCTTGCCTAGAGCTAATGTCAATCCAAGACACAAAAGCAAAGGAATTAATGATAATTTGAAGAGGGATTTCTAGCAAGAGGTACAGTTAGATGATGCTTCTCCATTTTGATGGATAACTAGAGAACAAAAGATCGACGGGGTGATTGACAACAAGAAAATATTCAAAATGATGGATGACGATGACTTTTCCTTGGCAGACCCATCGAGGTTCACCTGGATATTCTGCACTAAAAAAAAAATAGAAGCTAAGTCTTAGCACAAATCACCCATTTCTAATAAGCAAAGAGCCCTTTTGTAAGAAGCGACACATTAATCAATTCTCTAGATTTTGTTAATATTGTGCGGATAGCTAAAATGTATGGCTTCATTCATAAATAAATTCTTCAAAACAATGTGTGTTTGCTATGCTCAGAAATAAGTACAGAAACAAAGACTCATTTCTATCGAATGCATGAATAAATATTAATGGGGGTAATTAAGAAGCCTTACAAAAAGCAAGCTCAGGAAATTAAGATGTATAAGCTAAAACTAGAGAATCTGCAAACTTTAAAAGATGTAGCATACAAGCTCCGTCAAAGTATTGAACAAAGATTTGTCAAAGCATTGAACATAGTGGGTGCCAAATGTGAATGCCTAAATCTGCACTTGGTCAAACATAGACAAATATGAGCATATTAGTCAATTTAAACAAATGAAATAAAGCATTCCTATGAGATATTTGAACATACTAAATATGCAAACAAGAAAACAAGAAACCAAAGTAACTAATGAAATCATATACAAGCATATTTAACCTCTATCCCATAGTGGGATAGGTGATAGACTTTGATGTGGAAAAAAATCCCTTTCTCAATCCCTTTCGATTACCTCCAAGATTATTGATGAAAGTTATGTTTTTGATGCAAAATATGATGATTTATTAGCTCAAATGATGAAAATGAAGCATGTGAGTGATTGCTATGAATGTGCCTATATAGTAAACATGCATGTGATTGTAGATCCATTTCAAGTAGAATAGGCCTCTACTTATAGGAGTGAAGGATTGAAGAATGGATGAAATTGGTGGATGTGGAACTAAAATGAGATTCAATAGAATTATGACACTTGTCACAAGGCTAATGAAATCCATGGAAATTGAGAAAATCTTGGGAGAAGAGATGTGTAAGAGGAGTAAATGCTTAGGTGGCTTGTGTAAGAGGGTTGTAAGAGGCTATTTAAGGAATGTGGATGAGAATGTAAGAGGGACAAGATGGCATGTAAGAGGCCATTTAAGGTCTTGTGTAAGAGAAAGGTGGCTATTAAAAACCTTGTAAGAGGCATTAATATTTGGTTAAGAAAGTCAAATAAGTGGAGTTATTGAAGGAATATTCCCAAATAATATGTCTTTGTTGGGAAAATAGGCTATTTAGTTAATTAGAAGAAATTATTTTCATGTGCAACATGGTTAGTTGACCATGGGTTAAGTTGACCAAGGTTGAGTCAAAAGCTAGAGAGATGGGTAATGAGGATTAGGAGGAGATTAGAGTTAATTAATTCAAAATCTAATCAACTCAAGTGGGTTAGGGGATTTATGAAATTTGATTTAAATAATTTGATTTATTTAATCAAATGGGAGGACTTTAGGGTTTTAATTAAATAATTTGATTTATTTTATTAAATGTGGTGAATATTAGTGAGCAAGAAGTGAATTAATCTAATAAAGTTAATTACTTGATTAATAGTAAACATGATGATTTGAGTGTCTACATTTTACAATGTCACAAACTATAGAAATATCATATTTAAAAAAAAAAAAAATGTTAAATATGATCAAATATAAGTAGACAATAGCATTTTGTTCCAATATTCAATTTGAACTTACTTGTATAAAACTATCTTCTTGGCTTAACATCAATAGTGATCTTGATTCCTGATAAGATGCATTTAACAAAAAATACTAAACAAACATGTAGATGAAATATTGAGAAAGGAAAATTATTTCTCTGCATCTACCATCCATCCACACAACAGTTTTGCCAATAGGATGAGGGTGAAAATATATTAAGATAATGTCACCTTAGAAAAGATTCATTTGACCAAATAAATTGTAATCAAAATATACCACAATTATCTTTAAATTAATCAGAAAAGAAAATTTTACCTACTAGTAATTTGGAGCCCCTAACCCACCAAGCTAAAGCATAGGCGCACAATGAATCTCAATCCCTAAACCTTACATTAGAAATGCATATTAATAGTAAAAAGAAAGTCAATATAATATAATCTATATAGCTATATAAAATTACCCCACATCATATCCTATAAAAGAATTTTCGTTACACAAAGGGGTGATCCCACAAAGCTGGTTTACAATTTTTGAGAGGAGCTGATTTTTGCTGAAATCACATATTTTTAGAAAATATAATGATTTAAGCCTTTAAAAGTTCCATTTTAAGGATTCCAATTGAAGAGGGTTTGATCAAACCACCTTAGATCAAACCCCCTTGGTTAGAACCTCACTAGTTTTAAACCATACCTATAAATGAGTCTCATTTACACCTATCAAAATGCTGATAAAAAATAACTTTTGATTTACCTTTTGGAGGATCAAATGAATTCATTTAAAATTTATTTCAAATGATTATGGTATTCCTCGAAATGAGCTATCCCACAAATATAATTTTAATATGTTTTGGTTTTGTTATGTGTTTTTTTAGTTTTATTAAACATAGGTTTTTCACCGAAAATCAAGCTCTCTATTTTGCACATGTGAAAAAATAGAAAATTATCAAAATAATTTTTTTAAAAATATGTTCATGTTGGGTATTGATTTCCTTGATCCATTAAAAAAAATAAAATTGAATTTTGATACATACAAAAAAGTTATGTTGTATGCAGTCTGCCTATGTCGGAATTGCAATTGGTTTGATTTCAAAACTCTATTAAAGAAAAAATATTCAATAAAAAACTATGAGACCAAATGAAAGTGCTAGACATCATAGTTACAAATCTAAATTCGAAAAAATTACAATTTTATCCTTCATACAAAAAATTTTATGTTGTATACGGTGAGCGTCACTTTTTAAAAATGTTGCTTTCTAAAACAAACCAGTTTTTATGGGAGATGGAAAAAGACATGCAACCTTATTCCAAAATATTTGAAAAAAATATTTTTAGAATCTACAGACAAAATGTGATGAGACTCTAGTTTTCATCATCTTCAAATTCCTCACGGTTTAGCCGCTATAGGTGCCTGAATGTGAAGATTTAGTTAAAAATAATAATTTTAGTGTCTAGTTTGACCAAAAATTGTAAACCACTACTGTGGGATCACCAAAGGCCAAAGAAAATGCCACCTACTTGTAGTGTCGAAAAATGTCATCCATGACATTTTCACACTTGTTTGGGCCCTCCTTGTTAATTTGTGCATAATGTTGCCTTCATTTAGTTTTGTAGTGTGTTTAACACATTCACATTAGGTCTTGGGCCCTTATGAACTAAATGAACCTAATTGTACCTTATTTAGGGTGTTGTAAAGTGTTGTACCACACTTTCACACTTATCTAGGGTTTTCATTATTAATTGGGATTTTTTATTACTTATTTTTCCTTATTTTGCATCCACAAGCCCTAATTAATGCATCTTTCTAAGGATAATCCTGACATAAACCAACATCCAATCATAATTCAGGTGTTTTTGGATTGTATGGCCCAAATTTAGTGATCTAGGACTCATACGCCACCTTGGGCATATGGGTCCCACCTAAGTTTTGGGACCTCGATCCTGATTTCACATGGATTTAAGCATTTCTTGAAAAGTGTGTCCCATAGCTTGGCCTAATGAAACTCATACACCACTTTTGGTGTATGAGTCCCGTGTGACCCAAAATTAAATTGAATTCAAATTATTGGCAGGATTTTATCCTCCTAGATCTGATGTCAGCTTGTAGTGTTGTAATTTTGGGAAAATTGGCATAAACAAGTATAAATACAAGGTTATTTCATTCATTTTACACCTAGCAAATTTACTATTCATGCATTATATCAAATTTGAGTATTCAAGAGTTCACAAGAGAATTAAATTGTTTACAAGAGCATTCAAGAGAATTCAAGGGCTGATTATCAAGTGTTGTGGAGCATTATTCAAGTACCAAGCAGCATGTCAAAGTCATCATGCATCATGTTTGTTTTTGAGCTAACAATTATGATGTAGGGTTTCGTGGTTCAAGCTAGCATTCAATTCAAGATCTATCACATTTAAGCAAGATTCAAGATCTACATCCATTGGAGCCACTCCATACATGTTTGCAACACTTTATTACTAGGGTTTGGTGAGTTATAACATTACATTTTGTTCATTCATCATTCATTTATCTCATTTGATTTCATTACAAGGTTTGATTACCAAAACGAGGTTTGACCAAGGAAAACCCATTTCCACTAACAAAACAACATTTTCTCCTCTCTTTAGTGTGTGATTTATAGATCTAGGTTGAATACCTTCTAAGGAGAAAGATTGGAAATATGTTGTCAAGTTTACAAATTTTTCCAAGTGGTCACCTTGTTTTGAATTCATTGGAAGACATCTACAAAGCAGAATTTGTCATTTCAGACCGAAAATCAAGTTGAGCAGATAGAGTAGAGGTTGAAGAGAAGATTCAGGTCCTAATTCTCCAAAAATTCCAAACTGAACTGATACGCCACTTCTAGCATATGAGTCCCAATACAGTCAAATTTTTAGATTTCAAGAGTTCCAAACATATCTCTGCCAGATTTTTGTTCCTACCAAGAAACCCTAATCTGGGATTAAATTTCCCAGCCTAGCATATGAGTCTCAATATGCATTCATTTTAGTATTTTTAGCATCTCAAATCTCCATTCAAGCTGCTACAGGTTTCCAAGTGCACATTTATGATTTCTCCAGCTTTCTATTTTGTTTTGCATTCATTTCTAGGTCATTTAGTGAAGCTTTACATATCATTAGGTTTCATATTTGATCTTGCATGTCATTTTTCTTTCTAAGCCCTAGCTTGGTGGTGAACCCTCTTTTAGTCTCTAATCATACTCTAGGAAACCCTATTGCAAGATCTATTTCCCCTACTTCATCCTTGGATTGAGATCTCTAAGGTTTCCTTGAATGAGAAGTGAAAAAGATTGTTGTTCTATGTCCTAAAGTATAAACAACGAAAATTTTCCACCTTTCATTTTGGTGAAATTGCATTTAGAACATCTTAATTTTGATTTGGAGTTCATCATCATCCTAGATCTAGCTTGCATTAACATTGCATTAGATTTTTCATTAGTTAATTGATATCTAGGGTTTCTAATTCTTGCATTAGTGAAAGTGCATATAGGTTGCATTTTTTCATCTTGCATCACTGAATATCATCTAAAATCTATATTTTCACTTAGCCTAGACATCATCCAAACCAAAAAGCATAGCAATCATTCAAAATTTTCTAAAATTAAAGAAATAACCCTAGACTATGACTCATACGCTCCTCTGGGCGATTTAGTCCCAGTATAGATTTTAAGCTACATTTTCTAGCATTCAAAACTTTGTTTTTATGCTTTTTTTTATTGTTGTTAGTTTCCTATTTTAGTTTGCAGATTTTTTGTTTTCTTCATTTCATTGTATTTAGCTTCATTGTATACATTGCATAATCTCTTATTTTCATTATAAGTTCTTGTATTGCATTTCATGATGGATATGTGCTTTAGTAAGCTTTGGATGTCCTTGAAGTCCCTAGTGGATGTGTCAAGTTGTGCTTTCAAGAATGACCCTAATGAAATTGAACTTACTCAGGCTCACTCAACTCCTAATGCATGTCTTCCTCATGATGTTGACATCAATGGAGAATATGATGACAACATGAATAAATTCCTAAATTATTTCCTTAATAAGCTTGAGACTAATGCATCCTTTTATCCATCCATGAAACAACCAACACCGCCTACAATACCACCACTTCAGATGTTTGGTTACCTACACCCTGAAACTGAAAAACAAACTAAACCTAAGTTTCCTACAATAGGTGAACCTAGTTCCTCTAGTTAAGAAAATATTCAACCATTCTACGTTAACAAAGTGACCAACACTCCCATCAATCTAGAAGATACATATAGAAAAGGATTCATGATCTTGAGAAAACAAGGATGTGATACAACAAGTGAATATGAAATTCATCAACTCTTAGAGAAAATTCCAACTAAAGCTACTAAAGGGTTAGTATATCAAGATCACCCTCCTGACAAGAGTGTCCTCCTTCCTAAAGAACAACCAATGCTTCATAACGATGATAAGGATGATAAGATTTCCTTAGGTCCTCCTCCAAATTCAACTAGAGAAGTCGATGAATCTAACAAACGACGAAGGCCTTACAAACTAAAGAAACTATAATAACCTCATCCACCAAATACCACTGAAAGAACTTTACAAATACTTTTAACCCAAGGATTGATTGCATTACCACCCATAAGAGAAGACCGATCTCCAAATCCTAAGAATAAAAACACATCACATTGTTGATACCATAGAGTTCTTAGACATAGTACTGATGAGTGTCAAGCTTTAAAATAAATATTCAAAAAGTTTGATATCATAGAAATAACCCTTAAAGTAGGACCCCTCTCACTCATTTTCATGTAATGGTTGTAGAGTCATCGTATTCTCACTATTACATGCTTTAAATTCATTGCAAATCTTTTTCAAAATGCAAGGAGCTCTTTCCCATCACCTACCTCATATCATTCTTGTCTTGCACTCAGTTGGGGCAAGAATTAGATAGCCTTGTCCTATTCATACATTATTTGTTGTCCCTTTGGCTATTTTTCCACCTTTCATATATGATGAACACAATTAGGATGCGGACGACCTGCTAACAGGTTGACTCGCACGTGCCTAACTAGTCTTTTGCATTATTTATTTTTCTTTTGTGTGATTGCATGTGTGTAATGTGATCTCCCGTGACATTCTATTTGGTGTTTATCTCTCTTTGTGGCATTCCTCTATTTTTACCTACATTCTTTCTCTGTCATAAATATTTTATCATTTTCTTTACCTTTTTCATTTCTCTTGTGTTTTCTTTATGGGGATGACGCAAGGCGTCGAGACATTCATGTCTCTTCCATGTTGACCCAAAAGCTTTTCCTTTATCTTTTCATTTTTCTTGTGTTTTTCCCTTAAGGGATGATGCAAGGTGGCGAGACATTCATGTCTCTTCCATGTTCACCCAAAAGGTTTTTCTTTGTTTTTTCTCTCTTTGTGTCATTCTTCTTGTTCTATGAGTATTTGGGGAATGATGACAGTTCTAATATTTCTAAAAACATTGTAGCAAGAACACAATGACCCCAAATTCATGGATCCCTCATGTGTTTGGAGTTTCATTTTGGGGGCAACCCCTCTCTTCCATTTTCATGACGTAGCTTTATTTGGAAACATATGACTTGGCATAGGGCTTTCCAAGTAAGCTCTCATGTCTTCCTTCTTTTTAGAATTTATCATTTTCTACTTTAAAGTAATTGCTCACAACATGGTGTTTAGTAATTTATTTAAATTGGGGGCATACAATGGCATTATTCTTTTGCATTTCATGTTTCATTTTGTAGTCTTATTACTTCATTTGATGTGTCTTTCACTTTGTGGTGACATTGGGTGTGATGTCCTTCAAGAGCATGATCTCTCTTAGCATATTATATTCCTTTTAATGGCTTGATGCGACACACTGCATCCCCTAAGTTGTGAATCTTTGTATCCATTGATTGGTCCTCTCTTGGAGACATTAGGCACAATTCTCCCTAAGTTAGAGACCTCACATGAACTAAATAAAACTCCTTTGAACATTCCCTATGTTGCATTTGTAATTTATGTTATATGGCCATCTTACATAACACACTTTGCATGCCTGTGGAGCCATTTGGTTTGTTCATAAATTTCAAGCATACGAAGCTTTGCTTGCCTCATGAAGCTCGAAGTTCATTGTTGTGTGGCACCTTCTCAAAGTTATCAGGAGGTATAGCTTTGGTTTGGTTGAATGGGAAGCCAAAATTAGGCATGACTTTCCCATAGCCACTTGCTTGTGTGTGTGAGCGCATACCAGCCGTGTACATATGTGTTTCACGTCTTTGGATACTCACCCAACAAATATCCTAGAGTTTCATTGTGTTAGAGTGAGCATGCATTTTCGGACAAACAATCTAGATCTGATCCACAACATGTGGGAAAAATGATCAAAGCTTGACCCACCCCTTTTATTTTATTTATATCTTTACTTATGTCTTTGGCAGTGCATGCTTGTGCCTTGTTATTGCTTCTTATATCCTTATTTATGTGTGTTCTTTTGTGCCTATGTTAGTTTTCTATAGGACCTCAACCCTCTTCGTTGGTGTTGTCCTATCCCACTAGCATTGGTATGATTGAACCCTTATTGATGTGATCTCATCTACTTTAGTGTGATTTTGAAGCAAGTTCATCCTCTCACTAAAGTGGAGGCTAAATGTAGTGTCAAAAAATGTCGTTTGTGACATTTTCACACTTGTTTGGGCCCTCCTTGTTAATTTTTGCATAATGTTTCCTCGATTTAGTGTTGTAATGTGTTTAACACATTCACATTAGGTATTCGGGCCTTATGAACTAAACGAACCTAATTGTACCTGATTATGTATGCCTTATTTTGCATCCACAAGCCTTAATTAATGCATCTTTTCGAGGATAATCCCAACATAAATGAACATCCAATCACAATTCAAGTGTTTTTGGATTGTATGGCCCAAATTTAGAGATCTGGGACTCATACGCCACCTTGGGCGTATGGGTCGCACCTAAGTTTCCGAGCCCCAATCCTGATTTCACATGGATTTAATAATTTCTTAAAAAGTGTGTCCCATAGCCTGGCCTAATGGGAATCATACACCACTTCTAGCATGAGTCCCGTGTCGCCCAAAATAAAAATAAATTCAAATTCTTGATGGGATTTTTTCCTCCTAGATCTAAGGTCGGCTTGTAGTGTTGTAATTTCAGGAAATTTGGCATAAACAAGTATAAATACAAGGTTATTTCATTCATTTTAAACCTAGCAACTTGATTATTCATGCATTATAGAAAATTTGAGCAATCAAGAGTTCACAATAGGATATAATTATTTACAAGAGAATTCAAGGGTTGATTATCAAGTATTGTGGAGCATTATTCAAGTACCACTCATCATGTCAAATTCATAATGCATCATGTTTTTTTTTGAGCTAAAAATTATGATGTAGGGTTTCATTATTCAAACTAGCATTCAATTCAAGATATATCACATTCAAGAAAGAGTCAAGATCTACATCCATTGGAGCCACTTTATACATGTTCAAAACTTTATTGCTAGGGTTTGTTGAGTTGCAACATTAGCAACTCATTACATTTTGTTGATTCATCTTTCTTTTATCTCATTTAATTTCATTACAAGGTTTGATTACTAAAACGAGATTTGACCAAGTTAAACCCCTTTCCACTAACAAAACAACATGTTTCCCTCTCTTTAGTGTGTGATTTACATATCTAGGTTGAAAACCTTTTAAGGAGCAAGATTGGAAAGAAGTTGTCAAGTTTACAAAGTTCTCCAAGTGGTCACCTTGTTTTGAAGATCATTGGAAGACATCTACAGAGCAGAATTTGTCATTTCAGACTTGGAAATCAAGTTGATCAAAAAAAGTAGAGGTTGAAGAGCATATTAAGGTCCTCATTCTCTGAAAAAACAAAAATAGATTGATACACCACTTCTGGCATATCAGTCCCAGTATAGTTAAATTTTCAAATTTCAAGAGTTCCAAACATATCTGTGCCAGACTTTTGTTCCTGCCCAGAAACCCTAATTTGGGACTAAATCGCCCAACCTGGCATATGAGTCCCAGTCTGCATTGATTTCAGTATTTTTCAACATCTTAGATCTCCATTCAAGCTGCTACAGGTTTCTAGGTGCACATTTTTGGTTTCTCCAACTTTCTATTCAGTTTTGCATTCATTTATAGGTCATTTAGTGAAGTTTTGCATATCATTAGGTTTCATATTTGATCTTGCATGTCATTTGTATTTCCAATCCCTAGCTTGGTGGTGAACCCTCTTTTAGTTTCTAATCATACCCTAGGGCACCCTATTGCAAGATCTATTTCCCCTACTTCATCCTTGGATTGAGATCTCTAGGGTTTCCTTGAATGAGAAGTGAAGAAGATTGTTGTTCTATGTCCTAAACCATAAGCAACGAAAATTTTCCACCTTTCACTACCACAATTATCTTTAAATTAATCAAAATGAAATTTTATCTACTAATAGTTTGGGTCTTCAACCCACAAAATTGAAGTATAGGTGGATGTGTGCAAGAAGTTGAGTCCACTTTTTGGCCAAAAATTTCCAAGTGTTTTCCTTGATTTTCAGAATTTGTCACATTTCACCTTAAAATTTGAAGCACTTAGAGATGGAATATTGAAAAAAGTCACCAATCATTAAATATAGTACTTGGAGTCTAGTTTCCGAATATGTAATTTATTTTAATACCCAGATGATACAAATTGATTTTCAATAGGCATTTCTAAAAATCGCTATTTAAAATTTTATTTTTTTTACCATACCATGCACGTGTACATCATCCATATTTTGACCTAAATAATCATATTTTTCTAAATCCTTTTTGAAAAATATTTGTAAATCACTGAAGCACGTTTTCAATATTTTTTTGTAATTTTTTATTGAACATTTTTTTTTAATTTTTAATTGGCCATATTTGTTGATTTGAAAAATCGTCGTGTACATCACGCATAAGATGACCTAAACTTATCATTTTTAATTTTTTTAAATTGAAAAGAATTGTTCAAAGTATGTTTTTGTACAATTCATTTTTCAAAAAAATATTTTAATAAAAAGTTATATTAAAATACTAAAAAAGCCTTGATATTTCAAGTTTATGGACCATTTTCATCAAAAAATAATTGAAAAATAGAAAAAATAATCTAATTGTAAAAAAATTTACACATTTGGAACCCACACAGTCTCATCTATAATGGGTTTTAATTTCGTCAAGTTTTATTGCAAAAAGGTTTTCAGACTATGTCCAAATTCATTATTTTCTTGTGACATTGATATGACCTTCAAGTTGCAAGTCAAACTAGGTCCAAAGCTTAGGTTAGGGTCCCCAAGCCTTTTCCCGAACTGAAAAACAAAGAACAAACCCAACCAAAAATTCAAATTTAAAAAAAAAGGATCCCATTTCATTAAAAAAACCATTCTTTTATGCTTTTGCAAAACAAGATCTCATTTTGCAAAACAGGATCCTGTTTTGAAAAGTTGCCAAAAATGAAAAAGTTTTCAAAATGGGATCTTGTTTTGAAAAGTTTCCAAAAATGGATTTTTTTTCAAAATGTGATCCCCTTTCATAAAATCATAAAAAAAATTATGAAACGAGATCCCGATTTTAAAAAACCAAGATCCCAGTTTTTACAAAACAAGATCCCAATTTTTTTAAAAACGAGATCTCGATTTTAAAAAAATGGGATCCCAATTTAATTTTAGGCTCGAGACCTCGAAGCAAAATGGGATCCTGATTGATAAAAAACGAGATCCCAATTCATTTTTCCCGATTTCAAGATTTTTTCTAAGGCTAAAACTTCCACCTTAAGTGGACTCAACTTTGTGCTTTCACCCAGGTGCACAATGAATCTTTTAAAATTCAAGGTTTGATGTAGAGATTAATATTTGGTCAAGGTAAAAGAGACAAGATGAAGTTTGTGAAAGCATTCGAGAAAAAATACATATGATGAAATGAAATTAGAACATTTCTATTTATATGCTTGAAGTAATTTATAAGTAGGAAGAATCATGATAAATAGTTTTTTATATTTTTTAAGGTTTCTAAAATAGAAAAAGTACATATTAATTATTTTTATCCACCATTCAATAGTAAACATGTAAAAGCATAGGCTATATTTGTTTATTAAACAAGTCTTGGAATAATATTTTAAAAGGTAAAATTTGAGCTAAAGTGGTTAATGTAAGTGCATAACATAGTTGGTGAGAAGAAAGACTTTGAATTTGGAGGCTACTAGTTTGTAAACCCACCAAGTGAGTGTTTTAAATTATGTAATCTTCCTTATTCATGTCATTATGAATACACAATGTTTAGGATGCATTATTTGAACCCAACATCTTATTTTTCTATGGATTTTAACAATATGCATGACAAATTTCCCCTGCAATAGGGATTCTTGGGTGATTATTGACAAGGATGGTCATAAATTTGGAATCTGCTCCATCTATGCCCCTAACAACCACAAAGAAAGGGTTCTCCTCTGGCAATGGCTCATTGCCCTCCCAGAAAACCCCTAGATCCTTGGCGGTGGACTTCAATATGGTTGAGCACCACGAAGAGAAGTGGGGAGGTGTGGACATGACTTGGAAAGGTAATGAAAGGCATTTTTGGCAAAGGATGAAAAACAAACTAAACCTAATGGACCCCCTGGAAAAGGAAAAAAAAGGACTTCAAGGGACTGTGGTTCACATGGTGTAATTGTAGCACCCCTCCAATTTGCTTATGTTTTCAGACAGTGCTTTTATTTTGATAGACTATGATACTATGTTGTTATTTGATCACTAACATTGGAGCGATGATGGTTTTTATATTTAGATGTGATGGTACACTATATTGATGTTTATGGATTATGGCATGCTCTCTGGTTAGCATAGTTGATTATTTGAGTTGATATTGATATATGCTCTCTGGTTAGCTTAGGTTCGGGTCTGTAGAAATCTACTTAGGAGAAAACCCATATTGAAAAATTTTATTTTGAAAAAAAAAATCTGGATTTAAAAATCCATACAACGAATTGGAAGTTCGCGAAATTTTAAAAAAAACAATAATTGTTTGGTTGGGGGGGGAAGCCTGGGACTGCCCCCACAACCGCCCCCATTGCGAGAGCCGGCACTGTGAAGGCAACGCCAACGTTGCCTTCACAGGCCGCGCAACTCCTGTGGGAGTCAGTTGCGTTGAAGCAACCCGACACAGCTTGCCAATATGGAGGCTTAAATGAATTTTGCCACCCTTGTTAAATTTCGATTTTTTTTATTTAGCATAAAACATGTAATATATATATATAACGCATATATATATATATATGCATAAACATATATACATAAATATATATTCATATATATTTATGTATATATATGTATATATATATAGAATATATATATATGTATATATATATAGAATATATATATATGTATATATATATATTTAAATGAATTTACTTTATTAGGTGCATGTAATTGCACAAATTAGATGACTTTAAAACGAAATGTTTTAAATGAAGAAATTGATTTTTATATTGATGTAATTGGGAAATTGATTTAAACAATTAGATTTCATTTCTTTATTGCATGTAAATAAAATTGCATTGAGTTAGAATTATTTGAACAATGTATTATTGTTTTCTTAAGATGGAAATTGGATTTAGGAATCCTAATGGTAGTTTTATTCCTGCCTGAATTGCTTATTAAAGTATGATTTCTTTTGTTCACGTATGTTGGGGAAATATATTAGTTATGTATGTAAGTCTTCCAAATGTTGTAATTTTATGAAGGGGTTGTTTTGATTTATGGTTCATCCCTTTGTTTCCCTTGGGTAGTGCACTTGGTTGTAATTCAGTTAAACACCCAATTATTACGAACGAGATGTGTTGCCTCTTATATTTTGGATTGGGATTTAATATCTATTTTGTGCACTGTGTTTACCCTTGGTTGTGGATTAGATTCTTGTGTTGTCAATAGGGGAGTGGCTCTCAATGGGGGTTGACACACAAAGTGGTGCCAGGATAACTCATGTGAGAGTCAATTAACTTAGTGGAAATTAAATAAATGTATTAGGGGAAAGGGTAGCTATAAACACCTAACTAGATAATTGTGCCTCGCTCATTGGCTCAAGGGCTCGTTTAGACTTGAGATGAGATGGGAAGGATTGGAATGGCTAGATCATTATCTTGTCCCTTTGAAATATATTTGATTCTGCATCAATTTTCATGTGGGGTCAGGGATCATGAGAGGCTACTGGGATAACCCAAGATGAGGGTCGGGGCCTAGGAAGATCTGCCAAGATAACCCATGAGGATTTGTGATGGCACTCCTCCTATGACAACTGTGTGTATTTTTCAATGGATGTACTTGATTCTTTTACTCTGGAAGCAATGTAACCTTCTTGTAATGTTTGGTACTTGTATGGTTTAGTCTTGTGTTTTGTCTCTGTCTAAAGGTTGTTGGTTTTGCCTAGAAAGCCCTTTTACTAACTCCTAGCATGAGGGGTGGGCCTTCGGGTACCACTTGGTTGGGTGGAAAGTGCACCTTACACCGTTGGGTTTCCACTTCATGTTTGTGGCGGGATCTTCCTCATTAGAGAGCTCACATGTTCCAGTTGTTTTGATTATTCTCTTATGTTCTATTCTATCAGTTGGATGTTATTGTATATGTACTATTCCTCATTTGTATCCATGGAGGATTCTTGTATCAATGTAATTCTAACATTATTTGTATGATCTACCTCATTATGGAAATGAGCTTTGTAACTGCTATATTCAATGAATGCAATCTATGAATGATTCTTTAATGCAATTTGTATCTTATGGAATGTGTTTAATGCTATGGAATCTATGTTCTTAATTTCATGAGTATTATTTTATATGCTATGGATTGGTTTACTTATGTATGTTATGGGATTCAAATGTAAGCATTGTCACATACCTTTGAGGATGTATGTGTTAAGTGTAGTTCACTTTACTTATTATTTATTACACTTTAAAAAAAATTGTTACACTTTCGTTGTGTTTGTGTCATCCTCTAGGGTTACGTGGCGGGGCATTACACATGGTATCAGAGCCCAAGTTTAAACACTAGGTGCTTTGGGATAATGTTGAACCCATTAAGTTGTTAGTTACATAAGATTTAAGTCATGTTAACTTGTCTCATACCTTGGTATTTTTGTGTAGAATCGATTATGCCACCTAAGAGAGGTCGTGGTAGAGGTCATGGTCGTGGTTGAGGAGGCAGTCACAGAGGTAGTCAATAGGATTCACCTCCCCATGTTCCCCATGACTCAGATCATGAGGAACAACAAGCTTCCCAGAATGCTCCGAGAGGCGGTGATCAAAATCAGGATCCACCAGGGATCGAGGGCACTTAGTTGTGTCAATTGTTAGAGGAGACTCTTGCTCGCCTTGGGCCGAGTTAGGATAGAGATCAGGTAAATATTGGTGAGAGAGAGGTTCCATCTCATTCGGAGGTGGTCACATCCGCTCATATGAGAGACCTACTCAGAGCTCGTCTGCCCACTTTCAATGGTTCTGGCAGCGGACTAGAGGCCAAGACATGATTGATAGATCTCAATCATTGTTTTTCTATGCACCCTTATGGTAGCAACACCAAGGGAAGATGTGTTATCATGCACTTTTGAGGCTTTGCATCTACCTAGTGAAGATTGGAGGAGCAGAAACTCCATATTGACATCAATTCTATTTCTTGGGATATGTTCATCGAGAGGTTTAGAGCAAGATTCCTTTCTAACCATTGGCGACAGCGTTGTGGAGATGATTTTCATGCTCTTCAACAAATGGTCATGTCGGTGGAACTATATGAGCATCGATTTTACGAGCTCAAGTAGTACGCTGGTATTGGTGATGATGAGGGCATGCTTGTTCAGCACTTCATTAGGATCCTAAATGCCCGGATCAGTGGTGGTGTTCAGGTTTTTGAACCTAAGACCATGGAGACAGCGGTAGAGAAGGCCAGACTAGTGGAGGAGAACTTCGCAATGGCATTGGGTGGACATTCTGGAGTACAGATAGGTAGTGCTTCAACTACAAGACCTAGTTCATGTAGTGGCCAGGCTCAAGGGGCTGGACCACCTAGGACACAATAGGTTCCTGCAAAAAGTGGTCAGCATTAGAATTCATAGGGGAAACAGAAGAATTTCTAGCCTAGACAATGTGACAAGTATCAATCAGGTGGTGACAGAAAATCGCGGAATCATAGGGTGCTCACAAGCGAGTGATGCAATCCCGTTCCCTTCACCAATATAGTGTCACATCAAAACTAAAACATCAATTAACTATAGATGAGCATATATCAATATGAACTCAAATAATCAACTATAATAACTAGAGAGCATGTCATAATCCATAAGGTACATCAATATAGTGTACCATCACATCTAAATATAAAAATCATCATCGCTCCAATGTCAGCGATCAAATAACAACAACATAGTATCATAGTCTATCAAAGTAAAAACACTATCTGAAAACATAAGCAAATCAGAGGGGTGCTACATCATCCCCCCTAGGATCAGGCTTACTCCTGGAAGCCTATGAAAAAATAGGGATAGAGCTCCCTCATCCTAGTCGCATCCTCTTAGGTAGCCAAGGTATCATCTCTCGGATCCCACTGGACCCTAACCTGTTCAATATTTTGACCCCTGAGGGCAAGTCTCCTGTGCTGCATGACGGCCATGGGCTCCAAAGCCAGCTGCCTTTCCTCTACTTGTAACAAATTTCAATCAAGGATGTGAGATATATCAGGGTGGTAAGGCTCGAGTACTGAAACATGGAATACATCATGTATACGCGAGAGGCTGGGTGGCAAAGCAAGATGGTAAGCTACTAGTCCAATCTTCTCAAGAATCTTGCATGGCCCAATGAAGCGAGGTGTGAGCTTAGAGCCATTTCCATATCGGATTGGACTCTTTCATAGATGCACTCGCAAAAAGACACGGTCACCTATTGCAAAATGACGGTTCACTCGATGCACATTTGCATACTTTTTTTGCCTATCCTGTGCAGCAACCAAATGTTCCCTGATCTGAATCACCTGCTGCTCCATATACTAGAGCATCTCAGGACCTAATAGAACTCTGTCCTCTAATTGATCCCGACTCAAAGGAGTCTGAAACGGTCGTCCATACAATGCCTAGAAAGGAGGCATACCAATCGAACTTTGAAAGCTATTATTATAAGCAAACTCTACTAAATAGAGATAGTCCTCCCATCGTTTTTGTTGGTCCATCACATACATGTGTAACATATCCTCAAGGATTTGATTGACCCTCTTGGTCTTTCCATCTGTCTCAGGGTGATACGCTGAACTAAAGTTCAACTGTGTCCCCATCGCATGTTGGAATGACGTCCAAAGAGCTGAGGTGAACATAGGATCCCTATCAAAAATGATCCGATGAGGAATACCGTGCAACCTAACAATATCTCCCATGAACACTCTAGCAATGGACAAAGCATTATAGGATGAATGAATAGGCGAGAAGTGTGCTACCTTCGTTAACCTATCCACCATCACCATAATGGCATCGTGTCGTTGTGAAGAAT
Source organism: Sequoiadendron giganteum (assembly GCA_007115665.2). NCBI lineage: Eukaryota > Viridiplantae > Streptophyta > Pinopsida > Cupressales > Cupressaceae > Sequoiadendron > Sequoiadendron giganteum. The sequence goes on along the minus strand of CM021108.1, from coordinate 605,807,454 downwards.
TGGGTAACCCAGCAATGAAATCCAATGAGATTATATCCCATTTCCACTCTGGCACCAAATGTGGCTGCAAAAGTCCTATTGGATGCTAGTGTTTAGCTTTCAATCACTGACACTCCAAACACCTCGACATAAAGTCAGCGGTGTCTCGCTTCTTACCTACGCAAAAATATAGTTGTCACAAATCTACATGCATCTTCTTCACTCCAGGATGAGCTGAATAGGGTGCCTGATGTGCCTTTATCATAACCAAGGTACAAATATCTCTAGAAGATGGAACATAAGTACATCCCATGTGTCTCAACAAACCATCTAAATATAGAGAATAACCTGAGAATCTACCCTCAAGAGTCCTACCTATCTCTATCTCTGATCTCACCTCCTGATACCAATTGTCTATAGGAAGTGTAGAAAGAATCTAACTCCTCAAATCCACAGCAAGAGTCAACTCTGACAACTCGTGTCTACGTCTGCTGAGAGCGTCGAAAACTACATTCTCCTTCCCCTAGATGAACTTCACCTCGAATTCATACTCACAAAGGAACTCCATCCATCACCTCTGCTTGGCATTAAGATTGGGTTACGTGAAGATATGTTGTAGACTTCGATGGTCACTATGCAACTCAAATCTATGCACCAATAGGAAATGTCTCCATCTCGTCAAAGCGTGTACTACTGTTGCTAACTGAAGATCATGTGTGGGGTAATTCAACTCATGATCCCTGAGTTTGCGAGACTGATACATAATAACTCAACCATCCTGCATCAAGATTGCTCCTAATCCCTCCAAAGATGTGTCTATACAAACAACAAAATCTCTAGTCGGATTAGGTATTGCAAGAATCGATGCACTGGTCAACCTCTCCTTTAGAGTCTGAAATGCTGCCTCACACTGCTCTGACCAGATGAATCTCTTCCCTTTCCTCTAAAGAGAAGTGATAGGATGTCCTATCCTCGAGAAACCCTGAACAAAGTGTCTGTAATAACCTGCTAATCCCATGAAAATGTGTATCTCTGCCACATTAGTGGGCACAGGTCCATCAATAATCGCTTGGATCTTTGCAGGATCCACTGCAATACCCTCACCTAATATCATATGTCTAAGGTACTTAACCTTAGTCTTAAAGATCTTGCATTTGGACAGGTTAGCATACAATTGATTATCTCTCAAACACTGTAAAACCTGCCTCAGATGCTCCTCATGCTCCTCTACTATCCTGAAATAGATCAATATATCATCAAGGAATATTAGTATGAATCTATCAAGATACGTGCGAAAGACTCCATTCATCAAGCTCATGAACACAAATGGCGTATTCGTCAACCCGAACGGTACCACTATAAACTCGTAGTGACCATAATGAGTGTGAAAAGTTGTCTTATGAATGTTAGAATCAAATATGTGTAGTTGATGGTATCTCAACTTCAGATCAATTTTTGAAAAGACCGTAACACCCTTGATTTGATCAAACACATCATCAATCCTAGGTAAGGGATATCAATTCCTGATTATCACTTTATTTAGCTAACGGTAGTCTATGCACAAATAGAGTGATCCATCCTTCTTCACAAAAATTACTGGTGCTCCCTAAGGTGAAACACTAGGGTGGATGAAACCCTTCGCTAGCAACTCCTCCAGCTTCAAGAAGAGCTCCTTAAGCTCCTATGTAGTCATATGGTATGGAGCTCGTGAAATAAGCTCAGATCCAAGTATAAGATCAATCTTGAAATCAATGTCACGCTGAAGTGGCATCCCTAGAATCTCATCAGGAAACACATCTACATACTATTGAAGTATGTGGTGGCTATCAAGTGAAACCTTCTCCTCACTATCTCCCAACTCCAAGTCATCTACTATCATTGCAAACAACTGACAACCCTGACGAACACATCTTCTCAGCCGCATAGCCGAGATCATCCTCAATGATGTGGGTCTTTGAATTGCCACTATCTCAACCTCCCTACTAGATACATTAATGCATCAAATCGACTTGCATTGACAGTCAATAACAGCTCTGTGAACCTCAAGCCAATCCATCCCTAAGACAATGTCATACGACCCCAATCGTATAGTGTGGAAGTCGACTATAGTATGAAATTATCCAATCTCCAATCTACAATCATGAACTAGGGAATGTCTTACAACCTTAGCACCAGAGGCCATTTTGACCTGCCACCTAATTTCCTACTTTACTGCCCTTAGTCTACAATGTGCCATGACAGATGATGAAATAAAATAATTTGATGCTCCCGAATCAAATAAAATGGTAACCCTATTACCCTGTAACATACCCGAAGTCTCTACCACTGTGCTCTGATGATCAACCTGGCAGTTGTCAACCGCAAAAAATACCCAATGACCTCTGCATCGATTTTCATGTGGGCTCGAGGATCATGAGAGGCTACCAGGATAACCCAAGATGGGGGTCAGAGTCTAGGAAGATCTACCAGGATAACCCATCTAACTTTGTGATGACACTCCCCCTATGACAACTGTGTGTATTTTTCAGTGGATGTACTCGATTCCTTTACTCTGGAAGCAATGTAACCTTCTTGTAATGTTTGGTACTTGTATGGTTTAGTCTTGTGTTTTTCCTGTGTCTAGAGGTTGTTGGTTTTGCCTAGGAAGCCCTTTTACTATCTCCTAGCACGAGAGGTGGGCCTTCGGGTACCACTTGGTTGGGTGGAATGTGCACCTTACACCGTTGGGTTTCCACTTCATGTTCGTGGTGAGATCTTCCAGATTGGAGAGCTTGTGTGTTCCAGTTGCTTTGATTATTCTCTTATGTTATATTGTATCAATTGGATGTTATTGTATATGTACTACTCCTCATTTGTATTCGAGGAGGATTCTTGTATCAATGTAATTGCAACATTATTTGTATGATCTACCTCATTCTAGAAATGAGCTTTGTAACTATCATATTCAATGAATGCAATCTATGAATGATTCTTTAATGCAATTTGTATCTTATGGAATGTGCTTAATGCTATGAAATCTAGATTTTCTTAATTTCATGAGTATTATTTTATATGCTATGGATTGTTTTACTTATGTATGTTATGGGATTCAAATGTAAGTGTTGTCGCATACCTTAGAGGATGTATGCATTAAGTGTAGTTCACTTTACTTATTGTTTATTACACTTTAATAAAAAAATGTTACGCTTCCATTGTGTATGTTTTGTCCTCTAGGGTTACATGGTGGAGCGTTACAGTAATGCACAAAGAGGGGACAAAAGAATCTATTGCAGATTGGATAGATTCTATGTGAATAAGGACAATCTTAGCTTTATACCTAATAAGGAAGGGCTTAAAGTTTGCGTCCACCCTTACACTATGTTTTATGCTCACCTAATCAAAGCACAGATCAACTTGAACATGGATATCCCTCAAGGTACAAATAAAAAGGATGGGTTCATCCTTACCACCTTCTTGCTAAAAGACTCTGATAGTAGAGACGCCATCACCTCCATAAGGGAAATCAATAAGTGGATACTGAAAGATTGTAGCCCTATTGACAGATGAAACAAGAACACTGAGGCCTAGAAGAATATGTTCTAGTCTTAGGCAAAAAAAGGGGAAAAGGATAGCAGAATGCAAGAGAATGCACTTCAGGACTCCCTGGTAGAGGTAGAAGCAAAAATTCAGGTTGACCCGGCTAATGAAAGGCTCAGAGAAGAAGTCACATTGGTAAAAGATTAGCTTAGAAGAATCCAAAACCAGAAGATCCAAGGCCTAAAGGTCAGAGCAAGGTTGAATTGGTTAACTGTGGTGATAGGGGATCCAAATTTTTCTTCAACTATATTAGGGAAAAGAAATTTAAAGAACAAATTGAACAAATTTGGGAGGATGACCAGTTGGTAACCTCATCAAAAGATATCTTAACTCATTTCCAGAGCTTCTATAGAAATCTATTCACTTCAGAAGCCAATGTTGAGGGTAATCAGAGGGCCAAGAGCTTCATAAGAGGAATCATTCCAAACAAAATCTCTAAGGATGACAAGAAGAGGCTTAATGCATACTTAACCAAGGAGGAAATTAAAAGGGTGATGCTTTCAATGAATAATGACAATTCCCCAGGTAGGGATGGACTCCCGATGGAATTTTACAAGACCTTTATGGATTAGATCTGTGATGATCTACTGCAAGTTTATAATGATGCATTGGACCGTGGCTCCTTAGGTAAAACAATCAACATAGGGATTATCAAGATGTTTCCCAAAGGAGGTGATAAGACCCTCATCAAGAAATGGAGGCCAATAACCCTCCTTAATGTTGTAGACACCTAAATTTGGACACTTTATTTTTCCAAATTTACCCCTTTTTCATCTAAATATCCCCTTATCTGCATTAATTAAGTAATATCACTATTATTTAATTAATACCTCTAAAGTTCTTCTAATCCTTAAGGTATCTAGTTAAATAGTTAAATACCTTACCCCTTTAATTCCCCTCTCAGCAAATGAATTAAATAAATATGACATTTATTTAATTCTTCACATGTCACATCACTTTCACTTAATTTTAATCAACCTCTTAATCTCTTCATTAGGGATGTGCACATGCCTAATCCTTGATTAGGATGTGTCACATCCTCCAATTTTTGCAAGTTGGATTCTAATCCTTATTAACCACTAATTATCTTCTAATTACTGATCAGTTAAGCCTAATCAGTACCTTGGTCAACTCTCCCCATCCCCCAAGGAATTTTTAATTCTTTTTTATTCATCCAAGGCTCCTCTCTTCCCTATGTGAGTTTTTAATTCACTTTTATTCCTCCAAGGAATCTTCTCTTCCCCATGCAAATTCTAGAACCTTTGACTTGTTACTTCACATGTGCCAAAGACTTCTAGAACATTTGATTTGTCACATCACTCACATATGAAAAATTCCCACCTTTTTGGGAACCTTGTTTTATCCACTAGATTCTTCCAATCATTGTGAATTTTAAATTCACTTTTATTCCTCCAAGGAATTTCCTCTTCCTCATGTGATCATTCAGTGGTCATATCAAGGTACTTACAAGGTACTTGTCCTTCCTCCACATCATGTACCTTCCTTCCACCTCACTTCCACATCATCTCATCTTAGGCCATCTAACATTCCACATGTCAAGATGTGAGGGCTTGTGAGTCCTCAACTCACCATAGCCCTCCATCTTGGCCTTGTTGGTTTAATCTCAACCATTTAATTCTCTAGAGAATTCAAATCCCTCTATAAATACCCCCTCTTTTCTCTCATTTAGAGGACTTAGTCATTTTTCACCCATATGCTACCAAATTTCCCACTCTATTTGCAAGCATCATCTTAGCCATTTATCCAAGCCATTTAGCCATTAGCATTAGCATTTCATTTTTCCATTGTAGCTTCATAAAAATATCACATTATTCATCTTGCATCTAGCTATCTAAAGAGCATACAAGCATACAACATCAAGGTTCAACTAAGGGATTTCAACAACAAAAAAGGTATAATCATTTGTTATCCTCTTTTTTATCTTATTTCTTTGTGTTATCATTCCTTAGGCTAATCTTGAGGTGTACCTTTGTGTTCTTCCCTTATTACATAATAGTTATTTTGCATCTTTAGAGTAGGATAAACATTTAAGGCATTCACAAATGTATCTTATAAAAATCTTGGCTAAAGCTATGGCGCTAAGACTAGTTGATATTCTGCCTAAGTTCATAAACAACACTCAAAGTGGTTTTATTAAAGGAAGATATATTTTGGAGACCCTCATTATGAGATGGGAGGTCATGGAATGGGAAAGAAGATCAAACCAAAAGGTTGCAATGATCCTCCTTGATTTCAAAAAAGCATATGATAGAATTGAATTTTCCTTTTTTAGGACAACCTTGGAGGCTTTTGGTTTCCCTACCACCTTTTGCAAAATGGTAAACACTCTCCTAAAGGATGTTTCTGCACAAATGGAGGTAAATAGCTTAATCTCTAAGGAATTTGATTTGGGAAGATCAATCAGGCAAGGCTGCCCCCTTGCCCCTGCTCTCTTTGTAATTGCATCTGATGCCCTTCACTATTTACTCAGAGACTCAACACACTCCCCCAAGGTGAGGGGTATAGTACTTCCTAAAAAAATGAGTTGGTTAACATATAATTTGTAGATGATACTGTACTTTTTCCTAAACTTGAGGAAGAGAACTTTGAAGCCTTGATGGGAAAAATGGATATGTTCTACCAAGCCTCAGGCACCAAGATATCATTTTCCAAATCTAATATCCTAGGCTAGGATGAGGTACCTCCATAATGGGTGGAAAAGTATGGCTTCCAATGGGGAGGTCTGAGTAAACAAGTTAGGTACTTGGGCATCCCATTTGCAGCCAGCCCGAACCTAAAAGAGATGTGGCTTTGGATAAGCAATAAAATTGAAAAGAAAATTGAGAGTTGGAACATGCAGCACCTCTCTCTTGTCGGAAAACTTCAAGTCTGTCAAAAAATCCTTTCTTCCTACAACATATATTTTGCTTCTGTGAGGTTCTTTAGTAGCTCCCAAGTCAATGAAATCCAGAAAAAGATCAAAAACTATCTCTGGTATGATGGCAAAGGAAAGAGGAAAATCCACTCTGTAAGGTGGGATTGGTGTTGCCTTGCCAAAACCCAAGGTGGGATTGGGCTAAAGGATTTAAAACTCCATAGGACTACTCTCGTAGAAAAGTGGATTACCAAAGCCATGGAAGGAAACGAACCTTGGAAGGTTCTGGTAAGAAACAATATCAATCTTCCATTTCCTAAATAAGCTAAGTCTCGGAAGGCGGTGCCCCTCTATGATATTCTCTTGAATAGATACCCTATGTCCCCAGTTGGATCCGCAGTATTTAGGAATCTTTAGAAAGCCAAGGAACAGATTAAGGCCAATGTTACCTGTAAAACCGATACCTTGTCCCTTGGGAATGATAGGAAATTCCACTCTTCTTGCTTTGTATGGTGGAACCTATTGCATAGCAACAATCCCCTTGCACTTCTACAAGGCTACTTTGCTAAGAAGTGGAATTTGTTGGGTGTTCAAATCTTTAATGATGTCCTGGGCAATGGTGTGGTCAAAAGTTGGGACAACCTGGTCACAAAATTTAGCATCCCCCCTCTAACTTTAGGACCTTCAACACTCTCTCAGAAGCTTGCAAACCTATTGCTTTCCCCCTTAATTTTGACCTGGGCCTCGATATTGCTAATGACCTCTTGTGGAAAGATGACACCAAACTTTTTGCCCTTAAAACTAAGAAAATTTATAAAGACCTCACCAGCTCAAACTCTGTTTCTTTGCATATCAATCAAATCTGGGAATCTGATCTCTTTGAGGCATGGTTGTCAAAAAAAAATATTCACTTTGGCAGTAAATTAAAGAGCCTAAAAAGGCTTGTTTTAGATGGTTAATTTTATTGCATAATCTTCCTTACAAGCTTAATCATGTGGACTTGGATCTTTGCAGCATTTGCAGGTCTCTTGAGATGGTGAGGAATATCTTATTTGGTTGTATGTTTGCAAAGGAAAACTAGAATTTTTTTATAATAATCTTCTAATTTGGGATCCTAATGGCAGTATAGATTACAAATACAGTCTTTTTTATCTCAATAAATTAAGCAAAGACATGCATTATTTCTGGATTGTTCTCTCTATTGAAATTTTATGGTGCATTTGGAAGGCAAGAAACACAAAAAAAATTCAAGGATGTAAGAGGGCAGTCACTGAGTCTTCAAGAAGACTCGGAGTTGGGAATGTTGTCATGCAGGTTATCCTACACATGGAGCTCTCACTGGAGAAATTTGAAAGACTCTTTAGGGATGGAGTTGTCACGGTGTTCAGGGAAGAAGTAAGGTGCAGTCATGCTCACCATTGCAATCAGCAGGAAGAAGATTCATTTCTAAGGGTGTTGAGTGAGCTCCAAGGGGTCTTCAATTATGCTCCCCATTGTAGCCAAGCTCACAAGCCAAACGTACCTCCACCACTTGCACAACAAGATGAGGAAGAAGTGAGCTCCAATGCTCAAACAATAGTTATGGATACTGATGAGACTAAAGAGGATAATGGACATAACAACTCTTGAACTAATAGTCAAGATCCTTTTTGTATTTAATATAAACATCTCGACTAGACTCTAAAGCATATCTGAGCTAAAACCTCCTCTTACTATTGATATCTTGATGGAATATTGGGTGCATAGTTGATGTTATAGTTGTTAATATAGCTGGTGATATCTGAACAATCTGCTATGTAATATTTTGATCCTACTATATCTAATACAAAAAATATATGCATGACAACTTTGATTCTACTAATTTGAGTTTTTTAGAAAATATTGTGCTAAATTTAGCTACTAGAGCCTAAATTGATCAAAATGGAGGTTAGAGGATCATTCCCTTCTGGGTTACCTACTCATTTAGATAGTAAGTAAAATTTGTGGTTAACATTTTTGGAATAATTATAACTAAAAACAAGATGTTATTTTATCATAGATTAGATATATAAAAAGATACATTCAAATCTATAGGAAGACATAAATAAGATCCCTTTGGAACTTTCTCTAGTAAATTTTGTAAGGAGAATAAAAAAGGGCATTATGCTTCTAAATGTCCAACCAAAGTTTCAAATGACAAACATAAAGAACATGAAGGTAAAATTTTCAAGAGTTATTATATTAAAGAAGATAGTGGTGTATTTGATGATGAGGAATTAGACTATCTCGATGATGGAAGTGATGAATGCTTGTTCATGGCTTTAAATTTTGGAACTAATTCTAATAATCTTGAAAGATGTGTGAAGGAAAATTCTCTGAAAAATAGGTCATAGTATTGAAGGAACTATATTGACTACTTTTCATGCAAGAGAAGAGAGAAACTACTAGATAATTGATAGTGGATGCTCAAATCATATGATAGGTGAAAAGAGATTTTTTTAAGCTTGAAAAGTATGATGGTGGTCTTGTTAAGTTTGGTGATGATACATTTGCTAAGATCTATGGAAAAGGTTCAATTTTTTTTTTATGGCAAGCATAAGATAGATGATGTTATTTATGTCAAGGGTCTCTAACATAATCTTCTTAGTGTAGGAAAAATGTGTAGCAAATGATACAATTTGGAGTTTCGGGATGATAGTTACATGAAATTAGAAAAGGAAGCTCTTCAACATTGGTTGCAACGGGAATAAGGACAGAGAGAAATTTTTATCGACTCAAAGGTGGTGGTGTTAAGTGCTTTATGTCTCAAATCAATGAAATTTGGATATGGCATAGAAGAATGGGTCACGTCAATTTTGATAGCCTAGTGAAGATCAACTCTACTGAAAGTTGTGAGAGATTTGCCAAGAATTAAAAAGCCTATCAATGCAATTTGGAAGGAGTGTCAGCTTAGAAAGTAGAAAAAGAAGAGGTTCAAAACAAAAGAATATTCTTCTAGATCTTAAGTTTTGCTACCAGAGTGATAGGTATTTTATCCTGTTGATAGATGATTACTCTAGAATGACTTGGTAACCTTTCTCAAAGAAAAATTAGAAGCTCTAGATAAATTTAAAGCATTCAAATCTATGGTTTAAAATGAAATGGATTTGAAACTCAAATGTTTGAGGTTTGATAGAGGCGGTGAGTCACCTCGGATGAGTTTAACTACTTTTGTGAAGATCATGAGATAAAAAGACATTTATCAGCTCCTATGACTCCTCAGCAGAATGGAGTTGTGGAAAGGAAGAATATGATAGTTCAAGAAGTAGCAAGAACCATAATGAAGGAAGAAAATCTATCAAAAGTCTATTGTAAATAAACTATTCATATTGTAGTGTACATTCTTAACAGAGGACAAGAAAGAGTGAACACATCAAAGACCCCCTATGAACTATGGTACAGAAAACCTCCTCCTGTGAAATATTTCAAAGTGTTTGGAAGCAAATGTTATATCAGGAGAGGTGAAGAAAATCTAGGAAAGTTTGATGCAAGATCAAATGAAACAATCTTCCTTGGATACTCTACAAAGAGCGAGGCATACAGGTGCTACAACAAAAGGCTAAAGAAGATAGTTGAAAGTGTAAGTGTTAAAGTGGATGAAGGATCAAACCAAAGCTCAATGCTGATACAAGTATATGAATTAGATGAAACCCCTTGCATAAAAGAAGAAAAAGAAGAAGAGAAAGAAAAAGAGATAAGAGTGGGAGAAGAAGAAGCTCTGAAAAAGAATCCTAAGACTCCTAAACATGTGCAAAAGAATCACTCTAAAGATCAAATAATTGGAGATAAGAGAAAAGGTGTACTGACAAGGAGAAGAGTTGTTGTGGTAGAGGAACAGGTAAACTCTTGTTTACTCTTAGAAGTAGAGCCTAAAACAGTAAACGAAGCATGCAAGGATGAGAATTGAATCAAAGCTATGGAAGAAGAGTTGAGGTAGAGAGAAGAATCAGACATGGGAACTAGTCTCAAGACCAGAAAAAAAGAATGTGATAGGAACTAAATGGGTTTTCGAGAACAATTTGAATGAGAATGGAGAAGTTATCAAAAACAAGGCTAGAATTGTGTGTAAGAGTTACTCACAAATGGAAGGAATACATCAAAGAGACTTTTTCTCCAATAGCAAGAATGGAAGCCATTACCTAGATGTTTTTGGATTTTGCAGAACATAAAGACTTCAAGGTGTATTAGATAGATGTCAAGTCTACATTATTGAATGGTGAGTTAGAAGAAGAGTTGTTCATTGAACAACTAGAAGATTTTTAGTTATTAGAAGATTCTGATATGGTCTGCAGGTTGAAGAAATCTTTATATGGACTCAAACAGGCTCCTAGAGCTTGGTATGCAAGATTAGACAAGTACTTATTGTATTAGGGATTAATAAAGGGTACCACAAATAGTAACCTTTAATCCAAGGTTGAGAGAGATAAAATTCTAATTATGGTTGTGTATGTTGGGGTAAAAGCACAAACCTGTGTCACACTTTATAAAGGAATCGACCAATAGTAAAAAAAATTAAACTTCGGCCATATTTTAAATTTCAAAATGATGTAAACTAATAAAATGTAGAACTATTAATGAAGTTTATTCCTATAACTCTTCAATTTTATTTTATTTTAAATATTATTTTTTTATCAATTTAAGAATAGATTTTGGAATGCTAAAAATTTCAAGAAAAAGTGAAGTTCAGTTGACGTCAAGAAACAAATTGAAAAAAACTTCATTTTCCCCTGATTTTTTTCTCCAAATAAGTAACTTCAATATCTAGTGCATGAAAAAAAATTCAAATTTTGATGTATATTTTTATTGTAATAATGTTTTAAAGTCAAACTTACCAGAATTTGATAGTTTTCATTTGACATCAACTATTTTCTACTTTTTCATCATTTTCGAAAAATAAATTATACCCTTTTGAAGAGGATTCTCTCCTCTAGTGTACCATGTATTTTTCATTTTTTTAATATGTTCTACTATTTTTTTTAATTTCTAATCAGCTTCTTTCTTAACTTTAAAAACCTATTTGCATTATTTAAAATATTGTATTATTATTGTTATTATTATATATAAAAAACTAATCAATTTTTTTTTTTAAATTACATATTTGGATTCACCACTTCAAACTCTACAAAAGGGCATTATTTATTTACTTTTAAATCATTCTGACGAAGAAATACTCTGTTGAAGTTGAAAGTTTTAGAAAACTCTGAAAAAAAACTAAGTTGGCTACCTAGTAGGATGCCAACTCTAGACAATTTCGGTCAAACTGTTTTCGGCCGAGCAAGTTCTAGTCGAGAAGCTTTCGGCCGAAACCCTTCCGACTGGAATATGTTTGCCAATAGTTGGTCAACCAAAATATGTAAGGCCAAAAACCATTCATATATTCATATATATATATATATATATATATATATATATATATATATCTTGAGATTTTCAATTCAAATAAATTTGGGAAAATACCAAGGAAGACTTCTTTTTTTAAGCAAAAATGGCATAGCCATTATATTATATATTATAATATAATTCTAATAAAGTATTCCAAAACTTGATTCAATGAGCATACTGGGAGGAAAGAATCAGGAAGAAAACCTCTAGTTATAGCTCCTTTTGATACAAAACCTTACAAAATCATCCCGATAAAGGGACCCAAAATACAACCCATAACAGGTACCCATTCCATAGTTTTACAACGTGAGTTTATCAATATGAACCCAAATTTGCAGCCCACGTAGATTCGTAGAAACTACCACCCATTATGAATTACAAATTAAAAGAGCCCATACAAGCATTTTATCGCCTTTCATCATCCCTTCACAACTCAATTTACCTTTGATTCACATGCAAGGAAGAAAAGTGACTTGTTACTTCAGACTGCTTTCTCAGTGAATTGATTACCATAACCATAAACTGCCAACCAACTTCGGACCAAATATTCCATACCAAAACTAGCAAAACCCTTGACCACACTTACCATGCCAAAATTCGATGGAATTTTGAACATATTGCTATGATAATCGATGGAATTATAATATACTACTATGTTATTCCATACTGAAAATCCACAAAACCCTCACCCATACTTACCGCCTCGGCTCGACCAAGTCCTCTATCGCAGAGCCAACCAAAATTTGTTCGCCAAAATTGCCTCCACTGTGCAACTTATTCTTCCATGTGTTCAATCTGATATTCTTTCTCCCCCTGTTGCTCTGCGAGAGGGTCCTCCAACTGGCTTGGTGGTAAAAAAATTAGATTGAACCCTGCCACTCCAGGAACCCCTATCATGCCAGCCATTTGTGGTACCACACTGCTCACTGCTACTATTCCTTGTGAGTCTTGTAGACTCCTTGGAGGATCATGAACATGGGTCAACAAGGCCATTACCGCCTGCACTTTTACCTTAACCAACTCTGCTAAATTAGGCTCTATCTCCCTTGAATACCAACGCAAATCTCTTAGCATGAAGCTAGAATCTTGGTGAGACAACTTCTTGTTGATTGCAATAAATAAAGCCTGAAAGGCTATTCTGTTCAACAAATAATGCCTGGGAAAAATTCCTGCCACAAACCCATGTCCTTCCCACATATCATACCCCTAAAAAGCTTTAGCCAAAACACCTTCGTGCAAATATACCAACTTCACCACTTTAACAACTATGCTTTCATCTTTTGTAGCATCCTGAAGCAAATCCATAAGTGTGGAGAAGAAAATCGACAGCAGCTGAGATGGGTATATCAGCCATTTTATCTCTGTTTCCATAATGTCTACCCCAATTATCCTTACAATGTACTTTTTGAAAGATACACAATGAGCTTTAAACACTAGATTAAATTCAATCTCACCAATTGCTTTTGAAATTGGCACCTCCCATTCGTTTACTGGAATACGAACTTTGTAATTTTGAGGGAAAAATGCCACGAACATACAGTTGCACGCACCTAGAACACTTACAAATTGATCTTGATTCTCCACAATGCCCATCATAGAGTGAATTCCACCCCCGCTCACTACTTTCACAAAGTTTACAATCTACACCACACACTATTAACAGGACATAAACTGAACCTCCCTGCGCCTACCACTCCTAAATTCTACACAAACCAACTAGTTAGAGATGAGAGAAAGAATACTTTAATGCATTATTTATGAAGTGATTATTCATCTTGTCGTAACTCCCACATCCTTACTACTACTTTGACCCACATCCTTATTGCTACTTTGAGACTTGTGCATTTCTCATGATGCAAGCACTCGGTACGAGCGTACTTCTAACTAAATCTAACAAAGCCAATAACTAAATTTGGCCCTGCCAAACTACTTCGAGTAGCCCAACCTCAAAAGCTTCCTTTCTAACCGACAACCATACCTAGTTGTGCCCTTAAATTTGGAGTAAAATCACATGATTACTCATTGTACAAACTTGGTTTACCCATGTGATTAGCACTAGTGTCATTGCTATCGACGACACCTGTATTCTACGGCTGACACACGATGATAGCAACCATCAAATCTTAGATTTGGCAGTGACTAAAAAAGATTAGCCTGTGCCACATTACACTTTAAACTTGTAGAGAAGATTTGTAGGCAATCACGTTTGTACGTTTTAGACTTCACTTCGCTCTTCACACAATTAGTAGGACACATACAATGTCCTCTACCCTCATTAACTCCTCCACGATAAATCCGTTAGCCAAGCTTTAAAAGAAATTTCCTTCTAAAATTGTCACGCTTGACAAATTAGAAGACATTCTCAACTTCAAAACAAGGCTCAGGCTAACGTACCCACTCTACCACGTACAAAAAATGCCTTTAACTTTAAGAGGAATAGATTGAATTATTTTAACTTTAAACTAATCCCAATTAGAAGGTGTACCCAATCTATGCATTCCAATGTACCCTCAACATCTTACCATTCCAATTCAACACTAAGAAAACTCTGACTGTGTAGTCCATCTTACATTGTCATTCTGCTTATTCGAGACTTAAAGCATCCTGCAAAATAATTTCCTCTAATTGAGGATAATTTTTTACATTGCCAATGTCTTGTGCTAGAAAATTTTCTTGCTTATCGCACCCCATGTTTTCTAAACAATCTACTAATTTATCACCTTCTCTATAAGTATGAGTGAGCTGATAAGACTTAAACCTCTGTAGCAAAGTCCAAACTCTTTTAAACGAACATACTACAATCACCAATTTTGAACATTTTTTACCTTACAAGCATTGATTATCACCAATGAGTCACCTTCGATATGCAAGTGTCTAATTTCATTCACCAAAGAAATTTTCAAGCCCATTAAAATAGCCTTTGCCTCCATAATGTTATTCATACCATTGGGGAGATTAATTGACCTAACTGCTAAAACTTTACCCTCTAAGTTTCTTAAACAAATACCAGCACCTAATACCCCAGGATTTCCTCTTGAACCTCCATCAAAATTCAATTTTATGAAACCGTCTTACGATGCCTTCCATTTGACATGCTTCCTATCAATCTTTGTTGCTTGTGATTGAAACAAACTACCCAGAAATGGAAACTTCAAGCTCGTCCAATTATGCATAACCAAAACATCCCATCTTGTAAGAACCGAGTTTACCCCCTTAACTTTCTGAACACTTGAATTTATGGATTCTGAAATTGCCTTCTCAATTTTTCCACAAACTACCTCTATCGAAGAAGCAACTTTCCTAAAAATGTGTAGGTTTCGCTCCCACCAAATGTTCCAAATCACTAATTACACTAGCACCACTCTCTAGATGCATGCAAAAAAAACTCATTTTATATAGAGTCGACCAACTTTGGAACAAGTCCCATAAGGAATTTGGAAAAGGAGCAAAAAAAATGAGTTTATTCAAAACCCACTCCCAACATTGATTTGCAAAGTTACAATTGAGAAATAAGTGATCAACCTCTTCTATCTCCTTACTGCACAACATACACTTAAATGGTTTGCTATTTTTAAGTTTGCTAGACGATCACTTGTCAGAATACATTTCCTTAGTGCCAACCAAGCAAAGCTTCCTACTTTGGGTAATATTGCACTATCCCGGCAAAAGGAGTATGCCCTCTGACACACTACTTGGCTTGACTTACGACAAAGAGCCTTATAGCCTTGGCTGACTGTGTACTTTCCATCACTAGATGCTACCCATACCACCCTATCTAGTTTTGTGGATAGGAAAACTTCACACTCATTTATCTTCTCTTGCACTCCAAAACATTGCTGAGAAGAAAGAGACGAATCTAACAAAATTCTCCAATTGACTTTCCCTGAAGTTCCATCCACTGACTGGGCGTAATCTAATAAATTATGCCCCCAAAGTTGTTTCATTTGTTCCATTACAGGATGAAATTCAGGATTATTTTGCAAAGGAGGATTCTCATTCCAAGAATCACTCTAAAATTTAACACTTTCTCCATTATTGACCTCCCATGAAAGATATGTCACAATTAATTGTCTACATGAGACCAAGAAATTCCACATAGCAGATCCTTTTGGTGGATTA
This sequence comes from Sequoiadendron giganteum, assembly GCA_007115665.2. NCBI lineage: Eukaryota > Viridiplantae > Streptophyta > Pinopsida > Cupressales > Cupressaceae > Sequoiadendron > Sequoiadendron giganteum. The sequence goes on along the minus strand of CM021108.1, from coordinate 605,791,505 downwards.
GCTAAAGTGACAATTCTTGAAAGGTCTCGATTGTCCAGATACTTGGCTTGCAAAATACTACACCATTTGGTTTATGGACTCACATACATTTTCTAGACCAGTTTTGCTCCAAAAGCTTTATTTCTACATGCTAACTTATGAGCTCCAACCCCACCCTGCCTTTTTGCTTGTGTCATATCATCTAACGATATTAGAGGCACCTTATTTTGATTATCCATATTCCCTTTCCAAATAAAGCTTCTGATAATTTTCTCAATTTCTAAGATCATAGAATGTGGAAACTTAAGAACTGCTAAAAAATAATTTGGGATTGAAGATAGAACCGATTTTACCAGTAGAATTCTCCCTGACAATGATAACCATCTAGCCTTACATAGCAAAATTCTTGACTTCAACCTTTCAATTACCTTCACCCAATACATTGGCTTATTAGCACCCATGAAGAGAGGGATTCCTAAATATGTGCAAGGTAAAACTGCTTCTTGAAAGCCAAGACAGTTGACAATTTTTTTTGCAGTCTCGTCCTTCGTATTAAGAATATACACTTTTGACTTAGACGCATTTATCTTTTTCCCTGACGCTGATACATATTTATCTAAGACCTCCTTAATCTTCTTTTCCTCTGCAATAGTAGCTCTACCAAATAAATTAGTATTATCTGCAAACAGAGAATGAGTTACTTTTAAGCCTGTGACACCAATTTGGATCCCTTTCCAATGCCCCTAAGAATGCTTCATACTGATGAACCTACTCAAATCCTCTACCATGATTATAAATAAAAATGGCAAGAGTGGATCCCCTTGCCTAACACCTTGTGATGCACTGAAAAACCCAGTAGGAGAGTTCCATTCAATAGAACTGAAAATTTTGCACCTAAGAGATAAGTAATTATCCATCTGCACCATTTTACACTAAACCCAAACTTTCTAAGTAATTTTTTCAAAAAATCCCAATTTACTTTGTCGTATTCTTTCATCATGTCCAGTTTGACAATGATAGAAGGAGCTTTAGACATTGAAATTGAATGCAAAGTCTCATGTGCTACTATGGCTCCCTCAATAGTCTCTCTCCCTAGTACAAAACCCCCTTGCTCTTGTGAAACGATTATTGGTATAAGAGGTTGTAATCTTAAATAAATTGCTTTAGTAAAGATCTTGTATATTGTATTACACAAGAATATTGGCCTAAATTTTGCAAATGATTTTGGCTCCTTTACTTTGGGTAATATCACTATATTTGTTACATTGAATTGTTTTAATAATGTACCTGTTTGCCTAGATTCTTCAAGAGCCCATAATAGGTCAAAGCACCAAATGTCCCAACATTTTTGAAAGAAAAGAGCAGTGAAACCATCTGGGCCAAGTGCTTTATCCGGTGCCAAAGAAAAAACTACGTTTTTAACCTCTTCTAAAGAAAAAGGTCTAAGTAAAGATTCATTATCCCTTTCAGAGACAAGCTTTGGTAATGTCTCCAAAAGTTCAGCTTCATCACTTTCATTTTGCTCCACTCTGTCCCTTGGTGCAGACAGAAGATCAGAAAAAAAAAATTACACATTCTCCACTTATCTCTTCTTCCTTCGTGAGCCAATTACCCATACATATCTCCTGAATAGATTGAATCACTTTAGCTTCCCTTTTAATCTATGTAGAAGCATGAAATTACTTAGTGTTAATGATCACCCCCCCTCAACCACAATTCCCTCGAATTTTGTCTCCAATACATTTCTTCTCTTGCACTTAATTCTTCCCAATCACTTTGTAATTTATTTTGCTTATCATACAGGAGCTCATCCAGACCATGCTGAATAATTTAATCATGCACTTCCTCTAGTTGCTTTCGAGTAACCTCTTTTTGATGAAAGACATTCTTGAAAACTTCTTTATTCCACTTCATAAGGTGTTGCTTGATATGTGCTAACTTTCTGCTCAACTGAAACATCTTTGTTCCCTGCTCGTAAGGTGCTGCCAGCCACCACTGGCGAATCAATTCCGAGAAATTTGGGTTTCTAAGCCACATACTTTCAAATTTAAAAGAGGATTTGAATTGCAAAGATGAAACTTTGGAAATGATGAGAAAAATAGCATAATGATCTGAGTTTGCATAAGGCAATATCTCAGACATAAAATTATGGTGCAAGCTAAACCAATTTGAAGAAATAAGATATCTATCCAATCTTACTGCAATCTGAAGGAACCCTTTCCTTAATTGGAACAACATCCCTCAGAGCATTTGTGTTAATGAAGGAGCTAAAATCTGTTATTACTTTGGAGGGAGGACTAATAGCCCCTTTCTTTTCCTGAGGTGATGCAATGGCATTAAAGTCCCCTACCACAATGACTTTCTCATCCCCTAGATTTAGAATTGCTTGAGTAAGACAACCCCATAGATTTTTCTTCTCTAGCATAGATGTTGGCCCATAAATATTAAACAATCTGAACTTTAAATCATATTTTGGTACTTCCACCAATTGCCAATTGCATTCATTATTAATTGAGACTACACTTACTACCTTTGGGTTCCACAAAACCACTAAACCCCCTGATGCTCCTTGGGCAGGCGAGTACAATGACTTCCATAAATGCCATTTCTGAATTGTAGCTTCATACATTTATGTTGATATTTTTATCTCTTGCATAATCATAATATCAACTTTGCATCTATCCACTTAACATTTGATGCGAGCACACTTGTTAGGGGCATTAATGCCCCTGACATTCCACGAAACAATCTTCATTGTACTCGAGGAGAGCAACAGGCTCTCCTCGGGTGTTTAGGAAGCACTTTTTCCATCGAATCATAAAGAGTGCTTTGTATTCTGCTTTTATTTCCTCTTGCAGCTTTACCATCTTTGACTTTCGGCCTCTCTTTCTTGGAGTCTTCTTTACTACAAGTTGGAATGGAGTCTGAGCAACAAATAAAACTTGCGAATAGTTAAAACCTGCAACATCCTCAACACTATCTAACCTTTGTACTTTTGAGATAGGATTAGCTTGTTTTTCTTGAAATGATATTTTTGCACCATTTCTTTTGACGGCCTCATAACTTTCACATTTTTAATCCGCAAATACACCATCTTCTTCTATTTCTTTTGCTATATTATCAATTAAATTTGATCCTATTGACAAAAGGACCTTCTCTGCCAAATATTCCAATTTTGCATCAGAAACTTTTCCATTCTTCAATGAAAGACCTTGAATTCTCAACCATTCTGATTCAACTGACAAATCTGTTAATTGACTCATAAGACATGCTTGACTTTCCTTCTTTCCTTCCATGATCAACATTTCTGACTCTTGAAACATTAATTTCTTGATTATATTATTCAACCGATCCTCAGAAATCTGTAGAGATGGGCAATATAAATTCAGAATGTTACTCATTTGCTTCCTACCCAAGACCTCTAAATACTTGGCTATGTCTGTGGAGACCACATAATGTTTTCGTTGCACATCTTGGACCTCATACTGTTGTTGTCCCCTAAATGGATCATGACTTGCTACTTGGCGAAGCTTTAACTGAATTTGCCTAATGTTCCACTTACTTACTATCTCTGCTCCACCAAAAAAAATTGAACCATTTTGATTAAGAACCCTTGCTAACCCCTTATTACTGATAAACAATCCCCTGAACTAATCTTGAATTACTACCTGATAAGGCATGGAAAGAATTTGCTTACTATTCCCCCTACATGCTAGCTGGTTACCATCTATATATGACGAAACACTCTAATGCAAAACCCTTGCTGGCACCTTATCACAATTGACCAAATCTTGTTTAAGCACTTCATTTTGCTTTCTACAGTCTGTCTTTCAATGCCCCAACATATGACATTGAACACATCCATTTTCAGGAGTCTCAAACAACAATTCTTGTTAACACTTTCTAAATTTTGATGTTATCTCTAACTGCTTTGGAAACCTCTTGGTTGTATCAATCAATACACTCAGCCTTACTAGCTTTGAAGGATTATTAAAAAAGAGAAAATCATGTTTGAGGAAAATGCCTATTTGATTCGCCATGATTTCTAACAAATTTAATTCTTTGTATTCCAAAGGTAAAGTATGCAATTGAATCCAAAAAGGAATAAAGCGTGTAACAAAATCCTTAGATTTAAAATTTGGAGTCCAATTTTGCATATATAAACCCGAACCTTGAAATGACCATGATTTGATTTTAAACACCACTTCCTCACACATTTTATTTGAAAACAGAACAACAAAAATTCCTTTACTTTTGTCTAAATAGAACACTTTAACCGACCCTTTCATTCATCTAGAATTAAATTCTTTAGGGTTTCTACATCCAAGGCAAGATTCCAAAACTTACATACAAGTCCTTTATCTTTGAGATCTTCAATTTGCAGCTGTAACATATGCTCAGGAAAAGTAATCTTTACCACTCCCTGCTACTATGAGGAGACCTCACTAGTCACAATCTTAGATTCCTCAACTCTCATTTTATCATTTTGAGTAACCTGAATGCTTTCTTGCACTTCTTTTCTTCTCCATACCTTCTTGAATACTTTCTTCTTAGATTTGAATTTTCCTTTCAAACCCTTTCTTCCTCTACGCCTATTCCAAAATGTCTGCCACTTTGTCCTTGAGAATGCTTCCTTCTGCCCACCCCGACATCCTTCGTTATTGATGAAACCCTCATTCTTGGCATATTGAAGTTCTTAAGTCTGGAAACCATTTTTCTCGCCTTTCCACCCTTTTCCCTCATCAAACTGTGCCTGATCAAGTGATGCCTTAGATTTTTGTCGTGGATGCGACAACACCCTCTGTTTACGAAGGAAAGCTTTGAAAACATCCATGCATTCTTGATTTTGATATATAGCTGCACTAAATCGGCGCTTGCCTTTAGATTGAAGGGACCTCCTCCTGCTTTGGGTTGATCAAACTCACCAAGATCAGTTGCTTACGCTTATCCAAATGCTTACCCAAACTGATAGGATTCCAATTAGGTCTTGCAAATCGATGCATAATCCTTGGCATTCTTGCCCTTGCATGATACTACCCCATCTTTCCATTTGGCTTAGGAACTTGTAAAGAACGTATGCCTTGATTACCAAGCTATCGAGGATCATTAATTTTGTCTGTTATTCTACCATTTCCTACAAATTGCCCAAAGCTCTTCCATTGTGAAAATATACTCTAAAATGTTTATGGCAAAGTCCATTCCTATACCCCGAGTCAACAAAGCAGGAACTAGCACACTATTTACTGACCCACACCTTTCCCACTACAAAGTGGAGTCGAACAATACCAAGGAAGACTTATTTCGACAAAAGAAGAGCTATTTTTTAAGGTTCGTTGATCTTCAACTTGTAATTGATTATGTCACTCTTTTCATGGGTGCATTTGAAGTTAGTTTTCACTATTTTTCTTTTGAATATGGTTGAGAACTAGGGTTATTAGGTTATGGTGTACACCTACAAAGACCCACAATTTTATAATTTATAATTTATAAGAAGAAATTATAATTGAATTATTATTATTAAAAAATAAAATATATATGAAAATATCTATAATAGACTGCGATAATTTAAATAATATTTAATAATTTATATTTTCTTCAAAATACATTTTAAATATTATATTATAATAATAAAAGTGTAATTCAATTAATAAAAATAATAATAATCTATTATCTCTAAATAAAATATTTAAAAATATATTATAGCTAGAAAAAAATTGATTCAAAATAATATAAATTTAATTGTTTAGTGTAACAATCAAATTAGAGATATTTTCAATTTGTAAAACTGAATGACAAATCAAAGGTCAAGGAAATTCATAAAATCTTTAGTGACAAATAAGACGATATTTTGTGATTATCATTCTGGAAGGTGTTTGCAAGTTCTTGAGCCGTCAAATTTATATGATTTGAAGAACAACTTTAAGGAGCAGGGAAGGGAGGAGACATGTTAATTTGGTATAAATATGAAACAGTCCCTTAAAAGGGGGGTTCAGCTCAGTTCAGTCCACTAAATCTGGCCTCTGTCTAAAAATGAATGGATACAGCTATGTTATTTTACTTCTGTGGAACATCCTACCTTTTGACTCTTTGCTCATGTCTATACAACTCCCTTGAGAAGACTTGGCTTCTAATGTCAAACAAGTTCATTTTTCAACTTAGCATAATGGTTGACAATTTTGTCGTTTATGGTATATCAGCCCACTTGGGCCAGTAGAGGGCCAATATTCAAGAATTCAATGCCAGAGAGGATTGCTGGGAAATATTAAACAATTCATTGCCTGTCATGGTGCATAGCTGGATGTTCATCTCATTATGTACTCCAAATTATAAAGTTTTTTGTTTTCTTCCATGTGTTTGCTATGTGAAGACTTCAATTTTGTTTTCATATAACCTGATATTTTACTAGACCCAGTGGAAAAGGAGCTTGATTAAAAATTGAAGCGCTGCAACGTTGACATGAATCTACCTAGAATTTTCACAACAGGGCTACAAATATGAGTGTCTTTTTATGCCATACCTCTTAGCTTTGCATTATCTCAGATTAGCTTAAAGTGGTTCAGTATAGCATACAGATTATAATGGTGGGATTCAGTTGGCTGTGGTAGAAAGCTTCTACATTTCAGCCATCCTCATATCTTGGAGCTAAGCACCTGAGAAGGAGAAGCAGCAGGTGAGCAACTGTATTGTGAAGGATGCATTAAGCCTGTTACAAATGGATTGGTCTATAGTTGTAAGCCCTGCAAAAATTTTCTGCACTTAGGCTGTGCATAAATCTGATAAACCATCATGCTGATAATCATGTTCTCAATTTGCTTTCTGGGCCCTGGGCTTATGCAGAAGGGGCCTCTGAAATGGATTTGTTTATGATTCTTAGGATTTGGCTTAGGATTCTTTTAAATTCTTGCATCTGTGTTTGGCTTAGGATTCTTTTAAATTCCTTCTGTATATGCCTCCGAAATGGATTTGTTTATGCTTACCATTCTTCTTACAATGGGCTCTGCGTGCTCGTTAATTAAAAATGTTTTATATCGAGATGCAATCAAACGAGTAACTGTTTTATTTCTGAATTGTTAAAAATGTGTTGTTCACCATTGTAGAATTGAATTGGAGGGCGATATTGGAAATAAAATTCACCGGAAAAAAATAACTAATCGGCAAGAAGAAAAGAATCAAGAACAAAAAAGAATTGCAGAAAAGTAAAAGTAACACCATAAAGATCGATTGGAAGAACCCATAGAAGTGTAGTTTATCACATTATTAAAAAAGATTGTTCAGGTGAGCTAACAGCATTTCAATTCTTGAAGTTACAAAGAATAAAGTATCGTTACAGCAACCAAGAAAATACAGAGAGAATGGAAGAGTGGCTATAATGCCGCTGAGAGAAGAAGCTTGGAAACAAGAAATCCCCAGTCCCTACTACACTTTACTAAAAAACGATCTGCCAAATTAGACAGAAAAGCAGTGTACTGCATCAGCCGGTCATTCAAATGACCTCAAGATGGGCGAAATCTGGAAAGAATGCGCTCCGGCACTATCAATGGGGTCATGGAGTACTCTGTGTGTGTATATTGGAATTGTGTGGACATATATACACAGTACATATTGTTCAGCGCCAGCGGAGAGGCAGTCGGAGAAAGCGTAATGCAAAGGCAGCGGAGACGATATTGAGCGTGAAAGGAAACTCCGTACAGTGGCAGGGCGCATCAGAGGTGGGCAACGGCGTGAGCGCTTCTAGTACAGGCTGCTGGGTGGGAGCCGTGTCCTTCACCGGGCTTAGGGTTTGGGTACCGTAGCGCTTGAAATCGAGCACTGAGGCGACGCCGTGGACGGCACAGGAAGCGTCGACGTAGATGTCGGGGTGCGTGATGAGGGCGTTGTTGAGAGTGAAATTTGAGGCGCCATTGCTCGTGAGAAGAATGGTGGCGTTGGGCAAGAGCGTGGGCAGGCGCGTCCCCACATGGAAGTGGAGCAGATCGAGGAAGGTGAAGTGGCGCGGCACGGTGTGGTAGAGAATATCGGAGGCAGTGAGCTCCGATGTGAGCGAGAGGGAGTCGAGAGCGTCGTCCGTGGGCACCAAGAACGTGGCCGTCATGGGAAGGTTATCGGGGTTCATGGAGTACATGACGTTGCACCATTCGCCGAACTCCTCTGCAGCCATCATCGCCTCCACCATGTTGTGCATCTGGTTAATGCTTCCTTTTGCTCTTGCTTGCGAGATTTTCATATTAACACCACTTTCCCTCGCAGCGCTGCAGCCGGGAGCCCTCTCCAAGCAAAGCACAAAGAAGAGCAGTACCATCATCAGCCACAGCTCGCCCATGGCTGTCAAGAAAATGCACTGAACAAACTTCTTGTTTGAACTGTTGAATCGCCACAGAGAAAAGAAATAGAGATATAGCGAACTCGTGAGAAAAGCAATACAAGTGTTAAAGTGGTACATTAAAGAAAAGTGCAGAGAATCTGAAAGAAAATACCTCTGAGCTGAATTGTTACGTCGAGGTAGTAACTTCGAAGCCTCCGTGAGAAAATGGCAGATATCGGACTACTGCGAAAATGGCCGGAGATGCGAGTAAGCAAGAGCTGAAATCCGAGAATTCAAGAAAGAATAAAAGAAACACTGGTTAAGATTATTATATAAAACACTCAAGTTCATAATCTCCTCCGAGTTTGTTATCACCGGTGGACGCGTGTGCTCATCTAATTGCACTTGAAATTTAAAGAACCTATATAAGTAGGTAGATGTCGGTAAGTCACAAAGAAGATATGGCCAGGGATAGATCTTCTTGTAGAGATTAAAGGAGTGTTTTCTTCAAGAGTTTAGCTCGTAATCTGGAATATTGTTTTTTATAGGGCAAGTTTTTTAATAACCTTTCAACCCTCATTTACATTATGGGTAAATTAGGAATCAAATTCATGATCAAGGCTATTTAAAATGGTTATCAAGATCAAATTCATGATCTAGGTTATCTAAAGTGGTTATCAAGATTAAGTAAGTTGATTTTAAAAGTCTGAGAAAAGAAAGGAGTTGTTTTTGATAAAAGGGTAAAACGGGTTTTACAGGGACCCAAAACCACAAAGTTTACAAAATAGCGAAGAGAACACCAAAGTTCCACCAAAAAATAGTTACCCGAGAAAAAATCAGCAGCAATCAAGCAAAAAAGACCAGAAGGATCAGGAAAGAAAGGACACCAAAGAAAGAACACATAATTACTTCAAAGACCTAAGGATAGTCTCTGTCTCCGCCTCCATATCCCGTATATCTTTAACCCCCTTTTTAAAGGTTTGAACCATTTTTCGGAGTTAGGGGGGCCTTGCGCTTCAAATTGGCATGGGTTCTTCTAGAAATGCCACAATCCGTGTCCTGGCTTTTATCTTCTGTATCTTCCAGGTCAACCACCAGAAATCCCTGCTGGGCTTTGTCAAGTTTTTCAGTCATTGCATTAATAATTATAGCATTATGTCTTGCTATACGGTTGTTTTGTTTCGTGATAGTTCTAATGGTATTCCTTAAGCACTCAGCATCGGTATCAATGTTCCTGTTACTATGCACCACTTCTTTCTTACCTATTTCAGCAATCTTAACACCCATTTCCTCGATCTTACTTTGCAGGGCCCAATTTTTAATTTTGAGCTCATTGATTTCAGAGAAGGTCCAATCCAAGAGTTTAGAATGGGACTCAGAATTGGTTTTAGCCAGGTAGAGATAATCAAGGGAGGACTCTTTTCCAGTGTTAACAGTGGAATTGTCAACATTGTGTATGTCCGGTAAAGGGTCCACACAGCGCTCAGAGATGTTGGTATCAGCTTCCTCCGACTCAGAGGAATCTTCGGTGTAAGAGACAAGGCTTTTAGCCTAGGTAGTCTTGCCAGCAGGGCTATTCTTAGGGGGAGGACAGTCAGGCTCAAGCTCAACCCGAATTTTACCTAGTTCCCTGGAAGGACCAGCATGCAAACTAGGGGCTTTTGGACCCGGGCTAGGGTTAGGCAAATACTCCGAGCCACTAGGCTCAGTATCATCACTCTCATCATCAGGGTTGGCTTCCAAGGTAGTAGGGGTAGGCACATGCAGATGTTCAATAATAAGCCTAATTAACCCAGTATGAAGAATAGGAAATCTTTTGGGGTTTTTTTTATTGTCTTTCAAACTTTTCTTCAAAGAGCAGAAGAGATAATAGGGGATAAAGACCCTTACCTTGTGGCAGAAATGGTTGAGGAGAGCGAAGTGGTACCCATATACTTTAGTAAAACGCTCGTCCACGGTGATATACTCCATAATGGCCCGAAGAACCTTTCTCCATATAGATTTTATGGAGTCAACATCAAAGTAACTGTTAGCAATTTTGACCAAGCTTTGCTTTTCCTTGTCATTTTTGAGGAATCTGATAATAGCTTCATCAGAGTAAGCCCTGTCCCTAAAAAACTTCTTCCCATCAATGGGTAATCCCGTAACTTTGGCAATAAGATTTTCATTGAGCTCCACATTCCTGCCGAACAGAGTCAAGTTATCATCATGCCAATTTTTGGCGAAGAGATTCATTGCCTCCAGATCAGAACCATGAAGCTTCTCCAAAAAAGGAATAAGTCCTCCACTTTTAATCTTGTTCCAAACCTTAGCATTTTTCATGAAGCTTCTCCAGAAAAGAAAGGAGTTGTTAGTTAGAGTAATTTATATAATAAAATGAAAATCAAAGAATTATTGCTAGAAAGGTGGGAGGTAAGAAGGAAAGATAGATGAATCCAACAAGGAAAATAGAAAGGAGGAATCAAAGACCCAAGAGAATATGAGAAGAGTAACTAACAAAAGTACATCATGATTGTTTAAGTCAAGGAAAGGAACCAAACTCACAAATATAATGTGGGGGATATCCTAATGTTTAAGGATATTTATGATACTTGTTATTAGTGTAACCTTTGTCTCGTTTGAGACTTTTTGAGTGCTTGTTTATCTCAACCACTTCCCTTAATTTAAACTATTATAATAATGTTCTTCTTTCAAAAGTACATTGGTGTATTATGTGGATATAGCGATTTGTAAAGTACAATGGATAGTTCATGTGATTGTTCATAAACTATGAATTTACTTAGAAGTGAAGAAATGTTGTTTTAACTAAAATAAACAAGAAAGGGATAATCTAGCAAGAAACAAATATGAAGATATGAGGCTTACCTTAGAGAGATGCAAATTATGGAAGAAAAGTCGAACAAGATTGAGGTCAAATGGCCTCACCATCCATTATCACCATAAATGAATTACATCTTAGGCCTCTTGAGCGTATAAGTAGCCAATATTAACTTCAATTTATCTAAGATCTATCACAAGCTCCAAGACACTCTTTATATAATAGGCATCATACATTAATGGCCTCTCTTGTCTCAAATGGATCTTCCAAGATCTCTAGGATGTCTTTGATCTTAATAATCTCTTTCTTATGCTTTCAATGAAATCTTCCTCAACCTATATGATATTTGGATCTTTCAAGACCTCTAATGGAGGTTGGATATAGAACTATCTTTCTTATTGCTCTTGCTTGTCTAATTTCTCCTCCTCCATGTATATAGGGGTGTTTGCCCCAATCTTGGGACACAAGAAAAATAAATCAATTTTATTGTATATATGATATTCTCAACATGTATATGTGTGTCCTTTTAATATCCTGTGTGCTACCCTTTTCCCTCCATGCCACATATATCAATTTTATTGCATAAAATTTGTCACTTCAAATCCAATAATTTTGGATCAAATAATGCTTAGAAACCAAAATAATATATATAAATATCCCTTGGTTTTATCTTTTCCAAAATAGAATATATTTATTTTATTAATATTTATATTTTTATAATAAACTGATTTATTTTTTTAATAAAATAAGGTGGGAAAAAGGTCCCACACCCAAAGAGTTACAAGAATAGTATAAAAATATCAACACTTAAAACATCAACCTATTGCACCAATACAACCTAAAATCTACTAAGTTCTCATTGTTATATCTATCATATTCATCTTTGCATTCTACAATTTTAGGTTTGTCTCCTTAATTTCCTTCTTTGTTACCCTAATGTTCTTTAGCTTCTTTTTTATCTAAGTTGTGCCTCTTTTTATATATTTTTCTCTTTCTTATTTTAATTTATTCTTGCAAAATATCCATGGTGGTAGTTAAACACTTCATCTCTTTAGTTATATTAAGGATCCTTGTCATCATCTTCTCCAAATGCATACTTCTTATGTCCATTTTTTCTAGCTTTTCTTTTTCAATTTCCTATTTATTGTTTCCTCTTTTTTCAATAAATTGATTTGTTACCAAAAATAATAAAATATAATTGATGCATTAGAAAAATATTAAATGTTGTTAAAAAATTCTAAAAAATACATGACATTATAAATCGATATCTTTGTTCTAATCAAAAATGTAAATTTAAAATGGCTTCAAGATCGGTGAAATCTAGAAAGAATGTGCTCCAACATTATCAAAATGATCAAAGTGGGGACAAGTGATAATAAGATTGTAAAAGTATCTTATTATAAAGCACAAGAAATGGAAAAGAATACATAGAAATCAAAGATAAATGTTAAGGAAGGGAAAATTAAATAATATAATTAAATAATTTAAAAATATATATATTTTTAAAATTTAAAATTTACTAATGAGTATTAAATTAAGAATTCTTGAAGCACTAGAGAGATTAAAAGAAAAGCAAAAACAATTGATTTAAATAAATAAATAAAGTGAATCTAAACAAGAATGGAGATTAATATAGAGAAATTGAAAATGAAAACAACTAAGGAAAATTTGTGAAAATAGGAATAAGGGTATGATAAGAAAAAGTGGGAGTGTAAAGTTTAAGAAAAGCATGTATAAATAATGAGGATGTATGTTAAGAGTGAGAAATCCTATGATAAAGGTCTAAAAAGAGAAGAAAAGATCCTAAAGTTAAGTGAATGTATGATCTTGAAAGAGCTTAAGTGTTTCAAGTTTATTTTTGGTAGTTTGGACCATCGGGGTCATCTCATGAATTTGCAACACTTTACAATGCTGAAAATATTAGCCAAATGGAATCAACGGTGCATTGTTTTAAATACATTATTATTCTCAAAATTCTATGTAATTTTTTAAAATGACATCACATTTCAAGTTTTACTGCAAAAGATATAGCTTTAGGAAGGTTGTTAACAAAGTGTACAATAGTTGCTAATGAATTTGTATGCAATTTTTGTAATGCCCCGCCACGTAACCCTAGAGGAAGTTGCAATAATCTACAAAAATACACAATTTTTTTTTAAAAAAAATACAATGTAACATGAAAGTTCACTATCTATCACCAACAACCTCTAAGGTTATGTTTGAATCCCATACATAAAACATAAATAAATCCATAACATGATTAACTACTTAAGAAATAAATGTTCATACATTCCAAACATGAAATTACATCATAAAGATAAGATATACATCAAGATTCCAATATTACATTAACTCATCAATAAAGTTTACATCACTCATTCTCGGAATTAGGTAGTTCATACAAATCTGTTACATAATACATGAGACCTCCTCGAATACAACTGAGGGGTGATAAATTACAAGAGTCATCTATAACAATAAACAAAGCATGGAATTAACAAGTTGGAATCCACGAGCTCTCCACTGGAAATCTCGCCATCAAAATCAGAAGATAAAGGGGACCCAACAATGTAGGGTGCACGTTCCTCCCAACCAAGTGGTACCTGAAGGCCCACCCCCCGTGCTAGGAGATAGTAACAAGGATCCAAGACCAAACCTACTACCTCTAGACACAGGTTGACACATACTAAACTAACTAAATACAAGAACCTTGAAATCACAAAGGTCACATTACTTCTAGTGTTACACAATCGTTTATATCACAGAACTAACAATAGTTGACTTAGGAGGAGTGTCATCACAAAGTTGCATGGGATATCCTGGTAAGTCTTCCTAGGCCCTAGCCCCCATCTTGGGATATCCTAGTAGCCTCTCATGACTCCCGGCCCCACATGCAGTCCAAAGTGGAATCTACTATCTTTCGTGAAGAAAAGATATCAACCATGCCATTCCATGTCTTCTCGTCTCATCCCAAGTCTATACTAGCACAAGGGTCCATGAGCAAGGTAAATTAATCTTATTAAGTGTTTAATACTACCCAATCCCCTAACAAATTAATTACATTATCACTGGATTAACTAACTCACAATGAGTTATCCTAGCACCACTTTGTGTGTCGACTCTCATTGAAAGCCACTCCCCTAAGACAACCTCATACAAAAATTCCACTACCCAAGGAAAACTAGTGCTACTACAAATAAACCAACCCCACTCAAAACATTAGGGCAACACTTCCCCATTTGTGGAAACCGAGTAATCACTAATAAAGTCAACGCACTATCGAAGGGTAACAAACTGGGTTGACTCAAATATAAATCACAATCCCCAAATTCCTATTATGACTAGAAGACTTAACATTTCTAGACCAATTTCCCCAAATAAGTAAACAGAGGAAATAACATGCAAAGGCAATCATACAGGAAATAAACTACTTTCGGATATATTAAATCCAAATTCCCCTCTATAGTGAATTTACAGTAAAAATAATTGCCCAATAAATAAAATAAAATAAAACCCTTAACAGTCAGAGGAGGAAAGATCTAACTTAACAATATCTTCAATTTCTCGATTACTTTTAATAAATAACGATTTCACTGAAATACTAAATCAACCAAATATTTTCCTTGTACACCAATTGCATGTACCCATTTAAAATATATATATAATTATATATACATATGTGTATATGTATTATAATTATATATATACATAAATAATATATTTATTTATTAAAACGAAATTTCCCTTTTTAAAACAAATTTACATAATATATATATAATATATCATAGATATATATTTATATTTATATATAATATATCATAGATATATATTTATATTTATATATAATATATATACATTCAAATTTACTAAAAATAAATAAAAATCACTTATTATTTAAAGGCATCGTGTAGCGACGAATGAATCACATAATACAAGGTTCGTTGTTCAAGGGAGGGATCAGTTGTAATTAATACAGTCGAGCCTCCTCAAGGAATTAAGGTCGCAACCTCATGGAGAATGGGGGACGGTTGTGGAGGATTACCTCCACAGCGCCGCTCCCATATAGGGCGGTGACCCTTCCCCATATACTTACAAAACATTCTACGTAATAAAAACTTTTCAAAAGAGTCATTCCCAGTCGTATGAAGCTTCGTCGTACGACGCTTAAATAAATTCTAATAGAAGCTTTGCCAAAAAAATACACAGGCAATATATATATATATATACCACAATATATATGTGTATATATATGTATATATATATATATATATATTTATGCAAATTTGATTAAGTAAATACTATAACAGGGAAAATAATTTCCAGAATGAGTTCTATAGGAAAAAAAAAATTGAAAATCATTCAGAAGCCAAATTAGAGAAAAAAATTCCTATGGATGAAATTTCCAAATCAAACACGGAGGTTTCTTTTTACAACTACCCAGAAAATGAATCTTAAAGAGAAGAACAATAAAATTCATACAAGTAATTTCACAAGAATTTTTCCGAGAAGATATCAACCTACAGGAGAATTTTCTACGGAAAACTAAATTCCTTCTAAACTAAATTTTTCTTTCCAGATCCCTAAGTATTTCCTTCTGGGTTCATCTAAATACACAATAATCCGGGCATTAACAATTTTTCTATAGTTTTCACAAATAATTTCAATCTATAGGGAAATTTATTCTACGAAGGATTTTATATACGGCAATAACAATTTTGAAAACAAAACTCACTTAAAAGTTTGCACAGACAATCTTTTACAGAGAAGATCTAAACTAGAAGCTTTTCAATATAAACTAAACAAAAATTAAAGAATGAACCTATAGTCCAATGCCTGTGAATTTGTAAATTTGAAGAAGCGCCTCCTCCATAGATCCAAGTATATTTTCCCAAATAAACAATAGCTTCCTTCAAAACAATACAGTTTCTCGAACACAACAACTTATCCCAAGAGTATCTTTTCTCAAAATTGAAGAACACTAAAGATTCTTTCTATAGTAATTCTTCCAAAAAAATTCCAGAACACATGCAAAATCATATAAAGACTTATTTTCAATCTATTTCCCAACACACAAAATATCCCTGTGCTTCTCCTGTGAAGAAGCTTGTCACTTCTTCCATTAAAGCCACAATCTTCTCCTCGTGAATAAATTTCCAACAACCTCATTAATTCTTCTAACATGTGTTAAAACTCACAAAATATCTTTAACAACCAATTTGCATAAAATCCTTTGGAAATTTAAAATTAAAAACATTAAATAACTCCAAAATATTTACTATTTCAAATTTAACTTAATTAGCTAATTTAATTAATTAATAAATAATATAATCCTAAGATCTCAAACTATTTACCAATTAAAATTAATTAATTCACAACTTCTAACATTAAAATAAGATTAATTTAATAATCTTCTTAAATAATTAAATTCATTAAATTCCCTTTTATAAACTTTTCAATATAATAATTCAAAGCAAAATAAATAACTTTTAACAAGCAAAATCGTCTAGACCCGAGGACACACTGAGACTAGGTTAAAGGTTTGACACAAGAATCCTAGCTACTATCTCCCAATCAACATTACCTTTGGGTGGTGGACACGCTCAAACCTACAAAGCCGGGTGGAGTCAATGTCTTGTATCTGCAAACTTGTAAACAAGGCATAAATAGAACACATGTATGTAAACATCATAATAGAACACACCGTGAAGAGGAAATCGCGGAATTGCAGGGTGCTCACAAGCGAGTGATGCAATTCTGTCCCCTTCACCAATACACTTTCACAAATTGACAATTCTAACATATATAATCTACTCATGTGCAAATAACCATGTTATTCAAAATAATCATTATGCTAATCAAAGGCATGTCAAATGATAACATCAAAATAGAGTAACATCACATCATAATATATAATCCACATCGCTCTATAAATAGTGATCTAATAATAAACAAGTATCAAAGTATATCAAAGTCTAAGAGCAACCAAAAAACAAAGCAAAGCAAGGTAAGACATTGTCTGATACAAAGAGAAAAATGGAGGGGTATTACATCCTCCCCCCAAGGGTCAGGCTTACTCTTGGAATCCTTCAAACAAATAGGAATATAACTCCCTCATCCTAGCTGCATCCTCCCAAGTAGATGAAGTACCATCCCTGGGATCCCACTGGACCCTCACCTGATCAATATCTCACCCCAAGAGGGTGAGTGTTCTGCACTCCATGATGGCCACAGGCTCTAAAGCCAGCTACCCATCCTTTACCTATAAAGCATTCCAATCAAGGATATGAAAAATGTTTGGATGATAAGATCGAAGAACAGATACATGAAACATGTCATGAATACGCGAGAGACTGGGCGGAAAAGCAAGCCGATAAGCAACTGGACCAATCTTCTCGAGAATCTCGAAGGGTCTGACAAAGTGAGGTGCAAGCTTAGAGCCCTTTCCATAACGAATTGGACTCTTTAGTGGGCGTACTCGCAAAAATACTTTGTCTCTTATAGAAAATTGTCAATGCACCCTATGTGCATCCACATACCTCTTCTGCCTATCCTGAGCTACCACCAAATGCTCTCTGATCTGAACAACCTACTACTCCATATCTTGTAGCATCTCAGGACCCAAAATTACTCTATCCTCTAGTTGATCCCAACTCAAGGGAATTTGACATGGTCGCCCATAAAATGCTTGGAAAGGAGGTATACCAAAAGAACTCTGAAAACTGTTGTTGTATGCAAACTCTACCAAATAGAGATAATCCTCCCATCGCATCTGTTGGTCCATCACATACATACGTAACATGTCCTTGAGGATCTGATTGACCCTCTCGGTTTGTCCATCTGTCTCTGGGTGATAAGCTAGACTAAATTTCAACTGTGTCCCCATAGCATGTTGTAATGATGTCCAAAGAGTTGAAGTAAACACTAGATCCTTGTCTGAAATAATCCGATGAGGAATGTTGTGCAACCTAACTATATCCTCCATGAACACTTTGGCTATGGACGATGCATTATAGGATGAGCGTATAGGTGAGAAGTGTGTTACCTTCATCAACCCATCAACAGACACCATAATAGCATCATGTCATCTCGAAGAGTTGGGTAAACCAATAATGAAATCCAATGAGATCATGTCCCACTTCCACTCTGGCACTAAGTGTGGCTACAAAAACCCTGCTGGATGTCGGTGTTCAACCTTCACCCACTAACACTCTAGACATCTCGACACATAATCCACGATATCATGCTTCATTCCTTCCCAGAAATACAATTGTTGCAATTTGCATGCATCTTCTTCACCCCTGGATGGGTTGAATAAGGTGCCTGATGTGCCTCAGTCATAACTAAGCTGCGAAGATCACCTGATGATGGAACGTATATGCGTCCCATATGCCTCAATAACCCATCTAAATCAAGAGAGTATCCTGAGTATCTACCCTCAAGAGGTCTTTTTGCCCCTATCTCTATCCTAACCTCCTGGTACCAACTGTCTGAAGGAAGTGCAGAAAGAATCTAACTCTGCAAGTCCACAACAAGTGTCAACTCTGACAACTCGTGTCTTCGTCTACTAAGTGCATCGGCTACAACATTCTCCTTTCCCTGGATATACTTCACTTCGAAGTCATATTCACAAAGAAACTCCATCCAACGCCTTTTCCTAGCATTAAGGTTAGGTTGCATGAAGATATGTACTAAAGACTCCTATGATCACTATGTAGCTCAAACTTGTGCCCTAGAAGGAAATGCCTCCATCTCGTCACAGCATGCACAACTGTTGCCAACTCAAGATCATGCGTAGGGTAGTTCAGCTCATGATCCTTGAGCTTTCATGACTCATATGCTATGACTCAACCCTTCTACATCAACACTGCTCCTAATCCCTCCAAGGACGCATCTATACAAACTACAAAATCCCCAGTAGGATTAGGTATCGCGAATATTGGTGCACTGGTTAGTTTCTCCTTAAGATTCAGAAACATTATCTTGCACTACTCTGACCAAACAAATCTCTTCCCTTTCCTCTAAAGGGAGGTGATAGGATGCCCTATCCTCAAAAATCCCTACACAAATCGCTTGTAGTAACCTGCTAGCCCCATAAAACTATGTATTTCATCCACATTCGTGGGCGCAGGCCAATCTAAGATCGCTAAGGATCTTTGCAGGATCCACTAAAATACCTTCTCCCGAGATCACATGACCAAGGTACTTGACCTTAGTCTTAAAGAATTCACATTTAGACAGGTTGGCATACAACTGATTATCTCATAAGCACTGCAATACCTGCCTCAAATGCTCCTCATGTTCCTCCACTATCCTGGAGTATATCAAAATATCATCTAGGAACACAAGGATGAATCTATCTAGATACATGCAGAAAACCCTATTCATCAGACTTATGAACATACAGGGCGCATTCGTTAACCCGAATGGTACCACAGTGAACTCGTAGTGACCATATTGTGTATGAAACACTATCTTATGGATGTCCGAATCAAAGATGTGAAGCTGATGATATCCTGACTTAAGATCAATCTTTGAAAATATCGTAGCATCCTTGATCTAATCGAACAAGTCATCAATCCTAGTTAGGGGATACCAATTTCTAATAGTTACTTTGTTCAGCTATCGGTAATCTATGCACAACCGAAGTGAACTATCCTTCACGAAGATCACTAGTGCTCCCCATGGAGAAACACTAGGGCGAATGAAGCCCTTTGCTAAAAACTCCTCAAGCTGCAAGCAAAGCTCTTTCAGCTCCTAAGAGGTCATGTAGTATGGAGCTCATGAAATGGGCTCAGATCCAGGTACAAGGTCGATCTTAAAGTCTATGTCACATTGAGGTGGCATTCCTGGAATCTCATCTAGAAACACATCAAAATACTCCTGAAGAACAAGGTAAATATCGAGAGAGACGTTCTCCTTTCCATCTCCTAAGTCCAAATCATTCACTGTAACAAAAAATAACTAGCATCCCTAACGCGGGCACCTACTTAGCTGCATAGCCGAGATCATCCTCAAGGAAATAGGCCTTTGTACCCCCACTATCTCTACCTCTCTGCCAGACGCATCAATGCATCGAATCGACTTATGTCGATAATCAATGACTGCTTTATGTGCCTCAAGCTAGTCCATCCCTATGACAAGTTCATCATATGACCCCAATGGTATAACCGAGAGGTCTAATGTAGTATGGAGAGGTCCAATCTCCAATCGACAATATGGTACAAGGGAGTGTGATGTGACTTTCGCACCCGAGGCTAACTCGACCTGCCACCTATCAACCTGCTTTACTGCCCCCACTCTGTATCGCATCACGATAGAAGAAGAAATAAAAGTGGTTGACACTCCATAATCAAACAATATGGTAACTTGATTACCCAACAACATACCATATGTCTCGACAACGGTTCCCTGATGCTCTACCTAGAGATTATCAACCGCTGCAAAAACTCGATGCCCTCTGTCAGCATCCCCAACTATTGGCTCAGACGCTACTAGTCTCTGTGTATACCCTGGTGTGCCCTTATTAGGACACATTCTAGCGATATGACCCTATTGGCCACAAGCGAAACAACCAGTTCCCCTGCCAAAGCCCCTACCTCCAGGTGGTGTGCTAGACTATTGTGTGCTACCCATAAAGGTGGACTGTGTGCTCTGTGTTGGATGTGCAAAGTTGTGGTGTTTAATACACCTCTAGTTCCTATCCCCCTTGTCTCTACTAGACACCTTTACGTTTCCCCTGTGTGTTATGTCGCTACTACCTACTCTGAGAAGGTATCTGCTGAGTCCTAGGTGGTGCAACTCCCTGAGCCTACCCCCCACAAGCACTAGGCTCTGCAACTGATCCACTGTTGATCTAAACTCCTGTGTGGCCTCCCAGTGCCATGGCTAAGTTCTCCTCAACTAACCCTGCCTTCTCCACTACCATCTCCATAGTTTTGGGTTCGAAAACCCGCACATCTCTATTGATTCGGGCATTTAAGCCCCTGACAAAATGATGGATGAGCATGCCCTCGTCATCTTCAATGCCCGCAAACTGTTTGAGCTCGTAAAAATGATGCGTGTACTGCTCAACTGACATCACCAATTGGTGTAAGGAATGAAACTCATCACCTCAGCACTGACGCCAATGATCTGAAAGAAAACGGGCTTTGAACCTCTCCAGGAACATGTCCCATGACATAGAATTAATATTGATCTGGAGCTTCTTCTCCTCTAAACTCCACCAGGTGGACATGAATCCTCTCAAATGCATAATCATGCACTGAGCTTTGGTATTTCTATCATAAGGGTGCATCACAAAGCATCGGCCCAGGTCAATAAGCCATGTCTCTGCCTCAAGGCCACTGCCAAATCCATCAAAGGTAGGTGGGCGTGCTCTAAGCAAGTCCCTCATACATGCAGCTGCTACTACCTCGGACTAAATTGGTACTTCCCTCTCTCCAAGATTACCCTAATCATCTCCCTATTGCTACCCAAGGCGAGCCAATGCCTCCTCTGATATCATGTGCAATTGTGTGCCCTTGATCGCTGGAGGATCCTGTTGTTGATCTCCGGCCCCTAGGGCATTCTGTGACGCCTGGTGCTCCTCACAATCTGAATCATGTGGAACATGAGGAGGGGAATCATGATGACTCCCTCCATGACTGCCTACACGGCCATGACCTCGCCCTCTACCTCGTCTGCGTCTAGGAGGCATGATCCTACACAAACACACCAAGGTGCTAGACAAGGTACACACTTAAAACCTATGCAACTAAAAGTTTAATGGGTTAATCATAATCCCAGAGCACCCAATTTTTAAACCCGGGCTCTAATACCATGTGCAATGCCCCGCCACATAACCCTAGAGGAAGTTGCAATAATCTATGAAAAATACACACAAAAAAAATTAAAGTACAATGTAACATGAAATTTCACTATCTATCGCTAACAACCTCTAAGGCTACGAGACTAAGGTTACGTTTGAATCCCATACATAAAACATAAATACATCCATAGCATGATTAACTACTTAAGAAATAAATGTTCATACATTCCAATAATGAAATTACATCATAAAGATAAGATATACATCAAGATTCCAATATTATATTAACTCATCAATAAAGTTTCCATCACTCATTCCCAGAATGAGGTAGTTCATACAAATGTGTTACATAATACATGAGACCTCCTCGAATAAGGTCGAGGGGTAATCAAATACAAGAGTCATCTATAACAATAAACAAAGCATGGAATAAACAAGCTATAATCCACGAGCTCCCCACTGGAAATTTCGCCATCAAAATCAGAAGATAAAGGGGACCTAACAATGTAGGGTGCATGTTCCTCCCAACCAAGTGGTACCCGAAGGCCCACCCCCCTGGTAGGAGATAGTAACAAGGATACAAGACCAAACCTACTACCTCTAGACACAGGTTGACACATAATGAACTAACTAAATACAAGAACTTTAAAATCACAAAGGTCACATTGCTTCCAGTGTTACACAATCGTTTATATCACAGAACTAACAACAGTTGACTTAGGAGGAGTTTCATCACAATGTTGCATGGGATATCTTGGTAAGTCTTCCTAGGCCCTGGGCCCCATTTTGGGATATCTTGGTAGCCTCTCACGACTCTCGGCCCCACATGCAGTCCAAAGTGGAATCGACTATCTTTCATGAAGACAAGATATCATTCATGCCATTCCAAGCCTTCTCGTCTCATCTCAAATCTATACTAGCACAAGAGTCCATGAGCGAGGCACGTTAATCTTATTAAGTGTTTAATACTACCCAATCCCCTAACAAATTAATTACAGTATCACTGGATTAACTAACTCACAACGAGCTATCCTGGCACCACTATGTGTGTCGGCTCTCATTGAAAGCCTCTCCCTTAAGACAACCTCGTGGAACAATTCCACTACCCAAGGAAAACTAGTGCTACTACAAATATACCAACCCCACTCAAAACATTAGGGCAACACTTCCCCGTTTGTGGAAACCGAGTAATCACTGATAAAGGCAACGCACTATCCAAGGGTAACAAACTGGGTTGACTCAAAAATAAATCACAACCCCCAAATTCCTATTACGACTGGAAGACTTAAACATTTCTAAACCAATTTCCCCAAATAAGTAAATAGAGGAAATAACATGCAAAGGCAATCATATAGGAAATAAACTACTTTCGGATATATTAAATCCAATTTCCCCTCTATAGTGAATTTATAGTAAAAATAATTGCCCAATAAATTAAATTAAATAAAACCTTTAACAGTCAGAGGAGGAAAAATCTAACTTAACAATATCTTCAATTTCTCGATTACTTTTAATAGATAAAGATTTCACTGAAATTCTAAATCAACCAAATCTTTTCCTTGTACACAAATTGCATGTACCCATTTAAAATAAATATATTAAAATAAATATATATATACATATATACATATGTGTATATGTACTTATAATTATATATATACATAAATAATATATTTATTTATTAAAATGAAATTTCTCTTTTTAAAACAAATTTACATAATATATATATAATATCATAGATATATATATTTATATATAGTATATATACATTCAAATTTACTAAAAATAAATACAAATCACTTATTATTTAAAGTCGTCGTACAGCAGTGAATGAATCACACAATACAAGGTTCGTTGTTCAAGGGAGGGGCTGACTGTACTTAATACAATCGATCCTCCTCAAGGAATTAAGGCCGCAACCTCGTGGAGAATGGGGGACGGTTGTGGAGGATTACTTCCACAGTGCCGCTCCCATATGAGGTGACGGTGGAGGTAATACCTCCACACCCTTCCCCATATACTTACAAAACATTCTACATAATAAAAGCTTTTCAAAAGATTCATTCTCGGCCATATGAAGCTTTCGTTGTACAAAGCTTAAATAAATTTCGACAGAAGCTTTGCCAAAAAAATACACAGGAAATATATATATATATATTATACCACAGTTTATATGTGTGTATATATATATATATATATATATATATATATATATATATATATATATATGTATGTATATATATATATATTTATACAAATTTGATTAAGTAAATATTTTAATAGGGACAATAATTTCCAAAATGAGTTCTATAGGGAAAAAAAAATTAAAAATCATTCATAGGCCAAATTAGAGAAAACTTTTTCCTACAGGTGAAATTTCCAAATCAAACACAGAGGTTTCTTTTTACAACTACCCAAAAAATGAATCTTAAAGAGAAGAACAATAAAATTCATACAATTAATTTCACAAGAATTTTTTAGAGAAGATATCAACCTATGGGAGAATTTTCTACGGAAAACTAAATTCCTTCCTGACTAAAATTTTATTTCCAGATCCCTAAGTGTTTCCTTCTGGGTTCATCTAAATTCACAATAATCCTCATTAACAATTTTGCTATAGTTTCCATAAAGAATTTCAATCTATAGGGAAATTTATTCTACAGAGGATTTTATATACAGCAATTACAATTTTTAAAACAAAACTCACTTAAAATTTTGCACAAACAATATTTTACAGAGAAGATCTAAACTAGAAGCTTTTCAATATAAACTAAACAAAAAGTAAAGAATGAAACTGTAGTCCAATGCCTGTGAATTTTTAAATTTTAAGCAGCGCCTCCTCCACAGATCCAAGTATCTTTTCCTGTATAAACAATAGCTTCCTTTAGAACAATACAATTTCCCGAACACAACAACTTATCCCAAGAGTAAATTTTCTCAAAATTCAAGAACACCAAAACTTCTTTCTACAGTAATTCTTCCAAAAAAATTCTAAAACACATGCAAAATCATAGAAAGACTTCTTTTCAATCTATCTCCCAACACACAAAATATCCTCGTGCTTCTCCCATGAAGAAGCTTCTCACTTCTTCCGTTAAAGCCACAATCTTCTCCCTATGAATAAATTTCCAACAACCTTGTTAATTCTTCTAACACATGTTAAAACTCACAAAATATAGATTTAACAATCAGTTTGCATAAAATCCTCCAAGAAAATTAAAATTAAAAACATTAAATAACTCCAAAATATTTACTATTTCAAATTTAACTTAATTAACTAATTTAATTAATTAATTTAAATAATATAATCCTAAGATCAGACTATTTACCAATTAAAATAAATTAATTAATTAATTAATTCACCACTTCTAACATTAAAATAAGATTAATTTAATAATCTTCTTAAATAATTAAATTCATTAAATTCCCTTTTATAAACTTATCAACATAATAATTCAAAGCAAAATCGAGCAGACCCGACGACACACTGAGACTAGGGTAAAGGCTTGACACAAGAATCCTAGCTACTATCTCCCAATCAACATTACCTATGGGTGGTGGACATGCTCAAACCTGTGAAACCAAGTGGAGTCGATGTCATGTACTTGCAAACTTGTAAACAAGACATAAATAGAACATGTATATAAACATCATAATAGAACACACCGTGAAGAGGAAATCGTGGAATCGCAGGGCGCTCACAAGCGAGTGATGCAATTTCATCCCCTTCACCAATACACTTTCACAAACTGACAATTCTAACATAAATAATCTACTCATGTGCAAATAACCATGTTATTCAAAATAATCATTATGCTAATTGTAATGCCCCGTCACAAAACCCTAAAGGAAGTTGCAACCACTACGGAAGTGTACAAAAAAAAAATTCTTAAAAATGCATTATTAACAAGGAAGATGCACAACTCTTCGCAACATCCTCTTTAAGGAAATGCAACAAGATTACATCTAAAACCATAACATCCTCTTAGAACACATTTTAATTAAATTACTAATCATACATTGAAATGTACATACATACAAAGCATAAAAAATACCAACACATAAAATATGATATAACAAGTTCCAGATTACATTAATTTACAGGTAGGATTACAATACTCATTCTCAGAATGAGGTAGTTCATACCTAACTATTACAAGTTACAAAATTCCTCCTCGAATACAACTGAGGAGTGAATTAAGTACAAATACCAACTGAAATAAAATACATCAAAATAATGGAATGAAACCATTGGCATCCACGAGCTCTCCAACTGGAAGACCTTGCCATCACGAACTGAAGATCAAGGGGGACCCAATGGCGTAGGGCGCACATTCCTCCCAACCAAGTGGTACCCGAAGGCCCACCCTCTATGCTAGGAGACAATAATAAGGATACATGGTCATCCTATCACCTCTAGACACAGTTTGACTCATACTGACTCAACCGAATACATGAACCAAACATTCACAAGGTCACAATGCTTATGGTGTTACACATTCATTCATTACACAAAACCAACATACAATTGATCTAGGAGAAATGTCACCACATAGGTGCATGAGTTACCCGACAGATCTTCACCGATCTCGGCCCCCATCAAGATTCACTCCCCTACTGTCAACACATGGAACATAACTACTCCATACCAAGGAGGAAACAATAACCAAGACCACTCCTTGCAAAAGAGGCAAAACATCCCCGTTCGTGGAAACCGGGCGACTCACTGAATATGACCACTGCACTTCTCAAAGGAATTACCAAAAGGCAAGACAATAAAATACAACCCTCAAACATTAACACACCCCTACTGGAAGACTTACAAAACCTCAACAAACACTTCTATTCAATTACTCCAATACACTACTGAAGAAATCACATACTTGAAACAATTTAAACTAGAACAAATCTATCCTTTGGATCTACTAAATCCAACTTCCCCAAACCAAAATGTAGAGGAAAATACACAAAAGGCTATTTTAAAGGAAATAATCTAAATTTTGGATATACTAAATCCATTTCCCTTTCATATTGAATTCTCCATAAAAATAACAATTACCCTAATAAAATAATTAATTAAAATAAATAAATGTCTCTTTAGACTCAGAGAAGGGAAATACTAAATTCATAGTAAGCAATTCATCAATTACTTTTAAAAACAATATAATTTCGCCAAAAGATTAACTCACCCGATTTCCCTACTTTAACATATACTCATGCTACCATTTTAAAAGTAAAATCAATTAAAATATATTTTATAATATATATATACATAGAATATATACATAACTATATATATACTAATGTATACACATTAAATATTTATCAATACTAAAATCCCTTTTAACAATAATAAAATTAATCATATATATATTTAACATATATACAAAATATATGATATATATACATTATATATATATAAATATATATACATTATATATATATATATATAAATATATATACATATAAGTTTAATATATATATTATGTATATATGATAAAATATATATACATTAAATTACATAAGTTCCCAAAATTGAACTACATAATAATTAAAACCAAATTAAGGCAGACGAAATGGGAGAGCTCAGTTCACTGTCACGAAATACAAAAAAGGGAAAACGAAATAACATGTGGTCTGACTGTGTTTACACACAATCGAGCCCACATGAATGTGGTGCAGCAAGGAGAGGGAGGCAGCGTTGGCTGCCTCCTCACCCCCGCCTTCCCTTAGGGGGGCGGTGGATGGGGAGGTAGCCAAGGCTACCCCCAATCCCTCCTCATTACTCATATAAACAATAAACTCAAATTCGATTAATGGAAAAAAAATTCCTACGTTTATTCATATTCTTTATCACGCTGTACGGATGGCACACAAACAACATTTCAATCACAATTTTAATAATATTAAATATAAATATATATGTTTTATTCATACCTATATATATATATATATATATATTGAAGATATTTAGTACAACAGAATGATTGGAGAAAAATTTCTGAAAAACACCATTTACAAGTAAAATTATACAAATTCCCTGAAAACCCCCAATTTCACAGAAGATTTCTAAACTCACGTTTCCGCTAAATTTTCTATTGTTTATTTCAATTTCTCTACAAAGGTTTTCTACAATTTACACAAGGC
Source organism: Sequoiadendron giganteum (assembly GCA_007115665.2). Classification (NCBI taxonomy): domain Eukaryota; kingdom Viridiplantae; phylum Streptophyta; class Pinopsida; order Cupressales; family Cupressaceae; genus Sequoiadendron; species Sequoiadendron giganteum. Next base: position 605,763,452 of record CM021108.1, on the reverse strand, counting down.
TTTAAAATAAAATTTCCTAATTCTCATATTGTTTTCCTCTGGTTTTTCTCCCAATGATTTTAACTATTAAATCCATAGAGGATTCTTAGATTTTACTCTCTGATTTCACTGTAAAAGTTCTTATAGAGGCACTAGATTTACTCACGGCAAAACTACCAAACAAAAGCCTTAAAAATTTCCCCAAACAAATAAAAGCTTCTACAACAAATCTAGCACAGCAATCTTTTCTATAGCAATTAATTTCCATTTAAAACTTAAACAAAGACCGATTTTAAGAAGGGAACCTATTTCCAACAAAGCTTCTAGAGTAAATGGAGTTTTCGGTGCCGAGCCTCCTCCAAAGATTCCAGCAAAGCTTCCATGGCTTCTTCTAAGAAACCAAATTTCCCAAGCACGATATTGAATCTAATACAACAGTAATCTTTCCCCAAAACAAATCTAAGAATTTACAATTCCCAACAATTTTCTACAACACAAAGTTTCTTTCCAATTTTTCCACAGGTAGAAAATCCTCTTTCTTTTGCAAATTTTCAACACACCAAAATATCTTGTGCTTTTTCCGTGAAGAAGCTTTTCGCTTCCTCACCCAAATCCAAGATTCCCTTCAGGAATTCATTTTCCCAACAACCCAAATTAATTAACTAAAACTTGTTGGAAAATCAAAAATATATTTTAACAACCCACATTTATTTTCTCAAAGTCTTTTTGCATTTTTCAATAATTTCAAATCACAATTAGATTTCAAAATAAATTTAATTTTATTAAACTATTTACTTAATAAATAATTTAATTACTTAATAAATAAATTTAACCACAAGGATTAAATTGTTTTACTAAATTAATTCTATGCACACCGAACATGGACTGATGACATGTTGTGGCTAGGGTGTAGACCTGACACAGGTAGCCTAGCTACTATCTCCCAATCAACATACTGTTGGGTCGACACACTCAAACCTGCGAAGCCAGGTGGAGTCGATGTCATGTACTTGCAACCCTGTATCTGAGGCATTAATAGCACATGTATATAAACAGCATAGAATACACACCGTGAAGAGGAAATAATGGAATTGCAGGGCACTCGCAAGCGAGTGATGCAATTTTGTCCCCTTCACCAATACAGTTATCATGAATTGACAGTTCTCATCATAAATAAAATTCTCATGTGCAATATTCATGTTATAACAAACCAACATTATTCTAATCAAAACATGTCAAGTATAACATCAAGGAAGATACATTACATCACACATATGGTTCACGTCGTTGTATAAATAGCGATCAAAATATCCAAACATCATAATCCAAACATAAGAGCAAAATAGAGGGGTGTTACACTAATCAAAGGCATGTCAAATGATAACATCAAAATAGAGTAACATCACATCACAACATATAATCCACATCTCTCTATAAATAACAATCTAATAATAAACAAGTATCACAGTATATCAAAGTCTAAGAGCAACCAAAAAACAAAGCAAAGCAAGATAGGACACTTTCTGATACAAAGAGCAAAACGGAGGGGTATTACAATTGTTGCAGAGAACTGCCAAAAATCCTAACCTATGAAATTGATTGTTGGGTTATTTTGGTGAATTGTATATATGGTATAAACATTTTTGTGTAGAAAAATATAAACCATACAAGTTGTAAAAATATAACAACAATTTTATGGAATAGGGAAAGTCCAAATTTTAATTTTAAACACTTAAATACTAAGTTATTTTCTTATTCTTGTTAATTATTTGATCCAAAAGAATAGAAGGACAAGTATATTACTATTTATTGGTCGAGATTTTGAACCAATTATTGCATATGATATGTGTTTTGAGATTATATTTCAAGATTTTATTTTGATCATATATGTGTTATAAAAATATTTTAATTTATGTTATGATAATAGTAAACGCTTCTAGATTTAATTGTGTATGCTATTTTGAATCAATCTAGAATCATTTACTATTATTCATAAAAAATGGAAAAATCATACCTACTATTATGTTATGATGTTTTGGTTATATTATAGATATAAATTAAAAAAATGATTAAATATATAATAAAATTAATCAAACAATGGAAAAAATCGATTTGATATAATAAAAAAATGGTTCATTCACTATAAAGGATGGGAATAAACCATAATAGCAATTTCAAAGTTAATAAAAAAATTACTACAAAGAATGAAATACATGTGAAATTGTGTCAAGGGGAAACCACAAGCATGCAAGTGGAGGTGAGTTGCAGGAAATATCTAACAAACTAAGACATTATGTTTTAAGAGAGAGTATCTTACACTTGTTTAGAATGTAAAAAATCTAGAAAATCGTAGCACCAGAAAATGTTGCCCATCATTTTATGAACAATGAAAAATATGTGAGTACAACATTGTTTCAGAAATCTCACATATGGAATGAACTATGAATAAAAGTGATAAATATGAGAAGTGATTATAGGTTCCTTGAGGGCTTTCCATCAATGGTATAAAGGACATAGGCCCTAGAACCATAAATAAAAGTGACAACAATGGGTCCTAACTAGTTAATACTAAATGTTTCTTTGGTTTTAACAAGGGTATTTATTTTTTATTGATTCTCATAGAGGACTAGGTCATCAACTTTAAATATATAAGGTAGAGCATGTTGATTGTAATTATGATTAAGAGTCTTTTGATATGGTTTAAGATGCTCTAAAGAATTAATATGATACTCATTAAATATTTTAAGATATTTTAAGTGATATTAATGATAATTTTTGTCATCAATGAGTCTTTGAAGTGAGACTCACAAGGATAGAATCTATACCTCCAATAGCATGATGGTTACAATTCTATAGACAAGATTGTATGCAATTGTACTTATAATTGTATAAAATATTTTTAATTTAGACCCATAATTCATAATAAATTTGTGTATTTCGATCTTTCCAATATTTGTTAATAGTCTTATGAAGAATTTTATTGACTAATTTATTAGAAGCCTTATCTTAACCATTAGATTGAGGGTAGTATAGGGTGTTGCCACAATAATAGGTTACACTTTTTGGGACATCCTATTTTTTGTTGAAATCACATATTTTTAGAAAATATAATGATTTAAGCATTGAAAGGTTTCATTTAAAGGATTCTAATTGAAGAGGGTTTGATCAAACTCCCTTAGATCAAACCTCCTTGGGTAGAACCCCACTAGTTTTAAACCATACCTATAATGGAGTATCCTCTACACCTATCAAAATGCTAATAAAAAACCACTTTTGATTTACCTTTTGGGGATCAAATGAATTCATTTCAAATTTAGATTTTGTAATTATGTATTCCTTATTATAAGATTCCCAAAAAAGTATAACTTTAAATATATTTAATTTTATTTTTAATTTTATTTTTTTCTTTTGAATGTAGGTTTTTCATCAAAAATCAAGCTCTCTATTCTACACATGTAGAAAAATAAGAGATTGTCAAAAAAAATCTGCAAAATATCTAGGTGCTTGGTATTGATGTCTTTGATCCAAAAAAAAAAAAAAAAATTGAATTTTGATACATACAAAAAAGTTATGTGTTATGCAGTACACCTATGTCTAAATTGTAATTGGTTTGACTTCAAAATTTAATTAAGAAGAACATATTCAATAAAACACTATGAAACCAAATGAAGGAGTTAGATATCGTAGTTACAAATCTAAATTCAAGAAAATTAGAATTATATCCTTCATAGAAAAAAAGTTGTGTTATATAATAAACATCACTCTTAAAAATGTTGTTTACTATTAAAAATTGGTTATTGAAGGAGATGGAAAAATAAATAAAATTTGATTCCAAATTTTTTTAAAATATATATTTAAAATCTACAAACAAATTGTCACAAATCACTATTTTTCATCATCTTCAAATTCCTCATGGTTTAGCAGCTATAGGTGTCTGAAAGTGAAGATTTAGTTTAAAAAGTTTAGTTCCTTGTCAAGTTTGACCAGAAAGTGTAACCCACTATTGTGGGATCACCCTACAGTATTGAAAAGCATTGTTGAAAATGAAATTTCTAGAGGAATCACTCTACATCCTTGTTCTTAATGAAGTTTCATTATTATAAAAAATTAAAAATAAATTCCAAATCAAGAAATTGTGTTATTGAGTAAGAATTTATATATCACTTCAATAATCATGGATAGAAGGGATATAACTTCAACTCATTTCATAAAATAATTTGTAGAAGTTATGATTATGGTATGTCAAATAGAATATGGTGGAGATATTTTTATTTGATATAAGACATAAACAAAAAAAATGGCCATGTAGATGTTTGGGATTTAAGTTCTTATGCTAGAGTGCAAATTAGAATAGGGTGCTACAACAATAGTGTGTTCCACTTATGGGACATCCTGATTTTTATATGAAATTACATATATTTTAGAAAAATAAATGATTTAAGCCTTGAGGGTTCCATATAAATGGATTCAATTGAAGGGGGATAGATAAAAACCCCTTGGAAAGAATCCCCTAGTCTTAAATAAAACCCTCAATAGAGTCTCCTCCACGCCTATCAAAATGTTGAAAAAAATGTAATTTTGCTTTCTCTTTTGGGGGATCAAGTGAAGCTATTTAAAAGTTATAATTTTTAAGTATCTTCCTTAGTAAATATTTCTAAAAAGTGTGATTTTAAAAATGTTTTATTTAATTATTATATTTATTTTCTATTTTCTAGTGAACGTATGTTTTTCAACAAATATCAAGGTCTCTATTTTAGACATGCAAAAAGAAAAATAGAGGGAAAATAACCTTTAAAATATCTATGCACCAAGTATTGATGTTTTTGTTTCAAAAAAAAAAAATTTGGATACATACGTAAAAACTTATATTGTATGGTATAAAACTATATATAAATTACAATTAATCTTGATTCAAAAATTAATTAAATATATATGCAAAAAAAACATTATGAAAAATATCTACACAATATATATTATTGCTAGAAATTTATTTATTTTAAAAATAAAATTTTGTCCTTCTATAAAAAATTATGTTGTATGGTATAAACATCACTTTTCAAAAATGTTATTAACTATAAAAAATAAGTTATTAAAAGTTGTGTAAAAATATTTACAAATTATTTCTTAAATTTTAAAAAACATTTAGAATCTATATAAAAAGTCTCATAAATCACTAGTTCACATCATCTTCAAATTCTTAGCGATTTAGTTATTATAGGTGTAAGAAAGTGAAATTTTGTAGAAAATATTGATTTTAATATCTCATTGGCCAAAAAGTGGGACATAATATTATGGCTGACCCATTACTATGTTGTTAACATTGGTATGTTGTCTTAACAAAGTAAAAGGAGTCTTCCTCTATCATTTTCTAATAGTAGCCAGTTTGAGTAATTTTTTAAACTAATGATCTTCCACCAAAATGACCTTTATAAGCACCAAAATGGATCTCCCAAAGGGAAATTGAAATTTTAGATTTAGTAAACAATGAAGGAGGAAGATCTAGAAACAAGGTCAATCTATAGAGAGTATAGAGAATCAATCATATCTTGCACAACTCAATACAAAGCATAATAGTATGGAAAAAAGATAGAAGAATGAACACAGACAAAAACTGAGATGATCAAACCAAAATAAATTTTGATGTGTTGATTGATATGATGGAAAATTATTGCTTCACGAGATGGAAAATAATATGAATATTGCTAGATAGTCAACAAGTGAAGCAAATGATTTTGATGGTAATAATCTAGATTCCACTCAAATCCACACATAAAAGACTATTCTTATTTATTTTTCAAGACCAACCCAACCTACTTTATGAATAAGGAGGTTGAGACTCCAAAACCTAAAGCCCAAAACTCGTTGTTTGATGATATTAGGGCTTATGATTTAAAATAAAAAGTTCTTAACAAAATCTAAAGTGAAATATCACTCATATGATCATAAATAAGTCATGGAATGGTTACAAACCTAAGCCTAGGCTACAATATTTTTAAAGAGATGTGCAGCAAGAATTGACGAAGTTGGCACTCTCTCCCTATAATAAATATAATAGATGCTTAGCTTGTGCATGGATACAAAATTTAGATACATACTTGTCCCTTAGGATGTTTATAAAATATGAAGCAATCAATATTTATGTCCTACATTTGGAGGGTATTGCACATGAGTTGTGTTACCACAATCTAATCACTTAGGGCACAAGTCCATCACCTCGCATGATGAATATTAAAAATTATTGATTGAGAGTTTTTTTCAAAAGGATCCTAAATTTTATCTCAAATATTTGACTCAATTCAAAGAATGTGGTTCAGTGGAGAAATATATATAACAAAGTTTCAAAAGCTATAAGTGATGGTACCAAACATCACAAAAAGAAGATTGACTATGCTCTTCATCAAATGGTTAACTTCTCTTAAGGGGTTGTTCAAGTATTTTGAACCACCTACCCTATAAATTCAATCAAGTGGTATTTGCCACTAAATCCTTCAATGCCAAAGAATAAGTTATGGAGAAGGACCTTTGTTTCAAAGAATTCATTTCACAAAATGAATAGCAAGCCAATATGTTTCCATCAAGACCACACATTGAGGTAAAGAATGAATTAAGAAGGAAAATTTTATCCTCTAGTTGCAAGATAAATGGTCACCTAGACATAGATGTCTTTGGAAATGACAAGTGTATTACATTAAGATAAGTTTTGATGATGAATTAGGATTTGAGGAACTTGAACCACAGAGTGAAGAAGAACCCAAATAAAATATGGAAGATGAAGATCAGCCAAAAGATGAGGAGGTCATCTCAGGAGGAACTCTTGCCACACTCTTTGGTACAGTGAGATACAACCTCTTTCATATCTATGGAGTCTTGTGAGTTCAAATAGTTATTATACTCATTGACATGTGTTCCATTCATGACTTTATTGATGAGGGACTGGTGGCCAAATGATGCCTCAAGATGGAGGACTTTCAAGCATTCAATCTTATGGTGGCTAATGGTTTCACCATCCAATGTAATATAAATCTCCCAACTAAACTGTAATTTGGGAGGATATGATATGAAGGAGGAATTTTATGTCGTCAACATAGGAGACACAAATATGGTCCTATGTGTCAAATGGTTGCACTCATTGGGATATATTACACAACTTCTAGACCATGGATCTGAAGTTTCATTCACAAGGAAAATAGTTGGTACTATAAGGAATGAAAAATAAAGTGTCAAGGGTTATATCAGCTAAGAGAATGGGGAGGAATTTTTATCACAAGAAAACCACATGCATAATTCAATGTTTGGTGATGAGAACTAAACTAGTTGAAGGAAATAAGTCATATCATGTGGATGTACAAAGTATCTTGGACAATCATAGTTTAAAGCAATCAACAGTATTCCTCCAAGGAGACTACTGGACAAAGGCTTTGAGCATGTTATTGAGTTGGAGGAGGGTACTAAGCCTATCATCACAACTTCCTACTCACACCTAGGAGATATAAGGGGTAAATCTATAAGGTCATTAAAGAACTAATCAAAATGGGGCACATCAAACCCATATCAAATCTCTTTTTTTATTTATAGTTTTGGAGAAGAAGGATGGCACAATGTGAATCTACATCAGTTACAAAGTGTTGAACAAGAAGACTATCAAAAATTAGTACCCAATCCCCTAGATCGATGAATCGATAGATGAGCTTAATGGAGTAGTTCATTTCTTAAAAATAGATCTCTTTGTTTGAGCTACAATCAAATCAAAGTCAAATAGGGGATATCCAAAATATGGTTTTTCAATGTCGTTATGGGAACTATAAGTTTCTAGTCATCTCATTTGGCTTGAGAAATTCTCTAACAACTTTCTAGTCATGCATGAATCAAGTTTTCTATAAGAAACCAAAAAAATTCCATCCTTGTCTTCTTTGATGACATTTTGATCTGTAGTGAAATATGGGAGGAGCACCTTCAACACATTGATCAATTGTTTGAAATCTTGTCCAAGCATAATTTTATTTTCCAAGGAGTGCAAGTGTGAGTTCGCTATGATAGAGATCGTATATTCATCTCACATAATCAGCACAAAGGGATTGTAGGTGGACATGTAAAATATCAAATCAATTAGGGACTAGCCTCCCTTAAGAACCTTGACTTAGGTGTGAGTATTCTTTGACCTTTACAACTACTATAAGTGATTTATTAAGGAATTATCCCAACTATCTATGCCATTAACTAATCTAAAAAAGAAGGGATCTTTCGCATGGACCAATGGTGTGCATTGATCATCTAATAAAATAAAAGAGGTAATGAGCTCATGTCCTATGTCAACAATTATGTATTTCACTATTCCTTTCACATTAGAATATGATGTATTAGAAGGAATTGGGACCATGCCCATATAATAAGTACCCAACTATTTTTTAGAGTCGAGAGCTCATAAAGGTGGAAAGAGACTTCTTCATAAATGATAAGTAAATTATATCATCCATGTGTACATTAGTCAAATTCAAGCAATACTTGGTGGGTGGTTGATTTATGGTCAAAAATGATCACAAGCGTTTGAGATTTATTTTTCAACCAAAAGGATCTAAATTAGCAAAAGAAATTGTGGGTGATAAAAATCCAAGCATATGACTTTGATATTGAGCATGTCAAAGGGAATAAGAATGTTGTTTCTAATGCATTGTCTATAAGGTTGAATATGTGTTTCATTTCTTAGATATCCACATATTGCAAGAATGGATTTATAATAGAGAATATCAAAAATACATTCATAGGTGATGTGTTGGAAGCAAAGCTATAAAAAAATATGTACACTGTCTACAATAAACTCATTCTCTATTATGAAAGAGTCTTCTTTCTACTAGAATCAAGGATGAAGGGAAATTTTTAATGCATCATTTATCACAAGAATAAAATGGAACAAAATTTTCAACAAGTATTTTATAACCCTTACCCATCCTAGAGAAAAAATAGGAAAGTGTTAATATATTTCATCATAGGACTTCCCAGATGTGTTGTGGATAAACTAACAAAGTATACACACTTATATTTCATCTCTAAATATTTTAAATCATCACAAGCATGGTTGATTTATTCTTCAAGGAATTTATTAAACTTCAAGGACTACCCATTATAATTGTGAATGATAGATATATTTGCTTCATGAGCTTATTTTAGCAAGATCTCTTCCTTTTGGAAAGAAATAATCTCACCCTTAAGACCAAATATCGCCCATAAATAGGTAGACAAACCAATATTGTGAATAAATGAGTGAAATTTTATTTGATAAATTATGTTATTAATAAATTAAAGGCTTAGATTAAGTGGCTCTACTTGGGGGAGCATTGTTACAACGCCACCTACCACATCTTAATCAAGATTATGCCATTCATAGATTTATATGGGTATTGATCTCAAAGCATCATTGATTTGATTTTGGTAGATAGCAAGGTAGTGGGAGAAAATGAAGTGATAAAAAAATCTAAGACATTTTAAACTAAAGAATAATCTCAAATAGGCTTAAAACCAATAAAATATGTATGTAGAATGTCATAGGATCAAGAGAACATTTGAGATCAAAGATATGGTTTTTTTTTAGAATATGGTTGTACAATAAATCTTCCCTGGACGCAAGGGGTGAAAAATATCAAACCACATTTATATGAGAGTTAAAAAATTTAAAAAGGTTTGGGAAAGTGACCTATGAGTTGGAGATACTAGACGGAAGCAATATACACAAATTTTTTCACATGTCTATCCTCAAAAAGGTATAATAAGAAGATTTATAACTCTTAGATGAGTTTCTTTTGATTGATGAAGATGGAAAACTACTTCTAATTGCTAAAGTTATCATAAATGTAAGGGAGAGGAAGTTGAGAAATAAAAGCACCAAAGAGTACTTAATTCAATGGAAAGATCTTCTAGTGGAGGATACAAAGTGAGAAGGACCATATATTTTGGAACATTTGAACCTATGATTACTTTAGGACAAGCAATTTTGAACAAGATGGACTTGTCATGTCTCATTTTCAATCAATCTAATTCTATACATATTAGGTTTGTAGTACCATCTTCTCTATTTCTATTTTTTTGTGTTTTTTCCCCTTCCTAAGTATTTATTTTCTTCCAAATTCATTATTCCGTTATTTCTATGAGATTTTTAGACTTCCACATCACGTCATGCCTTCAATCTATCACCTTGCCTCATCATTGTATTTTTTGGACTTCCCCATCCTTTCATTTCCATTACTTGACCCCCAACACCTTGTCCTTGAATTGAGTCTTATGTTATGGCTGACCCTCAATCCTTGATATTTCTACCTATGTTTCCATTCCCCTCCTAAATTTCTAGAACATGTCACATTGTTCTCATTACTCTGTTTTTTGTGCCTTTACTTTCAAAGTGGAAACTTTCCCACTTATGATCACTATTAAAATTTGAGTTTTTTGTTGTACTTGGTGGTTGACCTATTTTATTTATGAAGGATATAAAAGAGCAGAAAATGATTTAATTTGAATCATCATCTACACTTAACCAAATTCCTTTCAAAATCTACTTTGAACACATGTGTTTGAGTGTATGAACTTGAGGTAAATACTTGTAGATATATTAGAGATCAAATGATGAAATACCTTTACATTAAAAGGTCAATTAATGTCACCCCTTCGACTAAATGACAATCTCACTTAGAGGTCTCATTAGAGCTTCCTTATTTATGGATTCAATTGTATTGTATTGGTGTTGTTTGTTGTTTTTCATGGGTATGCTCATTGTAGTTTATTGTTATATATGTTGAAGTTATAGTATATTCTACATGTAATTTTAGATTCTATTGTAATGAAAATATTGGGAGGTACACTTATTATATGTTATTCATTATAAGAAGATTAAGACTTATTCCTATCATTTACCATTTGTAATGCAATGATATTGTTGATGAATAAATAGTAATTTTAATCTAGTTCATCTAAGATATGAGTGAATGCTAGGGAAAATAGAATTTTTATTGTAAAATTTGGTTAAAAATCTACCCAAGAATGTAAATGAGTGAAAGAAATCAAATCTAGAAATTAGAAATGAGAAAAATTAAATTGTATTCTACTCAAGAGAATGCAAATCATACAATGAAAAGAGATACCCATATGAGAGTGATGAGTGGTTATATATAGGATTTACAATCCAAGAGACTAAAAACATAACCAATATGGGATAATCAAAAAAAATCATAAGTAAACTTAATCTAGTGCAAAAATGACCTAAGGGGAGAACTAGTTAGACAAAGTACCATGTTCACACTAATACCTCTCCCCCTTAAGTGAAACTTAAGAGAAATATAAACAAAGATACAAAGATTGGTTCCACCAATAAGTCTTAATGAGGTACCGATGTACAAAATATCCCCTCAACTAGAAAAGAAGGAGAAAACCTACTGGGAAAATATTCTCTCATGTTGCAGTGTCCCATACTTTCATCCAACCATCCATCATTGCATCCCTTTAATCTAAGTTTTCACGTATATAATTATCCTTCATTCATCTCCCCATATGTTTCATATCTATTAGCATCATCCTCTCATAGCAAGAGCTATGACGGTTCCTTGTTTATATTTTGGAGAATCCTGGCACTTAGCATTGTTTCTACCAACATCTATGAGCACAATAATAATTGATATTATGTGTGCCAATAAATATTTATAAATTCCCCCACGGGATAGAGGAGTTGGTTTGAGTCTCGGGTTTTCTCCCCAAGGTCTTGGGTTCGACTCTCTCTAGCCCAGAAATCACCTTGTCGCGAACGTTGGGGGGCTATGTCGGTTACCCTGTGGCCCCAGGGACTAGTCTTACCTCAAGCTCGCCCCATAAAGGGAACCCGTTGGGCTTGAGTCGCGAGGATACCCTAAGGATAACAAAAAATAAATAAATAAATTATTTAGAAATGGATATCATCAGGTCATGAAAAAATATTCTTGAGTCCTCCATCCATGCCCCTAACTCCCATACACACTACTCTATCTATATCCTTATCCTTCATCCAAAATTTAAAAAGAAAAAAAGTTTTAAAAAAAAAAAAAAAAATTCAAAAAAAAGTAAAGATAAATCAATCATCGAATGGTAAAAACCATTCCTATATCCTTGGGAAGTTACCATGATAAAAACTTAGAAAATAGGCATCATGTGTAAATCCCTTCATTTTCTATCACCCTACACTTAGGGGCAATCTTCTTTCATCCTATCTACCCCATCATACCTACCCCATCCTATTTACTCATCCATTATATCTACATCCCTCTCCCATCATATCCAATCCATATTCCCTTCCTACTTTCGATCTTGATAAGTGTAAGGGCAACATATCCAAGCATGCTTTAAAAAATACAAGCTTTACTTTCTCTAGAAGTCCTTCCTCTTGTATATTTTCATATCCATTACATTACATCTAACATGTGGTGCATGTTATTCCTATGTTTCATAGTGCTTGGAGATTAAATATTGACACTCCTTCCATTATTTCCACTATTGCATCCAATAATCCATTGTATCCCTCCATCCTTTCATCCTTATTTCTAGAGTTGGATTTTCCTTGTCATTGTTCCAAGAAATTTCTTACCTAAACACAATCCAATCCACTCCAACTATCCTAAATCCACTAAAATCTAAAAATATCCAAACCTAACAATCCTAATTTATTCAATCCTAATCCATGCAATTTTGTGAATAAATCTAACAATCCTCCAAATGTGTCTATTGGTTGTATTTCTAGCTTCACTGAAAACTTTGATCCACTTTACTGACATTATCATTATTGGGATATATTGTTCCCAATCCTTGCATTTTTATTATCATCAACAATGATATTGTCATTATCATCAATCAATCGATTGATTTTAAGCTTTCCTAGGTCTTTCTTTGTCTTTGCATCATTTGTGCATGCTTGTTCATTTGCTTGTGTGTATTATCATTTATTTAAATTTGTAATGATCCTTGTAGCATCTCACCACATGATATTGTGGGCTTTCATGTCATGGTGTCATATAGCATATTCTTTCATGTAACCTTTTCTTTTGGGTCAATCCTTTACATGTGTACACATGATTACCTTGGGCATTCGATCATGGTTTATAGCATCAAGTGATACATAAAACATCAATTTGTGCATGTCGATTAGCACAACTATCACCCCTCATCTCCTTGTGTCCCTTTCATCCATTTGCTTATCTTTATTCATCCATTTTTGCATACACCTTTATCTTTTATCCTCCAATCACTTCATCCATTTGAGAGCACACTCATGTGCTTTAAACCCACCTATCCTCTCAAGGAGGCATCCTACCACTAGTCCCATTTCTCCCAAATCCACTATATTTTATTCATTTTTGAAATGATAATGCTCTACCAAGTTATAAATTCATTTTAAAGAGAGGTAACATGTAGACACCCAAAACTACACATTGCTATATTTCATTCTTGTTTGAAATGGCATTACGGCTAGACACCTAAAAAATAAATATTAATATTAACATCACCTTATCAATTTGTCCAATTAAATGAATAAATTACAACAATATATTTAATTATCCTAAATCATGTTTTCTTAATTTCTAATCTCATTTTCCTAAGTCCTAATATAATTCCCCTACACTTCCACTACACAATATTTAAGAAATCCAAAAATCATTAAAAAAAACTTTTTATCTTCACCTTCCATCTCATAACCAACACACATTATCAAATAAAATAATTATAAAATCCTTTTTCCTACACCATCCATCCTAGAACTACCAAACCAACTTAATCCCAATTGTTAATCAATCCAATCTCAAGAATATACCAATGTCATGTTTTTAGTATGAGCAACCACATTTCATTATTCATTTAAAATAGAAAATCTTAGAGCACATCTGTTATTGCTATGAAATAGGAATTTTTTGGTGATATCTTTTATTTTATTCTATTCAATTGAAGTGACAACTAAATGTGAAATAAGATTTGATTTTAAGATTTTTACTCATTTTTATTTATTTTATTTATGTTCACAAAAAGGTTGTGGTCATATGTCTTAGCCAAGTTTTTATTAATATAATTTGAACCTTTATGTAAGGCTTCAAATTATATTAATTAAAACTTTGTTAAGGCCTATGGCCATTACCTGGGCTTAAAACTATAGCCTAAAAATGTATGGCATATGCATGAAGAAACCATCTCTATATAGCTTAGGCTTAAAGTGTGCAGAAGTCCTCATATGACATATGCATGAATAAATCAATGATCTTAGCTAAGTATGATTACTATGTTGGCATAAGTTGAGTATCATATATACCAACTTATAGGTACTATTTCCTAGTTAGAGCTACCAAATCGCAAAAAAAATATACCTATTACATTAGTCTTAAAAAAGGAGGCACATACATGAATTTAGTGATTCCCTTTAACTATGTCGCTTTATTCATATCATATGTAATCCCAATTACAATTACAATGTCTTTTACTACTTTTCACTATAATGTGTCCCTTTTATTATCTGTATCTCTCCTTTGCATATTCTTTATCTACTTATTACAACCTCACAACATAAATATCAATGATGTGCAATCCAATATGGTTGGGCATGACCATTTTCCATTTGTATGTCCAATATTATGTGGAAGATCATGTCACAAAGTCTCATACAATGTTGTGCAACTCCTAAGATCAAGTTTCCCTATTCTACCATATTACTGACTCAAATTGTGTGATGGAATTTTTAACAGTTGTGTGTTATTCAATAAGATTTGAATACTTTTGATGAAAAACCTATCAGCATTCCCTTAACTTGATTGAAAACTAAATAACGTACCTAAACTCAACCAAAAATTTGGAATGTGACCAACTCAAATGATTACACACCATCTTTAAGTACTCTAACATATTTTTCTTATGTCCCACCATCAACCATTCATTTATCTTTTGATTTCATTATTTCTTCCATATTACAAATGGACAAGTCTTTCCATATTTTGTGACAATGAGCATTCTTGCATTTCATTTGTTTCCACTCTATGTCAATTGCATCCTTCTCACTCTTCTCTTTTTTATTTATCTTCTTTTTAGCATTAGATGACTTCTTTTTTCTTATTTTATTTTTCTATTTATATATTTTCTAAATCTTTTTATATTTTTTCAAAATATTTTTTTATATATTCATTGAAAATTTATTTCTATTTTTTTTACATTTTCCAAATTGTTTTTTTATTTATATATTTTTCAAAATAATTTTCTTTGTGTATAGAAAGATGTATTTTAACTTCCACTATTATATTCCTTCTTTCCAACCAAGTTTATGAAAAAGTATTTTGGCTCTCTTCAAATGCATTGGTCATGTCTCTATTAGGTCCCAAAAAATTTAAGTTCCTAAAAGCATTCCTCAACCAACCACTTTTCTCCTCTTTCTTTTTGTGGTTCATTCTATGACACTATCTTTAAGCTTCTGCCCACTTTTTCTCTTTGAAGCTCAATGATATGTTCCCTAAATGAGATATTTTTGTAATATCTTTATTAAATATTTTCTTTTACTCTCCCTTAATCTACTACTAAGGCATCTTTCTTCATCATACCTCAAATCTATGTTAGTACTACATAACATTATTTTTCTCAAGGGATAGATGCCCCTAATGTATTCATAAACTATGTTTTCTCCATTGTCCCATGCCTATTTTGTACATGTTGCTAGCATGCCTATCCCAAGTGACAGATGGGTGATTCTTCTAGTTATTTTTAATATTATATTCTCCTCCTTATATTTTAATATTCTATTATATTAGAAATAATACTGGCTTGAGTAGAGCATGATACATTGCTTGGTGTATGTATGTACATGAAATTCAACTCTATCTTTTCTTCTACATTTGGAAATATTTATATCAAGGACTGCATCATGTCATCTATTAGTATTGTGTCATAAGAGTGCAATATCTCCTTTTTAGTTCATTTCAACATCTATGGAAACTCCCAACTTTCTCGGAGAGCACCAATGCTATTAGGAAAGTATTTTGATAGTGGCAAAGAGTTTTAGGAGCCAAGAGAATGTTTTTGTCATGCCCCCAAAATTTGAAATGCAAATAAATTAATAAATAATATAAGTGAAAACATAAATATCAAAAATATAAAAATAAATATTAACAATTTAATATTATCATAGTTATAATTATTATAATAACATAAATATTCATATAAAACTCATATAAAAAAATATATGTTAAAATTAACAAACACACAATATATTAATATAAGCATAAAAAGATATATATAAAAAGAGAGATACATTTATGTCAGTTATTCATTTATCAATAGCCACTATGAAAGCAGCAGACATTAAAGGCATCGATTAATAAAAACAAAGAGGTGAGGTTATAAAGGACATTGATTATGTAGTTAGCAAGGGTTATGATAAAAAGGGTTGTGATCCATATTTAAGGAGGGAATAATATTCCAAAGATAGTGATTAATATTAGACAAGGCAAGTAGCAATAAATAAAGGAGCATTCAAACTAATTAAAGGAAAGGCAACGATTACTTTACAGGCAGTTGGGTAATAAAGAGACATACCCATTCATAAGTGTTGCAAGTATGAAGGTGTTGTCATTGATGTCAACAAGCTGGTGTTGTCATTGATGTCAACTATGTGTTGAGTAAGGTTGTTGTTGTTGAACATTCAGAATATTGAGAGGGAAGGTGAATCAATATTCTATTAAACTTTTGAAACAGCTTATCCAATTACCAAAAAATATTAACAGAAATAAAGAATGACAACATGAATCATCCACAAAGTCACATAACACATGAACACCAAGATTTTTACATGAAAACCCAAAATGGGAAAAACCATGGTGAGGATTAGCTCACAATATATTATATCCAGATATAGTATATTACAAGGGCTCACTGTCAATCATAAATACACTTCTCCATACAAGTGACTTCCAGATTTGTTCTTTCTTCAAATTCACGTTTCACCAACATCAGTGAGACAATCTTTAGAACTGTAGCACAAAAATAATCTTCAAGAAAGGAAATGCGGAATCTCCCACAATGATACACAAGATAGAGAGATGACAGTGATATACGGAGTTGAACTTTGTCATTGATATCTTCCAGTCTCCTTCAAAAAACTTCATGAGATCTTGAATATAGTTGTATAGGCCAGCCTTCATGTATGGTTAAAATCTTGGAGTTATACCTCTTCCTACGGTGAAGTGCAGACCCAAAAACTGACTCACTAAACCACAACATCATCAAAAGAGAACACTTAGCCAAATTCTTGATAGATCAAATTTTCGGTATAGTTAGTATTGTAAAAATGACACCAAAAATGCTTCCCCATAATGTTGACATCAATGACAACATTGGGTCAACCGAATCAACTGATGTATGTACATGTCATGCTCATATTGTCAAACTGCATCAACAATGACAAACTTCCAACAATCTCCCCCTTTGTCATTAATGGCAACATGCATATCAAAAACCATTTTCCATGTCCTTAAACAAAATTTATCTCCTCCTAGAATTATCTCCCCCTTTCATAATTAAACTTGACTTTCCAAAAAGGTTTTCCAACCATCCAAAATGTAATTATCACTTTCCAAGCATATTAACAAAAATGTTTTTCTTTCCACTATCTCTTCCCCTTTGACATCAATGGAAAAGGTCATGCACGAGCCTAGTATGCTTCCCTTGGACATATATATGTATGCATCTTCTTCAAAAGAAAAAAAATTGATCAACCTAAAGATGTAGAACCTTTGAGTTTCTTTAGAGTATCCTGCCAAGCAGATTTGCCTTCTTCCCAAGAAATTTTTGCATCTACAAGAGTCTTGCATAGTAGTTCAAGCTTCGTTAGAGACTCTTTTCCTTCTTGCACGGTGGTGGGGCTAAGTTTTATTTCTAAGAGTTTATCATCACTAGCAAGGGAATTGGATATAGGAGTGTGTTTTATCTTTACTAAGTCCCTTAGTACCACATATTGTTTGATTGTCTCTATCCTCTAATTTTTTAAAGGAAAGAAATTGTCATGCAGTTGCATAAGGTAAGACCACTTCTAATTGTTCTTGTTACTTGCTAAACCATAAACATATGCTTGACTACCTATTTGAATTTAAATCTGATTCATTTCATCCTTTGTACTTTGTGTGCAGTTAGACCAGTTCAGGCAATATGATATTATTTTTTGTGCTTCTTCTTCACAAGTTTGAAGATCCTTCAATCCCTTCAAGTTTTTTTGATGTGCATCTATACATTTATTTTTTATATCTTCTAGATTCTCCTTTGCATTCCTTGCTTCTGACCCATTTTCAGTTTGTTCTTTTAGTCTTGAGATGTATGCTTTCAACAAATCAACCATATTTTTGAGATTTTCTATAGTAGACACTGATGTATTAATGTTTTCACTAGGGATTACCTCTTGTAAAAAATTTATGGCTTCATTCATTTCATGTGCACTTCCTTTTGCATTCTCATGTTGGGCCACATCAGTTTGCAATCTTCCTTCTTGTTCTATAGTATCTTGCTTAATCTCAACCGGAGGAATAACAATGTTTTTTCCTTTTCTTACCTATCCTCCTAAAACTTTTAGAGGCTTCAGTTTTAGACCTGTCCTCTAAGCCTAATCTACTAGGGTCTTTAGGGCTTCCTAGAATATTTTTGCATAATGAACAACTTCCTCCTCAATCACTTCATAGTTCAACTCAAAAATCCAAACAAGTCTAGGCTCAATTGCTTCCATGAAGAAAAGGTCAGTGGAGACAAGGAAATTGATGTCTCTGGAGTACCATTCCACCACACCCTTGGGTATTCTTATTCTTTCATTCATTCTCATGTGAAAATTTCAAAAGAATGTTGCAAGAGAGTCCTCTTGAGCATCCAATCCACCAATATTTCTCATAATATTTTGTATCTGATGTGCAACTAATTCTATATTCGACCACTCTACTTTTCCAGTTACTGATATTTCCTTCATGAAGTATAAAAGTAAACAGATTGTCAAAGTACCACCCCTGAATGTATTCTTTTTGTTCTTTTTAATTTCCTTAAGATTCTTCATCAATTGTTGTCATAGTAACTCACAAAGATCATAATCAACACCATTTTCAATCATGTTAAGTGCAATGTGAGCAGCAGTAGCAGAGACTGTATAGCCATCGTTAGGTAGGCAGATTTTATGTCCAACAAGCATTGCAGTATACTGGATAGTCAAATTCCCAAATGTACTCAAGGTGAGTTCCTTTCCTTCGAGAGTTGCACCAATCTTTTCAATTAATTCCTTGACTTTGACACACTTCCACCCTCGAACTGGTTCGGAGGACCATAAACCAGTTACATCCCTTATTGCTTTCCTGGTTATTGAATATGTGTCATCAATCCAAATAGATTCATCAAGAATCTTGCTTAATAAAATTCTAATGTACCTCTTATTGACTTCAAACTATGGAAACTTTCACCACACATCCAAGTTCTTTTCAATTAGGGTTTGGTATTCTGATTTTATGGCATCATCATTTTCTTCAAATTCACTTTTTCATAAAACACGTAATTCATTAGAGGAAATTTCTTATATTTTCCCATGAATTTATACACATATATCCTTAGTAGGTGAAACTCCAAGTAATAAAATGCACCCATCAGATCTTCCAATAGAAATTTCCAAGAATGCCTCTTCAATTTAGCTTGTGGTCCCTCTAAGAAATTTACTACCTTCAATCCTTCCATTACATCTAAAATAAAAATTTCATAGAAGAATTGAGTATGCAAAATACCTCTTGAATTTGCTTCGATGAAAATTAGGGTTTTGATGTCCTGCTTCTGGGAGACACCTCGAATCCACTTCTTCTTTAATTTACTTCCTCCTTCGCATCAACTGAATTTTTCTTCTCAAATACATTTTTAACTCCATGATTTGACCCATATAAATAAATGCTTCAACAATGAATGCTTCAAAAAAAGCTGATAAACTTTGAAACCTTGTATAGACAGTTAATTTACAGAAGCTCTGCAAACTTCCCTATTGTAATATTTTCTTCCGCAAATTTCTTATATAGCTTCATAAATTCCTCTTCCATGATATATCTTTATGCCAAGTCTTGACACCTTATATTTCCAAGGCGCTATTAGAATTTTTATTTATTGTTGCCCTATGGCCATGCCTTGGTTTAATTTTCAAGTAAATTATCTACACCAAAGGGAGGCATAGATGCATTTGAAGTTCCTAATTCATCTTTGTTCTCAGACTCCTCTTTCTTTCTTCATATCCTTTCTATTTCCTTCTTAATCCCAATAGGATCAATTTTCTTCACAGGTTCATTCCTCTTTATCAGATTGGACTATCTTCTATTTGTGCTTCTACAAACTCTTGAAATATGTCCAAACTTGTTGCAAGAGTAGCATACAACACTTCTTTAACTTTTATTCATCCTTGATTTGCACTAGTTAGCCTAATGCCCAAATACATTGCATGTATAGTAGTAGCCATTGAAAGATTGAAACATTCTCCCAGTATTATATCTATTCATCATCTGACTTATGCACTCAGTACTTCTATGTCCAAATTTCTTGCATGCAAAACATTATTCAGAGAATGATATGGCATTTTGATTCATTCTACTCCTGCATTCTATTGCCTTATGTCCAAATTTATTGGATGAAAAACAAATACCATTGAAAGATGGGTACCTTTGAGCATTTGGTTGTCTGATAGGAGGTCTTCTAGCATTGCTTCTTGGATTTTTAAATTGTCTTCCATTGCCTTGAATCTTCTTTCGATTTTCAACCTTGTTAGGTGTTTGATTTTCATTTGAACTTTGTCCTTCTTCAAGTCCCAAACCACCTTTTTCCTTAGAGGGTTTTTGTATTGCAATCAATTCATCAAGCATTGTACTACTTATTTTGAATTTCTCCTCATGTATTCTTGCCTTTTCCAGATTAGATCTGAGATTTACCACTTCATGTTCAAGTCTAGAGCATTCTTTGGTCTTTCTTTATACCAATGCATTCAGACATTCCTCAATCCTTCCTTTTTGTTCCATTTGCACTTTCAGTCTGGTGATCTCTTCATTTGCTTGCTTCAATTGTACATTGACTTCCCTATATCTTTCTCTAAACTTCTTGATTTGTTCTCTCAGCTTTTTGATGCATTCATTTGCTTCTCCTAGGCTTTCCTTTAGAATTTTGTTCTCAATCTTAACTTTGTCAAGATCTTCAAGAGCATCCTTAAGTACTTCTTTGTCAAACATGCAGCCATCTTATACATATTCAATTGCAAAAATTTCTTCTGGAGGAATAGGACACTTCTTGTCAGCCATGTGTTCAAACTTCCAAGATCTTCCTCAAGCTATTAGGCTTTTCTAAAGGAATCAAACTCTAATAGAAATTGTTGAATATTTAGAATACTAAGAGGGGGGTGAATCAATATTCTATTAAACTTTTGAATACAGCTTATCCAATCACTAGAATATATTAACAAAAGTAAAGAATGACAACATGAATCATCCAAAAAGTCACATAACACATGAACACCGGGATTTTTACGTGGAAAAACAAAAATGGGAAAAACCATGGTGAGGATTAGATCATAATATATTATATCTGGATACAATATATTACAAGGGCTCATTGTCAAGTCACATTGTCCTTATAAAGCTCACAGCCAGAGTTAAATACAATACAAAAGTGGCTCACTGCCAAAGTATGAACAGATAAGAAGTGCACCTCCCCTGTGTTGTATTTTAGTTCCTTTGAATTTTGAATACAAAGAATTGCTTTGCTTAGCATTCTCTCAACAAGTATGCTCTTAATTTGATCTCTCACCACTGAATTTGCATGTTTGCATCATATGAGACCATTCACACCCGGTGTATCACTTATACTCCTTTTGTCTAATCGACTCAAAAATGTCTCACATATATATACCCAATTACATTCGCATACATCAATTAGGTTGGTCTAATTAGATGTAGCCCTATTTTAGCCATGTCAGTACCACAAATGATTCAAAATCATCTTCGTGCTCAAGAAAAATGTGCAATTGTTAATTTAGGTTGGCATGGATCTTAAAATAGATCCAACTAACATCTGTAATGTATATATAGTCTTCACAACACATATCATGTATTAGGTCGGCCAGGAATTGAACCTAATCACAAAAACTTTTAATCATACATACACTTCATGCAAGTGAATTCTAGATTTGATCTTTCTTCAAATTTGTGTTTCGTTGACATCAATGAGACTATCTTTAGAACCACAGCACCAAAACATTCTTCTCAAGGAAATGTGGAATCTCCCACACTGATACACTGAACAAAGAGATGATAGTGATATACATATTTGAACTCTGTCATTGATATCTTTCAGACTTCTTCACAAAACTTCACGAGATCTTGAATATAGTTGTATAGGACAGCCTTCATGGTATGGTTAAAATCTCGGAGTTATATCTCTGATTGCGGTGAAGTGTGAACCCAAAAAATGACGCACTAAAACACAACATCATCAAAAGAGAACACCTAGCCAAATTCCTGATAGATCAACTTTCTGGTATAGTTAATATTGTACAAATAACACCAAAAATGCTTCCCCACAATGTTGACATCAATGACAACACTAGATCAACCGAATTAACCAATGTATGTACACTTCATGCTCATGTTTCCAAACTATATCAACAATGACAGACTTTCAAACTTCCAACAGTTGCATGATGAAGATGTTGAGGATATTGAGAAATTTGTGAAAAAGAGGGAAACAGATTGTTGTAGTTTGTGCATGTATAGTCGAGATATTGAGGAAGTGTTGTGAGTACATAGAGCTATTTTTATGTTGCAGTGTCTAGGGATGTGTTGGAATGATGTAATGTGTTGATATGGTGTCTTTGGCTCTTGGTTCCCAAGTGCTTTTGAGAAAATTTGATAAATAGAGAAAATAGTGTTGTGCAAATGTTCAGAACATGCTTCGAGATGCACTATGCATTCTTCTATGTTGATGCTACGCCTGTCTGGATCTGATATGTTGTTTAAGGTTTTCATTAGTTGCTATATCAAATTTTTTGGCTTTTGGATCATTGTGAAGGGTGAGATATATTCACCAGTGTGTGAACTAGGTTTTTAGTGTTGTTTGTTGTGGTCTAGGATAAATGTATTCGCTCCGCATTTCTCCACAGTTTGGTTTCAGGTTGTGCAGATTTGGGAAGTTGTTCATATTGATTATATCTTTCAGAATTCAATATTTTTCATGATTTGGTGTAGTACAGTGTGTGTTTCATGCGTCAGTGTGTGTTTAAGGTTAACTGGATGTTCTAGGTTGAAGTATTTCTATGATGCAAGCTTGGACGAAATCTTTGTTGGATCTCAAGTGTTTTGTGGATTGTTCTAGATCATGTAAAATATATTTTTGTGGTCCATGTGTCCTCTTGATCAAGTGGGAATCATGTACTTAATAGTTTTATGGTGTTTAGCATGGGTAATGACTGACCTGGTGTTAACACTACATGTGAAGCGGCTTCGAAGTTTGTGGAAATATGTTGAGGTGTTTTAGGAAAAAATTAGGTCCTAAATAGTAAGGATTTATGTGGGTCACCTCTCAATCCTATCCACCGCAGAAATGTTTGGATGTCGACCTAATTTGAAATTAAAAATGTAAAGGATGTGTTTTCGACCTTGGAGAAGGTTTTCAAGGTTGAGGATGATATAAATAATATTGGTGTTGTTGTAAGATCTCAAGATATATGTGAAAGAGATATAAGTGATGAATGTGGTGTGAATTGCAAAAGTGTAGGATGTGAATTTGAGCAGAGCGGTGTGAGCTTCAAAGTGTTGGACTTTTGAATTCAATGAGTTGAACGCGTTTGCAATATTTCAAACAATTCTATGAAAGTGTTGGAGTAATTGTGGTGGATTCCTTGTTGCATTGAGATAGTGTTCTTTGTGTAACATTTTTCTTCTATCTTCTTTTCATAGTCTAGCAGTGAGCTTTGGTTGTGAGCACTATTGGATAGTGTGTCCTATTTTGGCAGTGAGCCCTTGTACCAATTTCGTAATTACTTTTATTGTGAGCTAATCCTCACTGTGGTTTTTCCCTCATTGGATTTTCCATGTAAGCCTGGTGTTCTCTTATGTATGGTGTTGTTTCAATTTTTTATATTTGCATTTCATGATTAATCACTATAACAGAATAAGGATTTAATGAATGCTTGTGGATCTAATTAATTTTGAGGTTTTTTGATGTTTTAATTTGATACAACTGATTCACCCCCCTCTCAATTGTCTTTTTCATTCAAAAATTGGTATTAGATCAAGGTTCCTTGGAGAAAAGCTTAACCGCTTGAGGTAGATCCGAGATGGAGAACAAGATAGAGAGCCCTAAGTTTGATGGCACTGAATATGCATTTTGGAAGGCTAAGATGGAAGGATATATGGCATCCTTTGGTTTTGAGGTTGAGAAGGCAATAAAATAATCAATATATATCACCCTTGAATGGTTTGACCACAAGTGATAAGATCAAATCCCATGAAAAAAATGGTAAAGCAAGGTTTATTCTTTTGAATAGTCTTTCAAATTATGAATTAGTAAAAGTTATGAATCTAAAGACTACTAAAGAAGTTCGGGACAAGCTAGAAATCATTTATGAAGGAGATGATAAGGTTAAACAAGAAAAGTTGCAAAATTTGAAGGCACAATTTAAGACCTTGTGAATGTCTGAAGATGAAACAATTACAAGTTATATAAAAAGGATAGATGAGCTGGTAAATGCAAATCCCATGGAAAAAAATGGTAAAGCAAGGTTTATTCTCTTGTGAATGGTTCTAGAGTCTATCTTTACAAATTGGTGTGATGAATTAGTAAAAGTTATGATTAATATTTTAATGTTTCATGTTAAAGAGGTCTTCATTATTTTGTACTAAAGAGATTTGTTCATGAATTGGGGACATTCTTTAGCTGATGTGAAATGTCGGATATATATGAGAGGTTTTCTTCAGATATGAGATGAAGGTGTAAACAAGAAATCAGATTTTGCAAAATGAAGTGTGAAGAAGGCCTAACAATGTCATAAGAAGCTAATTTCTCAGTTCAACCTCCTTGTGAATGTCTGAGCTCTAGATGTGCAACTTATTCATTTCTTTTATACTTTTAAAGTTATGGATTAACCTCCAAGGTTTTTCCCCTAACAAGGTTTAGATGTGTTGTTGATTCATGCTAAGGTTGATTAAATATTAAATGCAATGTCTATTCTTGTTTTGAGGTCTCGGTGCACAAGTCATAGAACTTGGAGTGGTAAAGAATTTTCTCATATCTCTTCCCGATTCTTACAGTGGAAAGGTATTTTCTATTGAGAAAGTTAAAAAATTTAATACTTACACTAGAGATCAGTTGTTTGGAACACTAACTTCATTTGAAATGAGAAAAAATGGTTTGAAAAATGGAGCAAAAGTGGAGACTGCTTTCAAGGTTGGAAAATCAGAAAAGGTTGAAGATTCAAATGATGATGATCTTGATAATGTGGAAGCTAACTTTGTAAGAAGGATGAAAAAGGGCATCGGTAAGCACAAAGGTAAACTACCTTTCAAATGTTTTAGCTATGGAAATATAGGTCAATATGCTTCAAGATTCCCAAACAGAGTTGTGAACAATAAAAGTAACGAGAACATAGGAAAGATGATTAAAAGAAGTTATGTGAAGGAAAGTGTTCTGAAGAAGAAGGATGAGGTTGAGGGTAATTTGGTTTCTACTTTTCATGTGAAGCAGGATAAGAACTACTAGGTTGTTGACAGTGGCTGCTCTAATCACATGACTGGGGACAAAAGTAAGTTTATTAAATATGAAAAGTATGATGGAGGATTATTTAAACTTGGAGATGATTTAGGAGCTGAGATTTTTGGAATAGGTTCAATCAGCTTTGATGGCAAGCATAATACTGAAGATGTTTACTATGTTAAAGGCTTAAGGCATAATCTTGTGAGTGTTGGACAAATGCATAGCAAAGGATATAATCTTGTGTTTCAGGATGAAGGATGTGAGATCAAAAAAGGATCTGGAACTATGATTGTTGTTGGTAAGAGGATAGATGGAAATATCTATAAACTCAAGGGTGTTGATGGTCATTTCTTTATGACTCAGATTAATGACAATTGGTTATGGCATCGAAGGATGTGTCACATGAATTTTTAAAATTTAGTTAGAATCAGTTTAGTACAAGCACTAAGATCCCTACCAAGAATTACAAAGCCTATCAATGTCATTTATAAAAACTATCGATTTGGAAAACAAACAACAAATAGTTTCAAGGGAAAGGAACAATCTTCTACTGGATTGTTGGAATTGGTGCATACAAATATTTGTGGTCCTATAAGGGTGAGAATTATTTAAGGTGACAAGTAATTCATGCTTTTTATTGATGATTATGAGCTAAAATGACATGGGTTACTTTTCTTAAAGAAAAATTTGATGCTCTAGATAGATTCAAAGCATTTAAAGCTATGGTTGAGAATGAAATATATTTGAAAATAAAATGTTTGAGGTCTAATAGAGGTGGAGAATTCACCTCCAATGAGTTTAACATGTTTTGTGAAGTTCATGGAATAAAGAGGCACTTGTCTGCCCTTAGAACTCCTCAATAGAATGGAGTGGTTGAAAGGAAAAGTAGGACTGTTCAAGAAGCTACAAGGACTATGATGAAAGAAGCTAACCTACTGGAAGTCTTCTAGAGAGAAGCAATTCATATTGATGTTTATATACTTAATAGAGTTCAAGAAAAGGCTAATAGTACAAAGACTCCCTATGATTTATGGTATGAAAGGATTCCTATTGTCAAATGTTATATCAAAAGAGACATGAAGAAAGCTTAAGAAATTTTGATGCAAGGTTTGGTGAAGGTATCTTCCTTGGATATTCTACTAAAATAAAATCTTACAGATGTTATAACAAAAGGCTAAGAAAGATTGTTAAAAGTGAAAATGTTAAGGTTGATGAAGATTTGCAAAATTCAATTGCTATAGACAGATATGTGTCAGATGAACCTGCTTGTGGAGAAGAAGAAAAAGCTAAGGAAAAAGAAGTGTAGAATGAATATGAAGAATCTCTGGAAAAGACCCCTAAAACCCCTAAGTATATGTAAAGAAATCATTCAGAAGAACATATCATTGGAGACAAGAGGAAAGGAGTATTGACAAGAAGAAGAGTTGTTGAAGCTAAGGTAAATCTGTGTTTACTCTCTAAAATTGAACCTAAAATAGTGATTAAGGCATGCAAAGATGAACATTGGATGAAGCCAATGGAAGAACTTATGCAAATTGAGAAAAATCAAACTTGGGAATTGGTTCCTAGAATTCAAAATAAGAATATAATTGGAACTAAGTGGGTATTCAAAAACAAATTGAATGAGGATGGAAAAGCGGTAAGAAATAAAGCAAGGATTGTGTGTAAGGGTTACTCACAAGTGGAAGGAATAGAATTTGAGGAAACATTTTCTCTAGTGGCTAGGATGGAAAAAATTGGGATGTTTTTGGCATCGGCACCTCATAAAGGCTTTAAAGTTTATCAGATGGATGTGAAATCTGCTTTCTTCAAAGTTGAGTTGGAAGAAGAAGTTTACATGGAATAACCAGAAGGATTTCAGTTATCAGATCAATCGGATATGGTTTGCAAATTGAAAAAGGAATTGTATGGATTAAAGCAAGCTCCTAGAACTTAGTATGCAATATTGGAAAGATATTTGATACAGCAAGGATTCAATAAAGGCACTGCAGATATCATTTTTTACTTCAAAATTGTGGAAGATAAAATCTTGATAGTGGTTGTGTATGTGGATGGCATTATCTTTGGAGGCAATGAAGTTATGTGTAACAAAATTGCAGAAGAGATGCAAAAAGAATTTGAGATGTCTATGTTTGGGGAGATTAATTTCTTCCTTGGACTACAAATCAATCAAACAAACAAAGGTATATTCATTTCACAGTCAAAGTATGTCAAAGAGATGTTGAAATTTGGAATGGAAGACTCCAAACTGATATGTACTCCTGTGGTTACTGGTTGCAAATTGAGCAAGGATGATGAATCCCCTAAGGCTGATCAAACCAAGTAAAAATCTATGATTGATGCATTGCTATATCTAATTGCTACTAGATCGAATATCATGCATGCAGTTTGTCATGTGGATAGATTTCAAGAATATCCTAAAGCGACACATGTTGCATTAGTAAAAAGGATATTTAAACATTTAAAAGGCACTCTGGATTATGGCTTATGGTATCCTAAGGTTACTAATTTCAAATTAAGTAAAAACACAAATGAAGATTGGGTTGGTTGTGTTGATGACAAGAAAAGTACAAGTGGTGGTGCATTCTTTTTTGGATGTAAATTGGTGTCATGGTTAAGTAAGAAACAAGATTTAGTTTCTTTATCTACTGTAGAGGCTAAGTATATTGCAGCAACATCTTGTTGCACACAGGTTTTGTGAGTGAGACAAACATTGAAGGATATACAAGTAGTGTATGATGAACTTATTTCTATCTTTTGTGATAATACAAGTGCAATTAACATTTCAAAGAACCCAGTGATGCATTCAAGGACAAAGCATATATCAATCACATATCACTTTTTGAGAGAGACGGTTGTGGAGAATGAGGTGAAGCTTGAATATGTACCCACAAAGGATCAGATTGCTGACATATTCACTAAGGCTCTTCCTAAGGATACTTTTGAGTATCTCCAGGAGAAGTTGGGGTTTATTTCCCCCCCTTTGAACTAGATGCATATGGAGATGCATCAGTCCAATGCATCTTTGGATTCATTTCTTGTATGGATTGGTGTTGGTGGCTACCTCTCAAGGGGAGTAGGTAGTGTCATTAGGTAGTGGACCATTCACTATCATGAGATATGAGTTCTTGTGAACCACTACTCGTGAAATATGGGTCAATGAGTTTGACTCGTAAAACTACACGGTTGAATCCTGATAGCAATATCACAATTTGACACGCTATGGAAAATACCTCCTACTTATCAATTGATGAGCTAAAGGGGCTCTTTAATGAATGGTTCATAAGGCACAACACTTGTTGAAGGTTTTGAAAATAGGGTTGCAAGCTAAGTGGGCTTAACCTTGGAGAAAAATATGTGGTTAAGCACACTTGAGTTGGAGCAATACTGGGATGGGTGACCTCCCAAGAAGGCCCAGTGCTTCATCTTTGTGAGCATCACCTAGATCCAATGAGTGCTATGTGGACCATTCACTATCATGAGAGATGGGTTATTTTGAACCACTACTCGTGAAACATGGGTCAATGAGATTGACTCGTAAAACTACATGATTGAATCCTAATAGCAATATCATAAGAATATATGTTGTCATTATGCAGAGTTGTTGATTTAGTTAAGTGTACTCCCAAGGGGGAGTATTCAGAGCATTAAAAAGGAAAATGATGTGTCAAAGGGGGAGAACAATTCAAAACACTTTATCCTTTTCCATTGATTTCAAAGGGGGAGAAAGAATCATGTGAAAATAAATCATGAAAGGGAGAGAGTGTGTAAAGAGAAAAATAAATAGGTATGTTCAAAGTCATTGTGTCTTTGATGGTTTTTCACATCATGTGTTGCCATCAATGACAAAGGGGGAGATTTTTGCAAATATAAAGGTTTTTTCATTGATGTCAACAAGTTGGTGTTATCATTGATGTCACCTATGTGTTGAGGAATTTTATTGCATGATGAAGATGTCAAGGATATTGAGAAAATTGTGAAAAAGAGGGAAACAGTTTGTTGTAGTTTATGCATGTATAGTTGAGATATTGAGAAAGTGTTGTGAGTACATGGAGATATATTAATGTTGCAGTGTCTAGGGATGTGTTGGAATGATGTAATGTGTTGAGATGGTGTCTTTGGTGCTTGATTTTCAAGTTCTTTTGAGAAAATTTGATAAATAGAGAAAACAATGTTGTGCAAATGTTTAGAACGTGCTCTGAGATGTGCTATGTGTTTCTTCTATGTTGATGTCATGCCTATGCAGATTTGATATGTTGTTCAGATTTATCAGTAATTTCTATATCCAGAGTATGTTCTTCTAAATCATTGTGAAGAGTGAGATATGTTCACCAATGTGTGAACTAGGTTTTCAGTGTTGTTTGTTGTGGTCTAGGAGAAATGTATTCACTCCATTTCTCTGTAGTTTGGTTTCGGGTTGTGTAGATCTGGGAAGTTGTTCATGTTGATTGTATCTTTCAGAATTCAAGATTGTTCATGATTTGGTGTAGTATAATGTGTATTTCATGTGTTAGTGTGCATTTAAGGTTAAATGGATGTTCTAGGTTGAATTACTTATATGATCTAAAAATTTGGACGAAATCTTTGTTGGATCTTAGGTGGTATGTGGATTGTTCCAAATCATGTACAAGATATTTGTGTGGTCTGTGTGTCATCTTGATCAAGTGGGAAGTGTGTACTTAATAGTTTTATGGTGTTTAGCATGGGTAATGGTTGACCTAGTGTTAACACTACATGTGAAGCGGCTTCAAAGTTTGTGGAAATGTGTTGAGGTGTGTTAGGACAAATTTTAGTCCTAACTAAGGATTTATGTGGGTCACCACTCATTCCTATCCACTGTGGGAATGTTTCAATGTCGACCTAATTTGAAATTGAAAATGTAAAGGATGTGTTGTTGACCTTGGAAAAGGTTTTCAAGGTTGAGGATGATATAAATAAGAGTGGTGTTGTTGGAAGATCTCAAGATAGATGTGAAAGAGATATAAGTGATGAATGTGGTGTGAATTGCAAAAGTGTAGGATGTGGATTTGAGCAGAGTAGTGTGAACTTCAAATTGTTGGACTCTAAAGGCAGTGAGTTGAAGGTGTCTGCAATCTTTCAAACAATGCTGCAAAGTGTTGGAGTAATTGTGGTGGATGCCTTGTTGCATTGAGATAGTGTTCTTTGTGTAACATTTATCTTCTATCTTCTTTTCATATTCTAGTAGTGAGCTTTGGATGTGAGCCCTATTGGACAATGTGTCATATTCTCGCAGTGAGCCCTTGTACCAATTTTGCAATTACTTATATTGTGAGCTAATCCTCACCGTAGTTTTTCCCTCATTGGGTTTTCCACGTAAATTCGGTGTTCTCTTGTGTATGTTGTTTTTGTTTCAATTTTTGTTATCGGCATTTCATATGATTAATCACTATAACAAAATAAGGATTTAATGAATGCGTGTGGATCTAATTAATGTTGAGGATTTTTTATGTTTTAATTTTATACAACTGATTCACCCCCC
This sequence comes from Sequoiadendron giganteum, assembly GCA_007115665.2. Taxonomy (NCBI): domain Eukaryota; kingdom Viridiplantae; phylum Streptophyta; class Pinopsida; order Cupressales; family Cupressaceae; genus Sequoiadendron; species Sequoiadendron giganteum. The sequence continues at coordinate 605,732,209 of CM021108.1, read as the reverse complement.
TCTCAATTGTCTTGTTCATTCAACAATAATGATATCTCTCTGCTAAAGAGATGCATTCTTTCATCTTGAAATAAAGATATACAAGGATATCCATCTCAAAAGGGGATAATCATAGAATCATGAAGGATGAAATAAGGATCTGCACTCAGAAAGGCAGCATAATGGAATATAATCATATTGAAGCACAAATATGTAAATAGCAAATAAGGACATACATAGGAATATTTCCTAAGCATAGCAATAGGTACATTAATATGATATGCTTAGATTTGGAAAGAAGAAATAAGAGGTCTGATATGGAAAGTATGTATGAAGAAGAAGATAGTTCAATGGAAGATAAATGAAGATAAATGATAAATCCATTAGGGAAGTTAAATATAATTAAATATATATACACACATATATAATATATATAGGATATCTATATATGTGAATTTTATACAATTATTCAATAATGATGCTTGTAGCAATTATTGAGCCTTATAAGTAATTATGACATTAATATAAGTATGCATAATAGATTATTATTTGATTGATCTACACTAACGATATCTTTTGAATTTTGAGGTAAAGAGCAAATCTGAATATTGATAGTAGTTAAGGCATATAGCAGGAGTAATAAATCAATGGCATAGCCTCTAATACATATATAGCAAATTCAATCAAAGTAACAACATAATCAAATTTGGTGGTATGATGTTTATTCAATCAAATAAATATAAATATTAAGCACTTATGTAATAACATATTTTGTAGCATGTATTTTTTGATATTATTAACAATGATATGATCCTAGTTTGGCAATAATTGGTCATGAAGGGATGAGGTGGGACTGCAAAAAGGGAGAACTATAAGTAGGAACCCCTATTATGCAAAAAGGGGGAACTATGAGTAGGATACCGTATTATGCAAAAAGGGAGAATTATGAGTAGGATACCCTATTATGCAAAAAGGGAGGATCAAGGACACCCTATTGCAACCTCCCAACTATCCCTGTTGGAATCAATTGTTGAAGTAAATAAAGAAAGGTCTTCAATCATAAGAGGATAGGTTGGCATGATGGAGGAGAACTATGTAAAGACCTCACTAGGTACACCACCTCATAATGATGGTTAAGGACCACATGAGGCCCAGAGGCTAAGGTCCTACTATTGGGCCTAGGGTAGAGGATACTTGGGGCACCTCATCATGTCCTCATTATGGTTGAGCCCACATAGTCCTTGGGACTCATTATAAAGATATATATAATCTCTCTTAGACCTAGAATTAAATGTATTTCATGGATTATTCTTATCATGTTTATCTAACATGGTTGCAAGTTTCCATAACTAGATTACACCATCTCAATTTTGAGTAGGGAATTATATCTTTAACTATAATCTACTATTAGTTTCATTTGGAATTGTGATTTTAGGGCAAAGTATAAGGTGATCCTAAAAAGGGACATTACAGTTTTGTTTGAAAAAAGAAATGAAAAACAAAAATTGATTTTTCACAAAAGCAACAAAAAGGGTATATAAAGAGGTGAATGAGGATGAAAAGGCTTCTATGTATTTTATTTTACAAACCACAATTTGGAGAGATTGAACTTGGTTCATTCTTTAGTTGAAGGACAAAAACCCTTCAAGCAATCAATTTCATGGACGAAGACCCACCTAGGTGATCAAGTGGATTCATACAAAATTCATTGATGCATGTAGTGTTTGAATATTGAGGAGATTCGTGTCAAGTATCGAATTAATTTTTTGTCAATCTATACCCTACCTAGTGAGTGAGTTAATAAATATAAAATATTTCTACCTCTATTGTTGTTAATTATTGCATTTCATTGCTAGCCACTTATTGCTTGGTTGAGGATCAAAAACCTAAAGAAATTGACACTAAATTATAGTTATATAGAAGAAAAAATTTCTTCCCTGAATGTCATAGAAATGCAAACACAATCGGCATACACATAACTGTCAAAATGCAACTAGCTTTTCTTACACAAAGTAATCAATATGTTATTTTGATTAGCTAATATAACAGCCAAAACAGAGATATCACAATTTTTTACATATTTTAATACACTGTCCAAAATAATTATTGCCTATTTCATGTATATAAAAAAGAGGTGATTCCAAAAGATGACTTGAAAATAGTTTCAAGGCTTTTTAATTACCAATTCTTGTTAAGTATTCTAATGAGATGATATTTCTTCAAACTTAAATCTTAGCTCATTTGAAATCTTTAATGCACTAATAGTCAATGTCCCCAACTTTTTGTGAAAGGTGATAAATGTAAATCTTCTTTTCGGTGTAGGTATATGTATCTTTCTCAAATAAACTTGGTGCAGAAAAGTTTCCTTCTTTTATATTTAAAATAACAAGAAGAACTAGTACAAAAAAAGCAAATTCACAAGGTATAAAAAGGAAACAAATGAAAAAGACATGGGCCAAGATCAAAATGGAAACTTATCTACCTTACATGAAGAGGGCTACAAATAAATAGTGAAAAAAACTAGTTATAAAATATATTGAGACCACTTTTCTACCCATTAACATCTTATAAAACAAATTAATGTCAGCCAAGGATAAGGATTGGTGTAATCCAAGAAAGAATAGTAGAGTCCATGATAGTGTGCTCATGCAAAAGACATATTTCATAACCAAATAGATGCATCCCAACAAGATGCAAGGGGCATGATCATGATCTTTTGCATTGACGAAGCAAGTGTTAATAATGGAAGCTCATTACTTAAAGAAATCATTGAATATATGAACAATATAAACTTCCTTGATGCAAAATGTAGTAGTTGGCAAGCATGCTCCTATGAGTATTTATATGATAACTGCTCCTAGGTCAAGTAGCCATTAAGTGGATGTTCTATCTAGGAGTATTTTTGTTGTGTGATAGTGATAAACATGATGATTGATGATCAAGAACTAGTGGGGACCCTTAATTCATAACCTTTGAGCATATTAACAATAAAGAAATAAATTAATAAGAATAGACAATACTAATAAATTAATTAATAAGTGGCACGTACTTGCCTTTCTAATATTGTAATAAAATTATTTGTTGTGAGGCAAGTAAAGAATGTGTGATTGAGTTGATAGACAATTTGACATGACATAGCAATTTAGAGATAGCCTAGTAATGGTTTGAGATCAATAAACTCTGCAAACTTAATCTATTCTAGACAGTGAATATTATATTAATTTTATAATTGTACATTTTAGATTTATAAAATATTATTATATAAATATGTTATTAAATATTTAATTAAGAATATTTGTTAAAATAATTTTATTTTAATGTAAGCAAATATTAACTTTAAGCACTAAATTTGATTAAACTAAATTAATAAATCAATTATTGTAAAGATTACTTAATTTTAGTAAATAAAAAACAATACAAAATATCACTTATAATAACCAATACCTATATCCTAGAATATTGCATGCCTATATTCTAGTTTAATGGGAAGAAATGGAAACTACATATCAAACACAATTTACATATATATTTTGTAAATATTAACATATTAATGCAAAATTTACATAATCATTTAAAATGCATGCCTGTATTTTAGCCTAGTTGAACAAAATGGTAGTTATATACATTTACATATATTTTGTAAATATTAACATATTAATACAAAATTTACTTAATCATTTAAAATACATACTTATATTCTAGCATAGTGGAACAAAATAGTAGTTACATACATTTATTAATATTGGATAAAATATAATAGCACCTTATTTTTATAATATATAAGATAATGCATATGGAAGCATTCCTCAAAAGAAAAAAGGCAAAATAATAATTCACTTTCATTTTTCTTAAAAATCAGTCCAAAACACAACTTTTTAGCCAATCATATAAGAAATAATTTTTAAAAATTATAAAGTTAAATATTTTACATGTTCACTTTAAAAAGATTGAAATTTATTTGAAAATGATAAATCTTTTTATTTTTTATTGGTTCAAAACCAACTTATTAATAATTAATTAAATAAGGAAAAACAAAACTTATTACAATAGTGTTGTCTAACCTAAGTACTAATAATAACACTATCAATTACCATAATAATAAGAATAATAACCTTATCTTTTATTGTTAATAAGAATAATAACCTTATTTATAATTTAAATATTATCTATAATTAGAATACTATAAAAAGTTTTTTTTTATTTTTACAAATAATGAACCTGTTTTAAACTAATAGATAGATAATAAATAAGAATAAATCTAAAATTATAATGGGGCCTTCCTCAAATTATTATTATTATCTTATTTCCTTGCATGGGCAATTGGATTGAGACACTAAACATCAATACTAAAAACACTATCTAGTGGCAATCTGAATGAGACACTAAACATCAATACTTTCCTCAAATTATTATTATTATAACATTTTCTTGTATGGACAATTCGATTGAGACACTAAACATCAATACTAAAAACACTATCTAGTAGAAATTTGAATTAGACGCTAAACATCAATACTAAAAATACATGATAACTGTGAAAAATATAAAATCTTTCAAAATAAAACATTTTACATATTTTTATTTTAATATGTATCTAATCGAAAATAAGTGTATTGTGTTTTATAGTATTTTTTAGATTAATATATTTATTCCATATTTGAAGTCCAATGTATTGAATGTTACCATGAAAGTTGCTACCTTGTTAGAAAATAAACAAATTCAAAATTTGTCATTTCAAGGTTTATATGAAAACTCGCCCAAAAAAATGGAGATAACTCTGAGATGACAACCAAAGGGATTAATACCAGTTTTCATTTCTCTATCACCACCACTTGAAGAGAGGAAATTGTGAATAAAAGAAATTGAATTGTCAATTAGGAAAAAAGCCACTAAAATATTTCACAACACAATCTACAGATAACAATATTGTTAGGAAAAATTTAACTCGTCAAAAAGATCTTGAATAGAGACTGGTAAAAATTGAGGGGAACTCTATCTCACAACGCACATGATGGTTATAGTATTTGACTTGCATCGGAACTGTTTCTAAAAATATGTTGGGGCATTTACTAGCCTTTGAATCGGTAAAAAGCAAGCATGACCACAACACCATTTTTTTCCTGAACATGCAATAACTGTAAATAAGTGTAGTTATCAATTGAATGTTGCTATCAGCAATAACAAAATAAGCCATGGGTTAAAATAATATGTTAGGCATAAAACAAATCAAGCTTATATACAAAACAGAAATTTCCATCCTAGAACTAAAACAAACATCTCTCAATAAAGAACAGCAACAATGGATAGAGCACTTAGACATCTGACTTCATGGTCCGCATTGCCTTATATTACACACATGAAGACATGTCATTTTACAGCTAGTTGATGCAGAGATGATAAGCTTCAATGGACTTCTCATTGCTTTGGGATTTTTTCAAATACAGAAAAAATAGTGAGGAAAGGATCTCTGCATATAAGAGAGGTGTGTCTTAAGAGAGAGGGACGCATAATTCTGCCCTTTTGGTATTATGAAGACGACTAACTTCAATACTTCAACCTTAGAAAACAAAATAGTTAATCAAGAGTGTGTAAAAAGGTGTAAACAAGCTGGTGTTGGTGGGGTGGGTAGAGATAGTTCTGGGGTGGTTGTGTTCTTTTGCTTGGAATATAAGGGGCAGCACTCTAATAATCTCATGGAGGCCTTGGCAATTCTTTTGGCCTTGACGAGGGCATATTATCTCGGCTGGAAACAGATTATTTGTGAATCTGATTCTCAGGTGGTGGTTGACTTGATAAATGGATGAAATTTTGATGATGTTAGCTGGCAACTTGCAGTGGTGGCCAAACAAATCACTAGCCTTGGAGATTTACTGGATTTTGTCACCTTCTCTCATATCCCTTGGGAATGGAATAAGGTGGCTGATGGGTTGGCTAAATGGGCTTCTGAGAAGAATGCAGGGACTTGGTTGGTGGATGATTGGGACAGTTTACAGAGGGACCTTGTCCAGGATTTGGAGGGTTGGGTTACTGAGGATGTGAAATGTTGCATTAACACTTCTTGATCTCTTCTTTGTTGTTTTTTGGCCCTTTCGGGCTTTATTTTGCTTAATGCTCTGTACTTCTCTTGTTCACTAATAAAAAAAATTACTTATTAAAAAAAAGGTGTAAACAATGTGCCCATTCATCTAAATGATTTGTGCTATAAATCAAGATCCAAGATGCAGATTAATATTGTTTTAAGTAGTGAATCAATATTTTCAAGGAAGAGAAGATGGTGTTTGGCATTGACAGTGGGCGAGCTACGGCGCCCGAGCCCTAGCTTGCATTTGCAGTCTCTTTCTAATCGCAGTGGGTAGTGCATGCATGTGGGGGAGCTGGGGGGGGGAGAGGAGCGCCTATGTTTTCTTTTTTCAAGCATTGTTTGTGTGGCTTTTTGTTTCACCTACTGGTTGTAGGCAATGCATGGGGTATTGCCAAGAGTTGTATGCTCTCATTTTTGTTTGTTGAGGTTGGTGTTTTAGCTTATGGTGGAGGCAGCGATGTTTTTGGCTTGGTAAGGTGTTCTTCTATATTTTGGCTTGTTTCTCTTTGTGCATGTGTATGCTCATTCTGGGGTGGTGGTTGTCTCTATTGTTCTTCTGTATTTTGGCTTGTTTCTCTTTGTGCATGTGTATGCTCGTTCTGGGGTGGTGGCTTGTTGCTCTTTGGCTTGCTTTTTGTGTCATCTGTTCTTTTTGTGGCTTTTTGTTTCACCTATTGGCTATAGGTGGCGCATGGGGTATTGCCAAGAGTTGTGTGCTCTCATTTTTGTTTGTTGAGGGTGGTGGTTTAACTTATGGTGGAGGCAGCGATGTTTTTGGCTTGGTAAGGTGTTCTTATGTATTTTGGCTTGTTGCTCTTTGTGCATGTGTATGCTTGTTCTGGGGTGGTGGTTGTCTCTAGTCTGGTATAGGGGTAGGACAAGTTATGGTCTCTCTGCTATAGGCTTCAATGGCAGTGCATGTGCCCTTGGATAGGGCAACTCGAGAATCTTCTTTGGCTAGTGAAGAAGGGGGGTTCCCATTCTTTCTTCATCCGGATCGGGTTTGACACGAAATGGAGCTTTTAAATTACAGAAGGTGAATGGGTGTTTGGAGAGGGCCCAAGAGTGACCAATTTTAGTGATTCAATCAGAGTCGAATGCTGAAGATGTGGATTACTACAACAATCATGTCCTGATTTGTAAGTTTTGGGGGATGAGGGTTTCTCTGCTTTTTCTTGACACATAGATCTAAAAGACATAGAACTCGGAAGGAGATTTTGAAATTTTGAAGGCTGCAAATAACTTTTTTATGGTGGATTTCTCGCGCATTTCTGATCAAAATAGGGCTTTTGAGGGTGGACCATACTTCTATAATCAGGTGGGGTTTTTCATAAAACCATGGCATGTTGGCTTTAACTCGACAGAGGAGTTATCATCTAAGATCCCAATTTGGGTCCGGCTTCCTTTTTTTTTGCTTGAATGTTGGAGAAGTGACATATTGTAGTTGATTGCTTTGTTGTTGGGAAAACCTATTGGTCCCTCTCAACAGACTTTGAGAAAGAATATTTTTTCTTATGTGTAGGTATGTATTGAAATTGATTTGAGTCACCTGTTGCCTGCTTCGATTAATATGACTTTTGGGTCTTGTTCATGGACAGCCATTAGATTATGAGACGCTACCTTTCAGGTGTCGAGTGTGTCATGAGTATGGTCACCTTCAGCGAAGATGCCCTCGTGCTTCTAGTGTTGTTGGTACAAGTAATGATCCTTCACAGTCTAATTCGAAGATGGACAAGGGTAAGCCTCCCATGCAAGGGGGCGGCTGATAAAGAAGAATTTATTCAGATTAAGTCTTGTAATTTTGGTCGGGGCCAAAAGACATCCCTCAAGGATTGGCAAGAGGAGTGTTAGTGTGAAAGGGGTACTTTATCTAACTAGTTCATTCTTAGCTAGCTCTCCACTAAAGTCCTCTTCACACTAGCTTAAGTTTATATAGGGATAAGGTGGTTGAGCCTTTAATGACATGAGTTGTCATACCTCATAGGATGCCAACACTTGTCATAATCTGGTTGCATCTATCTCTCCCCTTGGCCTATATAACCAAGGCATTTATTTTGTACTTCTCAATTCTCAAGCTAAATATAGTTTTGCATTCTTGAGAGGAATATAGTTTATTCCTCCTCATATTTTTGGTTTTGCTTTCTTTCACTCATTAGATTCTTGGGTAGGCTAGTTAGCAAATCTCACATGGTATTAGAGCCAAATTTGAGTTGTGGGTTAGCATTCCTTTAGGAAATTTGAGTGTAGAGATTTTTTCATAACACTAAGAATGCTCTTCTCTTGCATCCTCGGATGATCTAGAGAATCGGAAAAGTGTGAAGAAAATATCAGTTTTTGGGAGGGTTCATACATTGACTTGTTAGTTACAGGTCTACTGAAGCTTCCTAGAGAGATTTTGAGCTCACCATTGAGTTCAAAGCAGCTGAGACATTCAGATCTGCCCTTTGTTTTGTCTAAAATGAACATTGAAGGCCAGATTTGCAACAATTTCAAGTAGGAGGTTCATTGTCAGATCTAGCAAAGAGTCATTATTTTGGAGCATTTTGGGTCAAATTTGGCCCTGCCATTGTGCTCAGAAGGCCTGAAAGCCATAGAATTGACTATCAAAACGTCGATTTTAAACAAAGTTGCCAAGTAAGGAAAAAAAAAATTCTCCAAGGAGCCATTTGGCCCCCCATGAACAACTAATTTTAAAATAATATTTTTTTTATTTTAAAATAAAAAATCATTTTTTTGTTTTTTGCAAATAGAAATCTATTTTTTATTTTTTTTAAATGTAAAAACATATTTTTTTATTTTAAAAACATTTGCAAAAAGATATATATTTTTTGTTTTTTTCAAAATTTGAAAAAAATATATTTCAATTTTTTTTATTTTAAAACATATTGAAAAAAATATATTATATTTCATTTTTTTTTAAATCAAAAATTACAATTTGCAAATAAATAAAAAATCAAATGAAAAGTTTTTTTTCTAAAACAAAATAATAATTACTCAGTGCACAGGTACAGGTACCTACACCGTTACTAGTACCTACGTAGACTTGCAAGAAGTATTGCGCAAGGTACTGGTGCCTATGTATAAAAAAGGTAAGGTCCTTTTATAGTCCACGATACCAGGCGATCTGTTTTTGGGTCTACAGATGGCTTACAGTATATGGGACTCCTCGTACTCCCAATATGTATCCTTTGTCGAGTGTGCCAACCTAAGCCTTCGGACTTTTTTTTTAATTTAAAAAAAAAAAATTAATACTTTTACAAATGCATTTTATGCATTTCTCAATCCAAAACTTCAACTATCCACTAAAAATCCACCTTCGTTCGCTTTGAGCCTCATGCCTTACTAGGGCCCTGTACTCGACGCTACACAATATCTCAGCCTTTGGACTTTGAAATTTTTTATAAAGTTTTTAATCAATTTTTAATATTTTTTTCAAATCCGCTGACGCCTTTATTATTTTTTTAATATTAAAAAACATTATCTTTAAAAAAGGCCGCTCATGATTCATTAATTTGTCACCAACTTTTATATTTTTAATATTAAAAAATATAAAAAAATTATTCCATCGCCGACGCTTTTAAATGAATTTTAAATAATTTTTTAAATATAAAGCTTTCTATGCCACAAAATTTAGAGGAACATTTAGCGGCAGCTAAGTTGGAGGTCCGCTAAATTTATCTGGTGGACTACTATATTTGGCGAAGTTTTTAGCGGACATCTAATTCTAGTGAACTACTAACTTTGGCGACAGTTTCGTTAAATTTGGCCAAAATTTTGTCACCCCCTCTCCGTTGTTCAGTTGATTTTTGGAGGTCAACTTTGAATGCTCATAACTTGGGTTCCACAGCTTCGTTTTCAATGCAATTTTTTTTTTATTTGGCTAATTTTTTGTGCTCTACGCATTGGTGAAGGTAGTTTCAGATTTTGGTGCACGGATTTTTCAGAAATTGTTGATTCTCAAGGAGGACTCCTCACCGTTCTCATTTTGTAAACTTCAAAGCTACATTACTTTTGCATACGACCACAGATCAAGTTGATTCTCTCTTTGAAAGTGCATAATTTTTCCTGTACTTTTCATTGGTGTTGTTCATTTCATATGAAATTGTATCAAATGTATACTTTCAGCACATGCTCATTTCTTGAGGATTTGTAAAAGCATTGAAATCCAAAAATATGTAATTGCACTAAATATAAAGTGTCAAATCATTTTTTTCTAGGGGGGTTTCTTTGATTGAGTAAAGAAGGGGGTCTCTTATTGTCTTTGTGCTTGAACATCTCTCATAAATTGTGCTTTGTTTTTCCTTTACTATAGGTACATTTAAGTTTTTATTGCTCATGCCCTATAACTACAACACATGGCATCAAAATGCATGGAATGCCTTAATGCAACTAGGATATACACCTTATGTTGAGAAAAAGGTAATTGAACCCACAAATGATAAGGAAAAACTACTTTGAATGTTAGAACATACAAAAGCTCTTGGTTGTCTCTAGAGTTTTGTTTCTCTTGATATAATGTTTCATATTGAAGCATGTAAAGATTCACATGATGCATGAGACAAATTTAAAACTCTCTATGGTACAACCGATGAAGTTCGTGGTTATCAAATTGACAACGAACTAATGAGTCTTGATCCAAAGTCTTTGATAACATCCAAGATTATGTAATAAAGGTCAATGACCTTAGAGCATAATATAAATCATGTGGCTTAGAGAGGAAAGACATTCAACTTGTCTATAACACTCTAAATAAACATGGACCTGAATTTGTAGCTTTTGTTTCTAGCTTTCACACTCATAGGTTGACAATGGGATCTACACTCACTACACCTTCTTTTGCTTCATTTTTTGAAATGTTGATGCAAGAGCAAGGTAAGCTTCTATCAATGGGTCTTCTTAAACCTTCACACTCACAAGTTTTGATGGCTTGTCAACCGAAGGGTCAAAAAGAATCAAAAAAACATGACAACAAATAAAAGCAATTCAAGAAGTCGGAAAGAAATCAAACACAATCATCTTCAACAACAAAAGTTTACTCCAACTCCTCCTTTCCAAAGGGAAATTTTCAAAAGAAGGAAAGGCCAACTTGTAGCTATTACAAGAAACCTAGTCATGAGGAACATTCTTGTCATAAGAAGCAAATCGATGAGTTAAAGAATCTTCTCAAAAGGAACAACATTAATCTACCTTCTTTTGTTGCTTAGCAATCCCCTACTCTTTCTTCCAAATCAAGGGAAATCATATGCACTTGCTGCTATTACTAATTCTTCAAAAGAGTGGATTCTTGACTTGGGTGCATCACATCACATGGGTTCTAGTAACGAACGGTTTTCTTTGTTGGAGCCTTGTTTTGTGCCCCACATTCTCATCGGGGATGATTCTCCAGTGGATGTAATTGGGAAAGGTTCAATTGATACTAGCAATGGTACATTTGAGGATGTCCTCTGCGTGCCTGGTCTATCAGCCAACCTTCTCTCTATCTACCAAATCACTCAGAATGGTAGAAAATTTGAATTCACTCCAAATTCTGTCAACATCCAGAATCTTGAAGATAAAGCACTCCTTGCAGTTGGTAAGGCCAATCATGAGTCTCGCTTGTATGCTTTCTCTCATTTTGTACCTAATTCACATTCAACTGCATTGCTCACCCATTCAAATTCTGTGAGCAAACTATACCATGAGCAGTTTGGCCATCCCAACTACCGCTATCTTCAACAATTCAGCAAACATAATATGGTCACGGGTTTTCCTCAAATCAATTTTTCAAATGGTGTATGTTCAAGTTGTGCCTTGGGCAAACATCCCAAGGAGAAGTTCGACAAAGGGAAGGCTTGGAGGGCTTCAAAATTCCTTGAATTGATTCATAGTGACTTGGCGGGTCCTTTTCCATCATTATCTTGCAGTAAGGCTTGTTATTTGCTCACCTTCATTGATGACTATTCCAGATACACATGGATCTACTTTCTTCGAAACAAAGGAGAAGTCTTTGATAGATTTCAAGAGTTTAAGGCTCATGCTAAGAAGCAATCTGGAAAGTATATCAAAATTCTTCGCACTGATAATGGCAGAGAATATGCGAACCATCGATTTGAGCAATTATGTACTCTTGGAGGGATTGATCTTCAACATGTTGCTTATACGCCACAACAAAATGGTGTAGCTAAGAGGAAAAATAGGTCCCTGAAAAAGATGGTTGGTTGCATGATCCACGCTCACTCCCTTGCACCTGCATATTGGGCAAAAGCTATCAACTGTGTTGCTCACATCCAGAACAGAGTTCCACATAAGGCATTAAAGGGCATCACTCCCTTCGAAGCTCGGTGTGGCAGGAAACCTATTATGGGGCACTTTAGAGTTTTTGGCTTCGTAGCGTGGGCACATATTCCTTCAAAAAACCGCAAGGCCTTGGAACCTCAAAGTTGGCCTTGTATCTTTGTTCGTTACCTTGATGGTGTCAAAGGATATAGGCTAATGGATCCTAAAACACATGAGCTCTGCATTGAGCGTAGTGTTTCCTCCACAGGGGATTTAGAGGATTCTGACATTGAGGATTTTCCTCAAGCTTCCTCTAGTTGTCGAATTGATCATGAGATTTCACATTCCTCCTCAGAGAGTTCAGAATCTCCTCATCCATCCCCTACCATGCCTCGTTGGGCTCGCCAAACACTTGAGTTTGCAGACGATCTTGTTGGGGATCCTTCAAATACGAGGACTCGATCACAACATCAAGACATTCCACATTCCTACATCGCCATAGCTTCAGATCCACAGTCTTTTCGTGAAACATCTGGTATTACTGAGTGGAATTCCACAATGGAGGAATAGTACAACTCTTTAATGTGGAATGCAACATGGGATCTTCTTCCACTTCCTAAGGGAAGAAAATTGGTTCGATGTAAGTGGATCTATCGAACCAAATTTGCAACGGATGGCTCAGTTAACAAGTACAAAGCACAACTTGTGGCCAAAGGTTTCTCTCAAGGTATTGACTACACTGAGACCTTTGCCCCTATTGCCAAAATGAACTCCATTCGCTTGCTACTTGCTATTTCTACAGCTCATGGTTGGGTTGTACATCAAATGGATGTGAAGAGTGCATTTCTTCACGGAGATCTACATGAAGAAATTTATATGGAGTAGCCACAAGGATTCATTCAAGATTCTTCATTAGTTTGCGAAATAAGGAAGTCTCTCTACGGCCTCAAACAAGCTCCATGAGCTTGGTATGCCAAAACGGACTCCTTTCTTCTCTCCATTGGGTTCTCTAGATGTCACTTAGATCTGAATGTTTACATTTTGCGATAGGAGGATGCTCTTCTCTTCTTGGCTCTCTATGTTGATGACTTGATTGTCACTGGGAGCACTTTATCCATCATTTCGACTATCAAGACTGCTTTGCATGACAGATTTGCCATGATTGACTTGGGTCTCTTGCACTACTTTCTCGAGATTGAGCTCACACAGACCTCCTCCACATTTTCATATGGTTGATTGTAAGCCTGCACCGACTCACTTTCTGTCTGGAGTTAAACTTGAGGCCAAATGTTCCACACCACTAGTTGATGCTACTTTGTATCATCAACTTGTTGGTAGCCTCATCTACTTGACACATACTCACCCCAACATTTCCTTTGCAGTAGGCATTGTTTTGTGCTTCATGACGGAACCACATGAGCTTCATTGGAAAGTTATCAAACGCGTCTTGCACTACATCTAGGGCACTCATCGGTATGGGATTCACTATGCAGTAGGCACACAAGTTCAAACTTACTTGGATACATAGATTTTGATTGGGCTAGTGATATTGATGATCGCAAGTCCACATCTAACTATAGCTTTCACTATGGTTTTGGCCCAATTTGTTGGCATAGCAAGAAACAACATGCCATTGCTCTTTCTTCCACTGAGGTTGAGTATCGGGGAGTTGTCAATGTTGTCACTGAGGCTATTTGGCTTTAGAATATCCTCACTGAACTTGGTATCACCTTTCAAAAGCCATCAGTTATCTATTGTGACAACCAGAGCGCCATCCAGATCTCAAAGAACCCGATACATCATCAACGAACCAAACACATTGAGATCCATATGAATTTTCTTCGGGAGCTGATTCAAGAGTAGGTCATTTATTTGTGTATTGTCCTACAACATATTAGGCTGCAAATATATTCACCAAACCCTTCACTGAGAGCAAGTATGTTCATCTTTGATCTCTCTTTGGGGTGCGGAAAATCTCTTCTATGGGGGTCACTTAGACCTTCTTCATTCACCCTCTCATGGGCAGGAGGATTTTCCCATTGGGTTTTCTCCTTTTTTTATCATTGTGAGGTTATTATGTACATGGGTACCTCATCAGGCCTAGTAGTCGGGACCCATATTTGCATCTGTGTATTGTATACTTCTTCCTAAGTTGCACTTAAGGGGGGGTGTTAGTGTGAAAGGGGTACTTTATCTAACTAGTTCATTCTTAGCGAGTTCTCCACTAAAGTCCTCTTCACACTAGCTTAACTTTACGTAGGGATAAGGTGGTTGAGTCTTTAATGACATGAGTTGTCACATCTCATAAGATGCCAACACTTGTCATAATCTAGTTGTATCTATCTCTCCCCTTGGCCTATATAACCAAGACATTTCTTTTGTAATTCTCAAGATGAATATAGCTTTGCATTCTTGAGAGGGATACAGTCTATTCCGCATATTTTTGGTTTTGTTTTCCTTCAGTCATTAGATTCCTAAGTAGGCTAATTATCAAATCTCACAAGGAGGAAACCTTTAATAGATTTGAGGCATTGGAGGACTTGATTCAGGAGGAAAGGTTCCAGGTAGACTTGTTGGCATTAGTAGGATCTTTGGCTACGGAAGTGCCTGGGGAGCAGCCCTTGGTGTTTCCTAGCTTTGTTCAGCCTAGTGAGCAGGGTCCTCAGATGGATTTAGATTTGCCTCATTTGGCTCCTGACCAAGGTGTGTCTGGTTTGGTGATGGAAGCTTCTATTGGCTTCCCTAGTGCGGGGAGTGTTCCCTCAGAGGTGCGGGGTGCTTCTGAGTTAGGTAAAGCCAAGTCTTCTTCTCCAGCTTTGGGTTTGCAACCAAAAACCCTTAAAAGGGGGGCTCCAGAGAAACCTGCCAAGGTGGGTAGAAAGAAGGATCGAGAAAAGATCAAGTTAATTGGCGAGACTTTAGTGGAGTCAGGTTCGGTGAAGATTTGATTCACTTCTCCTAACCTCAACGATGATAGTGTTTTCTTAGAATTTGAGGGGTATGAATAGCATCCCTAGACAAAAGGCTATTTGGGACTTGGTTTGTGCTCATTCTTTGGATTTGGTTTTCGTCTAGGAGATGAAGTTATCTGTGGATAGTATGATGCAGTGTGCATCTAAGATTTGGAATAGAGGGTTATGCCAGTGTGTGGATGCGTAGGATAGCTCTGGGGGTCTTGCTTGCTTCTAGGATCCTGGGCGAATTTCTCATATTTGGTGGCTCTCTACTAGATTCTCCATTTCTCTTGTTGCAATTAGTCTGGAGACGGGGGAAAGAATTTTTCTTTCAACATTTATGCTCTGACGGATGTCCCTGGTAAGATTCTTTTGTGGTCTCATATCAATTTTTCTGAGATCATTGGATCATTTCCTTCCCTAGATTATGGCAAGTGACTTCAATGCAATTGCCTCTCTAGAGGAGAAAAGGGAGGGGGGAGCCGGGGGATTGCCTCGTTTGGACCCCTCCTCTGATCTTCTAAGGGATAATTTAGCTCGGCTTCGGCTTGTGAATATCGAACCTTTGAATGGCATGTTTACTTGGAATAATAGGAGGCTTGGGGATGATGTCATTTTTGAAAGGTTAGACGAGTTTCTTGTTTCCAGTTTTTGGGTTGGTGACAAGTGGTTGTCAAGTTCTAAAAATTTTAATTGGTGGGGATTGAACCATTGGCCGATTAAATTCTTTGCTCGTCTAGGTGGGGGTTCCAAGAAACAGACTTTTAGATTTCAGCTTATGTGGCTCGGGGAGGAGAGTCTTCTTGACTTGGTTTCCAGATGGTGCATTGAAGGACGACCTGCTTTTGGTACGACTATGTACTCCTTTGTGAAGAGGCTTCAATATGTGAAGTATAAATTGAAACATTGGAATAAGTATCAGTTTGGCAATCTGTTTCAAAAGAAAACGGTTGCCCAGGAGCACTTGGATTCTATTACTAGGTAGATTCGAGATCAGGGTCTTGATGCGGATTTGAGCAGGTTAGAGGATAATGTGGTGAAAGACCTAGAGGAATGGGATCTTTGTGAGGAATTTTTTTGGAAACAGAAGGCTCGTGTTTATTGGCTTTAGGAAGGGGATAGGAAAACTTCCTTCTTTCATAACTCGGTGAAGGCTTGAAGATAGGGTAACATTATTTCTTCTATTTGCTCTCTTGAGGGTTATGTTCTTTCTTCCTCTTTGAAGATTTCTAGTGAGGCGATTCGTTTTTTCTCTGCTCTCTTTTCTGAAGATACCCCACCTGCTAGTGAGGAAGAAGCCTCTATCTTGGCATGTATTCCTCCTCTGGTGACTATGGATATGAATGCCTCTCTTCTTAAACCTATTGCTTTAAGGGAGTTGAAGGATGTGGTGTTTCAGTTGAAAAAAGGGAAGGCTCCTAGTCTAGATGGGTTTCTGGTTGAGTTATTTTAGGAGTTTTGGGAAGTGATCAACCTTGATCTGTTAGAAGTTGTTCAGGAGTCTTTAAGAAATAAACAAATGTTGTGGGCCATGAATGCCACGTTTCTTGCTCTTATCCCAAAACGCAAGGGTATTGATTCTTTGGATCTTTTTCAACCAGTTGCTTTGTGCAATGTGGTGTATAAAATCATTACAAAGCTAATTGTTGAACGTCTGAAACCATGGCTGGATAAGTTGATCTCGAAGGAACAAGGGGGTTTCGTTGCGGGTAGACAGAGTTTGGATGGAGTAATTATTGCGATTGAGACTATTCATTCCATGGCCTCTTCTAGGGAAAAGGCTATGTTTATAAAGTTGGACATGGCTAAAACCTATGACAAAGTGGATTGATTGGGTCATGAGCTATGTGATGACTTCCTCATTTTCTGTTCTCATAAATGGGGAGTCTTCTGATCTATTCGGTGCTTCTAGAGGTCTTCGATGGGGGGATCCCTTATCCCCATATTTGTTCATCTTGATGGTTGAAGGCTTGGGGTGGTTTATTAAGTCTTGTGTTATGGATGGGCTCATTCAGGGATGGAAATGGAGCAATTCTCTACCTCCTCAAACTCATCTTCAGTTTGTGGACGATACGGCTTTGATGGGTGCTACTAATGTGGTTGAAGCGGTTGCTTTACGACAGACTTTGGTTTGTTACTTGGCTGCCTCAGGTCAAAGCATTAATGAAAGTAAGTCTTTCATTTATTTTTTTAATACCCCCATGCTTATTAAGCAGCGTATTGCCAAGATCTTAAGGATTCAAGTGGGGAAGCTTCCCTTTATCTATCTTGGTATCCCTCTAGATGTGCTCATGCTTCTCAAGTGTTTTTGGTAGGATGTAATTGATAAATTTCGAGGGTCAATTTGTCATTGGACCTATAGATGGTTCTCTACAGCTAGTAGAGTTACTCTATTGAAGTATGTGGTGCAGGCCCTTCCTTTATATAGGTGCTTTGTGTTGAGTGCTCCCTCAAACTTCTTCAAAGATTTTGAGAGCCTCTGTAGGCAATTTCTTTGGTCAAGTAATCTCCTTTCGAGGAAGTGGAGCTTGATTAAGTGGGAAGTTGTTTGTCGGCCAAAGCAGGATGGTGGTCTGGAATTACGCAAGGCGGATTGGAATGGGCACTTGTTGGCTGCTAAGTTGTACTGGAGATGATGTTCACATCAACATCAGTATTGGGCCAAGATTCTTACCTTCAAGTACCTTGGGTAGGTGGATGGCGCTGAGGTTCCTCGATTTAGTCTTTTGGGGAAAGGTTCTACAATCTGGGATACTCTCAAGAGGGGAGCTACACTGATTAAACAAAGCCTAATTTGGATCTACGACAGAGGTTCTGATGCTCTTTTTTGGCATGACTCATAGGATGGTTTCCCGCCTATCCTCTCCTCGCATCCTCACTTGGGGGATTTATGTAGAATTTTTATTCAAGCTGGTTGGAACATAGTGATGGATTTCAAAGACCCTCATGCTTTGGGGCAAACTATTGTTTATCAATGGAAGGATATGCAAGAATGGCCCCTGGGTGGATCTTTGGAGGATAGGAGGGACTTGTCCTCCATTTTGGCTAATAGAGTCTATTGTTCTCTTTCAGAGCGAGATGTGTTGGCTTGAGGTCAGAATCCAAAAGAGAAGTTCACTGTTGCTTCAGGGTACCATGTTTTGGATAGACAAGCCTAGGGCAGTGCTGAGGTTCTTTGGTGGAAAAATATTTAGAATAAATTTTTTTGACCAAAATGCAATTTCTTTTCTTGTTTGGTGGTGTATGGAGAGTGCTTGACTTGGAATAACCTCTTTAAGTGGGGCTTCCAAGGTCCTTTATGTTTCTTATGTCTAAAAGATGTTGAGACTATTTTTCATCTTTTCTTTCAATGCCCCTTTGCTAGGACTATTTGGTATTTTTGGTGGGGAGCCTGGAATTTGCAGTGCAAGCATCTTTCTTCTCTTGACGAGTTTTGGCAAAACTTTGGGCCCATTTCAATGAAGATTTTGTTTTTGCACATAGCGTGGCCTATTGGTCCTAGTTTGATTATTTGGCACATTTGGTTGGAGCACAACAATAGGATCTTTTTAGATAAAAAGTTGTTGGTGGGTCAAGTTTGGTCTCACATTCTTGGGGCTTTGCAAAAAACTTTGTATGCTAAATGCGATCTATTGGTCCCAATGGATCCTGGTGATACTGGAGTGATTTGTAATCTGAGGATTTTTGTTGGTGGTACTGGAAGGCCCAAGATTGGGTGGAGCAGGTGTTCTAGAGGGAAGGTCTTTAAAGGAGGGCATTGGTTGCCCCCTCCCACTGGAATCTTGAAAATCAACAATGATGGGTCTGCAAGGGGTAATCCTGGGCACACTGGCATTGTTGGGGTGGGCAGAGATAGTTCTAGGGTGGTTGTGTTCTTCTTTTCGGAATATAGGGGGCAGCACTCTAATAATCTGATGGAGGCATGGGCTATCCTTTTGGCTTTGAAGAGAGCATATGCCCTTGGCTAGAAAAAGATTATCTGCGAATTAGATTCTCGGGTGGTGATAGACTTGATAAAGACGGCAATTTGATGATGTTAGTTGGCAACTAGCAATGGTGGCTAAGCAAATCACCAATCTTGGAGAATTACTTGATTCTATCACCTTCTCTCATATCCCTCGGGATAGGAATAAAGTGGCTGATGGGTTGGCCAAATGGACTTCTGAGAAGAATGGGACTTCGTTGGTGGATGATTGGGACAGTTTACCTGGAGATCTTGCTCAAGATTTGGAAGATTTGGTTACAAAGGCTATGAGATATTGCATGAACACTTCTTGATTTCTTGTATGATGTTTTTTGGCCCTTTTGGGTTCCCTATTACTTTTTTGCTTTGTATTGCTCTCTTTGATAAATAAAGTTTTTACCCTCTTTTTTAAAAATAAATAAAGATTTTCAAGGAAGAATCAATTCGAGAAACATTAAACCATGTCTAACCATTTCTAGATACAATACACATACCAAAGCTTAAGCACAATACAAAATCAGCTTACTGGAAAAATCAAGCATGTTTGTGGACTTCAAGGCCACTCATATAATGCAAGAATAAGCAATTAATGCCAAGAGAATCATATATATACACAAGGTAAGTTCCATTAGGCATGAGAAAAGGTATAGTTCTGATGAAAGGCTACAACACAGGCAAAATCATGTAAACTTGTAGAGAAATGTTCTACTAAATCTAGCCTTTTCCATCACCATATTGAATTTTAGGATCAAGAGAATCGCCTTAACCACAAGTACAAATTACCCATGTATAGGTTACTAAAGTATAGAAAATGGAAAGAGATGTGATCAACCAAACCAAAATGAAATATGCACAGAGAAATAGAGTAAAATAGTTGACATTTTATTCATATAATTGATACATGAATGTAAACTGGCATGCCATAAGAAAGCAATCTATCAATTGTGACAGTCTCTTCAGGCATACCAACAAATTTAAAACTCCAATCTACCACAATAACAATATTTTAATTGTAATAAATATCAAGAATTATTTTATTCATTACAAGTGCTGAAAGCTTAGAAGAATTCTTCCTGGAAAAAACAAATAATACCTTGATAGTCTTTTATGAAATAAACCATCATTTTGAGAGACATAATACATATACTCCAGATTAGACTTTCAAAAGATTAGTAAACATATTAAAAATAATATACAGTTCATCTAGAATAGCAATCAAAGCCAGTTTCCAGAAAAAGAGTACTAAGAAAAAACAGGGATAATGACATAAATGAGATGCCAGCACTGCTAGCATATGATCTACAAATTGATAGGAAAAAACAATGGGCGCTTAGCAATAGACATAAGCAAATATTAGTGTACAATGAGATAACAGTTCCGCACATTTATCCATTACATGCAAATCTACTACAAGGTTTTGTAGAGACTTCTGGAAAATACCTACAAGAACACATACTGGATTTTTCAAAATAAGCCCAGTAGTCCATATCCAGATAATAAGCGACCACAAGTAGAAGATAGACAACAATGTATGAATTATATTTTATTAAGTCATCATAGAAATACTTCTGTGCACTCGAAACAGATGAATCTTGGACAAGACCAATCAATCACAGATGCGTAAGTCTGCAAAATATGAAACTTAACTAGCACACTTAAAATCCATGGCCTTCATCCTGAAATTGGTGCTCCACACACGATACACAATGATGAATGAAGCCACACAAAAGACTGTATACAGAACCTTCGCTGGTAAATGAATGAACTGAAGTTGTTAATGAGATCATCCACCGTGGAATCTTTATGAAATATGTGCATTCAGCATCTCACGATACACCATATCAATAAAGTGTTCATTCTGCAAATTGAACCAATAATTTCAACTGCTGATGAAGGGACCGCTAAGCAGCAATTTAGACAATAAAAAATGATAACTATTACATTGAATAAAATTACCAAGCTAAAAAAATCAAATATCATGAATATTGTTTGGAGAGAATGAAATTTATTCCGTATATCACAGTCAACCTACAGTGTCAACAGGACAACAGCCATAGACTAGGAGAAATATCCAACTTGAAAATTGGAGAAATCTACTACCTGATGCACACCCCCTCAAGGTATTAAGCCCCCTGAGGCTGGAGCCAGTGTCATTTCCCTTGCAGGATCCCATTCTGACCAGTCAAATCAGCCCAACCAACCCAGGAAACCAACATGTTGCTTGCAAAAACTTAACATATTGACCATAGATAATGTGCTTTCAATGGTGAAACAAATAATTATAGGTCAAAATAACTCTAAAAACTAAAAATTAAACCAAAAGAAGTCAGGCTGTCACAAACTAGCCCAACCAAACCAGGGAACCAAAATGTTGCTTGCAAAAACTCACAATATTTGACAATAGATTACATGTGATACATGGAGAAAAATATTTCATGTACAAATTTGCATAGGTTATAAAACCCCTTTGAAAACTAGAATTTAGACAAAAAGAATTCAGACTGGTACAAAAGAATTACTGTCTGTCCGTATCTTATTGTCATTTTATAATAAATACTGTTCTCTTGCTAATCTGGAACTCCTAAAAGTAAAACAACTGAGAAGCCAAATACCAGACACTGGAAGGATGATAAGTTTGAAGAACATTCTCATAACTATCCCAATTCCCAGTTTAAGCAAATTAAATTCCTATATCATAGAAACCATTATAAAAAGTAAATCAAATCCTGTTTTAAAACCGAAGTTATTGGGGACCAAAAGAGAAAGGACACAAAAACCATCTTGATCAATACACAAAAAATAAAGATATTTTCATATCAGAAGCATTTCAATAGCCATGGTTTGAGCAATAAAGCTGATAAAATGACCCCCATTTGCATGTCAAATAGGATATGAATATGGACCATCCATTCCAATCAGGCAATTCAATGCCCAAGTGGTGGATAAAGAAGTGTTCTAAGCAATGTTACAAGACTCACCCAGACTAGGTGGGGCCCAGGGACTTGTAACCCAGGTATCCAGCAACTCGAGCCTAGTCTAGTCAGAGTTGTTGAATCTGCCAGACTCGACAGACCTGACAAGTCACACTAGGAAGACTCGACCAAGTCAATGAAAAACAGGGAAAAATAGAAAAATAAAATAAAAAATTTAAAATGCTTTTTTAAGGGTTTGGAGGGCTCTTGAGATTGGTTAAAAGCAATAAGATTATGAAAGATGGCATGCACCATGAAGGTCTATGTGGTCTAAATGGCTTTGGGCTGAAAATTTCAGCAGGTGAGATTGGGGTGGGGCTAGAAATTGCCCCACTTGCTTAAGAATACTTTCCTGCCACTTGTCACAAATTTGGAGGGAAATGATGTTTATTTATTAATTTTTTATTCACAGCACCACCATTCCGCCACCAGCCACCAGCCACCACCATTCCACCACCAGCTAAACTGCACAACTAAATTCAAGGGACCACCAGCTTCAAAATGTTCTGCTAAAAATTTAAGCAGATTCTGCTCCAGCTTTTAGGAAGCCCCCCTCCATGGGACTGTACCCTAAGCGCCAAGTTCAAGTCCGTGTCAAAAATTAGCTTGCCAAGTCCGAATCTTGTAACACTAGTTTTGAGTGAAAGAAATTCTCTATGAGTGTTATCTTTTGTCAACCATATTGATCCTACCATCATAATGCTCGTCCAAGTTCTTTTGTTTTCTTGTTTCAGAATTTTACAATAATTTAGAATTTCTTTTTTTTATTTTTATGGTGACAAAGCCTTTAGGTCAAGGTTCTACATTTAATAATTGGGGATGTCATGCTAATGGATTATATCTACGAGGCCATGGATAGGGCCAAAAAGGCCATTATGCATTACTATGGTGGTAACAAAAGAAACTTATCATTGATCATAGATAGATGAACCAACTCCACCAACCACTACATAACTTAGAATACTACTTGAACCCAAAATTTTACTTCTCTAATATGTTAAGGCTGATCACAAGGGCATTGTAGGCCTTACTTCATGCATAAAGAGGACGTCAATAGACAAAGATGACAAAAACAAAATTTTGGATGAGTTGGGAGGTCTACAACGATGCCTAGAGAAGGCTCTTTTCTTCACCTAAAGCCATTCGAAGAAGGGAAGGCTATCAGCAAGGTTAAAAAAATCAGTTCTTTAATTTTTAGCTTGATACTAGAAACTTGAAATGTTAAGTGTTAAATTTTTACAGTATTACTTAATGCTTACATTTTTTTTCAAATGTTTCATTTGTAGGTGGATGGTTTATGGTGCTAGCACACCAAATCTTCAAAGGCTAGCCATCCATGTTTCGTCTCGGCCCTATATTGTTTATGGGTGTGAGCACGATTTGGAGCATATTTGAGAGCAATCAGAGCAAGAAAAGAAACAAATTAACCCTTGAACACCTCAATGAGCTTGTCTTTGTCCAGTACAACCTTCGCCTTTGAATCAAAAAGGTGGAGGGTCCTTGCAATACCATCAACTCAGTTGACATCAATTTATTTGTTGATTGAATTGTCAAAGAAGCAAATATATGTTCAATAATTAAGATATGACTTGAAGAAAGAAGCAGAGGTGGAAAAGGCATTGGAGGAAAGAAATATTTGCACCTAAGGAATCATTCGCTCCTGATGATGATTCTGATATACCTTCTAGTTCAAGGCTTAAAAGTACCAGTATAAGGAGGGGAAGAGGAGTACGTAGATTGTATTTGGTTGTTTTTTTGATATATGTTAGTCATTATACAATTATTATTTAATATTTTATTGTAGTACAATGTATTGTTTGACTTTGAAACTTTGAAATTTCAAATTTTGAGCAGCTAAAGCATCATATGACGTGTAATCTTTAAATTATGACAGGTTGATAATCAGAATAGACTTATGTGTTCTCTAAATGCATTAATTTCTTCTGTTTTTTGCATAACTAGGTATTTTTTTACCAAGTTTTGCCTAGTTTTTGTCAAGTCCAGTCCAAGTCAAAATTTTAGGTTGCCAAGTCAAATTTTTCCAACTATGGTGCAAACGATTTCTTTCACATTGTTTCTCTTAATTATGATTATAAATAATAAATTAAGATAACTCTTTTCATGACCCAATGTCAAATATGCAACATGAAGCTATAACTGATCATAGAAAATTATGAGATAAAAAATGATTGCAAAATCTTTCCAATAGTAATTGTAGTAAAAACTTAAAAGTAATGTAGCATAGTGCAACATCCCCAACTCCATGGACCTTATTTTGGCCTGTTCATTTTTATTTGTACTTGAGAACAAGGATTAATGCCCACCAACCACCTCCAATCACCATGATGGTGCCATTTTGGGGCAGGCACTTATTTTTCCTTCTTTATAAGTCATATAGGCATACCTAAGACAACTCACACATGCTTCAACGTCCCTTGGGATGTCTCAAGTGCTTTTAGATGTCCCCACATATAGTTAAGGATAACTATAAGCCCCTAGGGCATATCAATTCCATTTTGAGATGAGTAGAAGTCCTAGGGACATCCCAAGGAATGTCTGGCCATCTTAATCATCTCAAAGACATCTATGTCCTCAACTATTTGTTACTTCCTTTTTCACCTTTGTTATGTTTGTTGAAGATGCCCAAACATCACTTGTTCATATTAGGGACATATAGACATCTCTAGCAATTCAGATGCAAAAAAATCATTGGAATAAAAATGAAAATGAAAAAACAAAGGGTCAACAACTAGAAGGCCCCCCACCATACAATTACCCTCAAACTGTCATGCCCCCGAAATTGTAACATTAAGATATGAAGCTTTAAAATGCAAATAAAGAAAATAAAATAAATAACAAAATACATATTCAAAATATAAAAGAAATATTATCAATTTAAGATTATCATAATTATAATTATCATAAGATTACCCTCAGAATGAACAAATCCATAAGGCTCCAATCTAGGTTTGGCTGCAGAGTATTCCACAACAGCTACACTTTGAAGAAATCTTTAGGCTTATTGGCAATTCCCTAGGCCGCTATATTCGCAGTGAGCAAATTATGTCCAATAGCAAGGTTATGGAGGGAGTCAGAAATTGTATTTGGATCGACCTCAGTTTGTCGATCCAACTATCGCTTTGGCTTTCATTTGCTTTGGGGGTGCGGATACAAAAGCTGGGCTATGAAGGTCTGCCTATTTGTTGTTTCACATGTGGCAAAACAGGTCACATGGCCAAGGGTTGTCCCTTGGACAATCAACGTAAAGGCTTGCTCTCCTCATCCAAGCATGGCATAAGCGATCTAAAGAAGAGAAATGTGTCGGGTGCAGAATGCAATGAAAGGTCATCCAAAACAATGGCTGAGGGGCGCATCTCCTCGGCAAATGGTGGTATGGACGGTACAAGCAAATGTGCAGATTTGGGGCCTTCTAATCTGGGTTTGGCAGAGGAGAGAAACAGCCCCACGAGTGCCATTTCTACTTGCACAAACACTCGAGACTATGCCTTAATCCAAGTGGATCATGATCCCACTGAATTGGTGGGTGGGGGAGTCCGAAGTGAAGTAACCAATGTGACTAAGGTGGCAAAGGACATCAATATGGGGGACCTATGCAAGCCGAAGGGGCCTTGAACCATTAGTTAGAGGCACCTCTGAGAATAAGGAAATCGAGGACCAGAGTGATGATCAAGAGAATGGGTGGTCTATTGCCACTAGAAGAACAAAAACGTTTCACGGCAGGCCCAACCTCAATGTGGATGCAAGGGGTACTAGTAGTAAGGACAAGAAATCAGAGGCCTATAAAGCCAAGTCTAAGGCTTTAGAAGAATTGGAAAATAGCTCTCTAGTATCAACGAGGAAATTTGTAACTGCTGGAGGCGAGCACCTCCTCTCTCCCGTTGCGCAATGAACGTGGTCAGCTGGACATCAGGGGCCTCAACAAGCTTGAAAAACGGCACCTCCTCAAACGACTAATTTTGAGTGAGGCTCCAAATTTGGTGTTCATCCACGAGACTAAGATGGAGAAAAAGAAGCTCAAAGATCTGATCCCTAGGATTCGATTTAATGGTGAGGGCGTTGTTAGCGCAAACGATGTGGTAGGCGGCTTGGCATGCTTATGGAATAAGCATACTATTGATGGTGACACCATAGTGGTTGAACAATTCTATTTGACTATTAGTTGCATGAACCTAAAGGAAGGGTGTGAGATGTTGATCTCTAATGTGTATGATCCAACTACGGAGCACAAGCGTGAGGTGGTGTGGGACCATCTCAGAGCCTTAAGGGGATCTCATCCTCAACATAAGTGGCTGATAGGTGGCGATTTCAATGCCACTCCGGCTCCTAAGGATAAACAGGGTGGTAGGGGGATGAGCAGCTATGGCTCCACAAGCTTCAAGTGGGTGCGTGATGACCTTGCGTTGGTTGACATTTGCCCCAAAAAAGGATGGTTCACTTGCAACAAAAAAAGGCTCAATGGGGAGAACATCCAATGCAAATTGGACCGCTTCTTCCTCAACTCTGAGTGGGTTATCAATCTGGGGTGCTTCTTTTCTGAGGTTGTGCAGTTTGGGGGGTCAGACCACTAGCCAATCTCAATAACACTGTGTCGCCCTTCCAAACCTTTGGGCTCTCCATTCAAAATGGAATCCTTTTGGTATGAACATCTAGAATATGATGGTTTAGTGGGTAAATGGTGGCAATATGAAATCAAGGGCTGCAAGAGATTCATTGTGGAAAAAAAAATACTTGAGGTCAAAAGGAAGGCTCGGGCCTGGAACAAGGAGGTCATGGGCGGTCTATTCGTCAACAAAAGTAGTGTTGAAGCTGAGATGAGGGATGTAGAAGGGGAAATTGCTATAAGTGGTTTTACTCCTCTCAAAGAGAGAGAAAACAAGATAATGGCAGACTTTGATAGAATCTTGAGAATGGAAGAAATATTTTGGCAACATAAGTCCAAAATCAAGTGACTGCGCAAAGGGGATAAAAACACAAGGTTCTTCCAACTATCCACTAAGATCAGAGGTCAACACAACAAGATCATGAGCATTTGAGCCCCCAGAAATGTTGTGCTTGATCATTAATGACATCGAAGCTATAAGGAGTTAAGGTAGAAGGTTCTTTAGTGAGCTCCTCGACTCCATGGATGATGTTGTTCCTCTGGCCCAAGATGAGATGCTTGGCTGCATTCCAAATCTGATCTCAGACCTACAAAATGCAGCTCTCATGGCCCCTTTCTCTAATGAAAAGATTTGCAATGCTGCCTTCTCCCTTAGGGCTAGGAAGGCCCCGGGGCCTGATGGCTTCCAAGCTGAATTTTTTCAGAGATACTGGCATACTATTGGTCAAGATGTGTGGAAGGTTGTCGAAGAATGCAGAGTACGAAGAGTTGTTCTAAGATCATGGAATGCTACTTACATTGCCCTCATTCCCAAGGTGAAGGACCCCAAATCCTTTTATCAGTTCAGGCTCATTGCTCTTTGCAATGTGTTATACAAGATCATTTCCAAAGCAATGGCCAACAAACTGAAATCTTGTTTGAATCTCCTCATTTTTGAAGAACAAAGCAGATTCCTAAAGGGTAGACAAATTTTGGATCGAATTGTCATTGCACACGAGGCCATTCATTCTGTCCAAAGCACTAAAAGAGAAGGGATGATCAATAAGTTGGATATGAACAAGGCCTATGATAGGGTTCCGTGGGCTTTTTTTATCAGAGTGATGAGGAAGTTTGGCTTTTGTGAAGGCTAGTATGATTGGGTGTATAGTTGCATCTCCACTGCCACCTACTATGTCCTTGTGAACGAGATTCCCACTGAGTTCTTCGATGCAAAGCGAGGCCTACATCAAGGTGATCCGTTATCCCCCTTTCTTTTCCTCATCATTGCGGAGGCACTTAGCAGATCTTTGAAAAAGGAGGTTAGAGACGGAAACTTGGCTGGCTTGCAAATTTTTGGCGGCACGAATAATATCTCCCACCTTCAATTTGTGGATGACACTCTATTGTTTGGAGTGGCTACGGTTAGAGAGGCCTCTACATTGAAAAAGGTTTTGAAAACATACGAGGTGGCGATGGGGCAACGTGTTAACATCTCCAAATCAAGGATATTTTGGGCTTTGAATCTAATATGCTCCCCAGCCAATACTTGGGTATGCCTTTGATTAATTGGCGCTAGAATGAGCGTGAATGGAGTAATGTAACAAATAGGGTGCAGTCTATGCTGGCCTCTTGGAAGTGCAAGTGGTTGTCATTGGCTGAGAGAATCACGCTAATTAAAGCTTCCATGATGGCGATGCTAATCTACATTATGTCAATCTTCCAAATTCCAAGCAAGGTGGCTAATACTCTAGAAGCAGTTAAAAGGAGCTTTATGTGGCGCGGTTGTGAGGAGCAGTTCAAGTACAACCTTGTGAGGTGGGATGATGTGTGCAGACCGATAATGCAAGGTGGGTTAGGTATCAGAAAAAGCAAGGACATGAATCTTGCTTTAGGGATCAGACTGGTATGGAGGATTTACCATGAGAAAGATAAGTTGTGGAGTAAAGTCTTGCAAGCAAAGTACTTGATAAACAGTGTTGAGCACTTATTTTCTTGTGTGTTGCCAAGAGGCTCGAACGTTTGGAACTTTCTAAGAACCTATAGTGACTTCTTGAGCCCGGATTTGTGTTGGCAATGGGGCAAAGGGGACAAGATTAGTTTTTGGAGAGACCGTCAGATCGCTGATAAGGCTCTCTGCGAGTATCATAAATATGTTCCTTTGGTGACACATTTTGAGGAAGTGGAGGGGACTCGAGTTGTGGATTACCTAGAGGGATGCCCTCTAAGTAGGTCCTAGAAAAGGTTAGAAGCTTTGATCGCTGATCCGCGCCCAGTTTGTGAAGAGATTCAAGTGGGATTGGCCAAGTGGCCCTCAATTGGAGATGTAAAGGAGGATAGGAGAGGTTGGAACGATCATGGTAGCGGTTTGGTAATGGTCAAGGGTGCATATACCAGATACTTCTCCAAGGTTGATTCGAAAGGGTGCTCCAAGATATTGAACAAGTGTGGTATACCTAACTAAGATGAACGCCTTCTTATGGATAGCCT
This sequence comes from Sequoiadendron giganteum, assembly GCA_007115665.2. Classification (NCBI taxonomy): domain Eukaryota; kingdom Viridiplantae; phylum Streptophyta; class Pinopsida; order Cupressales; family Cupressaceae; genus Sequoiadendron; species Sequoiadendron giganteum. The sequence continues at coordinate 605,702,916 of CM021108.1, read as the reverse complement.
GGAAAAGAAAAGCACTAACTTGGGACAGGCTTCAATTAATAGGCAAGGTTGGCCCTTCCAGATGTGTGATGTGTTGTTCTCACACTAAGAGCAATGCACATCTCTTCCTCCATGGTGACTTTGCCTGGCAACTTTGGTGACGCTTTTGGGACAAATGGGAGGTCCAATGGGTGATGCAGAGAAATGTGGCAAAGCTTCTAAACTCTTGGGAAGCTAGATTTGAGAGCTTAGGCTTGCAATTCATATGGGATGTGACTCCGACGATCATAATTTGGAATATATTGATTGAGAGGAACCGTCGAAAGTTCCAAGGCAAGGAATTGAATGTGGATAGGATATGGGACAGGGTGGTCAACACCATTGGGGAGCTGGGTGAAATACATAAGAACGAGGATTGGTCTGTGGGGAACAGGGAACTGGGTTGGGCAAACTCTTGGCCTAATTTCAGAGGCTTCTCACGGGCTCCCTCACAGGCCAAAGGAAGGGGTAGGCTCTGCAATTGGGTGAAACCTTAGCACAGCTAGGTGAAACTGAACTTCGACAGCACGACCAAAGGTAATCCTGGTATAGCCAGAGGTGGTGGCGTTTTCAGAGATTGTTGGGGTCGAACTCTTGGCCTCTATGCTCGTGACTTTGGTCTGGATACTAACAACTTGGCTAAGGCCAAAGCCTTACTTTGGGGTCTGATGTTAGCAATAGAAAAGGGCTGGAGAAAGTAGTGGATCGAAGGGGATTCAAAATTGATCATAGATGCTTTGAATGGAGGTGAAATACAAAATTGAAAGTTGGAGATGCTCCTTGAGTCTGCCAAGAGTCTTATCCGTGCTTTGGCGGATGCCAAGATATGGACGTTGTGTTTCCAGATTGATGCATGGATGGTGGTCCTCTGGTTGCGTTTTGGCTGCTCTGGTCCGGTTTTGTCATGTTCTTGCTTGCAATTTGGGTTTGGCGTGGCTGTGTATATGTACAGATTTAATGATTCTCAGATTGGTTATGAGCTCTTGAGGGATTCCTTCCCTGTTTTTTCTATTCTGGTTCCTGGACCATAAAACCAAGTTTTTTATATCAAAAACAATATAATATAATATTATTATAAATATATATAAAGAAAACTAATATAAAAGTAAATATACTAAAATAAGAAAGCATATAATATATTAACATAAAAACATAAAATAATGTATATAATAAAGAGAAATACAATTATTAAAAAATGATACGATAAACAACAGTATATAATATGCAGCATGTAAATCCTAAAGGTCAGCAATTATCAAGTGGACTAAACCAGTGATCATAAAAGGCAGGAAATAATTAAGGTTTAATTGCCCCAGTCATATGCAGCGATCAACAGTCATACAAGGCAGTGCTTATGTGGAAGCATTTCATTAATAATAATATAAAATTAAAAATTGTTTTAATAGAACAAGAGCAGCGATTTGTTTTGAAAAAGCATGACTCCTTTAAAAAGAGATATCTAATCCCAAAGGCTATGCCCCTCCGATATGAGAATATAAAAGAGAGAGAAGCAAGGAGGAATGGGGCATCGAATGACATCTGCATTCAGGGAAGCAGATAAAGCCTTACATATATATGATCTGCAGTCAGAAACACACAGCAGATATGAGTGAATCATAAAAGGATATATTTGAGAATATTAAATCAAATTTGGGAGAAATGGATTTAAAGGCAGATATATGAGTGGGGAATTAAGGACAGAAATAGAAGTGTCTTTTGAGTATAGCGGAAGATAAATTAGTATGATATAATCAGATTTGGAAGAGGAAATATATGAGAAGAAGAAGATTGGTCAATGAGAGGTATATGAAGACAAACGATCAATCAGTAATAAGGGGAGTAAGTTTAATTACATACAAATATATATATAAATGATGCTTGCAGCAATTATTAATCAATATTAGTCATTTGAAACTAATTTGTTTGATTCTCCTTAAGCAATATCTTCTCAATATTAGAATAGTTCGATCAAGAAAGAAGCATTATTCTCCTGGACATTAAGGCAGAAAACACCCTCCAGAGGACATTTGCAGCCCAGGCGTAAAGGATCAGATCTGGGCATCTTTAACAGTTGAAGTATACATCATCGCAGCAGGTTCAAATCAGAATAATAAGATAATCCATCCCTATGGTATGCCAATATAATTATCTTTGTTATTTAATAAATAAATATAAACAGATATATATATTATATATAAACACTGATAAAATGTGTGCCAATGTAGCTCATATTGTTGATGTTATGAATAGTGATATTATTCTGGTTTAGCAACAATTGATCATGAAGGGATGAGGCAGGACTGCAAAAGGGGGAACTGCAAGTAGGGAACCCTATTATGCAAAAGGGAGAACTGCAAGAAGGGCACCCTATTATGCAAAAGGGAGAACTGTGAGAAAGAGACCCTATTGCAGCCTCCCAACTGTCCCCAAGTGAATCAATTGTTGAAGTAAATGAAGAAAGGTCTTCAATCATAAGAGGAGAGTTTAGCATGATGGAGGAGAACTGTGTAAAGCCCTCACTAGGTACACCACCTCATGATGATGGTTGAAGACCATCGGTTAAGGACCACATAAGGCCACAGAGGATAAGGTCCTGTTGTTAGGCCTAGGGGAGGATACTTGGGGCACCTCATCATGTCCTCCTCATTATGGTTGAGCCCACAGTCCTTGGGACTCATTATAATGATATATATAATCTTTCTTAGACTTAGAATTAAATGTATTTCATGGATTATGTCTGTCATATTCATCTAACATGATTACAGGTTTCCATAACTAGACTTACATCATCTCAATTTTAAGTAGGAATTAAATCTTTAACTATAGTCTGCTATTGGTTTCATTTGGAGCTGTGATTTTAAGGCAAAATATAAGGTGATCCCAAAAGGGTGCATTACACAAACCCTATAAGTACTCTATGATTTTTCAAGAGGAGAAGACAAGTAGGAGAAAGGAGTTGTAGCCAAGGGGAAAAATTCACAACATTAGGAATCCAAACTACAGCACATTGGGAGCATATTGGAGAGGTTTTGTTGTTGTTTATCCTCTATGTTTGCAATATTTTTAGCTTTTGCTACATTTCATTAGAATCATTTAGTTTTGATATAATTTATGTAGTTTTAGCAAGCTGCGTTAAAGAGCACTAGCAATGATGGTATGGTTATGTCCTTACCATGCTATATAGACAAAACAGAGTTGCAGTAGGGTGGGTGTAAGAGGAAGTTCGATTGATAAAGCCTACAAATTTGATTTTCTGCCTGGTTTGTGAAATATTTTCACTTCAACACAGTGCTGAAATGACCAAGTTGTATATAACAAAAGCAAGTGTTGGTGCTCAAAGTTGTAGCCTCCCAAATCCCTAAAGCAAGTTTGTCTTCGGGATGATTCTTCAGAGTACATGTCCCAAATCCCAAAATGAGATGCAGAGTACATATTTATCAACAATATTATGACCTTTCAGTTTGTCTCCAAGATGACTATTCAGTTCTTCTTCAAGATGATTATTCACATTCTTCAAGAAAACAAATATCTATAATAATATAAAATCAGTGGTACACGGAGACGCGTCCCCTGGACTTTTGCCCCCCGTACCCATACTTGAGACATTTTGGGGATAGGGGACGCCTCGGGAACGTTTCCCAGGGATCCCTAAAATGTGTTTTTTTTTCAGGGACGTTTCCAAATGTAGGGGACGTCTCGGGAACAACCAGGGGACAATCAGTCGTCCCCTTTTTCCCAGCACCATTTTACAATGAAAAACAGTCCAAAATTAAAAAATGTTTTTGCATTGTTCTTTTGGGTGGACCCCACGCCTCCCAACCCTAAAATGCTAACTTAAAACTTGATTTCAAAGGCATTTGACTTCATTTTAACATGCAAAAAAAAAAAATTTGCAGCTAAGAGCAAAGTGAGAAGAGAAAGAAAAGGGTTTGAAGGAGCTGTTGGAGAAGCAAAACCAACATTCAATAGGCAAAAAGGAGAGCATTAAGGCAGCAACCAGCAAAAGAAGTAAAAGAGGTAAGTTATTCTTCCATTTCTTTTCTTTTTTTTCCAATTTTTTTTAAGTTTAAATGATGAAATGTATGATTTTTTGTGTTTTTTTTTTAATTTTCAGTTTGCAAAAACCAAAACAAAACAAAATGAGCAGCAATAGTGAAGATAGTGGGCATGTTGAGAGGGACGAAGTAAATGAAACCCAATCGGTTGAAACGGGACAGCCTCAAACAAATCCATTTGAAATCCCTTCCGAAGATTTTAAAAACTATGCAAAAGGCCATTTTAATCCTAAAAAACCTCTTCTTCAATTAGCAACACGTTTAAACAAAGACAAAAGGAAAAACACGTGGGATAGTAGATTGTGGCAATGTCACATTTGTAAAGATAAATTTTATGAGAGCTACACAAGGGTCTATTCTCATCTATTGGGTTATACAAGCCATGGGGTCAAGGTTTATCCAGACATAAAAGATTTTGCGAGGGTGGAGTGTTATAAATTGCACATGGAGGCCGAAGGACAGCCTATGGGGCAGCCAATGCAAACTCAATCCGCACATTCAGCTTCACCTATGCTCTCTATGTTTGGTAGTCCTAGTGTTGGTAGTGGTAGTAGTGGTGCCGATGGTGTTCATGTTTCCACAAAAGGGAAGAGGAAGGCTAGTACTTCTAGTGAGCAGCAAAATATAGTTGCAAGTATGTTCAAAGTGCATGCACAAGATGTGGGAGAGTCCTCCATTGCCAAATTTTTCTATGCCCATGCCATCCCATTCCATCTAGCACGTTCTCCCTACTTCAAACAAATGTTTAAAGATGTGGCAGTTGTTGGTACCTCGTTCACACCCCCTGGAGAAAATAAACTACACACTACAGTCCTTGACAAAGAATATTCTAAGGTGAGTGTGGTGATGGAGAACATGAGGCAGTGTTGGATTAGGATGGGCTGCTCTATTATCATGGATGGGTGGACCGATATTATCGGAAACTTATCAACATCATAGTCACATGTACAATTGGTTCATATTTCTTTAGAGCCATTGATTGTTCTGGGAAGCGCAAGGATGCAGAATTTCAATTTCATATTATGAGAGATGCCATAGAGGAGGTTGGGGCAACCAATGTTGTGTAGGTGGTCACTAATTCAGCATGTGAGTGCAAATTAGCAGATTTGATGGTTGAGAGTGCTTACAAGCACATCATTTGGACCTCCCGTGTTCATACGTTAAACAACACATTGAAAGACATAGGGAAGATAAATTGGGTGCACTATGTGGTTGTAGAGGCTAGAGACATTCAGATGTTTATTTGCAACCATCACACCTCACTTGCTCTCTTTAGGACATTTTCAAAGAAGGAATTTCTCAAGCTTGTAGAGACAAGGTATGCCAGCGACTTTATTTTGTTAGAGAGGATGCTTGAGGTGCAGGAGACTCTACAGTTGATGGGTGGTTAATTGAGAGTGGAATAGATGGTCTATGGTAAGCACTGTAGAAGGGATAAGCATCAAACACAAAATTATTGATGATACTTGGTGGTCCAATGTAAGGTAAAAAAAAATTGTTATTGATTGTTGATTTTATTAAAAAAAATTAAACTATGATTTTATTATTAATAATTTTTTATTTTCTAAGTTCTAACTTGTATAATGGCTTCTTTGATTGTCAGGAATAATTCTTGTCCAAGTTGAAATTCTGTTTTTTTGAAGAAAATTTTCAATCATGTGTATTTTCAACTGTATCTTGTATGGATTACTCGGCGATTAGACGGGAGAAAATCGTCTGCATATTGCCCACAAGAAAAAGCAAAACTTACTCGCCATGCAAAAAAAAATTGGCGATTTCTCGGCGATTAATCGCCGAGAATGTCAACAGAGGTTTAATCCCAATGTTACAAGACTCGCCTAAACTCGGCGAGTACTCGCGAGTCCCGAGGCAGGTGAGGCTGGGCGAGTCAAAATGACTCGGATGCCGAGTACTCGCTGGACTCGCCGGACTCGGCAGACTCGCCGGACTCGCCGAGTCTCGTGCCTCAGACTCGGGCATTTTAATTAATTTTTTTTTAAATCTTTCATTTACAATTTTTTTAATTAAATGGTGTGCGCCCGAGACCCTGCGAGGGGCACTACCCCTCAACCCCACTGGGGGCGCTGCCCCCAGACCCCTGCAAGGGGCGTTGCCCCTTGACCCCACTGGGGGCGCTGCCCCTAGACCCCCACAAGGGGCGCTGCCCCTCAACCCCATTGGGGTGTTTCCCCCAAACCCTCATCAAACTATAGGTCTAAGCATGTTATAGGCCAATGATGAATCATGATCATAAAACCTACAAAATACATATCCCCTGTTGCAAATCTTTGCATCTTTCACAGTCAAAGCCATAATCAAGGATTATCTTGTTCCATACATTAGACAACAAAACATGTAGTCTTGAAGGCTACAATAAAATTTTAATAATAAATTCCTCACTTGAATATACATACCAATCATTGAGACGCAAGCAAATATCATGGCTACATCATCATCTAGGACCTATCTTAGACACTACCGCATGACTTGTCGTGATGTTGGGATGAGTAATCCAAGCTCTTCTGAGCCATAGACTTATATTTTTAGTTTTGATATTTGTTTTGATGCCACGGATTTCATATTCCATGTGTTTTGTATACATTTGACAATATTTATATATCTGAATGTGTTATTTCCTTCAACTAAAATTTGCGTTTATACTTATGTGATCGATAGATGTTTGTGTATAGGATCATAGTAGTTTCTATTTCATGATGCTATTGTGTATTTGAGGTTTATTTACTAAAGGGTGCATGAAACAAGCTTTAAATCCTTAAAAATCTCTAAATTTCTTGGGTTTTTCTATTTGCCGAGTCTTTGCCGAGTCTTGGGCGAGTCTGGGCTCCGAGTCCGAGTCCGAGTCAAAAATCGGCTTGCCGAGTCCGAGGCGAGTCCGAGTCTTGTAACACTGTTTAATCCACATCATTACTGCACATACCCAAAGCATAATACAAATATCAATTTTGGTCAGAAAGGATTAAAGACAATTGGTTAGAACAGATCTAAGACACTGATAAGATCCAATTGGTTAGGCCAGTTAAAAGACACAATACTAACTTAGTTGTTTTCTTAGAATAGCTGATTTTTTACTCAGCCAAAATGGAAGCACTCAATTGCCTAATCCAACATTTTCCAGAGCATCTTTCCTTTTGCAGCAAATTAACGTTCATCATTATATAAGCTACAGAGTTGACATCAATATCCAGTCATCATCAAATTCTTCTAACAAACAATTCTCTTTAGTAACTCATTCAAGGTGCAAAGAGCTCAAAATATTTCCTCCAAACCTTATTCTTTCAGCATGCTCTAACAGAAAATAAATATTATTCTAAGTGTTATAGGATTATCTATGGACTTGAACTAGAAAATGCAAACCAGCATAAAATATTTTAAAGAAAGGTATACCTTTACTAAACGAACCAGTGCATCACGGACTCCATCTCTTGTAATAACTGGGCCTTGATTCAATGTTGAAGCTGAAGCCAGAGATTGGGAAGGAGCGGGAGGAGGAAAGGGTTGCAGTAGTGGTGCACCAAGTGAAGGCTGAAGAGATGCAAGAGGATTAATAGGAGGAGCCATTGGTGCAGAGGGAAGTGATAATGGCATCGATGTAGATAAAAGTGGTGGTGGTACAAAGAATGAAGGTTTGACAAGAGTAGCATGACTACCACTGTTCACTTCAGATATGTCTAATGGACGAGCAGTCATGGGGACTAAAGATACTGATGAAGCAGGCAATGGAGGAGATGGTGCTGGCATTGGAGGTAGACTAGGAGAAGCCACTGATGACGAACCAGCTGGCAGAGAGTGCACCATGGTTGAAGGCCTCATAGATGTTGAGGATGACAGTTCTTGGCGATTGTTTAAATGTAATGATGCCTGCAAATTTTACAATAAATCAAATATACAGTATTACCCTCTAAAATAATAACAAGCATTGCACGCAACATCATAAAACATAAATAACAGTAACAGAAAAAATTAAAATGAGATATATAAGTTTGCTTTCCAGATTATTACAGTTGGAAAATATATGAGATCGAAGGACACAGCCAACTCTAGAGAAATTTTAGCTTCTCTTTCTTATAGCTAATCAAGCATGCATAAATCAATGTGGCTTATTACAATAATCAAAAAAATTATCCCATGAATCAACCAAATAATGCTATGTTAGTATTTTTAAATATAGATCAACATTATATTAGACAATGCCAGGTTGCCTACTAACAGGAAAATATAGACAAAAAACAAATATTTTACATTAGATATTCACTTTTCTTCTCAGGCCAAAACCCAAAAGCGTAGTACAAAGAACACTTCTACTTACTCAAAAATTTAAAACTAGAACTACTGCTATTTCACACTCCTAGCATTCTCATTCTACTCATTGATAATAATATTCGTTATATGAATATCTGGTAGCGTATCCATTCTTCTCTGAGAAGATACACAAAAACAGTCACTTTTGTTGAACCAATATACTATCTTTAAGAGGGTAAAGGGCTTCATGCATGAAGATCTTCCACTCCTCTGCTAGACCCAGCCTCGAGTTCCTTCCCATCTCAACCATTCCATCCACTAGAGGCAGCTTGTGCTTGTGAAGGCATGATTGGGGAGACATGCCCAAGCTCTTAACCACCCCCACTACCAGAGACCACTCTAGAACCCCTAGGCCAAAAAGGCATGATGTTTGTAGGGGTCACAGATGCATACCATTGTACATTTCATAGATAAGCTTAGGGTCGTTCTTAAAATTGTTAACTTCCACTCTTGAGATGTTCTTGAAAAATTGTGAGGTAGAGTAACTGCTGGAAATGTAGGTAGAAGTTGAGGGGCAGTGTATTAAGGAAACCCAGGGACAAATCAGATAGCTCCTCAAGAGTATTAACTTGTGGATGTGATTGCTTAGGGAAGATAGGGGTCTTGGAGGGAAAACCTCCCATAGCAAATAACCCAAACCAGACCACAAAAGGATGGATTTGCAACTTAGTGGATCTGCACTCCTGAGTTTGATGAGCATTCACCTAGCACCTTCTGGTTTACTACCAAGAACAAGAGGGCTTCCCCATTATGAATTTTGATAAGAGCCCTACTCTTCCCCACTACCAAGGGCATATCTTATGAGTTAAGAATATTAATGTGGGGCTGCATGTTGACATAAACCTTGGATTTCCTGTGTTACATGGGGATGCGTCCCCTGCTCCAAAACCCACTGCCCCCGTCCCCTGCCATCCCCGGGACGGGAGGAAGCAAAGGGGACATCCCCCAGCTGTCCCCGAAACAGCCCAACTAGAAGGAAACGGGACGAAACGTCCCCTGCCCTTTGGGGGCGTTTCCCTGTCCCTGGTATGGATGGGGGACGTTGGAAACATCCCTCATCATACCGGGGACGGTTAGTGGTCAAGGAGCTTCCTGGGTTAAAAAAACATTTAAATTTTTAATTTTTCAATATTTCATCCTCCTTTCGAAGGTGATTTTTGAGTTTGGGCTGTTTGACATTTTATCAAACACTTAGCATGCAAAGTGACTGAGTTTTGATTTCTGAATGTTTCGTGTTTGATTGAATTTTAATGCCAAATCATTTGCATAAAACATAGAAATGATAACTGCTATCATAACATCAACAAATATGAAACATTCAACCTCAAATCTGATTTTATTTGCACTATATCAAGTCTGAATACATTGCATTACAGGTCTGATATAAGTCTGATTTGATTACAGCAGTAGACATTTCCTTCAAAATCTAATTTATATCGATTCCCAATGAAATACAAACATACCTAGATCATTGGCTACAATAATAAGTTTAATGACATTTATTGTGCTGTTATGCTACTGCTCTCGCGATTTATTTAAATATTAATATTGTTGTTATCAATTATTAATTTATTGACATATCTCTCTCTTTCCCTCTCTCTTTCTCTTTAATATATTAATAAATTTTGAAAAAATCATATATATATATATATATATATGTATGTATGTATTTTGTCGCTGTCCCCTACCGTCCCCTAAAAATGGCCCCCTAAGAAACGTCACAGAAACGCGTCCCCCCGTCCCCAAAATGCCGTGGAATATAGTGGATTTCCTTTTATAACCCATGGCATTAATTGTTGTAGTACATGGGCAATTACAAAAAAGAAGTGATTCTATTTGTAGCAATGCATCCTTAGTCTTGAGCTTCATTTGAGACATGTAGATAGTGTTCCACGGGGTTTCGAGGATGAGGACGCATGGTCTAAGTTTGGGGGCGGCGGGGAGACAACGAGGGGGAGCGGTGCACTGAAATACATATAGTACTTGAAAAATTAGTTATAAAAAGATGTATAGCTGTAGAAGCCTAAGGAATGAGTAAAGATTAAAGTTTAAACATATTGCAATGGTTTCTTTGAACTAGTGAACATTGAAAATCAAAATGAAAATATACTTAATAGACATTGGAACGAGAACTAGATGTTGTTGGTGTGAATAAATGTCTTGTACCTAGTTAATTCATTCACTAGGTAATTAGGGGACATATTCACATGTTAAGTTTACTTAAGATATAAAATTCTTTCTAGAAGTCTTCGTTGGTTTTTCTAGAACTTATCTTATCTAGCTAGTATTGCTTGATTCCTAGGTAGTTAGTTTGTTAGTTGTCTCATGTTATAGGATTAAGACACTTGTCATGATCTTGTCTAATCCTATCTCTCTGCCTTGCCTTTATAAGCAAGGCATCTCATGTCAATTTGCATTCAACCAATATTCAACCATTATTCAATATTGCCTTGTTGAAGCAAGCTTTCTTGCCATTCTCTCTCTCGTGGAAGATATTTTGGTCTAGCAACTGTTCCCAGGGGTGTTGGGGAGTCACCATTTACTCCCACAGATGTTTCATAATTTGAATTTCATAATCATGATTCATAATTACAATCAACAATGTTCAAACTTCAAACTTCAAAAATGCCCGCACTCACTGTATCCCACGAGATGACATCTCTTTGAGGCATTCAGTCTAACAGGTCACGTGCCTTGCCTGTGCTCGCACATTTTTCAGGGTTTGAACCCTCCTTGCCCATGCGGCTGCAACGTGAATTGGAGCTTTGGGATGGGTATCGACATCCAGCAAAGCATAAACAAAAATGAAACAAAAAAAGACCTACATACCTGTAACTTTCAATCGCCCGAACTCAAACACCCACGGCTCAGTCGTGTAAACAACAAAATGAAAATAGAAGAAAAAGTCAAAGGCATGGTCAATTTAGCCTTTTAGGCTTTTAAGAATACTTCAAAATTTCAAATTTATAATTTTTACTTTTGTTTTAAAAAAAAGAAATCATTTTTATTGCATTTTTTAAGGGGGGCACCTAGAAGTTTCTTGCAATTCAAGGGACGTTGAGAAGTCCCCTCGAGGGGGGGAACGTGTCCCCATGGAACACTACGACAAAGGGAATATTCTATGCATATTCACTAACATTAGCATGACATTAGTCGTACAAACAGCCACTCAACCCTAAACCATAACTTGGGCATATGGTATCGAAATCAGGCAAACGAGATATCATTAGAAAGTTGGTTTTGCATACTTTCCAGTGGTGCACGTCTCATCATCGGATTTTGCTACTAGTTCATTTTATTAAGTCAAATCATCATTTTATGCTTTTGAGCTCATAACTTTCCAACTATATCTCCAATTTTCACAATTCTTGCGATGTTGGAAAGGTGTTTCAGAGCTCCTCAGATCCATACATGCAATTTTTCCAGAATCTGCCCCAAGTACATTTTCTTCATTTTTTTGTGATTTTGTATTTTTGTCAATTACTTCAACGTCTTGGCACCTAGAAAGGATGTGTTTGCGTGAGGTGACTTCATTTTATCTGCTTTACATGCACTAGGGTTTTCAATCTTTAATTTTTTCTTTTGAAGAAGTATCATGAGTTTTTTTATTCATCCTTTTGTGGTCATCCTATAAAAGGATAACTATGAGTCATGGTGTCACGACATCCTGACACATCTCAGGTGGCTTGATCTTTTGTCTTATCTTTATGGACTCATACCTACACCAAACACACCAGGGAGTAGATCAGCATGGGGTATTATCAGTGATCATGTTGTAGGAGTGATTGGTTCTAGAGTTGATCATGACACTATGTGTGCTATATCAGACATTGATTGTCCCCACACACTTTGGACTCAACTTTGCTAGGATTGAGCTTGAACATCAAACCAAAACTTCCTCAAACAAAGCACATAGGGGCATCCATATATAGTGCTCCATTTTCAGTGAATGAAACAATCAGTTTTGATGTTTTATGTGCTCCCAAACGCAATAGCATGCTTAGAAATTCATCAAAACGTGATTAAACTTAATGTTTGTTGTGTTTCTAGATGCAATGGTGGGTTCAAATACTCGCCAAAATGCCGCAAAACATGTAAATCTGCAAAAATCAACACATAAACAAACCAAAAATTCAAAACTAGCCACCATCCCAATGCTCGATTTATCTTTTTCAAATGTTTATGGCTCTCAAGGTCATCTAAAGATGCAAGAGAAAAGCATATTGAGTTTTCAAGAAAAAAGAAAAAAAATATGCACACAAATTTGTTTCCTTGGGCCTCCCAAAAATGTACTACCCTTAGTCTATTGTCACTCTAATACCATGTGATATTTAGCTATGAAAGTAGCAAACCCAAGATCAAAAATGCCTAAGAATTAATCACACTAATTCAAAAGACCAAAACAACAGAATGACAATATTATATTCAAGAGGAAATATCCTCAACTACAAGATAGAATGGATGGAGAGCAAGAGATGCTCTAGAGGGAAGTATTTATAAGAAATACTATCATAAGAAAGGAAATGCACAAGATGGTGGAAGCACTCAACTAAGAAGCATGCTTAACCTACATTGTATATAAAGCTACGAAAATAAACTATATGCCTAGGAAATAAAAAATGCACAAACAAGGATCCTCCACCATCAAACTGTTGCTTGAGGTAAGTTTAGCTTGATATCCAAACAAAATTTATGCAAGATTCCAAATTTGTGTTTTCCAGAAAAGGAAGTGGCCTGGCTTACTTCCAAACAAATGGCAATTATTTGCAATGGGAATGATTCCTTAAGTAGATCCTTAACTTGGGCTTTAGTTTTTTACACACAGACAACCATGCAGGTTTAAGAGGACACTCAAATTGGCAAATGAAAATGATGCAATGAAAGTTCACAAGTTAGGACAACAGTTAATCTTACGACATTTTTCTATCTGAGAGTATCCGATACATTTTAGGGTTTAAGTGCTAGCATTGAACATGTTATAAGTGGAAGAAAATCATCTTGTTTGTTTCAGTTTTATTAAATTGTATTTTCGACTTAGATGAAGAGATTCTACCTCTAGTAGATGAGTTTAATACCAATATATTTGATCTTGTACTAAATTTATAATGCAAAACAAGAAAGATTTAGATAAACATAATATGATTTTGTGGCAGTGTCCTCATAAATTTCATTCTGATCAGTTATAATATTACTTTTCCAATAACCTCATAACGAGAGATATGGAAATACTGGTGCACACTGTTCTCCTTCAAAGTCCAAGACAAACAGCACTTGCCCACACTAATGAGGACAAGCCAAAGTAGAAAGACCTACACTAAAGAAACGCTCAAGCGGTTCTTCAGAAGAATCTGCAATGGTTCCATTGGATGATGTCGGCTCTAGAGGACCCTCTATAGTTGCTGATGTTGGAACTGACTCCAGCTCCTGAAACTCATTGCTGCAAAACAAAAATCAACACAACAAATTATTTAAATGAAATAATACATTTTCTCTCTTAAAAAAATATAAGAGATGACATCAGGTAAAACACAAGTTGCTGATTGGTCCACATGAAAATGCTTTAAAACAGAAAATAAAAGCAGGGAGGTATAGCTGCATACTGTATGGACAATATACACCAGTACAAAAGTTGTTGCATCAGAGTGCAAACAAATTTTCAATGAAAATGTTAAAATAACTTACACAAATGCATGCACAAATAATCTGGATGTGTATGAAAATTTGGATACTTTTGATGTGTAATACAGGATTGGTAATCACATTCTTTGTGGCTTTAAACAAAAAATAATAATTCAAAATTTGCATTTAAAAATCAGATGCCCTCAATTCCAGAAGAAATTTTATAGAATGCCTTCTAGTTTCATGTATCGGTTATGATATTTGATTTCATGTACATCATTTTACTACAGACAGAAGAAACTGGAAACTGACTACAAAGAACAAATTTTGCTGTGGTAAGGCCCGCTATTTTCTCCCCATAGCCAACCAAAAATCATACAGCAGTATAACTGTGACAAATTCAATTTAAAACCCCAAGTGCAAGACACATTTGGCAGATATTTAGAATCTCCATAAAATTATACATACAAACTGTTTAACAGAAGTAATTTCAAAAAAAGCAAAGGTTTCAAGCAATTTATCTGAAGTTTGATTACTGTAAATAGGACGGTTACTCTTCTCTCCTCAACATATGCAAACCATGTAAAATTGACAGTAGGAGAAATATTTTCTTAGATGCAAAGTGCAACCCATATTTTGCAACCATTTAATCTCTCTTTACAAACATTTACATCTAGACTCAAAATTATGACAGAATGCACCAATAAAATGCAAATTCTGAACCCTATGACATATCCAAGAAATTATAGTTTGAAGTTTCAAAATAGATAAACATAACCCTCAGTTACCCGTTCAGATTCGGGTTTGGGTTCGGATTTGGTTTTGAGGGTTCGGTTCACGGGTTCAATCAAAAAAAAATTGGGGTTGGGTTTGTTTTGGGTTCATCCATACAAAAACATATAAAAATAAGAAATATATACATATTTACAGCAGTATTAAGTTCAAAATACCACACGTAGCATCATATTGTATAGTAAACAAAACCACCATAAAAATAAAAAATATTAGAATGTCAATTAGTCAAACTCGAATGTCATGATATATATTATATATTAAAATTGACTACATTGCTACATTTCTCCTTGCAGGTAAGCATCAAATAACATCAGGGAAGATTATCCAATTGGATGACGATATTATAGATGAAGACTTATAGGCAAACTTAGAATCTTCGACTTAGAGAGTACTTGACAAATCAAATGAATTCAATGGGAATTCCCCCAGCGGGGTTGAGGGGCATACATCATTTTGCATTCATAAAAGACCCAAATTAAGACCTTGAAAGCCACGCAAACCTTCATGGCACACATCATTTTAGGGTTTAGGGGGCGAATGGCACTTTTTAGAGTAAAAAAATGTCAAAAAAAAAATTATTTGAAAAAGACGAAATTCGCTTGTTTTCCGAGGAAGCTAGCCAAACTCCCGCCATTTTCACCCAGGTTCATCCAGGACAGACCCACAAACTACGGGCAAGACCTTGCCCGAACCCACAAGGGACCTGATCAGACAAGACCTGGGCTGTCTAGGGGCCAGACCGGTAACATAGACATAACCCATGGCACAGCCACATGTAACTTCAAGACAATAAAGAAACATTGCATAAAAAGAAATAAGTCCATGAAATATATGATGCATATAAAATTCTATAGAAGATCCAAGGAAGATATAGTTTCTTATACAAAGACTTGGGTGAGTCCCATATCAGCTTCTTTACATCATATGAACCACAAGTGATGAGGCTTTACCTTCTTCAAGCAACTACCTTCAGAAGTCAAGCTCTATAAGGGATGTCCAGAATCACTATATTAATCCTAAGTTACCGGTTCGGGTTCGGGGACGGGTTCGGGTACGAGAACCAGGTACGTGGGTACGTGAAAAAAAAAATTAGGGGTTTGGGTACGTATGGGTACGTGTATATATATATATACAAAAAAATAAGAGAAATATACAGAATTGTAAAACTAAATCATTTCATAGTATGATACTTGATCATTGATCAATGCCAAATGCCAAAGATAAATATTAAATGTCAATTGATAGTTGAAAAATATTCAAATACGCCATATCAATGATATCAATTATGGAAATCATCACAATTACAGTATTACTGAATTACAAAATGTAGTTCATGAAAGTTGAAACATGATTCAATTTCAATGTTCATCAATCATCAAAAGGATTATCAAAAAAGTCATCTTGATTTGGATTTTCAGTGGCTTCAACTTCAAGATCATCATCATTTGAACCCAAAGCGGTTCCGCTTCCACTTCCAGCACCATGCATGTCATGATCATCATTATCATCCACATCATCCATAGTGGCTCTAGCAAGATCCTGAATGGTTGCATCCAAGTCAGCAGACTCGGGTGCTACATCCCAAAGCTTTGCTGCCCCCTCCTTGTATTGAGGTTCCTTACGTGACAGAAGACGCAAATTGGAATGAATATACACCAAGTCTTCAGCTCTTTTTGCAGCCAACCGGTTACGCTTCACTGAGTGGATAAAGGAGTATGTACTCCAATTCCGTTCAGCAGCAGAAGAGCTTGCAACCTAGAGAGAAAACCAACAAAATTAAAAATTAAAAATGCAAGATAAATTCAAGAATATTAAGTGTTAAATTCTACAATACAAGTGGCAAAAAAAAAAAACTTACTTGTGAGAGGATCTTGATTGCAAGAGGTTGGAGGTACATATAAACTTGACCATGGAGGTACCACCATGTAATAGCATCCATTTTGTATTGGTCTTTGACAATAAAAGGGCTAAGATTTTTTCCTATGATAAACATTCCAAATTCTTTCATAACACTTGTCTCCATTTCTGGATCACTGAAGAGTCTCTTAAATGCACTCTTATACCCTCTAGCAACTTCAAGATCTCTATATGGCGGTATTCTCCCTGGGATAGAAAGTACTTCTCTAGTATAGTACCTTGGAGATAGGGCATATGCAAGGAGGTGCAATGGTGTTGTCATCTTGTTCCAACGATGAAGAACGATTGCTTCCACCCTTTTGTAAAGGGTGTCTTCAGGATCATTCTCTCTCTTTTGTATTTCAATTTTTATTTTCTCCAACATTGTGTCCATGCTATCATAGACATCCCCCAAGCATGGTTCATCTGTATCAGCAAACCGAAGCATAGACATGATAGGTTCGGTCATCTCCAATACATAATTCACACGATCCCACCAATTGTCATCCAAGATCAATGCCTTGACCTTTTGGGCCCTCTCTGAATTTGATTGCTTCCATATACCCCATTGGTTGCTAATAACCATTTGACTCAATGCCTCTTTCACCTTCACAAGTCGTCTCAGAACAATTGTGTGAGATGCAAATCGGGTCTCAGCAACCTAAGAACATGTAAATAACTAAATAAGTTAAAAAAAAAATTATTCAATTATGTAAAACATGACATAAATGAAACTAAATAAATAATAAATTAAATTTACCTTCAACAATTCCAATCTTGAAAAAATTCTGAAAATTGCTTGTGACATATGGTGGTTTGTCACAAACATCTGGATCTCCTCGGCCTCCTGGTATATTTCTTTCACCCACTCTATTTGGTTTCCAATTGCTTGCATCACCAAATTGAGGGAGTGTACGGTGCAAGGTGTCCAAAAGATGTGCTCATATCTAGCCTCTACCAAAGCACCTGCAGCCCTGCAAACTTTTGCATTGTCCGTAATTACTTGGACAACATTTTCATCACCCACCATCTCTATGGAGTCAATGAGAATCCTGGAAATGAACTCTTCATCTTTCACTTCCCCTTCACAATCAACTGCCTTCAAAAACATTGCCCCCTTGGGGGACACTGCAATAACATTGATCAATGGACGGTTTTTGCAATCTTTCCATCCATCGGAAACAATAGATACACCTGTTTCAATCCAAGAATCTCTAATTGGTTTTAGTTGGGCCTCTAAAGATTTTTTCTCTCTTTGCAATAAGGTGGTACGCACCTTTTCAAACCCAGGACTTGTGAAACCAGGAGGTGCACTATTTATTGCTGACACCATGTCCCGCCAATATGGTGATCTCACCAAGTTGAATGGAAGACCATTGGCATAGAGGCAACGTGCAATTTTTTCTTCAGCAATATCTCTTGCCTCCATTTTAAATGCCCTCTCCAATGGACCTCTCTTGCGGGTGGTGATTTGTTGTTCATCTTCATCTTCCTCTTCCATAGAGGGCATAGGCAAGAAGGGATGTCTGGAGGCCCTAACTGCCTAAGAGGGTAATGTTGGTGTTTCTTTCTTTCCGGAAGAATAACTACTTTCTTTTCCTTTTGCAATTGATTTGTCAGCATCTTCTTGTTCTTTTATAAATTCTGTTATTTGTACAGAAGACAACCCCTTCTTATTTGGGCCCACACACATATTAATCCCTTTGCCACTAGGGCCCATAAAATGAAGTTTCACTCGGTAATAGGAGCTATTATATTGTGCATTGCATAAATTACACTTCCAAACAAAACCCCCACCTCCAGGAATTTGTGAAATTCTTGTGGTATGTGCCCATAAAGGAGATCCTCTCTCAATTTTGAACTTTTGACTTCCCTCCCCACCCACTGAACTTTGACTACTGGCCATTGTTGAATCTATAAAAAAATGAAAAAAAAATAAACAAATTTGAAAAAATTCTTCTCAAACTTGAAAAAATTCCATCAAAAACTAAGAAACTTGAAAAAATAGTTCAAAAGATCAAAGAATAGGGTTTAAATGCATACCTTAAACACTTAAATCTCCTTTGTAGAAGCTATTTGGCACTCCACAATCGATCTCCTTCGAATACAATCACCTCCCTTCAAAATGCCAAGATGTAGAGAAAATATGGTGAGAGCAAAATGAGAAGTAGAAATGAAATGTTTTAGTGTTGAAAGGCCTCATATTGGGCCGGATTAGGGTTAGGAAACAAAATAAAATTAAAAAAAATGCTTTTTATTTATGTTTGGGCGAACTTTATTAATTCTAAGCCGTGGGTTCTTGGAGGTACGCCCGGGTACGTGCCTGGTACCTTCGGGTCCACACACCAATCAGATCTCTAGACAATTTCAGCCATTGTTGTGTCAAGTGTTGATTGTTTAATGGAGTGACTATCACAAAATGTGATAAATATGTCAAACAGCATGCTTCTCACCAGTAACTTAGAATTTCTATTCCTACACCCTACATATTGAGCCAGCTGCCCTCACCTATTGACCATACATACTACAGGGGTAGGATGCATATCACTAATCTTTCTTTATAGTTTACACCTAGTGGATAGTCAATCATGGATGTTAGGAGAGGCACCAAGAATACACTGCTTCCTCCTAGGATTGTGAAGTTGGATCCTCTGAGAACATCTGAACCCAATGGGGTGATTGACAAGGGTATGGGCTCCAACATCCTAACTCTAATGCATACCAGATTGTTGATCTCCAATAAACCCTTTCTCTTGTCTTTTGACAAGGTACCTTCCTTTCATGGGATTGGTTTGTACTTTGACTTTTGTACATACTAGCTTGGCTAGAGTTAATCTATTTGACTCTACTCCCTCTTATTTGGTTCTATCACTTCATAAATTCAGTTTTAAATAAAAAATAATTAAGCACTCCCAGTTACCTATTATAACTTCTATTTTTCAGTCCTAAAGACATGATATAATTGTTTCCTTTTCTTCACTCTTGATTTCCTTGAAAACCTTCCAACAAGCCAGGTGAGTCAAAACATTAGGTAGAAAGGTAGACAGTGGATTGAAAACACATGGGCATAGAAAAGTGTCAGGGAATAAAATTTGAAGAACAAATCAAAAAGCATCTGCATTGATTTCCTCAAGGCACTGCTTAAAAATTAAAACATCATCATCCTATCCTTGTAGCGTCTAGACTCACTGAACTAGCAAGATTTGTTCCTTTTTCCATGGTACACAAAACAGAACACATTGTATATATTATATTCTTAAAAAAGATTGAATTGCCTCAAATGATGGCCTTCCAAAAAGCATATACGTGATAATGACCCCCAAGTCCACTAGAAAGTAGAAAAGCCTAGAAAGACCTCATCAAAATGAGTAAAACTTAACTAAAATTCAAAATAGTAATATAAGATGATGAAAATTTGGTAAATAATGAGATACATATATTGACAGAAGAGCCTTGCTCTTATGGAATTTACAAACCCTACAAATTAGGGACTAGCAGTAGTTAACTAACACTACAAACAGTTAACTATACACTACGAATAGTTACAAACAGATAACTAAGAGTTACAAATAGTTACAAAGGATAGTGACCATTAATAGGTAATATATAATTTTAATACCCTCCCTTAATGGTCGATCTTATCAACTACACCAAGAAGCCCCCTAAATTTGACAAACTTATCCGGGCTCAAAGACTTGGTGAGAATATCTACAGTCTAATCCTCTGTCAGAACATACTGCAATTGTCTGGATCCGTCTTCGACAAGCTAGCAGATTAAGTGACAATGAAGATCAACATGCTTTGTCCGTCATGGAAGACTAGATTCTTGGCGAGTTTCAACACCCCTTGATTGTCGCAATATAAAGGAGAAGGTCCTGCTTGAGACATTTGCATGTCCAAGAGCATCCTTCGAAGCCAAACTGCCTCACAAGCTGCTTTAACAGCTCCACAATATTCTGCTTCGGTCGAGGAGAGAGCCACTGCCTGTCGCTTCTTGTTGGTCCATGTAAGTGCACCTGTACCCAAACTAAATACATGCCCTGAAGTAGACTTTTTGTCATCAACAAAACCTACCCAATCTGAGTCTATATAACCAATCAGCTTTGGATCTTTGCACCTCCCATATAAAATGCCAAGGTCAAAAGTGTCTTTCACATATCTCAACACACACTTTGTTGCAACCCAATGTTCAGCTTTAGGGGCTAACATGAAGTGAGAGATGTAGCTCACTGCAAAGCTAAGGTCAGGTCTAGTTGCAGCGAGATAGATGAGGCTGCCCACAAGTTGCCTGAATTTTGATTTGTTCTGCACGGGTGAATCCAACTGAGCTGATAACTTCAGCCCTCTCTCCATAGGTGTAAATGTTGGTTTGCAATCTATCATCCGGAACTTGTCCAACAAGCTCTCGGCATACTTCAACTGTGAAATGAAGGTACTACCGGTAGACTGCCAAACCTCTATACCGAGACAATAATGGAGGAGTCCCAAATCTGTCATGTCAAATGATTGACTGAGATTATGTTTGATCTCCTCAATTAGATGATTTGAACTGCCAGTAATGATTAAGTCATCAATATAGACAACTAGGAACAAGATATCATTATCAATCTGACTGACATACAGATTAGAGTCAGAAGGACTTTGCTTAAGGCCATGATCAATAAGGTACTGATCAATCTTCATGAACCAAGCCCGTGGTGCTTGCTTAAGACCGTAGAGTGCTTTCACCAATTTGCATACCTAGTGTTCTTTACCAGCAACCTTGAAACCAGGAGGTTGCGTCATGTAAACTTCTTCCTACAAATTACCATTGAGGAAGGCACTCTTTACGTCCATTTGATGGACTTTCCATCCAAACTGAGCTGCTATCAAGAGGACAAGCCGAATGGTACTCATATTGGCTATAGGAGCAAAAGTCTCCTCATAGTCAATGCCCTCTTGCTGTGAAAACCCTTTGGCTACCAACCTAGCCTTGTATTTATCAAGGATTCCATCAACCTTATACTTAACCTTATAAACCCATTTGCAGCCTATGGGTTTCCTCCCATGTGGAAGATCTGAAAGCTCCCAAGTGTGATTTTGCATGAGACTATGGTGTTCAACTGTCATAGCCTGTTCCCACTCAAGTGTGCCTTTAGCCTTTGTATATGTTTGAGGCTCTGAAATGCTATGAAGGTTGGCCATAAGAGAAAAAATCACTGTATTTTGTTGTTTGCTCTTATTCCGAGCAGATCTACCCTCCAATAACTCATCATCATGAAGAGCACCAATCGCCAAAGCCCACCATTAGGCCGAAGAGTAGATGAACCAGTATCAGAAAGGGGGGCCGGTGGTGGAAGTTGTTGCTGAGGTGCCTACACCTTTGTGGAATCCCTCTCATAAAGTGGACCAAGTGAAAGATAAACACCCAAATCAAAATATTTTTGAGGCTGAGCCTCAGAACAAACAGGAGAAGATTGTAGAAGAGCCCACAATTCTCATCAACCACGACATCACGACTAAAGAGTAGACGATCAATGTCTACATCTATCAGTCTGTATGCCTTATGGCTCTCACTATAACCTGTAAACATGAGTTTCTGGCTCTTGGAATCCAACTTAGTGCATTGAGCATCAAGAATCCAAACATGAGCAGTGGAGCCAAAAACCTTCAGGTGACTAATGTTCGGCTTACATCCAGACCAGGCTTCTTCAGGAGTCATCTTCTTCACAGCTTGAGTAGGAGATCTGTTCAGAAGATAAATAGCAGTATACACTACTTCAGCCCAAAACTTCTTAAGAACATGTCTATGCTCCAACATAGAACGTGCCATTTTAGTAATGGTGTGATTGCGACGCTCGACTACACCATTTTGTTGAGGGGTGTAAGGTGTGGTGAATTGGCGTTTTATGCCATGTGTAGCACAGAATGTGGAGAAATCTTTGGAACAAAATTCCCCCCCATTATCAGACCTAAGAGTAATAATAGAAGAACCAGACTCTTTTTCTACCAAGGCCTTAAATTGCTGAAATATGCTAAACACCTCTGATTTAAGCTTCAAAAAATACACCCACATCTTTTTGCTGAAATCATCAACAAAAAGCAAAAAATACCTGGATCTAGTAACGGAAGGCGTGTGCATTGGACCACATACATCAACATGGACCAACTATAAAACCCTGGAAGCCCGCCATGAGTCGCCATCGGAGAAAGGAGTCCGATGTTGCTTTTCAGCCTGACAAGCCTCGCAAAATCCATGAGTTTGAGTCTAAATCACAGGTAGACCACCAACAAGATCATTTCATGATAACTGAGAGAGATAGTGCATGTTCAGGTGCCCATAATGTTGATGCCAGAGACTACTAATACAACTACTCCTGGCTGCCATAGCGTGCTCTTGAGAATCACCAGAATCAACAAGTCTATAAAGACCATGATCCTCAAGTCCCTGAATGACTGTAGTCCATGTCTCTCTATCAATAATACTACATGTATGCATACTGAAGATGATGTCCAACTAAGGAGAGTGAGTCATAATCTGACTTATAGAAAGTAAGTTCAACTCCATGCCAAGTACAAAGTATACATCGAGAAATACCAAATTTCTCCCACCAGACTGAATCTGAACGTTGCCCTTTCCGACAACAATATACTCTTCCCCTACAAAGATAACTGAATCTCTAAAAGGCGTGTACTGAATGAACCAAATCCTGATGCGTGAAATGGCGTCAAGCACCAAAGTCAATGTACCAAGTAAAAGTGTTTACAAGATCTGTAGGACTCTTTGCCATGAATGCAAAGAAGGCAAACTCCTTCTACTTAGTGTGCTCCGCCACATGTGCTTTCGGTCTAGACTCTCCTTGCTTGCCTTGTTCAGAGGCCAAGCGTTTTCGACAATCCTTCTTCATGTGGCCAAACTTGTGACAATAATTGTACTAAATATTCTTTGACTTCGAAGAATCTAAATATTGCCCCTGATTGTGTTGCTGAAAAGACGAAGGCTTGCCTTTATTCTTCTGAAAGGTCTTTGAAGGGAATGCCTACACTGAAAAGGATGAAGTGGCACTAGTACCAAACTGTTGTTTCCAACAATCCTACTGCAGAAGCTTGTTGCAGAGATATGGAAACATCAAGTCAACATTAGTCGTTGTAATGTTGAGCGTCTCAATAAAGTGCTCATACGAATATGGTAGACTCTTTAGAGTGATCACCACCATATCTTCTTCCTCCATCTTCCAACCAATAGCCCTGAGCTGATCTCGAATGTCCTTGATCCTGATCAAGTGTGCCTGCAAAGGTGTATTCTCATCCATGACGATGGAAAACAACATGTTCTTCAAAAAGAACGCATGACTCTTGTCAGAAGTCTCATGAAGATCTTTCAGAAGATCCCAAATCTCCTTCGTTGATTTACCTGAAGGAACCTAAGGTAACTGGTCATCAATGACTGATAACTTTATGAGCATAACGGCTTCCCGATTCTACTCATCAAACTTCTCCTAATCCTTATCAAATATGAGAGGTCGTGTCTTGGTGCCCAGAACAATCTGGTCAAAACATCGATACTCAAATATCGTCATCATACGCTGCTTCCATGTGTTGTAGTTGCAGCCGTTGAACTTCTGACTGTTATCCAACATGATGTTGGTCAAAGAGGCCATGCTTCACGAATTTCAAGGCACAAAGAATTTTTGGAAATTGAAAACACGAAACCCTAGGTACAAAAAAATACCTGAAAGGGTGAATGTGTAGAAGATGCCCTAGCAGCTAGTGTACGAAATACGAATTTCCAAATCCCTGGGAAATAGCAAAAAAATAGTTGAAAACCCAATAACCCTAGGTCACAGCACAAAATTCAAAAAAATTTGCAGATATATTCAAAAACAGCTGAAAATTTTTGATAAAAGCATGCCCTAGTCATGGGTCACGCGGCACAGCAAAAAAACGTGTCACTCAAAATCGCAGTGCTCAAAAATTAGGAACTAGGAAACCCTAAGTCACAACTTTGCAAAGATATCTGCCAAAAAAAAATCACGCGGGTCGCACGGCAAGTCGTCACGCACGCAGTAAAAAAAAACAACGAAAAATGCGTCGAAAGTTGAAGAAATTTCCAAAAAATAATGTCACAGCCAAAAACTCAAAACAAGCACCAAAATACCCTTCAAAAATCCACCCAAAAAATGCCAAAAAAACGTGCCGAAGATGCACGAAATCGTGCCCAAAAATTATCATGAAATGGCGTTGAAAAACTCATAAAGGTGTCTGAAAAATCCGTGAAACCCTTCAACCTGCTCTAATAATGTGCCCTAAAAAAACTCGCCAAGAAAAAAGTTGACGAAATAAAGTCACGAATTTGAAATCCATAAACCCTGAAAAAAATCAGAATTTGTGTCTCACTACCCTTGCTCGGATACCATGTAAATTTGGTAAATAATGAGATACATATATTGACAGAAGAGCCTTGCTCTTATAGAATTTACAAACCCTACAAATTAGGGAGTAGCAGTAGTTAACTAACACTACAAACAATTAACTATACACTACAAATAGTTGCAAACAAATAACTAAGAGTTACAAATAGTTACAAAGGATAGTGACCATTAATAGGTAATATGTAATTTTAATAGATGAATACTTCAAATACAAAAAAACAAGAAGAGGGACCAAATAAACAAGTGACTTATTCAAATAATGGAATGTCGAGATTCCACAAAAAATCAAGACAAATGCTTTTGGTACAGAAACTAGCTTGCACAGAGTGACAAAACAATAATAGCACACATTCATTCATTGTCAAATGGGATGAGCACAAGTGGTAAAAGTAAATTGGTTTCTGCACAGAATCTCTGGGTTGAAACCCTAGAATATATGATAAAATGTTCAAAGCAGGTAAAATATCGCATCCAACACACCGTATGTAGTGCAGTTGAGCCCAGGTGCAAGGTGATTTGATGAGAGAGAACCAGGATACCACTCAATCATAAAATCTATGGTGAAGGTTGCCACAAAAAAGGGTGAATTTCAAATTCCAAAAACCCACACATTCAAGCACCACAATGTTCCCTTTAAAGGCTATTTCAGGATCCAATACACTCACAACTATCGGCATGAACCTCCAAAACATCTAAGGAAAAATATGTTATTGCACCAAATGCTTGAGAGAATGCAATAAGATGAATGAAAGCAGAAAAAAAAGGAAAGAGTATGGACAAAACCTAGATGTTACCAAAGTTATGATAGAAAACTTCAATCTCTTGAATTTGGATCTCAGTTTCAACCCAAACATTTTTCTATGAACGAGAAGATGCACAAAACTCTCCCCAAGATCCTATGTGACTTTCAACATATCAAAATAAGTAATTAAGGTAGCTTATAAATTACAACAAGCTCAACTTGTCAAAACACCTAGTCATCGGTAGTAACTACCTTGAGACACCATCATCACAATCTGACTACATTCTTCCAAGTTATGCAGATGTCAAAGAATTGGAAAAAGAATCACACAACCCTTCAATAAAACAAAAAACAAGTTGACAAAAAATAATTAGAATAATATCTTAACAAATGGGAAAATAAAAACTATTCAATAAGCAACCTAAGAGTCTTGCATAGGTTGCAAGAGAATCAAAACTTGTAGAGTACAATGAGTTTCCAAAGATATTATAGCAAAAAACAAAGATAACATGTAAATCAACTGCATCCATCTTCAAGCTAATGGAATCAAGCTTTAAACGATTACTCAAAAGAGAAAATCAAATCAAGACGGAAGAAATTCATAAGCAGGTCCCACCAGATCACTATGTTTCCTTAAGGCTGAATACACTACTGAGTAAATATTTGATGCGATGTTTCTAGAAGCGGGTATAACCATTGGGACACAAGGGTAATCCTAATGACCCCTCAATCACCTCTAGAGTCTAGAGATGAATGATGATGTACACAAGACAAGTGGAAAACCACCTATACCTGATCAAAAGTAATACATAGGCCATCCTAGCAAAGTTTATGAATGAAATAAGGGCATAAATTTAGGTGCATTTATTGGACTAGATAGCTGATTTGTAAAGGAAAGTTGAAAAACAAAACATATAAATACCACACTTAACTTTCATGTTTACAGCTAAGTTGTTGAATCGGGTACGAGGACGGGTACGGGTACGGGTATGGGTACGTGGGTATGATACGCAAGTACGCAAATTTTTGGGGAGGGGTTGGGTACGGGTACGTATATATATATACAATAGAATATCAATATATTTATATTATTATATTAATAATAAATATTATATATAGACTATATATAATTATAATTTAATAATATATTATATTATATTTAGTTTTACTATTTTAATTCAATAATTATATTATTATTATTTAGTTTTACTATTTAGTATTATTATATTAATAATACTTATTATATATAATTTAGTATTATTATATTAATAATACTTATTATATATAATTATATTTAATAATATAATATGTTGTATTTAATTTTACTATTTTAATTCAATCATATAAATAAAATATTAATTTTTTTAAAATTATTATATTTAATATACTATTTAATAAATTATAAATTTTCTATATTTTAAAAATTTATATATCATTATATTTTATTTTATTTAATAATATACTCATACATATAAGTTTATTATATTAAATATTTAGTTATTGATATCTATTCTTTTATCTTCCGTGTCGATTCTCTACAATGGGGAATAAGCGGCACCTATTCGAATCATCGACGGCAATGTATGTGCTCGACCGAGCCAAACGGCAGATGCAATCTATGTTATTTCCATCTAATGAAGCGTTGAAGATTAGCAGGACACGGCAGAAGGTAGTTCGCAGCAAGAATATATTTAAAGAAAACTTTGAATCATCACTCCACGTTTGCGTGCATCCTATTCACGTCCATTTAGGGTTTTTTTTTCCCGAAAGGAGGATAACTAACGTTTGGATTCGCCCTATAATCGTTTTGAAAACCCTAGAATCACGTAGGCATGAAAAGTGTTTGGCAAAATCATTTTGGTGGAAAAATATCGAACCCTAAACGATTCTAAGGCGTTTCAGTGTTGATTCCGATTCCGGTACGTTTCATATTTGGAATCGGCAGGTAAATCGGACGATTCGGTAACGTAGGTTTACAATGATCATTTTTTATTAAATATATTAAATAATATAATGGTCATCTTAGTTAGGTTAGATAGTTTCTATTTTTGTCTTTTGTTTACGTTTGTTTCTTTTAGAAACATTGTCTTTGTAAATCTATTTAAGGAGCCTTCATCTCCTTTGTTATTACATCGAATATTTACCAATCTTCTTTGTTATATGGTATCAAAGCGGGTCGATGGGGTTTCATAAAATTTGCCGAATTTTTTTAATAAAAAAAAATCGTAGCCCTTTTCTACCTAGAATTTATTTCCAGAAGTTTTCGAGGGTCTCTTTGTCTTGGAATTCCATTTTCTATTTGCAGAAATTTCTGACAGATTTTGTCTGAAAGTTCAAGGGTTTTTGTAGAAGAAAATCATATTTTTTTTAAAGAAGAAGAAATTTTGTGGGCGAAGATTAACAAATCGTGTTTATGCAGAGTTCATGGGCTTCAAGTTTTGTTGCCTGGTTTCTGTGAGTGCCGTTTTTCTCCAAGAAAAATCACGACATAATTTTTTGCGACTTCTGGTTCTTTCTTTGGGCGTTTTCTCATGTTCTGTGTGTTTCTTTTTTTGCGACTTTTTGCAGTTTTCTGGCATCTTTTCTAGGCATGACTGTGCCCTCTATTGGCACAAATTTCTGGACACAATTTGACTTTTTGCTGGGTGTGTTTCTTGTCAAGGAATTTTGAGATTTTTTTTCTGGCATCAATTTTGTGGTTTTCGTCTCTTTCTGAGCACCCTTTTGTGATGGGTTATGTCCTCTATCAGTGTTTGAAGATGCTGCTTTTTGTCAGGTCTGTGAAAATAAAAATCGTGGTTTGTTGTGGGTTTTCTAATTTTTCTCCATAAAACATTAGTGGTGGGCTTTAATATTTTTGTCCCTTAAAAAAAAACCTGTGCTGGGTTTTCTAATTTTTTGCCATAAAAAGTTAGTGATGGGTTTTAATATTTTTGTCCCTTAAAAAAAATCTGTGCTTGCTTTTCTAATTTTTCGCCATAAAAAATTAGTGATAGGTTTTAATAATTTTTCTCCTTAAAAAATTCAGTTTGGTTTTCTAAATTTTTTGCCTGAAAAAATCATGAGAAGGTTTATAATTTTTTCCTCAAAAATTAAGGGTTTGCTCTTGTGAAGGTTTCCGCAGTTCGGGAGGGTTCTCTGGTTTCCATGTCTCAGATTTTGTATTGGATTCTGTAATTCCCAGAGTTGTGTTGGATTCCTTTGTGGGTTTTTTTCCAAAAAAATGATGCTTTGTAAACTTCAGTTTCAGGGTTTTTGCAATTTTTTCCTCAAAAATCGTGGTTTCTTGCAATCGTGCTCATCTGCAAAAGTTTGGAGGGTTTGCCGATTTTTCCTCGAAATCGTGGTTTTAATTTGTGCAATTGTTTTCAGTGTCTGGCTACAGGGAGGAACAGCTTTGTTAACCAACATCAGGTTGGATGTTTTGTGATCAATTTTGGTTATTTCCAGAAGTTCTGCAGTTTCTGGGAGGGTTACTGGCAGACTCATCTCAAGTGGCAGTGTAAGTGGCAGACTCTTGTCTTTTGTTGCAGAAGCGTTCTGAGGAGACGGGGGCAGCCTTCTTTGTTTTTGTGGATGGTTAGAACGATGACCATTAAGGGAGGGTATTAGATATATTAAATAATATAATGGTCATCTTAGTTAGGTTACATAGTTTATGTTTTTGTCTTTTGTTTACGTTTGTTTCTTTTAGAAACATGTCTTTGTAAATCTATTTAAGGAGCCTTCATCTCCTTTGTTAATACATCAAATATTTACCAATCTTCTTTGTTATATTTTTTACTATTTTCTCCTTTCAAGGGCAATTTTATGGTAGTTTTATAACATTGTGTATTACAACAGCTAAATCTTAATCCACTTTTCACTTTTTTTTTCTATCAAAGCACAGCAACTGCCCTCTTCTGAGGACCTCTTGACATACCATCATCAATTTCAGGAACTTGATAACCATTGAAATTCTGATGATTTTGCTTTAATTTTTCTATCAAAGCACTGCAACTGCCCTTTTCTGACGACCTCTTGACGCACCATCTTCAATTTGAGTAACTTAGTAACCTTTGATGTTCTAAATTCTAATGATGTCTTAATTTAATCATATGAGTGAAACAGAGTTGATTTTAGCTTTCAATATGGTAAACAAATAATGAACCGTTCATTAAAATGGAAAATTAATTTGCAACTTTGATGATTTCAGAATTAAAAATATATATCACATTTATAAATTGAATTTCAGACCTAAAAAATTTAGAACTGTGAACTTATGAATTCAACTTATGAGAACATAAATTTAGATTTGCAGCTTATAAATCTGAGCTTATGAATATCATTATTCAAAATCCTTTATGATCTTGGAGTGTCTTGGTGGATACCAACTAAGACACTTCAAGATTGCTTTGTTTTGGCCCTGGACAGCATCCTATCTTGAAGACAAAGCAGAAAGATAGTAGGTCAAGGGTCCAACTTGCAGACTCTCCCTAATTGATTTACAGATCTTAATCATATTTTTGTTGAATTGCATATGGGCCATGGTTGGAGACTCCAAGGTTATTAGTACCTGGGGTTTTCCATGGACACAACTACATCTTGAAGATTCTGCAGAAAGGAAATCAGAGAGGGGTCCAAATCTGAGACTCTGCACCAACCATTTGTTTTGCAGAGCTTGATTACTTTTTTTGGAATGATTGGAGATGGCTAGAGCCCTAATCAGTGAGCTAACTCTTGCCAGGATACCTCCTTTTTGAAATGAAAATCATGCCTATCTAAGATAGGTCTGACAATGGCTTCATAATGAGGGTTTCAAAGGACTTTCCATACTTAATAGTCTCTCCTAGGTCTGAAAAGGTCACATTATGCTACTATCAAAATAAACTTGCACATAATTGTATTTTTCCTTTTACAAAACATACTTTGACAAGGAAAAACATACAGGTGAGGTGATTTATATTCCAAATAACAAGAAGAGAAATTCATAAGTAGTTTATTCACGTACTGGTCAATTTTATTGTTCCCTTCAGAAAGAGCTAAACTAACAAATATCTGTTTGTAGATCTCCAGATTGAGGTACTTACCTTTGATTTGTGAATACTTTTGGTTTTGGAGGAACTTTAGAGAAAGCGTTCAAAATCCTGCTGCATCAAAGCCACAATTGTGCAATTAGAGAAAAAAATAAATCACTCAGAAATATGCATACTAGGAAATGCTCTGAAAATCAAGAGAAAACTATCAAAAGGACAACACCATGTGATGCATAATTCTAGTGGAAATGCTCTGGGAAAATGTGCAAATTAGTCTTCTTCCACAAACAATGGTGCTTCCAAAACATTACTTCAAAGCTCCAAACTTTATATAATGGCTGTACTTGCATGGAAAAACATACATATTGAATAATACAATATATGACTTTTTTAAGCAATTTACAAGGACAAACAACAATTAAATAGATTATATTGGTTAGGTAAACAAAATCTAAATTCTGAAAAAAGACACAAATCAGCAGCTTTCAACAAGAAAACCTAAATCTGCCTCAGAAGGCAATAGTCCAAAAGTGATATATACCAATCTGAACAAAACCTCCCACTTTTATTAGGTATATTCTGCTTTGCTTTCTATTCATAACTTGCACTTGCAGCAATCTCTGGCTGCAACATACACGTGATACAAATACAACTCTAAAATAGCTGTCACAACTTTAGAGGTCAGCATTTATAGCCGAACTACCTATTTGTTGATCACTCCAACAGAAGATGCATTTCTAGCACTTTGCAATGCAAAAATACTAATTCAGTTTCAAAACCACTTATTGGGAGGGATAATGGGCATGCATCCAGGTCTTCTAATAGTTAAACATAACGTAACAAAAAAAGTTCTTTTGTATTCTGCAAGGCTACATAGCAACACAAGCACAAATTTAAACACAATATAATTTTAAAATAGCTAAAAGACTAACAGTACATAAACATGGGTTTGAACTTTGAAGGGAGTAGCAAGGCAATCCCAGGAAAGCAAGAGAAACAAGAGAATTATTGTTGATGGCAGACCAATTTCAATGTCTGGCCATCCTCTCACCCTCCCCAAAAAGAAAAGAATATATGTCTTGCCCTTGCTATATTCAGAAGTATTTATTAGTTGTCACTTGAGAATGATAATCATCCAAACATCTTTCATGGAATTTAGAATGACTACAAAGTCCAAATTTTGGCATACAAGATCTTTCAAGAATCCAATCTAAATTAAATTGATGATAAAGATCTTGATAATAGGCAGATCCTAGGGGTCATCCGCTGACAATAGAAAGATGGAAACCACTGAGAGATATTAATCAAGTTAATCTAGTGTTCCACAGGGACGCGTCCCCTCCAAAAAAACCCCGCATTTCCTAGATGGGGACATCTTGAAGACTTGGGGGGGACGTCCCCCCACCAGCCCACCACCAGCGCCACCATCCCACCACCAATGTCGCTATCTCCAAGACACCACTAGGACTTTGAGGATGCTGGGGTGTCCTCAAGACGTCTAGGGGACTCCTAGTTGTCTCCAAGATGTATAATTCTTATACATCTTTTTATAACTATTTTTTCAAGTACTGTATGTATTTCAGCAACCTGCTGCCGCCCCCAAACTCAGACCCCCCCATCCCCGCGTCCCCAAAACGCATCCCCTGCCGTCCCCCCATCCCCATCCCCAAAACCCCGTGGAACACTGAGTTAATCTCAAGAATTATAAATAGTAGATAGAAAACAATTGCTAGGCCTAGTCCGATACTATTTCTTTTCTTCATGTTCAGCCTTAATGCTCTACAGGTAGTTTACACTAGTCACTCTAGGCTAGACTTAACTAATCTTCCAAGCAGATTTCAAGGGATTCAGTATAATTTCAAAGTCTAAACTTTGTAATACAAAGTCTTCGAAGAATCCACTTTATTGATAAAATTGGTAATGAAGTCCCCTATAATAGGCAGATCCTAAGGGTCACCTACCAACAACAAGAAGGTGGTTGCCACCTAGAGAGGCATCTATCACGTTAGAGTCAAAAATATTAAGAATTGGATAGAAAACAACAGCTAGGCCTTATTTAGATCTACTTAATTCTTTTCACGTTTGGTTTTATGCACTACACATAACTTACACAGGAAGCTTCTGGGCCAGACACATTGCTGATAATCTCCAGTTCCGCTGATTTACAGATAAAGAGGCATGGATCAGAATATATAAGTATGATTAGCAGTGTTACCAAAGTAGCAGATTAATTGGTGGTTTTCCAAGTAATCTGTGATTTGGGTTTATATGATAAAATTGTTAAAAAGAAGACTTTCAAATTAAAATTCATGATTTTATTTGTGATAAAAAAATACAAAAATTGATGACAAAAATGCTAAGATTAAAGTATATACAATTTTGTCACTTTCCATATTTTTACACTTTTATCCATTTCATATTTTTTCACTAATTTGCTTCCAACAACAATTGCGGTCACATTGATGTCCGGTATGTTAGATTTCTGCATCTACTATTTTGGATTAGTGGGAGCTGCACACTTTGAAGAGTTTGACTTTAGAATCTTCATTGTAAAAATATCTCTCTAATATAGCTCATTTTTAAAAAAATGAGAGTTGACCCTGAAGATTTTGCTATGGGACTTATTACAAGGTGAACAATAAGCTTGTTCAATCCGGTATAACTATTAATACCTCTAATCTTAGTGCCACTATTATTCTAAAGTTTGGATAAATTAGCAAAATCTGTATTGAAATATCCTTAAAATTTGGAACTTGATGATTGATTAGTTTAAGTTACCTTGACAAGAAAAAAAGATATTTCAATGTGGATGAATAATGCAAAATCAGGATATTAGACTAATACATTTTACATGCATCATTTACAAGTCATTAAGGGTGTGAGAAAGGAATCTACAAACTACGTACACAAGTACAAAATAAAAAACTATGAAGAAAACAAAGTACAGTGCATCCATGGGGTAGAATGCGTAGCTTAGGTATAGATGTCAATAATGACAATTGTATCTTCCCTTTCAACCACTCTAAAGCTTCCAATGAAACTATCTTAGAATGACATCAAATTAAGACAAAGACAATTGCATTGGTCTTTTATGATTTATCCATTCATGCTGTTGCTCTACAAGGCAGGAGATAGATCTCAGAAAATAAAAAAGCAATGATCCAACATGCATAGACCTGCTATCATTAGCCATTGGAACTATAACTTGGGAATGACAATAGTCTTTAGCAAAGAAGAAAATATTTTAAGACTACTGTACTATGGTCTACTGTATTACTTATTCAATCTTAATTCCCTTCATTTCAAAATTCATCTCCACAGAAGTAACCTATAACAGATGTCAAATAAGAACTCTAGGGTCTAAATAGCATTAACAGTCATGTTTTTCTCCCAATATTATCTCTCTGTACCTTTGATGAGACTTGCTGAAGTATGACAAGCATGAAAAATTCAATATCTTCAATGAAATAATAATCTATGTTACCAAATCAGCTGGATATAGCCCCATTTCCAGGTTCAAGCCATATCAGAATCGGGTATCAATTGGAATCGCCTGCAGAATTGAGCACGATTTGGATTTTTTTAGCTAGCAATTTTAAGTCTAATCTAAGTTGAATCTACCGCCAATGTTGGCAGATTTTTTTTTGCATTTTTTTATTTTGTGACAGATGAAACCCTTGTTCATAAACAAATTATTTCGCATTTCATATGCTCAAAAAACATTCGCAGTAAAAATGCTTCCTTGTGATTTGCTTGGGACGGAATTTAAGGCATACTCATTTATTTTATAGTAAAGCAAAAAAAGATAAGGCAATAGATCTGGCTCCATATTCTATTAGAGATCTTGTTCCATACGTAGATTTACCAACACTTCGCGTGGGTGTGGGGAGAACAAAAATTCTATATGATCCGGTATGGACGTGTCCAGAGGAGCATTTTATTTTATACTTCTTTGGGCCTACTAGTCAAAGGGAAGGCGAATGTGTATTTCAACTTGTACCTTGAATAAGAGGTGCATATTATGCATCGTTATCCTTGTCTCTCAGGTTGGTCCATCTCTTTTGGGCCTCTGACTCCACTGCTGCTAAGTTAAAATACTCATTTATTTAGTTCAAACTCATTTATATACATACGATAGATTTTTTATAGTAATGTGTAATGCCAATTATAGCATCTCTACCCATGCCATAAATTCTATTTTTAACATGGTAATATTTATATACCATTTTTAATATTTTTATTTTTTTATTTTTTTTAATATTTATATATTATTTTCTAATATTTACATAGAAATAAAAGTCTAATATAAATTTATATATTTAGATGTACAAATCTTACGAATATGATATTATAAAGTTTTATCATAATGTAAATTTAACATTACAAATCTACGCTTTTAAAATGTAAATTATAAATTGTTTCAATTTTTGAATATCTATCATGACATTTAAGTTAGACAGCTTGATATCAAATTAGCATATTATATTTTAAATTTGTACTATGTATGGTAGTTTTGTTTAAGATATGCTTGATATGTGATTATCTAAGCTTAGCTCATGTTTTTAGGCTACAAATATATTTATCATTTTATATGTTTTTTGTACGGATGTACCTAGAACATACCCAATCCCAAAGAAAAAATTTCCATACCAATGTACCATACCCACGTACTCGATTCCAATTGTGATACGGTAACTTAGATAAAAATTAATTACTAACATGCAAGGCCCCACAGAAAAAAAACTTACAACAAAACATAAATGATAAAACCACAAAAAATATTTATTGGGATTAAAAAACCTATATATCAACTTCTTCCTGAAGCCACAACTAATTGAAAGAAACAACATTCAACTGAATATACAAAACTCCAAAGAGTCAAAAATTCAAAATGATAAAAACAAAAATCCATAAACTTGTTTCTCATTCAAATCGAAAAATTGTCATCTTTTCAGTATACCTCCTCTAAAACTTTATGCAATCCATTTATTGACAATCACATTGCTTGATAACGAAGTAAGATAAGAAGGTACAAAAAGAAGAGAAATGAGAAGTGATTAATACCTCGAGAAAAGCTTTGCAACCTCTTCACATTCTCTTGGATTATAAAACCAAATCCCAATCACTTCTTGGTTTGCATTTCGATAGAGTAAATAAGGAAGTTGTACTTCATATTCAAAATCACTGAGCAGATCTTCCACCAGATTCTCTGATTGAAATGCATGAAAAACAAATTATCAATATTTATATTAGTTTGCTTACTGTGCAACACAGCACATGACAAAACAAAACAAGTTCTGATTGCATATCTAAATTTCAAAGCATACACCTCAGATCATAATAAATAAACAATTTTGCCAACTCATGCAATTGCTTGAGATATTTAGCGAACAGAAGCATGTTCTTCCTTGCATTATCCTATCTAATGCAAGATAACAGAAGTTAACCAAGTTGGTAACTCTTTTAAAGAAGCAAGTTATTTTAGCATCAGCCTTCAACAAGTGCAAGAGAAACAAGTAATGACAAAGTCAATAAGACAGAAACCCTAAAGCAGACAAGAAAATGCCACAACTTCATTTAGAAAAATAAACCGAACTTGAAAAATATTCAGAATTCCAATGAACATGTTACATTTCAAAAAAGGTTGAAAGAATGCACCAATCAGATAACACTGGAGTGTAGGAAAAAGGGGAACATCTGATGAGATCCTATACTGTCAAAATGAAGATGGTGTTAATGAACATAAATGTTGAAATTGGGATAAAATTTCCAATAAGTTTACCATATTTTTTCATATTTGAAGTCTGCTATAACATATGTTCCATACAAAAGCTGCTAAGAAAAACTTTAAGGAATGAAATTTTTTCATAATGATAGAATGGGAGGCAAATATCTGTAATTCAAAAAATATATAATTTGTGTCACAGGCAAAGTTTGAGGAAAATCATAGAATTTACTAAAATAAACATATATTTTGGAAAAATTTATAAGTCTGTGCATTTTAGAGGAAAATCTAGCAAGTAATATTTTAAGTAATGCTAATTGGCGAATATATTTTTTTTTCAATTTGTCAATAGTTAGCCAACTAGCAAAAAAAGAAACCCAGAGAAAATACCCAATTAAACTGCTTTCTCCAGAAGCAGATGAAACATCTTCCAATTAATATTTTAAGTTATGTTCGTTGGCAAATATAATTTTAAAAAAATTATCAAAGTTAGCCAACTGGCAAAAAATAACCAAAAGAAAATACCAAATTAAGCCGCTACCTTTCTCCAGATGTTGACTATCTTCCAATTATTCCCTTAAAATGGCCAATATGTATAAAAGGGAATTTAAAATTCTTATGCAAAAGTTGCAGAAAAACGAACTCACATGTTAGGCAGACATAATTAAAAATGCCCACTTCAAAATATAGAAAAAAATATCCAAAAAATATACCAGTGCTACGCCGATTCATAACAATGAATTGAAACCGTGGTTGGGTCCTCCTGTGAATAAACGCCAATTTATTAGTCACACAGGATTTATCATTACAATCAGAGTTTTTATTAACAGAAATTGGAACTCATTACGCAGTGGGAAAGATTAAACTTGTATATTGGTGTCAAATAAAAAAGTTAGATAAAATATAACCTCTTGACAACAAATAGAGATCCCTCCACATCTTTTCGACTCTGCACAAACAAATGACAACATTCAATAAGCAGTTGGAATTATTATCTTGTTCAAATTGAGAAAGTAAGAGAAATAAGACGTGTAAGGTTCAATGAAAATTGGGATCAGCTCAAGTGATCAATCAATGCCCTTTCACAACAAAGACCTATGTTCAAATCCACAGTAGACATGTTTAAATGCAAAATTAAGAGTAAATTTGATGAATCCAATCCTAAGTGCCATGCATTCAAGTATGGTTAATATTAGGACAATCTAGGAATAATTGAAATTACAATTAGCAGAGCTATACAGCAATAAAAACCTCAAAATAAAACAAGAAAGGGAAAAGCGTATTTAAAAGATTGAGTTGCAAGCTCCAACAAGGAATATGTTCCGTTCTGATAAGCCAGGTAAATCAACAGCCTTTCATAGCAAAGAACTATATTCAACTCCACGATAAACATGTTGAGTGCGAAATTAAGACTAAATTTGTGGAATCCAATCATGAGTGCCACGTAATCAAGTATAGTTAATATTAAGGGCACTTGAGAATAACTTATATTGTGATTAGTGTAACGGTGCACAAATAAAAATTCAAAAGAAAACTTAAACAGAATATAAAAAAATATTTAATAGATTGAGTAGCATACTCACACAAAATAATTTTTGCTCTAATTAGCCCAGACCAGGCAAGTCAATGAGCTTTCATGGCAAATACCAAAGTTCAAACTCCTTAATGAAATGTTAAAAACTAAACTCTCTTTGCTCAAGAAAAATTGATATTATTAAGACTAACCTAGAATATAAAGATGAGCATAGTCGTGCAGAGACAAAAACTTCAAAGGCAAATACGAGAGAAAAACTTATCCAATTGACTGAAAAAAAATCCAACACCAAACATGTTTTACTATAAGGACATGTGTTCCCTGGGGATGGGTCCCATGGGTTTTTCTAGGCTGCCCATCCCAGGGACACGAGGACAGCTCGGAGACATCCCCTAGCCATCTCCAATTTATTTGTTTGCCCTAAACGTCCCGAAAATGGGGGGGGACTGATCGGGGACAGCTTTTTCCTTGACTGTCCCAAGGACAACTGGCTGTCCTCACAGCTGTGCATGCACTTTTAATTAAAAAAGGTCTGAAATTTTTTTTAAAAAAAGACTTTTATTGTAATAACTCCACTGTTTCAGCTTAAATGCTCAACTCCAATAATAGGTTTCAACCTATACTTTCATGTGTGTGACCTTTGTTTAAAAACATAACAGTTCATCAATACTGTATACTGTTTGGTAAGATCAAATCATTTGCATATGTACAAGTTTCCATGGTCCTCTTTACAAAGGAAATTAACATAATTGTATATCCATACTCATGTTTTTCTGTTTAATAGATTTGGTCTGATATCATACGGTTCAAGCTAACAATGTATATACAATTTCCTTACTGAAGTATAATCATGGAAATATACTAGCACTATATCTCATAATGGAATGGCTATAGTTCATTAATGCTCATATTAATAGTACCCTACAGAATCTACCTCAGCAGGATAATGTAGAAAAATTGAAACAACTTTATACCAAGTTATTCACTTGATATGAAGGTACAGATCTTCCTTAACAAATAGTTACAAGATATCCACATCAGGTTAGTGTAAACTATATCGCAGTGACTTTAAGTTCACTGTCACAGAGATATCAAACTTATCAACAATGAAATTATGAAAGCAATTAAATTTTGAGTTTTGACATTTATTAATTTGTTTGAGTCTCATCCGAACTCTCAAGTCAATTCTAATGTTGTGCATTAAGGATACTATAATGTATCTAATGAATGCTTTGTCAATGTTATCATAAAAAATATTTGAAATTTCCCTATATTTTAAAAAAATTCCCTATTTATATATAGCCGTCCCCTTTGCTGTGCCCTGCTGTCGCCTAAAATGGTCTCTCAAAAATCTGTCCCGGAAACACATCCCCCCGTCCCCTGCCATCCCTGTCCTGGAAACTCGGTGGAACATAGTAAAATTTTGAATAAATTGTGGCATCCAATCCTCAGTGCCTTGTACTTGAGAATAAGCACTACAAAAGAATATAAAGGGAAGCATAGTTTTGCAGAGGCAAGAACTTCAAAAGCGAACAAGAAAAAAAAAATCTATTTAATAAACTGACAAAGATACTTCAACACCAAACGAGTTTCACTGTGAGAAGCCAATGCCAAGTAAATCAACGGGAAAGATTGAAGCTCAAATCCCTTAACAGACAATATGGAATGTAAAATTGACTGTAAATTATGGTATCCAATCCTGATTTCTGCAATCTCAAAAATGTACAATGTTGAGACCATTCAAGAATAATTGATATTGAGGCTAGCATAGCTGCACAGAGATAAAAATTTAATAGCAAGTAACAACGAAAAAGCTTATTAATAGAATGAGAAAGGTATTCCAAAAATGTACACATTTTTCTCTAATGAGTTGAGCCCAGTTGCAAGCCCTAAATGAATTTGATGGAACAGATACCACTCTGTCATGTAAAAAATTATGTCTGAATCCCTTGTAGACATATTGAAGTATAAAATTGACAGCAAATCACAGCATTGAATGCTACATTCCATGCACTCAAGAGTAAGTGATATTAGAATACTTAAAATAATTTGAATTTGGACTACCATAGCCATGCAGATATAAAAATTAGAAAGAAAATAAGAAAAAATGACTAATTTACAAGGCAAAGATAAAACCCTCATATATAGTAAACATTTCAATCTTATGAGCTGCCCAAGGATAGATCTGAGCCCTCTTCTTGGAAAAATCCATTTTCATATAACTGCTGGTGGCCCAGGCGGTTAAGAAAGAACTTTTCGACCTTCTTATCCATCACCAGGTCACAGGAACCACAGGGTTTCACCCAAACGTGTAGAGCTTACAATTGAGACTAAACTGCAACTTCAACTCTAGATGCGGTGTTGTTAAGAACTCTAAATTATTGATATTAAGACGACTTAAGAATTCTTGATATCAGGATGGGTAAGATATAAACTTGACAGAAAACAATATACCCAATAAACAGAAAAAACATCAAATGAGATGTGTTCAGGTAGCAAAAGAAAATTAGCTCTCAAACTAAAGACACAAGTTCAAATCCCAGTAGTCAAGATAAAGAGTTACAAGTGGATTAAATACTGCATCCAACAAGCTGAGCACCAAATGGGATAAACTTGAATAGCAAAAGTAAAT
Organism: Sequoiadendron giganteum; assembly: GCA_007115665.2. Classification (NCBI taxonomy): domain Eukaryota; kingdom Viridiplantae; phylum Streptophyta; class Pinopsida; order Cupressales; family Cupressaceae; genus Sequoiadendron; species Sequoiadendron giganteum. The sequence goes on along the minus strand of CM021108.1, from coordinate 605,662,154 downwards.
TGGTTCACAAAGCAGCTACCCGAGTTCAAACCCTAGTAGAGTTAAAATTGGATAAAATAACACGTTGAATAAGCTCAATATTGAATGGAATGAGGTCAGGTAGCAAACATTGATTGGTTATTAAAGTGAAGAGTCAGATTCAAATACTAGTAAATATGATAAAGAGTTAACACTATGTAAAATACCAATTCAACAAGCCGAGCATCAAATCGGATGAGCTCATATAGCAAAAGCAAATTGGTTAATCAAAGTGCCAAACCGGATTCATATCCTAATGGCCATGATAGAGAGTCAAAATTGAATAAAATGCTGCATCCAACAAGTTGACTGTCGAATGGTATAGACTCGGGTGGCAAATGTAAATTGGCTCCGAAAGTTGAGACTCCTGGTAAATATGATAGAGAGTTAAAATTGAATAAAATCCTGCATCCAACAAGCTGACCGTTGAATGGGACAAGCTAGGGTAGCCAATGTGAAATGGCTCAGAAAATTGAGACCCAGGTTCAAATCCTAGTACACGTGATAAAAAGTTAAAATTGGATAAAAAAATGCATCCAAAAAGCTGAATGTTGAATGGGATGAAATCAAGTAACAAAAATAAACTGGCTCACCGGTTCAAATTCTGGTAGATATGGTAAAGAGTTAAAATTGCGTAAAATGCCACATCCAACAAGCTGGGTGAGGCCAAGGCAACCTCCAAGAAAAGATAACTCTTGGCCGTGGCATCTAAGCCAAAGGTTGTCCGAAAAGAACAAAATTTACCAAATTAAACAAACAAAAAATACTCGACATCAACGCCATTTGGGTTTGATGAGCCCTAGCTAAGTTTGACGAAATAAATACCCACACCCACCAGAATCTAACCTTAAGGTATATGCTTAAAACATTAAATTTGAAAACCACAGAACTAATGGCTACAAATCAAAAACCAGAATTCCTTTTTACAAAGAAAAAGATGAAAGAGATCGAGGTTCCGATACCCATTGAGTGAGGTCGACATTGAAGTCGTACAAAGTCACGTGAGCTGCCGTGGTGAGAATTTCTTCGACATGGCGATCGATCCGCTGAAGAACAGTTAAATTGGAGTCGTTGGTGGCCTGCTGGCTTAGCTGCGGAATTATTTTACCGTTCTGAGACATTGTATTTGGAATTGGCCTCTCTCGCTCTCTGTTATGTCACATTCGGCTGAATTATATTCTCCGCTGCTCATAAGATGAGAGACCTGAGCATGTATGCCCTGCTGTTTTCGTTTGTGGGCTTTCCTTCCTAGTAAGGCGAATCAGTTTCAAGAGGAATTTTTATTTTTTCTTGGGTGTCCTTTTTTGGTGATTTATGTCGGCGCTACAAATCTTTATTGATTTACTTCGGAGGAATTTAAGATTTTAGTATGAGCCATTTAAGGGTGGTCACGCAATTTGCGTATGATAGACCCTCTCGATGGGTATTTAGAATAGAATAAAAATAAAATGTAGGACTTTAATGGTGTCCGCCAGATTTTGAGGGATTAAGAGTTATGGCTCTAATTTCTTTTTTTTTAAAGGATCTTTTATTATAGATTTTATAAAAATAAATAAAAAAATTAAGTCTTCTTTCTTAAAATTAAAACAAGGGTTTAGGCTGTTTATTTTTAGGTGGTTTTCATATTTGATAAAAAAATTATTGTAGTTTGTACAATTTAGGATGACGTATCATTTTATCTTCATCATTTCCTTGTTACAAAATAGGAATGTTCTCATTTTTCATTCTTTCTTAAGTATAATCCAAATACTAATCTTGTACCTAAGATGATGTGATCCAGTGTTCAACTAGATAATTGACAACTTTGTTTTCTCATTGTAACAACTATCATGTATGTATTTCTCATGTGGAGTTAAACTCTTTGACATAATACACTTTCTTTGGACCAATTTGATTTATTCATATTGCGGCAGTCTTGAATTTTTCTACCATATATTTTTTATTCTTTCCTCACTAGTGTTTGGACACTCTTGCAATTTAATGTCTCATTTACACATCCATTTGTTATTTAATTTCGTCTACATGTTATTCCTTCAACTTAGTTCCTCCTCTATGACTATTCTAGGCTAGTGATGGTTCTTTGTGCCTTAAACATTTTTTAGATTTAACTTATTGTTTGAGTTATCATTGGCACCTCCAACAAGAAGGTATCTACTTTAGCCAATAGAATATTATATGGAACTAAAGTTTTGATTTTGAGGTTGTTTGTGATTAAGTGATTTTGAATTTTCTAACTACCTCCATTTGTGATTTGACTTACTACTCCCCTATACTTCACACTCATTAAGGACTACCAATGTGATAAGCAAGTCAAAAAGGTTTTTTTTTTGGTTTTTCAATCACATAATTCAACATTCTTACATAAAATTTGTAGTAAGTATAAAGATTTCCAACCTCCAATATCGTTTTTACCTTGCAAGTCTCTCAATTGAGCCTATTATGGAAATTAATCCCAAGGTACTTGTATTCTTCCACTATTTCCAACAAGCTTTCTTTAAAAAGAAAACAAAATTGTTCATTTTTCTTCTTAACAAAAAGATCATGACTTTGGTTTTTGCTAGTGTTCACTTGCATTTGACCTTCTAGTAAAAAATTTTAAGGCCCCCAAATGCTCTCTCAAACCATGAGTTGTTTTTGTAAAGGACGAGACTGTTGGCATATAAGAGTAACTTCACCATTTATCCAACTAGTTGAACACCCTACCCCACAATTTTGTTTAACCACTCTTGAAGTTTATCAATGTATAACCCAAACAAAGTGTGGGGAGAGAGGCCAACCTTGTTTGACACTAATATTACTTCTAAAGCATTATGACATTACATTTCTTGTTTCCATTTTAGCTCTAACCTACTCGTAAATCCTATGAACTACCACTCTATGTTCATTTGGTATTTTGAGTTCCTCCATCCTTATCCAAATCTTGCCCCTAGGCACCATGTTAAAAATAAATAAACAAACAAACAAACAAAAAGATTCTTCTCTCTGAGTGTCCCATTTTTTTTCAATCAAGTGCTTATGAGTTCAATGCAATGATCAATAATGGAGTGTCTTGGCCTAAAACCCTTTTTCTCTTTTTCCCTCATTTTTTATCTAGTTACTAATTCTATATGTTATCGTGTTTCAAATAAAAATCTTAAAATAGGGTTGGTTGTAACAATGTGATATTTAGATGAATTATTAATATCTCTACTTTTATAAAGATAAACAATGACACTAGTCATCCACTCTATTGGGAATTCATCTTGGATGTCATGAATTTATTAAATCTCAACATGTTATGTGTCCAAGCAATACCCATTTGTGTGAAACTTTATAGCCGCTCATGTTAGTTATAACATCTAGCCTTTTTGTAATTTATTCATGTGGAGTCACATATATATTGTGAATGTCTAGTTAAGTTATGTAACTAAATTATTATAGTCCACTACAATAAGGATGGCTTCTCTCTAGCCTCATCATCTCATATTCACCCATAGGCAAGCTTGTGCCTTTGCAAATTTGGGATCATGGCGGATTGTGTTATTTTGTATGAGTTGAGTTGTTTGATTTTGCCACAACCTTATCCAACTAGAAGCTTCTAGCTATCCAACTGAGATATGATTATAATTTTCAATTAATTTTTATTGAAATGGTGTATATCACTATCAGTTGAGAACTCTCTTATGAAACCATTAATCATCTTTATTGACATTGGGTAACAATTGTAGATTGTGGGCAAGCTCATTATATGAACTATCAATAAATAGATTAGTTTATAATGAAATGTGTATTATTTGTTTGTTATGATTATTAGCATAAGTGTGATTGGCTTCTTTAATTCTTTTATTTGAAATGAAATTGTTGATAAGAGTGATGATTTGCAGTCAAAATCATTTTTCCAATGTATAAGATATGGTCAATAAAAGTCTTTAAATATTTTATCCTAGTCTATATATGATCATTTATACTTAATGAAAAATTTGATATATGTATTGTTGGAAATGTAGGTCCTTGTTTTCTTTTACATTTGAATATATGGATCAATGGATAAGACAACCAATTTTTACAAATTTTCCATGTGGCTAGTTTAGTTAGTAATAATTCATTTTTAGTTTTTTATATTTTATTATTATTAAAAACACTTAAAGGTGATATTGGATGGTCGATAGGCACATATTTTAAATAGTTGTATTGTCTAAGCATTACAAATTAGGTTGTTTTGTCAAAGTCATTTAATACAATGCTTAGTTGATGAGACTATGTATGTGTTCTTTCAATCATCCAATAGCATCTTTAGGTACTTATTAGTTCATAAATATCTTGTGGATTTAATAATTTAAGATATTTTAATTAATATATTAAAAAGAAGTGACTTCCAATATATCATAATTCATCAATATCAATAATTATTTACAACACCAAGAATGGTTATAGAAAGTATCAACCACAAATTAATATATTTTCAAGTTAAATAAAATATGGGCGAGGCGAAGAAAACAAGCGGGGTGGCGAAGGCCTATGAGGAAGAGCAGGTTGAAGTTCGTGAATCGGAGAAGAGTGATGAGCAACAAAACGGAGTCCAGAAGTTGTGGCAGGAGAAGAAGCTAAGACATGACATGCCAGAGACGGGCAATAGCCAGCAGTGGAATTCAGCTTTAGAGAAAGAGACAAGGAACAAGGAGAGTTGGAGTGAAGAATTAGAGCGAACAATCCCCTTTGAAGAATTTAGAGAGAAAATCAATAAGGGTTGGACGACGTATGGAAGGAAGGATTGGGACTCAGGACATGAAATGCATAGGCCTCAATGGGTGATGGAGAATGAGAGTTGGATGGATAAATGCCACCCTTATTATCAACATCGGTATCAGGCTGAAGCGGAGCTAAAGCGAAGGAGGAACAGGGCCCGGTAGGGTCAAGGGCCTCCTTGGGTAAGACCAAATCGCTTTGCGAATGGAAGGTGGGAAGGAAATCAGGATTTCAAGAGTAATGGGAGGCAAAACTTTACAAAGCCGAAAGGGTGGTTTGGGGAAAAGGCAGGAGTGAAAAGAGACTTGACCAAAAATTAGCGCCAAATGAATCCGGATAAAGCTCCAACGCCCAAGGCAACCAAGGGCACCTTTTTAACTAACCTGGACATAGCAAACAAAGGTAAGCCCACATCAATTTCTATATACCAAATTTGTGTTACTAATGAAACAGTCAAGAGTATTCATGAAACTCTGCAAAAAATAGGAATGTTCATCAAATGGGGGGGAGAAGGACATAAAAACTGGAAAACCATGGAAGAATGGTGCAGGGTAACCTGGGGGGAAGAGACATTAGTAAAAGCCCTGGAAAATAATTGGTTCTTGATTAAACTCTTGAACCAAGAAGGGAGGATAAAGGCCTTAGAATCAGGGCCTTATTTCCTAGATAGTGCCCAAGTACACCCCATAGAATGGAGATCGAATTTTGACCCGCGAAAAGAATGGAATGAGGAGAGTCTGGTTTGGGTGAGGTTATACAATCTACCCTCAGAGTACTAGTCAGATGAAACCCTAAAGGAAATAGGTAAACAATTAGGTAATCTCCAAGGTATACAGAATATCCAGGAGGATAGGAGAAAAGGACCCTACTTTCAAATGTGTGTATCAAAAACTCAGGGTGTAGAATTGCCTAGGGTGATAGAACTCATATCTGAGGAAGGATCCTAGCGTCAGGAAGTGAATAGGGAAGATAGCATACAAATATGCCCTAAATGCAAATCAATGAAGCATGATAAAAAGGAATGCACAGGAAAGGGGGAGGACAATAATAATATAGCAACCGAGTAGGATAAAAAGTGGGAGAAAATAAATAAATATACGTTGGAGATGAGACCATCAATCGAGTTTCTGGAAAAAAAACTGGTGGAATCAATGAAACCAGGTATGGAGGCGGTTGAGTTAGGGAGGAAGAAATCTCTGGACTCTCGACAAGAGGAGAACCACACATCATGTTGGCTAGATCAAGATGATTACCTAATCTTCCCAGAAGCCGATACATAGTTGGAAGAGGATTTCCCCCATCTCACAGACATCAGGACTGAAAATCAGTTGGTAGAATTAATGGAAAAGGAAGAGGAAAACCAGAGGGTGGAATTCATAGAAGGATCAAATATGAAGACACTAAATAACTACAAGGATTTAGAAGAAGGTCTGGAGGAAGGACACGAGTTGGGCAGTATGGATTCAGAATCGAAGTATGATGAAAGCTTTGAAGAGTACCAGGAGGGCATAATGGCTGAAAGAGGAATCAAACAAATTCCCTCGGCGAGGAAAACACCAAGGATCAAATCGACCAGTCAAAGAGGCCGTAAGCCCAACAAAGAAAAACTAAAAATGGCAAGCTCAACTAAAGGTCAAACTAAACTAGGCCAAACAATCCTTAGAAATGGGAAGGGACTCCCCCTTCTTGGGGAACCATGAGAATCCTAAGTTGGAACACTAGGGGCTTGAATGCCCCTAGTAAATGGTGCCACTTTAGGCATCAAAAAGATAGTTGTAAGCCAGATATTCTATTAATCCAGGAGACAAAATGGAGTAAGGAGGAACAAGAAAGGAGATTAAAGTGGTGGAAAGGGTGGAAAGGAAGTTGTAAAGAATCAATAGGGGCGTCAGGGGGTCTAGGGATAATATGGAACCCTACCTCAGTATGTTGCAACCTCATGGAGGCAAAGTAGAACTGGATAGCAGTCTCAGTACGGCTCTATCAAGATAATTCAGAATTCAAACTAATCAATGTATACGGTTCTATAGCCCCAGTAGACAAAAGACAACTCTGGGCAGAAATATTTGTCTTCCTGGGTTAGTTAAAAGATATAAAAATTATAATTGGTGGGAACTTCAATGCCACTCTAAACAATTCAGAGAAGCAAGGAGGATTGCAAAATCTGATAAGATCTCAAGTAGACTTTCAGGAATTCGTAGACAAGAATATGCTAAGGGAGATACCAACTAAGAATGGAATATACACTTGAACTAATAGAAGATTGGGGCATTCAGGCATAGTAGAAAAATTGGACAGATTTTTGGTGTCAAGGGAATGGAATCAAGGATTGAACTTGTTGGAAGCCTCAATTCTACCCTGGAGTGGCTCAGATCATTTTCCAATACAACTCGAGCTCCAACCAAATATTTTCAAAGGTGGGTCACCCTTCAAATTCGAAAAAAATGTGGATGAGGGACCCAAGCCTATTTGAACAAATTTCGGTTTGGTGGAAGGAAGTTTGGATCGATAACCACTCACACCTGTACTCCTTCCAGAGGAAACTTGCTCATGTCAAAACAAAATTGCGAGTATGGAATAAAGAACATTTCAAAAACATCTTTGAAGAAAGTGACAAGATAGAAAACGAGCTGAAAATCTTAAATGAGGAAATAATCGAGAATGGTATGGGGCAGGAGGAATTCATTAAGGAGAGAGAACTTTTAGAGGCCCAATCTAAGTCCCTGGCAAGAATGTAATGCCACTGGAAGCAAAAATCTAGGGAACAATGGCTCCAAGAAGGTGACAAGAACACTAGGTTCTTCCATAACTCAACCATGATCAAAAGAAATTCGAACAGGATAACAGAATTGGTCAGAGAAGATGGATCTCTTGCCAGAACTACTCAGGAAATCAACCAAGAAGCAGTTAAGTACTTTGAGTCCCTGTTTAAAAAAGAAGATCAAATAGATGTAAGCTCAAGGGAGGAGTTCATCAGCGGAATCCTAAAGTTGATTTCAAAGAATGAGAATGAAGAACTCACCAAATCCATCAGTATGGAGGAAGTCAAGAAAGCAAATTTTCAACTTGGAGCAGATAAGTCCCTAGGTCCGGATGGTTTCTCGGCCTCCTTTTACCAGGCACATTGGGAAATAATTAAGGAAGATCTAGTCAAGGCAGTAAAAGAATCAAGAAGGAAAACTACAATGTTAGGGGCAATCAATCACACCTTCATCACACTCATTCCGAAAAATAAAGAGGCAAATTGCATGAAGGAATACAGGCCAATTTCCTTATGTAATACAATATATAAGATAATCACTAAGATTATCGCCAATAGGCTCAAACTAGTAATCAACAAAATCATCTCAGAAGAGCAAAGCAATTTTATTTTGGGTAGGTCAATTGTGGAAGGGATAACAGTGGCGCATGAAACAATCCATTCAGCAAGGAAGTTAAGATTGCCAAGCATGATCCTAAAGCTAGACATCCTAAAGGCATATGATCGGGTGGATAGGCAGTTTTTGCTGGATATGCTACTAGGATTCAGACTTGATAGGAAGATAGTGGGCTAGATTAAAAGTTGCATAAGTGGCCCAAGATTCTCAATCCTAATAAATGGAGTCGCCCAGGGATTCATTGATTCTTCCTGGGGATTAAGGAAAGGTGATCCATTATCCCCTTTCCTCTTCATCATAATGGCATAAGCTCTGGGTAGAAAAATTGGTCAATGCAGGGAGGAAGGTTCTTGGAAAGGAATAGAGGCAGCACCAGGGGTAGGAGCAAGTACCCACCAGCAATTCGTGGATGACACCATCCTCTTTGGATTAGCCACAAGAGTGGAAGCAAGGAAGATCAAGGAGGTTCTGAACAATTATAGTAAGGCTTTTGGCCAGGCCATCGATTGGAGGAAAATATAAGTCTTTTTTCCCAACACCCAACCTAGTCTACAACGAGATCTTGCAAGGATATTGGGTTTAAGACCAGCTTGCCTTCCTGGGAGATTTCTAGGGATGCCTTTATTTGTCAAAGCAAACCGCAATTCTTTTTGGGATAGACTAGTAGGAAATTGTAGAAAGAAGATGGAACTTTGGAAAGGCAAATGGTTAACGTCAGCAGGCAGGCTACTCTTGGTGAAAACCACTCTGGCAGCAATCCCCATTTACTCAATGTCTTGTTTAAAAATTCTTGAGGGCATTGTGGAACAACTCAATCAAATTATGAGGAGATTCTTTTGGAATGGACTGGAGCACTCAAATAGGATCCCCCTACTGGCATGGGATAAGGTTTGCAAACCACAGGCCTCAGGTGGAGCAGGAATAAGGCAATTAAAGGAAATGAATCAGGCCATGGGAGCAAAATTGGTTTGGCAAATATACACTAGTAATCAAAAATGGGTGAGAATCCTGAGAAGTAAATACCTCGACTCAAATGAGCCAATAAGCATAATCAGGGTACTCAATCCACCAAGAGGATCGATAATTTGGAACTTCATCTGCAAATGCAGAGATATCATATACAAGTATGTTTTGTGGGAAGTCCATATGGCAGAAAGGTATCATTCTGGGAAGATTGGTGGGATGGACATGCTAGGTTAAACAATGCGGCGGGCTTGGATGTCATTAGAGAAGAAACTACCAATGTTTGGGGCCATAAGGTAAGCGACTATGGTGATTTTGTTTGGGTTAATGAAGTCCAAAAATGGAGATGGAAAAACCTAAACACACTCAATGCCCTTGCATTGCAAAAAATGGCCTTAAAAAGGATATTAGAAGCCAGAACCTTCCCCATTGGGGAAGGGGAAGATGTCCTGAGATGGAGTGCCTCGGCAGATGGTGAGTATAAGGTGAAGATTAGATACAAGATCAAGGAAAGGAGAGGGGAAAGGAAATTTTGGCCAGATATACTCTGTTGGGGGAAGAATGTCCTACCAAAGGCCAGAGTGTTCACCTAGTTAGCTACTCAAGGAAAGATATTAACTCAGGCTAGGTTATCAAAGATAGGTTTCAGGGGCCCTAATAGATGTGTAATGTGCAAAAATTAGGTTGAATCAACATCCCATCTCCTGCTTAGTTGTCCCCATGCTGAATATTGTTGGAAATTCATCCTTGGACTTCTAGAGTACCCAATGCCTATCTTACCAAACCTATGGGATTGGATAACTACGTGGCCAAATAAAATTCATAAAGGGTTATTCAGCAACACATGGCAAATATACCATCCACAATTTACTGGGAAATCTGGAAGGAAAGAAATAGGCGCATCTTTCATGAGCAATCAATGGGGAGAGAAAAATTAGCAGGGCGGTTGGTGAAGGCAGTGGTGGAACTAGTAAACAATGTAGCAAAAAAGATAACCTTCCCAAAGAACGTTTTCTCCAACAGGGATATTGAACTTTCTAATAAATTCAATGGTTTACATATCACTCCCATTGCAAGCACATTGATGGCATCTCAAAAAGATAAATTAGACGTAGAACAGTTTGGTAGAAACCGTTACCTAGTTGGATCAAAATAAACTTCGACGATGCCTCTTTGGGGAATCCTGGAGCAACTAGTATTGGGTGTGTGGCAAGAGATTCCAATGATGAGGTGATTTCCCAGGAAGCAGAAAGCATTGGCCAAGCAACAAATAATATGGCAGAAATCATAGCAGCATTGCGCGGTGTAGAATTGGGTAAGTGCCTCGGTGCAATGAAACTGCATCTAGAAGGAGATTCATTAATCATAATAAACATTATAAGAAGCAACTACACTTTGAACTGGATATTGAGGCGTTGGTTAATTCCAATACGGACCATTGTCACATCCTTCAAATAATTTTGTGTCAGCCATGTATACCATGAAGGTAATACCGTGGCTGACAGCTTGGCCAAAGGTGTGGTGTCAGAGGTGGAGTACGGCCCGGGATGAGACAGCCACGCCAAATTCAAGTAAAGGGTCACAACATCATTAAAGAATAAGAAATAGCGACGACATGTATAAATTGCCAAAGGTATAACCCATTCCACGCACACTTCAAAATCTGCAATCGGTAAGCAAGGTACGCTTGGGGAATTGCCAAGCGTCACAAATGGCAAGTAAAACGTCCTTCAAGATTTAGTCGATCGACTCGAGGAAAAATATGGTCACGTCAAGCAGGTGGCCTCGAGAATGTAGGACTAGCATTAAAAATTCACTTGTGCGAGGGGACGACGCAATTAAAACAAGGCCAAAAAAGGAAATAATTGGTTATAAGAAAGGTAGCAAAGAAGTAAAAGTTACAACTGTAACAAGCCTTTGGCATAGGTAGGCAGAGAGCATAAAAAATGGATACACCTGTGTGCCTAGAGACAACCACAACCATGGTTCCTTTTCAGGGAGAGGTGACGGACACTAGGTTGCGAGGAATCCTCTCGGTAAAGGATAGAATGGTCATCCACGTGGTGAGGAAGGTACTTGGGCGGAATTTTATCTAGTCATACTATAAGCACTATCTCAATACTGATATCCCTGGTATGTTCCTAGCACTAGCACTTTGTAGAGGAATGGAGAAATCTAGGATAAAGAATCTATGTCAATGCTTGTTCAAGCACATGTATCTGGGAGAGATTGATGTAGTTTTGGATAACATTGATGAGCTCGGGGGTATACCCATACCACAACACTATTACTTGCTTAAGAGACGCGGTGGGAGGCCGGTCCCAAAACTTCCAATCCTGTCAACTATAGAGCCAAAGGAACTGGTTGAACGTTGCGGTGATATCGACAGAAACCTCAACTTTCTTCTCCATGCGGGTCTCATAACGTCAATGTCAAAGGAAGAACTGGGTAACTACTTGGCTAGGGAGGGCTTCGAAGTGGACAACGATGAGGAGGTCAACAATAGGTCGGTTCCCCTAGTATTACCAGACTCGGGGGAAGACTGGATAAAAGATGACACACGGGATGTGGAGGAAATAGCAAATGGTCCTACACATAGAAGATGCAAAATGGAGTGCCTAGTCAAGTCTCGTACTGCCCATGCAAAGTAGATGTGCAAAGAAGAGTCGGCGCAGAGGTCAGGACGTGATGAATCCAACCCCCTATTCATCTCTCTGCGTGGGCCATGGAAAACGAAGGGAAGAAAGGCAAGAAAGCCATGAAACTGGATAGCAAAAAGGTGTGGTTTTTATTTAATATAAGCGAGAAGGGTAGTTTATGATAAACTATATATTGGCTCGGTAGTTTAGAATTTGTTGTTAATGAGCCTGCATGGCAATATGAAGTTTGGACATAGCCGAAAGACACCCTCTGTAATATTTTTTGACTGATAATATAAGGTGTTGGCCTTACCAGCTATTAACTTACCAAAAAAAGAAAGTATCAACCACAAGAATTTTAATTTATTTAAATTTGTATTGATAATGTATCTTTTTATACAACATTATAATTATTCTAAAATAATAGATAATTGATTTTATACCATACTTGAATATACAATTGCAATATCTTGTTAACTAATAGGCTACATATAGTGAGATTTGAACCTGAAATAAGTCTCACGACTACAAACCACTGTCGAGTCATCGAAAAATAAGTTTCAACTGTTATTTAATAGCAAAATCCTCCAAAATATCACTTATCGTATAAAAGTCAAATAAATATTGATTTGACAACTGGAAAGGAACATTCTATTTTCATTTGCAGTGGTTTTTGTCAATTTTATGGCAACTTTCTTTTTTCATTTGCATTGCTTTATGTTTTAAATTTGTATGCAAATATTTCATAATTAGATAATACTTAATTTCTTTAAAGAAAAAAATTAGATTTGTCAAAGTTTATTTCATTCCATTATTTAGCACTTATTATTAATTGTTTAAACCAACCACATGCAACTAGAATTTGTAGTGCATCCATGCACAAACACATAATCTCTAACATACTAGCATACATATTGTTTTCTATTGACGTAATTCTTGAACCTCCTTTCGATGCAAGTACTAGTGTATAATACAAACATATGTTAGAAAAAGTGACCAAAACATTTAGAAAACAAACACATCATAAATTATAATATTAAATACATAAGCGTCGTTAATATACTTTATACAATGTTATTGTGTAAATGCCATTAAATATATAAATATAATTAATATGATTTATACAATATTATTGTGTAATTATAATCTAATCATAAAATATTTTCAAAATATGTTCTAATTATAAAATATGTCTCATAAAATTTAAAATAAATTTATTTCCCTTTATACATAAAATATAATTCCAACTATTATTTATTTGTTTCATGTATTATTGGTTAGGTTCAGTGGTGTTGATTGGTTAAAACTTAAATCTTAAAGAGGTTCCTTTCATCTTTGTATTTTTTTACAAACACAATTTTGCTACCATTGCCTTATATAGGCCAAATCAATTTTGTGGTTATGATCCAGTATTTTATAAAAAAAATGAGCCATGTTATAATCTAGATTTATGTGCATGACAAACAATCAAAGTGATTGCATACACTTCAAAATGTTATCTTAGAATTGTTGGCGAATAAATGACTATTTAGATTATTAATTCATAGTGTTTATATTCACGTTATTTTTGAGGTTCAATATGATAAAATTGGTCTTTTGTGGCTCAAACCATGGAGAGGAAAGTGGAGGTGCAACTACTTTAACTAGTCTTCAAGTAAGAAAATTCATAATAAATAAAAGGTTTACATTGTCAAAGGTGTATTTAGGTTATCCCCAATGAAAATAATACTATCTAGTCTGGAGATAATATTTATTTTCAATATAACACTTTTGGCATTGGGGTGTAATTTGAATATGATACAAGACTCCAGAAAAAAAAATGACCTTAATTTTCATAAATATAGTCTTCTCTTATATAAACAAGCATTGATTCATTGGCATCGCATCAATATTTTTGTAGAAAATACAACTAAAGTAATATTCTAAGCTCTAAATCTAAATTATATATAAAATATCACACCATGTGAGTATGTAAGAGATGGTGACTTAGTATGAGATAAAAGAGTTTCAAATGATGATGAAATGGACTAGAAAAAAATATTTTAAATAAATTTTATAAAGAACAGGATTTTGGATTAGATTGTAATTGACCTAAAATAAATAAAAGTTTGGTAAGACACACGAGTTTGTAATATTATATTTTTTCAAAAATATCTTGTTGGTTATTTACTCTAATTATGCTTTGAGAGTCTGGAGAAAACTTTCTACAATTGAGTACGTGAAAGAGATTTTTAGGATTTGGAAAAGTTGTACAACTAGTTTTAAATCTATAAAGCCTCTTTGTAGCTAAAAGGAGCTCCATAAACTTCTACAGTATAAGCAATACACACATAATCTAACAAATTAATATAACTAAAAAGAAAACAAACACATAATACACATTTCACTAGGGAGAAACCTTACAAGTAAAAAAATCCAAAGAAATAACCTTCTTCACTATTGCATAAAAACATAATTATTCACAATATAATAAGAAAGCTCTTATTCGACCCTTATAAATATGTGGATAATAATAGAAACATAAAAATGGTTCATGAATGATTTAAAAATACTTTGGAACCATAGGTGTGTTATCCTTGAATCCAATTGCGCTTAATTCACGAGATAACCCCTACGAAACTTGCTTGTTTGATAGCATGTGTACTCTAAGCACGTAAAACAAGGTGAATCTCAATGTTCCCTTGTGTGTGGTCCTTAGTCTCAAAATCTCCTTTCAAGCGTTAACCTTCATTAGTTTGTCAAAATTCATCTTTTTGTGCAAGTCATGAAATTCAATTTGCAGGAGTTATAAATTTTTATATACTTGCATAGTCGAGGTTTTTCCCCAACCCCGTAAGACTATGTAATTTTGAACTTGTAGAGTCGTTAGAAAATGTCTACCTTTCAAGTCACTTGTGCATCTCTAGTTTGCACTATCATTGAAAATTTTCACTCTTACAACTCTTAGTTCCAAAAAAGTGCATTTATGAGTCCTTTAACGGCTTCAAAGTCAATTTTAAATTGGTTTTTAGTCTTTTAAAGTCTCATTCTAATTTCATTTTCATACGTCTTCTCCTGCCTCGTGTGAATTTCTCAAACCGTGTCCATGTTTGAGTTCCTTTTGCGTGTTTTCAAGCGGATTTTTCACTATTCAAATTTATACCTTGCTTTTGTATTTCTTTTCAAATGTGTTGCTTGTAGGGTTTTACTTCCTTGCATTTCCATTTTGATCATCATACAAATTATGATATTGCTATCAAGATTCAACCGTGTAGTTTTCGATTCAAACTCATTGACCCATGATTCATGAGTAGTGGTTCACAAGAACCCATCTCTCATGATAATGAATGGTCCACTTAGCACTCATTGCATCTAGGTGATGCTCACAGAGGTGAAGCATTGGTCCATCCCGAGAGGTCACCCATCCCAGTACTGCTCCAGCTCAAGCGCGCTTAACCACAAAGTTTCCCCCAAGGTTAAGCCCACTTAGCTTGCTACCCCATTTGCAAAACCTTCAACAAGTGTTGTGCCTTATGAACCATTCATTATAGAGCCCCTTTAGCTCATCAATTGATAACTAGAATGTTTCTTCCACAACGTGTCAAATTATGATATTGCTATAATAATTTGACACGCTGTGGAAGAAACCTCCTACTTATCATACAAATTGTCTAGTATTCCTTATTAGTTTGTGACAACCTTTTTTCCCCTATGTGTCACAGGTTTGAAATGAAAGAAAATTTGTATTGCATACAAATTTGTGTTCATGGTTAGCCCCATAGTCTGTGCCCTAGCCTGTGTTTATTGCATTCAAACTTTCATAGTTCTATATCATTTTAAGTCTTGCATTTCTTTGAAATTGTGAGATGAAACCCCCTACTTACAAGAATAGGAAAACCATGTGCCTTCAATTTTATTGAGGTCGCAAGTCATTATTTTGCTCGACCCTGTGTAGACAAACTCTTTTTCATTTGCACAGTCGATAATTTTTACCGATGGTACAGATAGAGTTTAATATTTCCACCCTATCCAAAGTTGTAATATCGTTGAAATAACTCGACCTTGTAAATTTATCGATATCTTCCTTGAAGTCACGGGTAAAAATCCCACACATACAAATTGTTTACTTTCTCAAGTTAACATTTACATAATCAACAATTTTTTCCAAGTATACAAACACAATAAACTTGTCATCCTTGTGAATGCACTAAAAAGATCTGTGTGCAAAATGCTAAGGAATTCATGAAATACTTGTGTAGTCGGCAATTTTTGCCGAATATGCAAGTAAGTTGAACTACCAACTTGTAGGATCGGTAATTTTGGCCAACCTAACAACAAAAACAAAAGTTTTCTTTTACAATGTTGTCAAATTTTCAATGACCTAACAAAATTCAATTTTACCCTTGTAGGGTTGGGGTTTTTCATCGACCTGACAAGAAATGTAGAATTGTTCCCAAATTGTAAAATCGGTAATTTTTGCCGACTTTGCAACAAAGTAAATTTCTTCCCGTTTGCACTGTCATTAAAGTTTAACGACTTCACAACTTTTTGCAAAGCATCCACAGTCACTTGCAATTTCATCATTTTACAGTGCATATACACATTTTTGCTCAAAATTTTCATAACACTAGAAATTTTTTTTGCCTTGCATTCCACTTGCTAATTTGCTCACATTCGCTCTATTTTTCGCACTCATCACGCTCAAACCCTAGTTTACACATAGTCGCTTCATTTTTTACCATCATCACGTCCAAGCTCTCCAGGTCGATGTAATAGCTCAAATTTACATCCAACATGCAGTATCTCAAAAATTATGAGCCATTATGTCTGAGAGCTTAGTTTTTCCCCACCTTTGCATCTAAATTGCTAAAGCATATGCAGTCACTCAAAATTTTACCATCAATGCATAAAACCATTTTTTTTCTAACACTGAAAAATATAAAAAATTTGTAGCTACTCTTGCATACCATTTTGATCTTTTGTGTCCGGGTTCCTGAAGCAATTTTGATTGATTTCTTGCCTATCACTGAGCAAGAAAGCCATGAAATACAACTAGAAAGTTCTTCCCTTTGTTTTAGTTGTCCAGGAATATACATATATGATTCGAAAGGAATTTGAAGATGAAGCTTTCTCAATAGATTCAATGGATAAAATGGTGGATATTTAGCTTACTCTAGATAATTTGAAAATTGTTCCTGAAAGGCACTGGAAAGCATTCAACGCCATTGAAGGAGTCAATCTCAAGAATCCTTTCCATCTCCAAGTACACTCCAATGCCAGACAGTGATGAAGTGCATGTCATCATGAAGATTTCATGGAGAAGGATGTTGAAGAATGCTAAATCAGCCTTGTATTAGTTTTTAGTATTTACAAGTTTTTGTAGTTATTTGAAGACAATTTACATGTAATTTGCCATTTGTAAAATTGTAAATAAATGTAACAACAATGAATTCCTCCAATAATTTTGGACTCCAATGTTGAATAAGTCAAAGTAGCTAGACTTTTCCTAGATTAGCTTTTTAGCTCTCATCTATAAATAAGAGAGAGCTCATTTATAATTTTTACCTTTTAATCTTTTGCAACAAAGTGCTACCCAAATTGAGAATCAACTTTGAAACTTTGAGTTCAAATTGCAAGATCAATTCCAATTAATAAAGAAGGCAATCTTGGAATCAAACTTTATGTTGAATCAAATTTGTATGAGTAAGGATGTTCTCATGTCATTCTTATTGATTTCTTTCATGTTGATTGGATAAGTGGTGTTTCTTTATTAATATTAGAGGGCTTTCAAGATAAGTTATATGAACTTTGTGTTATATTATTTACTTGAAATTGTGTGTTGAAAGCATTTCTTGGTGGGGAATTATCAAGACTTTGAGCTTGTAATTATTCATTTCATGGATCCGTAGTATTAGTAGTTGATAGACTTTGTGCTCCAACTAGTGATACGGTTATTTTAAAATCTTTCTAGAGGATAATTTGAAGACTTTATGCTTGGGATTATTCACTTGGTGTGTGAATATTTTTGTGAAGTGAGTTGAAAGACTTTGTGCTTCAACTTGCGTCATTGGTTACTACAAAACTCTCATTGAAGGCAACGAAAAAACTTTGTGCTTTTGCGTGTCTTTTGGTCACCTATCACATCTTTAAGCTAGTACTCTTTGATTATTCATATGTTTAATCAAGAATATTGGTGATTACTATTTAGGTTAATATTATAAGTGTAGAAGCATTATTGAATATCACTGTGAAACATTGTAAACATCTTTTTAGAAAGAAGAGAAAATGATACATGTAACACACCCCCCGCACGGTTAAAGCTAGTGTAAATACCTTTAGCTTAGCATAGTTTACTTTTTTTCAATAAACAGTAAGAAGGGAGCCTCCCCTTTCTAAGAGGAGAGATTTATCTCATCATAACTATGGTTGAAATCACTATTTTATAATCTGTAAAGGGATTACAAAATATTCACCCAACAAGGTGAAAATAAAAAAATCCAATAAAGCACCCAATTTTTTTTCTAAAAAAATATCTTTTTTATCAGTATTGGTTCCTCCATTTGATTATAAAACATGAAAAATATAAAAGAAATTTCTAGCAGTCCCAAAATTATAGAAGTAGTGCAAGTGACTTCCAATGTATCATAATTTATGTATAGACAATTATTTGGAAAGACATAAAAATGGAAATATACATCCACCTCTAAAATGTGTTGAGAAAAAAAAGATGGATCTTGTTAAAAACTATTATAGTTGGATTAAGGTTAAGAAATGTAAAATATATACTTAAAGCAAATTTTATTGCATTTATTTTGAAATTTTTGATAAGAATGTGACAATATACAACAGATGTAAGTTTCACTTCTTTAAATGTGTTTTAAGTGGTCAGCTTTTATGTGTCAAATTTTATAATATTGTACAAAGTTAAAGTTAAACCCCAATACCTAGTATTATAGTATTATGAGATGTAGATTGAAGTAATGTAATTCTTGATAATGATTATTTTGAAAGCACTACATATAACTAGATTCTAAAATTAAATTAAAATAATGCAAAAATAGAAAATCATAATAATGTATAGAATTTATTTTGATAAAAATAGGTGTTTTCTTGTGTTGTGTTGTTAATCCTTTGTGTTTTGTATGTTCTTATTATTTAGTTTGTTTGGCTAGTCTCATATCTCATGGTATTCATTTTGTTTTCTTAATGGATTATGTTTCTTTGTAAAAGGGTATGGGCCCTTTCAAATCTCAATTTTATCTATAGATAAAACAACATATAGAATTTCAATGTATACCAACACTTCAACCCCATGTTACATAAATAACGCTTTAGAGAATAATAATTACCGACAAAGAATATCCTATAATAATAACACTTGGATGATATATTGTTTTCTTCTCACAACAAACTCTACACCTCGTTGGGAGGATTCAAACTCACTCTTGGTTGCATGGATGTTTGAATAACATTTCAATAATCACGCGTCTAATTTTTTTAATAAATCACACTTATAAATCATTTTGCAAACACTAGGTAAACAATTATTGAAATATAGAGGCATTTCACTAATGTGATTTTTAACTCTGTGAAAAATTTCTTCTAATATTAGACTATGCTTTCTAACATATACCTTAAAGAATAGTTGTGTTGTTTCAACAAATAAACCATCTCTCCTTGCAATGTCTTCTTTGTGCAAGTCCAAAACCATAGACATGTTCCTTCTTACTAAAAAAAAAAATTAAAACATATTTTAGATCTATATATCCATTGGAAAAATTAAAAATTAATTTAAAATTGTAAATTTCATACATCATTTTATAATTTTGTTAGTAGTACTAAATGTCTACATTTTATTTTGGAACAAAAAAATCTTGGGAAATCTTATAGTGTTCTTAGCACTATGGTGTTGTCACAAGTTTTCTCTTAGTCAAATAACTTAGCCAATCCAAAGATATTTCGGATCCAAATGTTGATCTAGAACAATGTTCGATGTTTTGATATCTTGATGTATAATTCTTAGTCTAGATCCTTCATGAAAATATGTAAGGTCATGTGTAAATATAATGTAAATGTTGTATCATTGAGGCTAGTCAAGATTAAGTTTGAATTCTCGAGGACCCATAAATTAGATTACATTTTAATAGATATTTTCAAGTTTATAATTATATATTGTCAATAAATTCATTATTTTGTGAATAGATGTAATATGTGATCCATATATAATTTTATTTTTTATAGGAGAATTTATTAGAACATGTACCAAACAAACAATGAGATAATTGTTGTTCACCGTGTATTTATAAACCAAGAGTAGTTTTTGTTTTCCCTTTATGAAACAATCGTACAAGTCCACAAGACTGGGATGTTGCATATATATTTTGTACTGAGTTCATTAAGAAACTATTGAAAGCCTTGTATTGACTTTGGAAGCATCTAATTGAATACAACAAGTTTCTATTTAGTAAGATTTAAAGAAATTGTTATAGAAGCCACTCTTTCTCAAGCCCATTTCAATTAATACTATACATAGTGCAACTTATTCCAATATCAATGTGGGTATTAATATACCTTGAAAATGAAACCAAATATATCTTTTCTCATCTTATTCTTGGGGTTAAATTCATCGGGGGTACTTTTAATCCCCTCTAGACTAAATGTATTAAATATTATTTGTATTTGTCAATTTTGTTTAAGCATTTAGATAAAATAGTGTCAATGCAATTGTTGGCATATCCTTAGTAATATACTAGAGTATGATATGTGACACAAATGGATAGTGGATGACAAGAAAGACCCATTTCTCATTACCTATATCATCATTGGTTATGAAGAATTTTCTCTTCATTCTATTCCTTTTTGTAATAAATATGAGTGGAAAGCATACTGCAAATCCTAAATCAATTAATGCTCCAAAAAATATTTTAATAATCATACTTTTGTTTCTTCTATTTCTACCATTTATTTTGCTATTGATTTTGAATTCTATCAAAAAAGGATCAAGTTAGAAGGCATAACTTAAAGACCATTTATTTATGTTAGATATATAGCTCAAATGTGATATATAAAGTGAAGAATTTGAGTATAAATAAAATATGTTTTTATCAAATGTGTTACTAAAATAATTGTCTAAAATTAAAAACTATGGTAATTATTTAGATTAAAAAAATCAAATTCTCTAGGCTTAAACTATCAAATCATGTCATCTAACTTTGAAGTGAAGAGAATTTCAAATTATTTAATTATACTGATAAATAAACTTTTATATCCCATTATATAGAAATATTCAATACACAAGAACATTGTTTGCATCCTTAAAATAAATTTATAAACACACATACCTATACAACCACATGCTTTCAAATATTAAGGCACACAATTGCCTAATTGATGTTATACTCCCTGTATAAAAACTATACAATAAGTTATGTAGAAAATTACATATTCATCTAATATCTAGAATTATTTGTGCAAGATATAAGATGAAGTATGGTAATAGTAAAACCAGCAATACCATTGTTGATTCTCGTAGTGCTAGCACCAATAGTTCATAGAGGAATAAACCAATGAAAATGATGCAAGAATGCAAGGATGGGTACTAACTACAGAGCCATGTTAGGTATCCATTTATAAATTATGTATCACAAATGGAGCAAAGGGGAAAAGCCACATGGGAAAAAATTCATATTCAAAAGAGAATGCGTGAAAACAAACATGTACAAGTGATGAAAGAAGTGAAAGCATGAATCATCAATACCCCTCAAGTATTACATCCATCATTAATATACAATTCATATCCCCCAATAAGAGGGAAAGAGAGAGACTATGTAGCCCCCTCACAATGTATAATCTCCTTCAAAAATGGTAAATTCTTGAAGACAAAACATGATCCAATGCCTATAAACAACATCCCTCCCCTTGGGAAGAAACAAAACCAAGTATAGATATAGGAATTTTCCCTTTTTTAGATAGCAATTGATAGGAAGAAGCATAAATATGTATGATGATGTCTCTAGAGTCTAATAATGTGTTGATATGTTCATGGTTGATAATGATGCCACAATCAAATCATGTACATGCCCAATCAATGAAGAAGGTGGCAAACCAAGACTATGTGGAAACTAATAATAAACAAGATTCAAATACAATGATGGTTTGATAATAGTAGTGCAATGAATGTCATCAAAGAGGAGAGATAACCCCTCAAATGTGTCCTCTAAATCTAAAATGTGAGACTCCACAAATAAGTTTGAAATACATGTTAAGAAATCATTCCATAAAGATATCTGAAAGAGTATGATTTACCTATTGTAAAGAATCACTAGAAGCTTTCAAAGAAGAAAATTTGAACTTTGATGAAGCAAAAAAAGATTGATGGTCCTATTGGAGAAGAATTATGGGAGCCCCAATCAATGACTCTGCATAAGGAATCGTTGAAGGTGAAGGAACAAAAAATATCTCTAATGGAGTGGGAGAATTTGAAAAAAAAATCATCATCCTCATCTGAAGATTCAAAGTGATCCAAAGGATCAAACTCCCAAATAGTATCATAGTCATATGATATCCTATCTGAAATATGAAGAGGCACAAGACAATCTAAAACAAGATCATTTGGGAATGGTTGAGTAGTAGGATCTCCATATATCTCCCAAATTTTAGTCCAAAGAACATGAGGAAACTCAAAATGAACAAGAGCATTCAAATGATATTGTTAACATGCATAGCAATAACTCCTAAGACACAATCCCTTTTCCAATTCCAAGAAAATTTCTTACTATACAAATGTGGCAGCAAATTAAGCAAATGGAGATGTTTTATGATGTCACCTCTCCATTGTTTATAGTTTCCCATTTTCAAGATGATTAGAGAAGGATGAAATGAAAAACCATTAATTCAAACTATGAGATATCTCCAAATGTATAAAGACATAATATTTTTGAAACAACAAATAGAAACCCCAAATATGATGTATAATGTAAATGAAGCCTTCCCAAAAAAGATAAAACTTCTCTAGGTCTTAATATGTTGAAGTAATAAGTCATAATGCAAAATTTGTAAATACTAAATAAAATATATATCCAGGGTTGAATCTAGAAAAAGTGAGTAGATACAAAATAGAGCTCCTCAATACCTTTTTGATGCCGCAAGAATCACGAAAAAAGGAGATCCAAAAAAATTTATGAGCTTGAAGGTCCAAATGGGAGATATGAATTCAAACAAAAATAAAATGCATCGATAGTAAAATCTAGAATCAATACTTTCACCACTATGAAGTACATGGAACTAACTTTTTGTCGATATCTTGTTTGCAAATTTTTGACACCTTAGTGGAAAGTTATGGAAAAATGAAAAAGGGCCCAATTTGGGCACTTGGGGGTTTAATTAATCCCCTTGGGGGCTAACCAATGGTCTTCCATGTGACCACACATGATAGTAAGGGTAAAAAAATCTATTGCTCAAGCAAAAATTGCAATTTGGTGGCAGGCAGAGCCACACCACTCGTAGACAATTAAACCTCCTTCACTATCAATATAACCAAGTGATTGATAAATCAACAACCAGGCCCTTAAAACCAATGTTTTTTAACAATTTTTTAAATAATTTAAAAGATGCCCCATGTCTAATGCAATAGATCTAATGGGTACTTGTGATAAAAAGTACAAAGACTGCACAGAGGAGTACATGAGAGTATATGCATCAAATATTCAACTAGAATATGTTGATAGAATATGCCTTTTTGACAACTATGACTGGGCTTGCATTTGTCAATGGTACCCTACACCTTGTAACAATGTACAAACCATATGATACAAATTTCATATAGATGTATAGATGAGAATAATGGTGAGGGATGAAAAATTTATATGAGGGCATGGGGCAGAATTCTCTGATTTGGATGAATTGACAATCAATCTTAGGATCTTTAGGCCTCCTGGATGTGATAGCAAGGTCTTTTTTGGCCCAAAATGATTCCAAATTGTGACTATGTCCTAGATCTGGAAACCACTTATGAGCTTCAAACCCACATAGATCTAGCTTCGCATGTCCAATTTGGATGAAATGAAAGGAAATTTTGACTTTTTTGGACTCCCTAAACTCAATGGTGAGCTTAGATTGGCACCAACATGTACTAAAATAAATCTACAATATAAATCCACAATATAAATCCAAAAAGAGACAACCCTAAAATCTAGTATTTCTATCATTTTTTATGATTCTCCATGTCATTATATGGTGCAAGAGAAGAGAATACTCAACTTTTCAAGATCCACCAAGATTTTCAATCTAGTAAAATCTCATTCCCAAAATCACTCTAAGATTTGAGGATCTAGTAAAATCTCATGCTCTCTAATACCATGTAGGAGCTAAAAATTAACTCACACACCCCAAGATCACCTACAAAATAGAAGATAACCTTTCACAAGAGAGTGTGGCAAGATAATAGCTTGCTTGATATTATAATTGCAAATGTACAAGAGCCTTACTTAAATAGACAATGTGAAAGATAAAATTAAACAAGATCATGACATGTGTCTTTATCCTATAACATAATACAACTAACATAAAAAATATTAAATGACGTAGAACATAAGAAGCAAATGACATAAGCTAAGATAAGATCTAAATGAAAACTAAGGATTCTAAAAATATTCCTAGGGCCTAAGTAAACTTGATGTTTGAATAGGACCTACCACTCAATTAGATAGGTAAAATACCATATTCACACCAATAGTGATTGATCCCATTCTTGATCATATTATAACAAGGTTTGGTGTCCAAACAAAATCATAGCAGACAATTCTATGTGTTTTGGATCAGCAGAGTATGTTAATCTCTACTTGGAGAATGGAATTATTATCTCTTGAATTCATCCTCATACCATCCATAGGGGAATGAATATGCTAAATCAAGTAATCAAAACTTGGTGAAGATTATTAAAATATTACTTTTTCAAAACAGGAAGGCTTAGGACTCTAAGTTGAGACTAGATATATGTGTTGACAAAGTGACACCAAAGAATTCTACTAGAAAGTCACCTTTTGAATTAGTGAATGGAGCTAATGTAGTGCTACACTTAATAATTTATTGTCAATCTAAAAATTATGTAAAAGCCCAGTCAAAAAATTCATGATGCTATGATTTGTAGATTCAACTATTTGAACTTGATGAGAGTAGGAAAAGGGCTCAAATAGTCAACATGAGGAAGTAGTAATAGGTGAATTATATGTTTTACAAAAGGGCCAACATTAGAAAGTTTAAGATTGAAGATTCGGTCCTAGTATGAATGCTATGCTAGAGCATAGGATAAAGGAAAGCATAAAAAGTTTGATTCCATATGGTTGGGTCCATACATTATTGAGAATTCATATAGTGAAGATTCATAATTCATTAATAGCTTGGGTGGATAATTTCATGAAATTCCAAAGCATTGAAAATTCGTCAAAAAATATTTCTCTTAGACTCCAACCTATTTTTCCATGTACAATTATCTTACCCCTATTGTGTGTCTTGTGCAATCATGGCTATCTTTGACCCATGGTCAAGTGTGTGCTTTGAATGTGATTTTTTTGTATCTTGTAGTTCTTTGGATCCTCACCATGTTCCAATGAAACATGCATACCTAAAAAAGATGTTAAATCCCTATTTCACATGCCTAAAAATTCAAAAATCCTAAGTATTGATACATTTTATTGTAGTTTCTTTATGTTAACCCACCATTTATATCTGATTTGACATAACCTAAGAGAGTCTTCTCTTTGTTAAAGTTTGGCTAAGTGTTATCCTTTGTCATCCTCTATGTGTTTATTAATGTGGGATGTTACAAAAATATTTGAGATTATAAGTGTGGGGGTTATGTTGTTCAAATTCTTATGTTTGTGCAAGTTGTTGGACTCTTGGACTTTCAAATTTTCCCTTCCTTGGATAACATTTTTTGATCCCTCAATCTTTTAAATCCTCATGCCTTGAATTATTTCCTTATTATGTTAGATTTTTAAGCTCACCTTTACCTTGGTACCCAATATGTCTTCCTCCCAATCCCTGAAAGCCTAAAGCTTTACACTTTGAACTTTGCACCTAAGTTACTTTATGTGCCAAAGTTTCAAGCCTACCCATAATTGTGTATTGGTCCCCTCTTTCTCTCTAAATTTGAACCCTGATCCTTTGAATTAATTTCCTTTTTTTGTTGAAGGTTCAGACTTGTCCTTATTTGGGTACCTTGTAAGGGTCATCCTTGACTCTCAGCTCAATATTTTCACCAAGTTACTTAATTGGAGTCAAAATTTGGATTTAACCAAATTCAAGTACTAGTTTCTTGTCATCCCTACAGATTGAACTTTGTTGTTTCCTTCATATACTTTTTTAGAATTGAACTTTCACTCATCCCCCTACCTAAGTACTTCTTAAGCATCTTTGAATCCCAACTTTCAATAATGATACAAGTTCCAAGATATCCCAAATCCTTGACTTCCTAGATTGCCCTTGTCCTCTTATCTACTTGTCAATGTCATCATTGAGAAAACAAATGGCTAAGTTTTGAAGGTTTGGTGTCAATAAGTTTGATAGTTCATGAATCTTGCAAAACCTTGACAAAGGAAAGTGTCAAAGTTCAAAACATCGTAAATTTTGTTAGTTCACAAACTTTGTCAAGATCTAACAAGGTTTGAGATGCCACAAAAAGTGGGACAAATTAAACAAAGAAATTAAAAGAAGAAATTTGAAGGTTCAAAGGGTTGCATGGTTCATGATGTTGCAAAGTTTATGATTTCATGAACTTTGCAATATGGTTTGTTAGGTCAAAAAAATTGTGACAATAAGAATAGAGAAAGAAAGAAAGATGGAGAAAATAAATAAACAAGGAAAATGGAAATTAAGTTATTTATGTCACAAGTTTTGTGAGTTCACAAACTTTGTGAAAATGCATGATAGTTTTTTAAGTTCACCAAACCTTTGACAAATCCAAAATAAAGAAAAAAATATGGCATGTCGAGAGGTTCACAAGTTCTTGAACCCCCTAAACCCCTAACAAGTTTTTGGAATTTGTCTTTCCTTGCCTTGCTCTCTCCCACCCCCACTCTTTATTCCTCCTCATCAAGCCTCAAGCTCATGAAGGAACCTTGGAATTTGACACCAAGTTCCACAATGCCAAGTCCTCCTACATTCCTATCCCTAATTTTGTTCCCTTTAGATTTTGGATCCCCAAAGGGACCTTTTACCTCTAAATCCTTCCCTAAGTTCCTATTTCGTCTAGACTCTCAATCCTCATTGCCTTTATTTTCCTTGTTCTTGACCTACTTTCTCTCCTATTCACTCCAATGTGAGTTCTTAGGTTCCTCCGAGACACAAATTACTGCTAGGCACCAAAATGTCCAAATTTCATACCAAGGTCTACCACACTCAAGAAACCTTTGAGACACATTTTCACCTTCTTCCATGGTTCACCCATCACTCTATTGATGCCAAATTTGACTCTACAACAACCACTTTATTCCTTCCCATTTAAATTTTATTTTTTCAAATTGTTGGGCATGATCTCACATGAAGATCATATTATAAGGGTATGGGCAACCCATGCCTTCATTAATGCAATAGTTGAGTTCCCAAGTCCCAATGGCCCTAAAGCCATCTCTTAGTCATTAATCCAATATATTTTATGGGATTTTCTTTTCGTACATACCAAAAACCTTGGTGGTTATCAATTTAGCAAGACAATCATATTTGGCCTAACTAAAAGTTATAATGATTGAACAAATTCATGATTTTTTGGTGAAGGTTTCAAATGTCTAGCTCTAGATGATTTTCCTAGTGATTCATCTTGTTACCTCTTGTATACACCTAAAATTGGTCTGGAGCATCCGATTAATTAAATACGAATTATTTGATTAATTATCCTAGTTTCCTCTACTGTTTCAATAAATAGAAATATTTATTTATATAGTTCACATTTAAATTCTTTTAAAATAAATCTTAATTAAATAAACAAAATTAAATACTTTGTTTGATTTAATTATCAAATCCCTATTTTATTCTATCACATCGATCTTGAATTAATTAAATAGAGATCAAAAACACTTTATTGATTAATTGCCATATTCTTCTGTTTAATTTAATAAACAACTCCTATAGTTCGTTTTATTAAATTATTTATCCCTCTTTTGCTAATTTAAATAAATCAAAATATTTGAATTAAAGCATAAAGAATATTCCATCTAAATTTCCTCAAAAATGAATTAGATATCCTATGTCTAAAATATGTCACAATTAATGCTTTGAAACTTCATGGGAAGTTTTGGAGACAAATTGGAGACAAATTCCAAATTCTTCTCTCAATCCTCCTCCATCAATCTTTCCTCTTCTCTTGCCTGGTGTTTTCATGGGTAGAGACAATCTCCAAATTTCTCTCAATCTCCTCCATCTTTCACCATTCAATCCTCTAGATTGAATCCAAGCCTCTCAAATGTCTTCCCTGTGCATTTCTACAACCAGGAAATCTATAAATACAGCCTCATTGAACCAAGAAAAGGATCCAGATAATCTAACTTATGCACTCTTACTCTGCAGGAATTTAAGCATCAAGCACATCAAGCATCCAATATCCAGCAATCAAGCTTTCATATCATGGCTGCCTCCTGTAGCTGCGTTTATCTGTTTCATGTCAATTCATGCTAGTTTAATTCATTTATCATCTAGTTTTATCATATTAAGATCTATATCATTGCATTAACATCCATCTCGTTCTTTGAATTGTCATTTTAACAATTATAGTGTACTCACGATCTGAGAGCAATAGTGGTTTAATAAATCTTTGGAGATAGAGAACAATATGACACATTCAGTAGATTATTGCTTTGATTTTATTCATTCAGCTTTGTCTTTGATATAATGTCTTATTAAGAAGTGTGTTTTATGCTTTACACCTTATCCACGCTTACACCTCTAATTAACACATGTTACACATTTAGGTAGGTCATTTTTGTAGTCTCTTCTACATATGGGATGAATTTTTCATTTGTAAAAAGTGGGAAAAAGAGGGAAAACACTGTGTATTATAAACCAAGCTTATTTGTGTAGAAATACAACAAATTAATTAGTTATACAATTCACAGTGATATAAATTTCTGGTTTATTTACATGAATGGTTGTCTAATTTGTATTGTTGTGTCCTTTGTTGTATTATTTATTTTGAAGAGAATTACACCTTCAAGGAGGGTTGAAAATATTTTCCTATACATATGCTACAATTTTTGTTCTAGTTAATACATCTTCAAGGATGGTGAGAAATATTTTTACGAAGAAAGTGGGATTTACAATATTAGTAAAGTGATGATTAAGTAGAACTTTTTATTCAAATTAAATTTTTAGGTTCATGGTATTGTAATGAAATAACAATTATTGTAATGCAATGCTTTAATTTTTGAATCATTGTTAAGATATCATTATAGAAGTATTTGATGACTTCATTCAAATTACATTGAATCTTGATTACGCATGCATCTCTTTGTGTGTAGATCTACATGACCTTTACCAAATAGGGTAGACCAATAAGAATCTATATACCATAAGCATCTTATTTCATAGGATTACTTCAATAATTGTTTGCTTCAAAGTATTATTAAATTATGAAACCATACATCCTTTGAAACCTATTATTTTTAATTTTTAGTCTCTTTTCTCTTCATGCTCTCTCTTTTGTGTATGCAAGACTGAGCTATTGTTCATGTAATATGGAGAAAATACAACATTTAAAATTAGACTTAAATTAGGGTTAAGGTTAAGGTTTAATTAGGGTTCAACTAAGGTTAACACTCAATTAGGATTAGGGTTAAGGTTAAGATTATCTTTTAATTACCATAACAATTATAGTAGGGTTACAATTATGGTTCAATTAGGGTTAGCATTAAGGTTCTACGAAAAATATTAAGGTTAAAGTTAGGGTTAGGGCTCAATTAAGATTAACCTTTAGTTAAGGGTTCAATTAGGGCTTCATTGGATAGCTCTAAATGTGTATTCAAGGTTATTGTTATGCCATTTTCATTGCACACATCCTCATCTTTAGTAGTTGTGTTAGTCCCCTCAATAACCAAGAAAGGTTTCAACTTTCACATTGTTTGAACACACTACTGACCAAAAATATACTAGCTATAGAAACATGTTGTTCTTGCCTCAAAATAGCCAATAACAAAGACATAAGTTTATGGGAAATAGTATCATATCCATCAATGATTAGGACCATAATGGTTTGCTTGTAGGAAAAAGTAGCTTCTCCATGATCCTTACTGACAAATGCTATGAAATATGAAACATATAAAGAATAAGATCATCACATTCTAAATCAAACAAAAGATAACAAGATTTGGTTCTTTCCATCACTTCTAACATCTTAATCTTCCTGCCAAAGGAATGACCTTTGTCATTATGTAACCCATGAAATCTCTCAACAATCAGCTATAGAATCTCCTTCATTAAGTCATCTTCGTAGGTAACCTCAGGAGCTATAATCCTTTTGATCTCACTAAGACAATTGATGATTGCAAGTCTCACATCTTTATCACGATGTCTCATAAGCATTGGATTAACCAAATAATGCACCAATGGAGTCATAACTAGTTGCAACAACTAAGAAGGTGACTAATCAACCTTGTATATAAAAAAAATTCTACTTCCTCCAAAGTGTTGAGAAGAACCTTTTTGACTGAGGTAGGTGTCAAGTTTCTTACCTACATTCTAAATCTTTTCACACAAAATTTCCCCTTCCTCGAGTTTGGCCATAATTCAAAATCTGATAGGTCGTTGCCAAAAACTACATGCAATAGCTAAAAATCTACAACATAAGTTCAAACACCAACAGGCTGGTAGGAAAACCAACTCTGATACCATTGTAATATATGCGCCCTATTTTTTTTTTTTGAAAACCAATATGATGCTACAGTCAATTGAAATAGCCAAATAACCACATTCACTAACCAAATTATTGTTTTAAGTGCTCTTAGTGATAAAAACTACAATCATAATAAATTAGAGCAAGAATATTGAATACCTAGATGAGCAAATCAATTATACTTCATCAAACATTAAAACCCATGTGCTACAATACATTTTTCAATTAGATATAACTTATAACAATGAGTTTACGGGTTGTTTTATACTCAAAATTTCATGAACAACATATATACAAATAGGAATGAAATTAAACAAGCTCCCAAAGGTTGCATTACATAAACTAACACATTTTTAACATACTTGGAATGCCTTGGTACAGGCTTGGGTAAGTGCATAAAGATGGGGGGCTAGAAAGTGGCCACTCCACTTTTTGGTTTCAAGATAGCGAAAACATGAGTGCAAAAAACAAAATGCACTCACAATATGGTTTGAATTTCAAAAAACACAAGTGCGTTATAATGCACTTGCGTTATATGATTGCACAAAACTTGAGTGCATTATAATGCGCTCACATTTGGTGTTGCATTAAAAAAAATCTCTTTTATTTTTCTCTCTTTTTTCTCTTTCTTTTCCTTTTCTTTTAGTGAAACTATATACATGAAATAAACATTTAAGTTATATTTAAGTATAAGTTGACATTTGCATATGGACATTTACTTTCTTATACTTTAAGTTATATTTCATGTATATAGTTTTAGGATTTTTTATAGTAGTTTCAAATCTCTAGGAGTTATAATGCAAATTCTAGTTTTTGGAGGACCTAAAAAAATTAGATAGTCAAATTTTAGTAATCAGCATGTCAAATTTCAATAATCAGGAGGTCAAATTTCAGTAATCAAAAAGTTGTATCATCTCTCTCTCTCACTCATTGTTTATCCCTTATACTCTAGACCTCTCTCTCTCTCCCTTCCACCTTCCCTCTCTGCTTCTTTATATCTAACCCCTCTCTCTCTCCTTCCCTATATATTTCTCTATATCTCTCTCTCCATCTCTACCTCTCCCTCCTTCCTTCCCTCTCTCGATCTCCACATCTTCATCCTCTCTCTCTCTCTCCTTCCCTCTATACTTCTCTCTATCTCACCTCTCTCTCTCCCTCCCTCCCTCCTTCCCTCAGAGAGTGATGGAGGGAGAGGTATGCAAAGAGGGAAATGAGAGATAAGTAGAGAGGAAGGAGAGGTAGAGAGAGGAGAGATAGGGAAGGAGAGAGGGAGGGAGAGGTGTGGAGGTGAGTGCAACGTCCCTTACCCAACTTTGCCCTAGATTTAGGGTTTATTTTTTATCAAATGAATGTTCTCTTTGACTAAGTAATCTTGGATTGAAATCTGCATTTAATATTTCCACATGTCCATATATCTGTTAGCATTAATATCTAGATATCCAAATATAAATAAGCACCAATCAATAATAAAGACATGTGAGGAGTGGCATGGGTAGAGCGGTCTAAAGCTATCCATCTAAGCCCAAGAGAACAAGCATCCTATCAGGACAACCCACCCCTTGGCCCCGAGTGGCATGAACGTCTCGGAGTGGTGTGCTTAGAGGAAACACTTGTACTTGCTTTCTCTACCCATGCCATCACCTTGGAAGACACTCAACCTACTGGGGGAAGCCAGTGGAGCTTATAAGTGGTTCCGGGCCTACCACCCCTCCATGGCCGTAGCAAATTGTTAAGTGGGACCCCCACCCCTCCATGGCCACAGCGGATTGTTAAGTGGGGTTTTTAGGCACCACTTTTCTCAAGCCCTTCCTCCCTAGTAGGCTTGCAAACACTCAGAAGACAATCTTTTAGCAATCAAATACATTTGCTTTTATTATTGATTCTTGAAGTCAATATCAACATCATTATCATCATGATAATATTAAAGAAAGCATTACACCAATAATCCAATCAGCAATATTTGTTTCTTATATTCGAAATATGCTAAATATTATTGCTAAGTGAGTACATCACCTGAGTTGTTGTATCTTTCCATGTTTTCTGATTCCTTACTCACCTCCTTCAACCTTATATTGGATTGGTCATAGGATGAGGACAATTCATAAATATACATAATCTACTTATGTTTATATTAAAGAGTCACCATTACTTATAAGGCTTAATTATTTTTGCAAGCATCATTATTGTATATTCACAAGTGATTCACATATATACTTACCCATACATATAATATATATATATATATACATATGATTTTATAATATACTTATATATTTTATATAAATTTTTATATATTATTATTTCCAATTGATTTGTTGTATTCATATCTTGTTTCATACTACTTTATTTCATTCCTAAATCTGTTGTTTACTCAAAAATATCTATCTCAGATTTGTTATCTTCTTTTTATTTCATGGTTCATATTCCATTCCCCTCCTTGCTTTGGAGATGATTCCCTTTAAATATTGTTGTGGTTTGAAAAGTCACATCTTCTCCTTTCCTATGGATGTGGCCTTTGTGATTTTTCGCCTTTTGGAAAGCTAAATGAATCGTTGCCTTTGTAGATAGATAATGTCTTTGTTATTTATTTATTAACCACACTCATCGCTCATATATTACCAATGCTTTGATTTATTATTATTATTTATGTTACTTTATATTTGTCATTTGTTTATTCTATATTTTATAGTTGCTTATTTTACATTTTCATATTTAGTTTTATTCGTTATTTATTTTACTTTTATATTTGTTATTTGTTTATTTAGTTCATACTTTATACTTGTGTATTTTATATTAATTTTATCATCTATTATGATTACAATATTTAAATTGTTTTACATTTTAATATTTATAACATTGCATTTGGTAATTTAATTATAATATTATTTTGTGAGAATTATAATTAAATTACTAATATTTATAATTTTAATATGTATTTTGTATTTATCTTACAATATAATATTATTATAATAATATTTAAGTTGAAATTTTATAATTTTGGTATCTATTTTATTTAGTGTTTGTGTTTCAATAGGTTACGATATTGGGGACATGACAGTGAGATAGAAAGAAATAGAGAGAGAGTGGTAGGCAGTGATGGAGGGAGAGGTAGGTAGAGAGAGATAGGTGAGATAGAGAGAAGCAGAGAGAGATAGAGATAGAGGGAAGGAGGGAGGATGGGAGAGAGGGGAGGAAGGGAGAGTAAAGAGGGATAGGTGAGATGAAGAGAAGTAGAGAGAGAGAATGGTGAGAGAGAGGGGGGAATAAGGGAGGGAGGGAGAGAGGTGAGATAGCGAGGTGTAGAGAGAGAGAGTGGTAGGGAGTGATGGATAGAGGTAGGTATAGAGAGAGATTAGGGAGATAAAGAGTAGAGAGGGTTGGAGAGAGGGTTAGAGAGAGGGAGGGAGAGGTATGGAGGGAGAGAGTGGGAGGTGAGAGAGGTGAGATAGAGAGCAATAAAGAGAGAGAGAGTGGTAGGGAGTGATGGAGGGAGAGGTCCAGAGAGAGGGATAGGGGAGATATATAGAGAAGTAGAGAAGGAAAAAGAGAGGGGAGGAGAGGTATGGAGGGAGAGAGAGATGATATAGAGAGAAATGGAGAGAGTGATGGAGGGAGAGGTAGGTAGAGAGAGGGAGAGGGGAGATAAAGATAAGTAGAGAGAGAAGGAGAGGTAGATAGAGGAGAGATAGACAAAAGTAGAGAGGGAATGGCGGTGGGAAGGAGGGAAGGAGGGAGGGAGAGGTGAGATAGAGAGGTGTAGTGAGAGTGGTAGGGAGTGATGGATGGAGAGGTAGGTAGAGAGAGGGATTGGGAGATACAAAGTAGATAGGGAAGAAGAGAGGGAGGTGAGATAGAGAGCAATAGAGAGTGGTAGAGTGATGGAGGGAGAGGTAGGTAAAGAGAGGGAGAGGGGAGGTAGAGAGAAGTAAAGGTGGAAGGAGAGAGGGAGGAAGAGGTTAAGAGGGAGAGAGAGGTGAGATAGAAAGATATAAAGAGAGGGAGGGAGGGAGTGAGAGAGAGAGAGAGGTAAGATAAAACTAGAGGGAAGGAGAGAGTGAGCAAGAGAGAGAGGTAGAAGCAGAGGGAGAGAGGAGGTACAAAGAGATGTAGAGAGGGAAGGATGGAGAGATGGAGGTAGAGATAATTAGAGATGGAAGGAGAGAGGGGGAGAGGGAGAGAGAAGTGAGATAGAGAGAATTAGAGAAGGAGAGAGAAGAGAGAGAGAGAGATACATGTACTTCTTGAGCTCAAGGGAGAGAGAATTAGATAAAGGGATGGAGATAGTGAGAGAGAGAGAGGTATAGAGTGTAAGGGATAAACAATGAGTGAGATAGAGAGAGAAAAAAAAAATGATACAACTTTTTTATTATTGAAATTTGACATGCTGATTATTGAAATTTGACTAAGTCTGAAAAATTATAGGATCTTCCAAAAACTAGAATTTACATTATAATTCTTAAGGATCTTAAACCACTTTCAAACATCTTGAAACTATATACATGAAATATAACTTAAAGTATAAGAAATTAAATGTTCATATGTAAATGTCAACTTATACTTAAATGTTTATTTCATGCATATAATTTCACTTAAAGAAAAGGAGAAGAAAGAGAAAAAAAGTGATTTTTTTCAATGTAGAACAAAACACGAGTGTGTTATAACGCACTTGCATTTTGTGAAAGCATTCAACACGCTCACATTTTGTGAAAGCATTCAACGCGCTCACATTTTGTGAAAGAATTCACATAACACGAGTGTGTTATGACACACTCACATTTTGTGAAAGCATTCACATAACACAAGTGTGTTATAACACACTCACATTTTGTGAAAGAATTCACATAACACGAGTGTGTTATGACACACTCACATTTTGTGAAAGCATTCACATAACACAAGTGTGTTATAACACACTCACATTTTGTGAAAGCATTCAAATAATGTGAGTGTGTTATAACACGCTCACGTTTTTGTTTGCTTTGGGAATTTCCAAGCCTTTGGCTTGGATTTCCAATGTAAAGGCTTGGATTGACTTTCCAATGCCCAAAGACGTGTTTTTCCATATTCTAAAAAAAATCACATTATCTCGAGTGTGCCTCCATCAGGTTTGCATGTGTTTCAAGGTCAAGTAAAAAAACACCTTAGAGTTAATGTTAATCTCTCTTAGTTATCTAAGCATGCTATTTTTCATATTTTGAGTATGTAAGGCTTTCATCTTTAATTTCTTTTGTTGATGTATTTGTTTTTTGTCAAAAACCAATGTTTGGTATTTTTACTTTATTGTTTAACCATTCATTGAAATTTAAAATAAATTACATTTTTAGAAACTAGACTCCATTCTACACATATTAAAAAAATTAAAAAAATTGATTAGTTTTCAAAAATTTAGGGGGGAGCAAACTCAAATTTTTTTTTTCGGGATGTGTCCACTTTGAAATTTAGTAAAAAATCATATATTCATTAAAAAATTAGAAAAAAAATGGGGATAAACTACATGGTGTTAGCTAATTTCTCATTGAAGTGATTTTTAAAATTCTAAAAAATAGTTAACATTTTAGGGGGGGGGGCGCATCAGTCGCTATGTTATGTTTTTCTTATTTTTTAAAAATGACCAATTTGTGTGGCCCCCCTTAATCTCTACCATTTAAAAAAAAGTAGTTTAGAAAGTAGATTTTGAGCACTACGACTCTCGTTTTTGTTGCATTTTAAAATTTTGAGTGTAACTATCTTCAATTTCTCATCCAAGGTTAGTCTTTCCTGATTTAAAAAAAAAGTGACCACTTAAGACCCCTTTTTGGCCCCCCATCTCTATGCACTTACTCGCCTACAAATAAATCCGGAACACCAAAAAAGGTCTTAAAATTGGCTTCACAATGCCTCAATTTGTACTTCTCCACCTAGAACTTAATGCCAAAGATTTTAGCAACCCTAGACACCTCAAAACCAACAAATAGTCCTCCAAACCCTAGGTGCTTGGACCCACAAACTCCCACACCTAAGTCTGAGTTGTACGACCAGTAAAAGGGAATGAACAACTTGCAAATGAGGGTGAATATCTACAATTGGTTTATGCTCTAATCTATTATTAATCCTCTCACGAAATTGCCCATAATATCCTCATCAAATTTGGCACTATAATAGAGAAATCTTAAGTAATTAAGCTTTTGCATAGTTCCTATGTAGAACCACTTGCAAATCTCTTTTCGTGCAATTTGTAACTCTGAATGAGCCATATTGGATTAACTAGGAATGATCTTTCACCACCAAGGCTAATCTTTTCCAAGAGGGTTTTCGTCCTCAAGAAGGCTGAGATGAACAAAGTTCAATCTCCCAAACCACAAGGATCTCATCAAAGAGAAAGTAATAATATGCATCCCCACAAATGAAATCTCAATCCCCTTTTTATATTCTTTTGAGGGAACTCTCCAAAAACTCCCTTTTAGAAATAATTTATTAAGCCTTTTAACTCCAAAAAGTGATTTATTTTAATTTTAAAATATTTTTGGCACTGAAAGTCACTTTTAAGCGTCTCATCATTTAAATTTTTGTGTTCTCTTTCCAACAAGCTATAATACTAAGGTGTCTAATTAAATATTTTAATTAAAATGTCAATCTTAGTAAAATTATTAAATATAGCTCAATATTACACCCAATTAATGGAAATGACCGAAAAACATCAGAATGAAAAACTAACTACGCAGGAGTGATCTCGATGATGAAAGATGATAAATAGATTGATCAAATGACTTATTAAAGATAAACACTCCTTCCAAGAATCTTGGAGACCACATTGAAATTCAAAAAACATATATGAAAGTGGTATATGAATCCTTCATACCACTTGAACTGATTGAAAATATCAAATAACTTTTTCTGATAACGCTAACACACACCTAGAAAGTTAGTGTCAACTACAATACAAGATAACTTGAAAATGGATACATTACATTAAACAGGTAAGGATATGCACCTTTATCCTCACTTAGGCTTTGAACCATATCAATATCTATACAAATTCTTCCTATTTCTTTAGACATTATTCTCTCCACTTGAGTTTTAATAGGATAACACTTAAATAGGGCAGATTTTTGGTTTAGGGTACAATTTGTCTCTAAATCTGCATATTTAGGCAATTTGTTTGAACATTAGCTAGGGTTTGAATCCTTTAGATTTTAGAATTTGCCACAAATTTATCTTCCATTTGATGCATGCCCTTTAAATGTGACGCATATTTGTCATGGATGGAATGGTGTGGGAATGTTTAATGAAGGTTGCTTTCTAATTCACCTGTGTTTAAACTGGCTTAAATAACAACTGTTATATTTCATTTTTGGATTCAAATACGGTCTATCTTTTATTCGCTATGTTTTTTGCTTTATAATTATCATGAATTTTTCTTTAAAATTACATGCACGTCTTGATTGGAGCTCTATATCGCCATATACATTGA
This sequence comes from Sequoiadendron giganteum, assembly GCA_007115665.2. Classification (NCBI taxonomy): domain Eukaryota; kingdom Viridiplantae; phylum Streptophyta; class Pinopsida; order Cupressales; family Cupressaceae; genus Sequoiadendron; species Sequoiadendron giganteum. The sequence continues at coordinate 605,624,126 of CM021108.1, read as the reverse complement.
AGAAAATTAACCTCTCAAGAATCAGGCTAAAGAACTAGTGTTTTGGTGCTGTTATGAGAAAACTCGGCACTATTGTGTTTATTGAAGAAGAATTGATATGCATGCATTTAAGAAAGGAAAGTCTTTGTACATTGAAGGTAAACAACCTACAAAGGAGGATATAAGCTAGCATTTTGGTACTGTTGCGACCTGAGGTCTCGACAACTATTTTGTATATTGAAGAAAGAGAACTTGAAAAGAATGAAAACATAATACAGTTGCCAACAAAAATTTTCAGTAAGCTCACGAGTCTATATTTTTCTTCATAATTAGTGGACAATACATAATTTATAAAGATGAATGATTCGCCAATATTTGTACAAAAGATTTGCCAACACTCTACACTTGTAAAATATTTTCCATTCTTAAATACTTTTGGTCTATAGATTATCTTGATTGATACAAATCCATTCTCTCCATGGTTGATTCCCGTGGAGATCAAAGATTGCACGTTGCTTCAAACATTTTCAGCTTTCAACGCCAATATTATTGGTGAAATACCATGGTTTCTTGGCGACAGTACATTTTTGAGCTTGCTGATTCTGAGGATTTCGTACAATAATCTCAACAAAGAAATCCCGACCTCCTTCAATTGCTCCAATACTGTTTAGGTGAGGATATAAGATTCCAATAAAATGAAGTTTTAGTTTTGTAGAGAGATTTTGAAAGAAATTAAGAATGTTTCAGAGGCTCCTCACCCTTTTCAAATATTCATATGCAAAAATTTAGCCATTTTTTTAGAACTAGCAATGGCACCTTGGTGTGCAATTGGTACGTCGAAGAGTTGTGGAGGTTATGGAAGCAGTAAAAGCAAGATGCTTGTTGGGTTAATAATCAGGGCCTTCACTTCCCCACCATTCGCCATTGTTTCAATCCTTTGCAAGTCAAGTTGAAAGAATGGGGAGGTGAGCACCCCGCATCTGGCTGAACTGGCATTGGGTTAAATGTGGTATGGATCACAAACAAAAGGGAGGCTACAGTTGAAGCATGAAGGGAACAACTCATAGTCTGCCGCTCATTATTAATTGTGAAGGAGACAATGTATGGTGGAATACTACAAAAGACAGCATACGAACACAATCCTTGCACGACATAAAAACACGTTGCTTCATTTGTTTCTGTTGGATGCAATAGTCACAGTTATGTGATGTGAAGGGGCATGATTGAGAAAATGAAATAAATCTTTCCATTTAGTGCGAGAAAGAAATATCTTTCAACTTTGTTGTCTATCTCAGAGTGAAGATAGCTTAACTAAGTTCTAGTTACAAACTGGAAAATCAGATTAATCTTTTTATATTATAACTTGTATTATTCTTCAAAATGAATAACTAATCTTCCTCTTTTTAAAACTAAAAATTATAGAATGAAAACCATACTTTTACATAGAAATTATAAAGATTAAAACATGCCCGAGTTACTCTTTGCTCTACACTTTTGAATGTTTCAAAAACACAGTTCAAATGCTTCGTCGAACTGCTCCAAGATAGCTCAATTTGTCACAATGGAATTCTAAAATGCTTGAGAATTTCTCTAGATATCACCATAACTAACAAACAAAGCTAAGCTCGCTACTCAAACTTCAAGAGATAATTATATATATTTGCAAATATATATATGACAAAAAAATCTGCACTTTTTTATTGAAATTTACAGTCTTCTCTAAATAATATTCGATTATCTAAGATAAAAGACATTCCTATTCTCTGGTTTGTGCTCCTTTCCTTTACTCTACCATTGCTTTCTTTCCTTTACTCTCCAAAAACCAATAAACCAAAATCATAAAAGATAACTCTCCTTTCAAAGTCGTTGCTCCTGCCAGAAAAACCACAATCAATGAATGAATAATGGCAAAGGATAACCTTACTCTACTTTTTCCCACAGGTCTCTCCCTCAACTATCATAAATAAATACTAATTGCAACTTTATGTTTGACGTCTTCCTTCCACTTTAACTAACCAGAAGAATGTTGCATGATTTAATGTCTCTGTGAACAACCTTGGAATCTAACCCCTCGTGTATATATGCTAGCTTGCAACAACATCCATGATCCAAAATAAGCTGAATTCACACCTTCTTGTCAACATGCGCTGTTGCATAAACAAAGCCTAATGCTGACGTGTGTACTAACTAGTAAGTTAACTACTAGTAATTCACAACCTATATCTAATAATGATTGATTATCCTTTGGCTGTCCCAAGAATATTTCTCATTCGGATCTCACATGTGAGAGGACTGGAAGGCCCTACATCTTGGTTAAGCCACTGTTCCAAGTTGCCATTCTCAACGAACTCGTATACAAGCATCCTATGAGTGTTCATCAAATAACATTACTCATATAACACCTAGTAAACTTTAATGTATACATACTGCAATGTTCATTAAACTGAACATCTAGAAAACTCAACCTCTAAAATGAAGTGTATCTAATGCTTCACATTTCAGATCCACCATTGACATACCTGTGCGCACCCTCAGCACAATACCCATTTAGGTGAACAAGATTTTTGTGCCTAACCCATCCAATTGCTTCAACTTCAACTTCCACTCTAAACTCCTTTCTAGTTTGACCCCCATCAAAAGAAAGACAATAACATTCCATTTCAGAACAAATATTAAGATCTAGCATTCAAACCTATAATGTTGTGTTCCTGAAACTCGCCATTACTCACTTGTTATTCAGGAGGTTTTTCTCAGCTATACTATTTCTGTTTGGCAATGTGCCTCTATAGACAATGCCAAAACCTCAATGAAAAGATTGGTTTGGCAACCTCATCTTTTAAATAGCCTTTTCTGAGCATAGTGATGTGCCCTACAAATCTAGAGCTACCATAATATCTACTACATCATTTATGATTACCCCAACCTAGAATGTAAATTGGATCACGTAGTGAATTGATAGTGTAGATAGTGGCTACCTATACTACTTTGGCCAAAGGTTCATCACCCAGTAACTTCAAGTGAGGTCTTCTAAATCACCACATTTAATTGTTGAATTTGTATTGACCATTAGTATTATATTCTAAGGTTATCCCCTTTCACATGGATTTATCCCAACCCCACGAATAACCTTCCCGTTTAACTTATATCTAATGACATTCTATAAGATCCATAATTAAACTCTATCTTATGCTACACACCTAGAACATTGCCAAACTATGTATAGTTTCGACATTCTACGAATAATATAAATAGTATACAAACGTGTAAACCCCTTTTATAGTATAATATTTATATACCTTTTGACCCAAAAGAAAGGTTTCCCAAAGCAAGAGATAAACAAAGACCTTTCAAAAGACTTGCAAGCATCAAACACACTTAAAAGACAATCTTTGCAATATGACATCATAATAAACAAACTCTTCAACATAATAATAAGGGGGTAGAAATCAACATGCCTTTTGAAGCTCCAACTGAATAATCTTCCCTCCTAGCTTGATGGCTCAAGAATGCTTGCTACTTCCACTATAAACAACCAAAAATACCTCTACTAACTTCTCTCTAGATCTCTTCACAAAACAATATAACATAACAAGCAAATCTCTCTCACACAATTCTAAATTCACTCTCATGGAATTTGCAACAAAATAACACTAAGAAAATCAGACTGATAAGTGTAACAATTGGTAGAATGGGCACCTCTATTTATACTAATTTGTGAGCAACTGAAGGCTACAAATGAGCAAGTATTTATGCCACCTTTCTTCCTCATGCAACGACTCACTCATAGGTTTGCAACATATGACAATCTCATGGTTGAGTGGACTTGGTATTTGGGACAGCAAGCTCAAAACAGGTTTCCTAATTCGAATTCCATTTCAAAATGTTGTTAATTTTGCACTTGACTAAGTCTAACACTCATTTGCAGGCTTATACGAATTTAAAGAATTCATTGGAATTCCAACTTCTATCAAATATGGTGCCACCTCTTATTCTTGGTGCCACCTTCATAGGCGCAACTTTGACATAGTCTACAGGATTCTTAACAACATTAACTATATTCTAAACTATTTACACAACAGCAATATACATACTTTGTTTCATGCTTTGACTTAGTCTCTAATGACTTTTATGTGTTGGCTTCCCTCTTATAAATGTTGCGCTATTTAATTTATGCGCTATATGCCTTATGCACCATATGTTACCATATGCGCTTTGCTTCATAATGATAACAATAATAATCAATGTTATTTATGTGCTTGGGAATTATATCATTAACTTTATTCATATTATATATATATATATATATATATTAGTCGAGTATCCATCCCCCTATAAACTGCAGTGCGCCTGGTAAACTTTTTTCACATGGCCGGTGGTGTTGGCGCGACACGCCCTCTGGTACCACGAGGACGGTGGGGAGACTAGACCTCGTGACCTCTTCCCTGCAACAAGATGCTTTAGCCAATCGAGCTAGGCCCACCGCCCATACACACACTCTCTCTCATATACACACACATATATATATATACGTAATTCAATTTCAATATCTTTATAAAACACTCAAACGTACAATACCATTGATCATCATATATACATGGAATGAATATACATACATATATATATGTCACTTAGTCCAATTGGTATTCCCATGCATATGGGTAATTCGTCCATGAGCATGCATAGGTACGTCTACCTAGGTATACTTATGTACGTATTTACTCATATGTACAAGTTTACCAAGACACGCACATATAAACATTAAATGCATATATCCCATCGATATAAAAGTAAAGACTCAAGGAAGGACGTCAGCAAAACTTCAAGACTCATTGCATACCTCAATCCAAATGATCATAAAACAAGATTGCAATTCAATATAAACATTCATAATCAAAACAGTAGATCACTTACCCATTACCTGAACCGATTTGACTTAACTAAGAGCAACTAGGGTGTGAGTGTGTGAAAGCTCAGTAAGACCAAATTTAAAGGTTACCGGACCAAGTTCTTCTCCTAAGTGATACTTCCCCTCTCGTCTGGAGTCTTGATCCTGTTCCTACATTCAACTTAGTTCACCATAATAGTAGTTAGCCGAAACAATACATTATATACCTCTCATAAATGTCATATTCACATTATATATTTCATATATTGAATCATAAAGAATTTAATTGAATGAAACATTCATTCAACATATTTCCATTAGAATTCATAAATAAAACACATTCACATTTAATGAAGCAATTTACCAAACTAGGTAATAGTAGATAGATATTAACACACGAGGTGTAACAAAATTGGCTAGAACTCAATTTTTTCAAGGTGAAATTTGTGATATGAACGCTACTCTTTGAAGGAACTGCAACATTGGTGAAGAGTGTCAAATAATGCAATTTTACTCTTCAAACACATTAATCTTGTTTACACATGCATCCCTTTGTGTGTAGATCTACATGACCTTTACCAAACAGGGTATACATGGGAAGAATAGAATGGCTACATCGTGGACCTTTACCGTTCTTATGCAACTATGTACCATAAGTGTCTTATTTCATAAGATTACTTCAATACTTATTTGCTTCAAAGTATTATTGTAATGAAAGTATATGCCCTTAGAAGCCTATTATTTTTAATTATTAGTCTATTTTCTCTCTATGCTTCTAGTTATTTCAAAGTGCCCTCTCTTTTGTATATGTTGCCTTGGTTATTTTGAAGTGCTCTCTCTATGTATGCAAGGCCAAACTATTGTTCATGTAATCTGGAGAAAAAAATATTTTAAATTAGGCTTCAATTAGGGTTAGGGTTAAGATTATCTTTCAATTATCATAATGATTATAGTAGGGTTCAATGAGGGTTACAATTACAGTTCAATTACGGTTAGCATTAAGGTTCTAAGAAAAAGATTAAGGTTAGAATAAGGGTTAGGGTTAGGGCTCAATTACAATCAACCTTTAGTTAAGGGTTCAATTAAGGTTGTGGTTACATATATGGTTATGATTACAATTCAATTTGGGTTATGGTCCAATTATGGTTCTAGTTAATTGGGCCTTAGGGTTATGGTTAGGGTTAAAATAGTGTTGCAAATACATATAGGATAAGGGTTACCATTCAATTAGGGTTCAATTGGGATTAAAAAAAATTATGCTCCTTGAAATGGATTTCTCTTGATGTATTTTGTATAGATTTTTTTAAAGATAGGTATTGCTAGTTTACCCCCTTTTTGCATTACATACTTTTCTATCCAAAGGCTAGTTGATTAAAGGCATAAAAAGTAGTATTTTCCTTTTTTGGTTTGTCAGATCATGTAAAGACATTATCAATATAATTGAAGATAATATATAAGCTTAGTTAAAAAAAATAAGCTCAAGCTATTTCTTTTAATGTTTTTCTTGCTTGAACTAGAAAATGTTTTTTGAGTGACAATTGGTGATTTGGTCAATTTGTTGTGAGCAAAATGATAGGTATCTATGATGTCTGGTATTCTCAATTGTTAAAAGCTTTCATGATGGCTTGATTCATGATAATCTTTTGTATTGGAGAATTTAGAGAGACACGGACTTTCATTGAGGGATATGGTGAACTCAATAGTTACCAAGATTTGAGCTTCAATGCTATTTTTTTTAGCCTCTAAGTGCCTAACACAAGTGTATTAGCAAAAATAAAATTGTTGAATTTCAATACAACCTAGATTTTAAATTAATATACTTAATACTAATTAATTATTATATAATATAATTAGGTCCTTATAATGTCTAGTGCTAGATATATGGCAATAATTTTAACAGATTTAAATATTTAAATGGTTATCATACAAACCCTAAAATGCATAACAATCTTTACCCAAAACCATAACCCTATAAACCCTAGAAAACATCAATATTATTAGATTAATGTAATCCACCCTAATATGCCTTGGGCTTCCTTAATTTAACCCTAAAATAGCAAACCCTAACTTACTAACCAAGTCTAATACACCCAAAAATTTATAGTACATTCGTATGAAAAGCAACAAACCCACAATACACTATTTACATTTGTGTGTTTACATGGAATGCTCAAAGCATAGACCAGGCTTGCAAATGAAAATAAACAACAAATGTGTATTTATTAATGGGCCTAAGATACCCTTACAAAATGATGTTATCATAGTGAAGGTCATTAATGGCAACAATCATAAACCTTGAGTACATGGAAGCTTTGATTACAAAATACCTCTTGGAAGAACAAAGCTAATTGGCATTGTAGTGACCAATTATCGTCTTAATGACAATTACAATTTAAAATTTACATTTACAATAACTAGAAGTGTCATGCAGATTCATTATTGCCATTATCAACTAACATGAAAGCTCAATCACGTATTTTGTGTGAGTATGCCTTGATCGTCGAAAGGGGTTTCATCCTCCAACACTAGATCTATGGGGTTTTCATCCCACAACCTTCCAGAACCTTGAGTTTTCATTCTCAAACTCGGATGCTAGAACAAGTGTTCATTGCAATTTCGGATTAGGGTTTTTGGTGGTTTGTTTGAAGATGGTCTCCCACTCACCTCTACAAACTTAAGATGTTCAAAGAGTGTTAAAACTCACACATCAGCCTTCATCCTAGGCCTAGTACAAGGAAATGGCTTCCCATATCTATAGATTGTCATTTTCTCTCGCTTCAAGCCAGCCATGGTGTTCTCTAGTGCGGAAACAAACTTGGTAGGCCCATACAACTTGCAATTGCCCTTACTAGTATGGTGATGAGCCCTTTTAGTTTCAAAACCCTACCTAAATTGCATTGATGGTTGTTGTTGGCTCCTTTATAGTGTGCCCAACTGGACAACCACATGGTTTAGTTCTAAGAGTACTTAGATGGATGTCAAATTTAGGTGGAAGCTCACATGGAGACACATCAAACTTTTGTGCATTAGTAGTACCCTTATCATGCAAGGAGGTACATGAAGTAGAATAATAAATTTTGACATGAATGTTGACATTTAAAAGTCGAGGTTGGCAACAAGGGATTGTTGCATGCAAAGCCCCAAAGTTTTGATAAAGATGGGAGTGAAAGGGAGAGATGGTTGAAAGGTGCAAAGGTAGAGAGAAGTTCGACATCCCAACAAGATCAAAGACAAAAGTGGACTTGAGAAGGGAGACACGCTTAGAATGACAACCCCACCACTCCACCCGATTACACAAGCTCATGAGCTTTCTCATGCTTTTACACTTAGGATCCATGGGGGACTAAGATCGATGCCTGGGAGATGAAGGGGGAGGATCTGCAAGCACAATGGAATCACATTAAAGCACAAGTTGGGGATTGGGCATTTTGGTCCATGGCATGATTTACATACAAAGGAGGCATAATAGTTCCTATTTTCTAGCAAGCATTTAAAGAATGAAGTTGTCTTCCAAGACTTGAGTTTTACAACATCCAATCATGATTTTGATTCAAGATTGAGAGAGACTATAATCATGACCATGCTTGAAGGTTCAAGGAGACTCTAAATTAGTTATTGATGCCATAAACTAGAAAGAATAACAGAATTTGAATTTAATAGAATTATCTCTGCATAACTTCTCCAACTTGTTCAATTCAATCTGTTTCAAGTGATCTTGAAGAAATCAGAATAAAGTAGGGATTCAACTGTTTATTATGAAAGAAAACAACTTTAAGAGCTTGGAAAACATAAACTTCACAACCAAAGAAACAAAACAATTGCAATTTCTTCTATTTGCAAATGTTCTTTTTCATCATTTTTACATTGCTTGAAAGAGCAACATATAAAAATGTTGACTTTTATAAATCAAACTCATGAATGATATTCTGCATATCATGGCTTGTATTCTTCAAATCATCTCTAGAAAACACTCTTTTTAAAGATGGTCTGAGGCGAACAAAATATGCTATTTCTATTTAGATTTGGAATCATATCTTCATAAGAAGTGCTTTGAGATGAGGTTGTAGATTATTTGTTGTGGTAGCCATCTGAACAACATAACTTAATTCATTGCCAATCAACTCAAAGGCCCGTGTTATTTCCTTCACCTACAACAAATCCTCAAGTGTTAATTTCTGTATAGATAAAAACATTCTTCCAATACAAAATCAATAATTATCTTATAAATAAATCTAAAAAATGACAGCAAGAATCATTCATCCAATGTAATAAAACGCACAAAGAATGGATCCTCTAAGAGAACCCATTCATACAGTTTGCATTCAATGAAATTATCTGGAACTCTGACGTCTTTCCATGCCTCCTGTGGTAGGGAAATGAGAAAGTGCTCTGAAGAAGCAATGACTAGCATTGAATGCTAGAGTAAATATATCCCTCTATACAAATAAAATCCTATTCAGGCATGTATCCCAGGTTATTTAGGTCGTGTTGTACCCATGCCAGATACCATACCAAAATCCATATCCATGCAACTTAGATTAAAATGTTTCACAACATTATACAAAGAAAAAGATAGATCTCTCCTTGGAATTAGATGTCTTGAGCTAGGATTTGTTATATTAGCCATCCAATGACTTCTATTGGCCACATCAATTGCTCTGCTATTGGTATGCTATGGTATTCTTACCACAACTGCATTAAAAAGACAGATCTCTAAAATTTTCATGTCTAAGACATGGATTATAATTATTTCCAACATCACAAGACAAATTTGACAATTATAAATTTTGCAGCAAGAAATAGTTAATTTAATAGCTTTAACAGAGTTGTGGCCTCTATGTCCTTAACACACAATTAAGTTCTTCCATTGTTAAGATCTATCAACAAGAGCATAAAGTGCAATTATTTATCCCAAAATACTATGAATTGTGGCAAGAACTATAAGTGTTTTGGATCATTATGAATTCCAGTGTCAGTGAAGTTGGGATGAAAATTAGGTTTGAACTTATCAATCATGTGTTCCCAATCAATAGCTCCAAAAACTATAGGTAAATAGGGCATTGGGTTGTTGGTGACTCTTTCATATGTCACCACTGATTAGTGGTCATTGTTGAAACTTCTGCCTTCGAGGCATTGAGCACCAGATATAATGGGAGCACTGACTGTGGAAGCTACAATTCATTAATGAAATATAATGAAAACATTTGCTTCAATTCAAGACCAATAGTCAAACTCAGAAAATGAAACTGTAGCCACTTCTATATGGTGATTTTTGCGGGCAAAATATTAGACATTACCAACTTTACAACAGACATCAACACATCAAAGCAACATTCTATTATTTTCAAAGAACACCATCCCACTGCTAATTTAAATCATTAGTATAGTACTCAATTTTCAACCATCATAGCTAACAAGAACAAGGTACAAATGATCTAGAATAATACCTTAGATGCATTTCCAACAAGTTCACTTTGAAGTTTCACAATTTTCTTCTCAGCATCATATGTCCCTTTCTGCAAGATTTTACAAATTATAGCAGTCATGATTTTTTCAGCAACATCTCAGATTGTGTCTTGGGCATCAAAAGACAATAATATCCATGCAAATAAAAAAGTGATACGAAATTCTTTGGCTGACATTTTGATTTGATGGCAGTTTAAAACTTCCTATCCCAATTTTTTCCCCAATCTACACAAAATTTATGATCTGAATCTTAAGATTTTATAAGTTGAAAAAGCAAAATTTCCAGATAAATATCCAAATACAGTCCACAATATTAAAAACAATCCAAAAATAGATATAGATATACAAAATCTTAACATGTAAGAACAGAAGAAAGAATACGAAAGGCCAAAAGTATAGATAGGCATATCAGCTTTGCCCTCAAAACAATTCCATTTTTCTTAGCTCTCCCACCATTTCCCTTCTCAGTTGAATTAAAGAAACTCCAACGCATGACCCACACTGAAGGTTTCCACCCATTTCAGTTGTTCTGGACAATTTTTTAATGCTTCAAACACTGTTGACAAAGGACATGATTTTTCTTTGCAAACATTATACAAAATTCTTTGCAGAGAACACTGAATGCAAAAAGATTTATTTGAAGTAATTTTTCTAAAAGAACATAAGTTAGAAAAAAAAACATTTGTGAAAATGATCTGAATTATGCCAGAAATTCAGAGGACAATACACTAGTGAGGGACTGAGCGTATTGTATCTAGTAATTTCCAAACAAGTACCATGTAATGAGAACAATCACTGAAGCTAAACAAAAAATGGATTTTATTCAAAATTAAGAGTTTATACAATATACAGAAAACTCTGTGGAAGAGAAGCATGTCATCCACTGTCTCATTGATTCAAATTCAACCAATATATATATAGATTTTGCAAAATAATGAAACTAAAAACTTAGTAACACAACTAAACTATGGTTCCAATCAGAAACCAAAGAGGCACTACACTTGTATCATCCATGGAAGTTGAAATGGACAGCCAAATCAAGACAAGTAAGCTACAAAATCAAAGAAAAACTAGGAAAATATTTATTTTTGGTATCCCAACTTGGTGGGGCCATAAGTCCTATCCTGCTTATCAAAAATTGAAGTTGTTGGATGTATTAGAAAGATTTTCAAAAGACCTAAGTAGAGTTGCAATGATGATTAGTCAAAAGCCTCTGAAGGCCTCCAAAGATGCAAATCACAAAGATGTAGAAAATACTTTAGAATGAGATTTTCTATATTCTTTAGATTTGACCTTTCAAATGCCATCCACATGCTTCTGGGTATTTGCTGCATTATTCATTACCCCTTGAGAAATAATGGGTCCCATTGCATCAAGATTCTACAACAAATGAGGAAACTTTTTTGTGATGAGCCCTGCTGGCTCTCAACTCAAAACCCCAATTTTCTTAAGTCTTTAGGTGTTATTTAGTTTTTTAGAGAATTCTTGATAGACAGAAGAGAAGGGGCGCACATCATAAATGCTCATAAAATGTGAATTTGCACTAATTTCTTCAAAAAGAAAGTATAGAAGATATTATTTAACTTCAACAAATAGATTAAGACTGATAAACATACCGAAATATCTCCAGATTATTTAATTAAAGAATTTGCCAGTTTGACAGCCGGAAATGGTGAAATCAAGCATATAAGCACGCCAAATCTCCAGATGTGATTTCTCCTGCCTCGAAACTGGATACAATCCTCTGAAACAGCTGGATGCCAATGATAGAAGACAAAAATCACACAAAAGGGAGGCGTTTCAGCCTAACCCTTCACATGCCTTTCTAAAGGCACAATATCCAAGGTAGGCCGTACGGCCAAGGAAAGAATGCAAAGAATCTCTGCTGGAAGCCTCTGACTCTGAAGGAGGATGCACCACCAAGAAGAAACCCTCATTTATTTGCAAACAACAAGAAATCTGAATATATATAATCTCTGTCTGTATCTGTAGAACCTCTGTATGAAGCTCTCAACTGTACTGATTCAGCTGATCTTTCACAGCCTCAAAAGCACTCAACACTGAAGAGTTATCGTTCCTCAATGGACAAATTGTTCAAACCCTGGTCACAGGAGAATGCACAGGGAAAATAGCACAAGGCAAAGTGAAATTGTCAAAGATGCGTTTTTATTGCCAAAGATTGCTTTATACCTAAATGGCACGCATTTCCAAGAAGATACGCCATTTTGCAATCATTTAAATCTTTTAATATTTTATTAAGTCTTTTCAATAGTCAAAACTTAATACTTGAGCGCACTTTTAATATTTTAAGTCATTAAAATATTAAATCTCCTTTTTGAACATTTTAAGTGATATAAAATATATTAAAGTCGATGTGACTTTAATAAAAAGGCATTAAGTTAAATAATTAACTTAATCACTTAAAATTCCATAACTCGCTCAAAACTCAGAATATTCCTGTGCCGTCAGAAGTTGTGAACTTTTGAAATGCCAACGCCTGCTGTGAACCAGTCACTGGGCTCTGAAAACCAGAACGATCAAACTCTCCAGAAAATATCACTGACCCTCTAACCAAACTAGCTAGCCCACAAGGGTCCAATAAAGGGCTAACACACTATTCCTGAGAACTGTCTAGCGAGGGGACATCACATTTTTCCCAACTTGGTCCCTAGTGAACCATTTACTCTGATGAAGAAATGTCTTGTTTGTACTACACAATAGGGAGGAATCTGCTGGTATTTTAGTTTCTTGACAAAAACCTTAGCGCCTTGATCCGTGTCTTCTGGGACAATTGTGTCTCAATTCACTTTTGCATTGTAAAAGTGTTGGGCAACATCAGCAATATCCAACAATGGAGGAAAGTATGGGCACAGTAACTCGGCATTGTGTAATGAAATAACTTGCACAATAGAAGAATATCATAGGAAATATGTTGCAAATACTTGAGGATACTTGAGAATAATAAGCCGCTTTGAGGGGGCAAACCTCCAAAAGTCTCTTAGAAGAACACAATTTATTAAGTGATGATCATAAACCAATCACTAGCTCCTATATATACCCTAGTTATGACATAGATGTCATCCAAGGCAATTTAACTACCTATATAAGACTATATTAATGATCATATAACTTAATTAAAAGTTAAGGTGACCACAAGCCTACTTATAACCCTATGCACACTAAAGGATTAAGGGTATAGCATGCCCCCCATTCAAAGAAGTGTTATCCTCAATGCTAATCAAATGTGGATGCTTTTGCACAAAATCCTCATTTTCCCATGTAACATCTTTGACTAGAGAGTTCTTCCATTTGATCAAATACTTTGTGATTCCCCTGTGTGTTTGAAGAATTCCCTTAGGATCCAAAATTATTTTACCCTTCTCATCAAGCCTTGGTAACTTAATTTGTATTTCAACTCTTTGTCCAATAACCATCTTCAAGCATGAAAAATAAAAAACTAAATGTATTTTTATTGACAGAGGTAACTCTAATTTGTATGCTATTTGCCAATCCAATGCAACATCTTATAAGGATCGTAATAATTGAGTGCAAGCTTGTTATCCTTCTATTGTTGTATGGCATTTGCTTATATGGTTGTAATCACACAAAGACCAAATCTCCCACTTGAAAAGTCCTTTCACTGTGGTGCTGATCAGCCTATTGTTTCATTAGGTTTTGTGCCATTAAAAGTTCTCCCTAAGACTTGCAAATACCTCTTATTGATGCTAAATGTGTTCTTCAATTGTTTGAATATTTGGGTGTGTTCACAAGGAAGAGATGATTGATGGTGAGCACCCATATAGTGCCAAAAATGGAGACATTTTGGATTAAGGAAAGAAGTGTTATACCACCATTCTACTAGCGGTAATCATTACACCCATCTCTCTTGTTTATCTAAAGAAAAATGTCAAAGATAACCCTTCGAGAATTTGTTGACCACCTCAATTTGTCCATCTAATTGGGGATGATATGACAAACTACGAACAAGTTGAGTGCTCAAACATGAAAATAAGTCAGTCCAAAACTTACTTGTAAATAGAAGATCACAATTACTTATTATGACTTTTGGAGTCCCATGTAGTTTTTGAATAGTATTCATAAAAGTTGTTGCTATAGTGCTTGCTACAAATGGATGTGACAAAGCACAAAAATGTGTATATTTGGTGAGATGACCCACAACAACCATCATGACATTTTTTTCCTTCAAATCTAAGCATACTTATGAAATCCATGGATACCTCTTTCCATCTCTAACTCAAAATACACAAGGATTGCAAAAAACTTGGAATCTCAATTGTCTCCCCATTATTTTATTGCCATACCATGCATTATTTAATAAATTTCTAAACATCCTCTTTGAGCCTATCCCAAACAAAATCTTGCTTGATTCTATGATAAGTCTTCAAGAATCCTAAGCGCCCGCCTACTACAGAAGAATGTAATTCTGCCAAAACTTTAAACTTAAGAGTTGAGTTCTTACATAGGTATCCCTTTCTTACCATAAAGCATTTCCTTTCCATGCAAATTATTTGACACACTTGAATCTTGTTGGATTTTATTAATGAGGATATGAGTATCCCATCCTTCTCTCACTCTTCTCGTACCTCATTTACCCAATCTACCTACTGTATGGAAATGGCATACAAAAGTGAATTTGTGGAATTCATCCCTCCTAAATAGAGCATCAGCCACATCATTCTCCTTCCTTTTTTTATATATGATCTCAAAGTCATCAGCCACATCATTCTCCTTCCTTTTTTTATATATGATCTCAAAGTTATATGCCAACATCTTTTTGGCCCATTTTGTTATTCTTTAAATGACAACCTCTATTCCAAGAAATATTTGAGACTATCACAATCTGTCTTTATCTTAAAGTGTCTTCCCATTAGATAAGGCCTCCATTGTTTGACTAAATGTAGGATACCCAAAATTCCCTTCTCATAAATTGGCTTGAACAGATTATTACATTTGAATTGGAAACACTTAAATGCTATGGGTCTTCCTTCTTGCATAAGTATTGCTCCTATGCCATGTCCTAAAGCATGGCATTCCATAATGAATGTTCCAAAAAAATATGGAGTATCTAGAATTGGAGTTGTGCACATGGCTCCCTTTAGCTACTCAAATGCCCTAATAGTTGCTTTATTCCATTAGAAGAAATCCTTCTTCAACAAGATTGTTTACTCACTAAGTGACTTAACCGATGAATACAGAGTGAACAAAAGTAAATAATAACAGTAATAGAACATAGTAATTACACATGCAATGCACAAAATATTGGATTTGTATTTTCATTCATCAAATAGAAATTCATTACATCATATAACATCCATGTTGTCCCAACTACAAATGAATTGCCAATATATATAGTTGGCTGATGTTGGTTGAGGACACCAACCGTCAGCAACTACCCAAGCAAACTAATCAACTATTGGGGACTAACTCCCAATTATAATATTAACAAGTTTTATTTATTTATTTCGTGACTACATGATTTCCCCCAAAAAAGAAGGTCGTCTTTCAGACGACTGTTACAAAAATTGGAAGACAACTACGTAGTATACTAGTTCTAGTGAGAAGATGGTTGAGAGGATGTCCTTGGAGTTGGATGGACAAAGGAAGTTGGAGTAGGTGTCTAGGCACTAAATTGTCGGAGCCGGTATACTTCTTCACTCCTCAGCTTCAAATGATGTGTTGCCTTCAATTCCTTTTCTCTAGCTTCCTTCACCATGTGCACAACCTCTTTCAGGTGACGATTGATCCTCTCTATTTCCTTATCCTTTGCTTCAACCTAGGTTGCTAGTTCCACCTCCAAGGCTTGAATCTTTTTATCTTCTAGCAACTCCATGTCTTTGGTTCCCACTTTTTCTTTATCAGCCTCTATGAGTTGAGTTTGCTGGTGTAATTGGCTTTGAAAATGCTGAGTAAGAGAGTCAACCTCTATACGAAACTTCTGGGATATAGCTATAGCCTCGTCGATCTTACTGTTCAACCAAAAATTAGATGCCTCTTGTTTTACTTTTAACCCATAAAACAACTCTTGATATGCCTTCTCCATGCCAAATAAGTGTGTTATCAATTTGCCATCTCTCCCTTGGAATGTAGACCTAGTGGGGTACCAGGCCGCTAACATCTTTGGAGTCTTGACCTCTGGCCAACCTAGTGATATAAAAAGGCTAATGAACTCCTCAAAGTTTGTCTCCATAAATGTTAAAATTCTTTGGGCCTCCTACTAGGCTACTGGAGAATGGTTGCGGTCTAGCTGATTGGTGATATCTGCAACTTCTTGTATAATTGCTGCTATAGGCTCCAAGCTTTGAATATACCTCTAAATAGTCCCCATTGGATCTGCTCTATTTGGTCTGGGGATTTCTATAGTTATCCCCTCTGAATCACTCGACTCTTCTTTTGTAGTAGGGATTGTTGACCTAGGTAGTATGGGGGTGGCAGCTGCCATCGTATCATCTGGAGGGGTGTCCTCCACAAGTTGTGTAGTGGTTGGCTCCTCTACTCCTATTGCATGTACTGGCTCTATGGGAGTGGGTATCTATTCCGTGGTCGGCAATGTGGTGACCAACTATGTACTCTTGACTACAGATGGCACAATCTTGAGCTGCTCTATAACTATCTTCGACTCTTGAGGTGAATGCAAAGGGGAGATATCTGACTCTCAAGGTATCTATATAGCTATAGCCTCATCGATCTTACTGTTCAACTGAAAATTAGATGCCTCTTGTTTTACTTTTAACCCATAAAACAACTCTCAATATGCCTTCTCCATGCCAAATAAGTGTGCTATCAATTTGCCATCTCTCCCTTGGAATGTAGACCTAGTGGGGTACCAGGCCGCTAACATCTTTGGAGTCTTGACCTCTAGCCAACCCAGTGATACAAAAAGGCAAATGAACTCCTTCTCAAAGTTTGTCTCCATAAATGTTAAAATTCTTTGGGCCTCTTGCTAGGCTACTGGAGAATGGTTGCGGTCTAGCTGATTGGTGATATCTACAACTTCTTGTATAACTGCTACTATAGGCTCCAAGCTCCAAATATACCTCTAAATAGTCCCCATTGGACCTGCTCTATCTGGTTTGGGGATTTCTATAGTTATCCCCTCTGAATCACTCGACTCTTCTTTTGTAGTAGGGGCTACTGACCTAGGTAGTATGGGGGTGGCAGCTGCCATCGTATCATCTGGAGGGGTGTCCTCCACAAGTTGTGTAGTTGTTGGCTCCTCGACTCCTATTGCATGTACTGGCTCTGTGAGAGTGGGTATCTATTCAATGGTTGGACGTACTCTCGACTACAGATGGCACAATCTAGAGTTGCTCTGTAACTATCTTCGACTCTTGAGGTGAATGCAAAGGGGAGATATCTTCCACCCGAATGGGGGAGCCAAGTAGTTCCATCCAGCTATCAATCTGGGGCATCTCCACTCCTATGGTTGTTGTCGTTGATGCTAGAAGGGTAGTGGCGGCTGCTACTGTCACTTGTGTTCCTTCGGCTGCTATTGTATGTGCTATCGAAACTAGAACTTGGGTCTCCACCTCTATGGATATAATCTCGGTCGAGTGTGTGTCTACATGTGTAGTACTGGTCATGGACGAGGATATGGCTATCTGCTCATATTCATCACTGCTCTCTTCCTCTTTTTGCTTCCTCTTCCTTTTCCCTATTTTTATTTCTTCGCCTGATGCTGCCTATGCATCCAGAGTGGTCCATCGAAAAACGGTTGGCCATGAGCTATCATAATCGATGGCTAGCTGGAATTTACCCAACTTAGTGCCAGGTACTTGGGTATACATAGCATCCAAAAATAATGCAATAGCATGTTAGGTCATATAAAACACCTTATGTTTGCATGCCAAAAACTCCCTCATTCTCTCAAACAAGTAATGGGCCCAATTGTATGTCTTCCCTGTACTCAACCCGAACATGTAATCAACCATCCAAATTGCGATGTTTGAAGCTCTGTTGGACCCTGTCAGCCTACATTTAATGAGATCCATTAGGCATTTCCAATCTACATTGGTCAACATTTGTTTTTGTAACCCTTTGGCACCTGCATTCCAAATTGTGTCTTTTTCTTTTTGTGTCAAGTCTTGCCTTCAAATTCTTTTAATTATTATTTCTTTCTATTTTGGTCCCATTTGTTGTCAATCTTGCTATTATTGTTCCATATGCTGGTATTCCAAAAACCCTTCGAAAATTGTTTGGCTGAAATGAAATAGAAACTGAAAACCCCATATATTCAACAGTACTTTTGTGTGCATGTCGGTTGTAGTTTATTACCATTGATTTTAGGTAGGGTTCAAAATCCCTTGAATTAAAGAAAGGGCATTGTGCAGCTTTGTCTACTTCGGTGTGTTGCAGTGCCTGCTTTATTGGGTGGCTAGCGGCATTCTCTTGCCACCAAGCTCTGCACTCGCTTCCTGTCAGGCTTTCCTAGGTGAGAGAGTTGGTTGTGAAGTCATTTTTCCCTTTATCCGCTTTCCCTCTTGCAATCTTCGGCCTATACATTGCTTCTTCCCCTTACTGCTAAAACTAGCATCCATTTTTCCCGAATTTGAAGTTGCATATAGTTTTTCCTATAAATGCAAAGACTCTAATAGATGTGAAGACTCAATGGATGGTACGATTTTGATTCTTGTTGGTCGTACTAATTGCCTTAGGAAAACCTGTAGACGCCTTGGCCATATAGTCTTGCACAAAGCTGGTCGTATTGTGTAAACTCCTCGTACTATGGCAATTTAAATTGCAATCCTCCATACGGTGCAATGGAATGGGATAGATCGTCGTACGGTGTAATTACTAACTCATCGTTCCTTCCTCGTGCCACCTTGCCACCCTACATCTCTCTCTCCAACCTATCCATACTGTATAGGGGCTTAATTGTTGTCGTATGTTTGACCCATATGCCTTTCGTACGGTGCAAGGTGTTAGTATGCTACGTCGTACGGTATGATTAATACCTTGCCGTACGCTTTGACTCATGTTTTCACTAGCACTTTCTCGTATGGTGTGCTCCTCTTGCTTTTGTTGTACTGAATATGGGTCATACGTGATACTTTGTATTCTTCCCCATACGATGTGCGTGATTGGTCCTTTGTTACTTCTTGTTTGCTGTCGTGCTATGTCTTTCTTGGACAGTACGGTGAGATTACTAGTTTGGTCGTATGGTGCTTGGTTGCAAACTTTAATAATCTTTAATTTTTTCACCTTTACTTTTTTCTAAAGCCTTGTTTTATTTTTTCTCAATATATATTTATTTCCAATATTTTATCTCATTTCTTCATTTTTCCTCCAATATTTCAATTTTTTGCTTTCTTCTATTTATTGCACTTTTATCATTTTCTCCTTCGTTATTTTTTCTATTTTTTACTTTTTACTTTTTTCTTCCTTTGTTTCAATTTTTCTCTTCAAGCCTCTTATTTTGTAATGTCCCCTTCTTGCTCTTGAGCAGTGTAGTGATCAATTAGCCTATTCCAAAGTTCCCGTAGGCTAGTTGATGTGGTTAGGGGACTCAATGGCTAGCATTGGAGTCCAGTCTTGGGTTTCAGAGGGGTTTCTATTTATAGCAGTGGCCAGCTTATGGTGTTTGCTATCTTTAGTTGGTCACAATACTCTTCAGTGGTCTTTAGTTTTGCTCAGTTTGGCGTTTGGTGCACAATTACTATTTTTAGCAGTGTTATTTATAGTAAGGTCATTTTTGGGGAGTTGATCCTAGGCCAGTATGTATGCAGCAGTATTATTTCTCATATGGTTTGGAGAGCCTAAGGTTGAAGTATTTAATAATTGTTTATTTCGGTTACTTAAGTTATTTTATAAACTTAAGTTGAGGGGGTGAGTGGTCATTCAAAAAGTACCTTGGTCCTAGGCGAATAACTTAAAGTCATTTTAGAAGGCTGTCGTGCAAATAGTTTCCTTATGAGTGGGATGCCCAAGGAAGGAGGAATTATTTTAAATGTTTTAAATTTTCAAAGGCTCAAGGAGTGTGTGGAATTTAGGAGGGAAATAAGAAACATTTCAAGTCCAGTCGCCCTAATCTCTTTATAACCTCATTTTGGCTCTCATTTGCATATCATCACTTTGGCAACATAATAGAATGTTGTTGGATTTCTTCTAGATTGCTTGGGCTACAAACTGAGGACAGAGACTCTCGTCGTTTGGGCTGATTTCGGTGATGAAATATCCACCCTAGTCAGATTGTGAGTGATTCCACAATAGGGATCATATAGAGCTTAACAGAGTTCAGCTTTCAGGGGAATTTGGTGATTGAAAATGAAGATTTTCCAATTCTTTTGAGGAGTTTTTGGTGTGGTTTGTTTAGCTTTCAGTTTGGTGTGATTTTATGAAGGTTTTGGTGTGTTTCAAATCATTTTCTGGACCTGAACCCACGTTTTTGCTCATAGCTCTGAGATGGATTGGGATATCAAAATGGGTATTGATTCATTGAAAGACTCATCTCCAGCTGATTCCAATGAGTACAAGTTTGTGTTTTTTGAATGAGTCTTGGAATTTTAAGGGCAGATTGAACTTTTGTTGGGGATGCCCTTGGTGATGCCAAAAAAATTCTGTTATGACCTGCACATGAGGAGGCGCCTGTTGCTGTGTATTGAGGTCTATTTGCTAAGCGTTGGGTGTTTGAAAACAAGGAGTTTTGAGCCAAAAAATATTGCTGCAGTTCGATGTACTTTGGAAGCTTAAACTCTACCTTATGCTACTTTGCCCAGGTCTGAAATTGCTATCTATTTCTGGTATTTGTCTTGTAAATCTGAACTTAATGATAATGAAATCAGAATGTTAATGAAGGCAGAAATCTCTCTTTCTTGCAAGTTATCCAGTTGTTTCTCTTTGAAATCTGTTATGTATATCTTGGCATGTTACAAACTTGAATGACTTATGAGAAACAATAAACAAGCAAACTCAGAAAACATTGAATCAGCAGTTGGAAAAAACAAAAAAAAGGGGTCTTATATTACATATTTCCTCATTTTTTGTAATTTTTACCTCTGAAGCATATTGCCACTTACATGAGAAGGGAGGCCTCTTGTAGCATTCTTCTTCGCAGCACATTCCTAGATATGCCAAATCAAAAAATTTGTCTACCAATGAAGCAAGACACATACCTTTGTAACTCCCATCCACATAGCATCTGTCGTATTGCTGGTACGAAGTGATGTTTTCTCCATCTACGATCGGTGGGCCCAGTGGGTTTGGTATCACCTGCCACAATCCATACGAGGTCACCAATGTAGGGGGCTCCCGATTTGTCTTTGGCGTAGTTGGCTAAGTCATCATTGTGCCCATTTGACTGGGCACCAATAAACATGTCTTCCATCATCATTGTCCATTTCAAGCATGGTCCCTCTTTTTCCGAGTATTCGTTCTAGTCTTTGTCCCATTCATCTTCATCGCTTTCAGTATGCTCTGCTCTTTCTTTTCTTTCTCTCTCTGCTTTCTCCTCTTTTTCCTTTAATGCTTCTTCATCCAGTTCATATGACAAGTACCCCTTCGTTCGCCTTTTTAGGGTGCATGGTACTTACAGTGACCCCATATCCTTTTCCAGAGGGCGAGTGTTCCAAACAAAGTATTGGTCAAGTCCTTGTGGACACGAGGCACTGCAACGCCCTCCACTTTCTTTTTGATGAGTCTCTCCTCAATTAGCCTTTCACCTCCTGGTGCGGTCCAATCCTCTTCTGGTACGAATTGACTTCCACCTATTCCCCAATCTTCTTCCTCTCTGGATTTGCTTTCGCTTATTCTCCAATCCTCTATAGTTGCATATCCAAGCATATTGATGACAATTGTTTCTCTTCTCTCCAATCCCTCTTCATAGGTTTGTCAACTCTCTAACATGTGTCACATCCCACCACCCATTCTTGGGCATCTGTATGCACAACCATAAGGCTTGATCAAAAACAACAACTCATATATTTTAACAATTCTCAACAATGGTGACAACACATTGCCTACTTGCTCTGAAATTAGTCCAAAAGATTCTAGGAATTTATAATATTACTTACTCTTATCCTACTTCCTTCCCTAAGAAATAGAAAAGTTTCCCCTTAAATCTTTCCTAGGGCTTGGACTAAAGAAGGATCACAATATCTTCCAAAAGATTTTCCAAATCCCCCTTAAAATTATAATGGACTAGCATATAATGATTATTCATCACCTCATTCAAAAGAAGCTAGGTTTCCTTTGCTACCTCCTCATTAGCTTGAATATTTCTCTCACCCTCCATGGTCGTGCTACCAATAGATCCCAAGTTCTTGGTTCTAGTTTCTAGTTATCTACTTCCTCTTGGGTTTGATGAAACCCTCTATATCTTTATTCCCTTCGACTTCCTTTTTATCATTCTAGGCCTTATTTTGGAAAATGGGATATTCACAAATGAGATGACCATATTCGTGGCATCCCCTACATCTAAAGAGAATACTTTCATAATCTAGGGGCTTGAGACCATTTGAAATCTCCAACTTTTGGAGTTATACTTCTTGGAAGTGGGGCGGTTAGATCAAGTTCCACACAAATTCAAGTAAAAGCCAAGAGGCCTTTTCCATGATAAGGTCAAGATATATAAATGGCCACCCCCAAAGATTTGGCAATCATCTCAAAAACATAAGGGGACCATAATTCTTGGGAGAGGGCATACATACATATCCATACAAGGGCTTTAACAGGGATTTCCTCTAGAAAACCGATTCCCATGTGCTAATGCTTCATAAATAGACCTGCATTTCTAAAGAACTAAGGCCCAACCACAAAAACCCCATCCCTGTTAGATTCATTCACAAAAATAGCTATAATATAGCCCTTTGCACAAGATCAAAGCTCAAATTCTCCACTAGTCTTCCAATTTTTCCTACTACAGAGATAAATCTCTGCTTGACGAAGTTAGGAGCCCAAGAAACAATAGATCAAGCTCCTACCCTGTATGGTGGAGAATTTTTTCCTGAATTCCTCCACATCCAGATTAATAAGTGGAGAACCCTCTAGGCCGGCATGCAAGAATTTGATCTATTTTTCTGTTAAAGCCATCTCCCTTTTGCCTACTACTCCTATCATAGTGTTAATTTCCTTCTCCCAAATCAAAGATTTAGATCCAGATACTATATCCCTAAATGAATGGACGGGGAGGTTGCCTCCCCACCTTGCAGGAGCCATTGTAGGTGAATCCGGAGATCAAAATCCTAGGAAACTGTGAAAGACAATCAATGAAAACCAAACAAAAAAAGAAAATCACCAAACTCTTGTCTTCAGAGATTGTGACTTTAACTTCTCTTGAAATTTATTTACTACCTTTTGACATTTGAAAGGACTTTTATTAGAAAGTTATTATTTTACTGCATTAATAGAATATCCCTGCCATTCAAATTTACCTTTCTTCACTAGATATCATCCCTCTTGATTGATACTACTTCTAGATTCAACCATGTTGATTTTTTTAATGTCAACATTTCAGATCACACTGCATGTTCCTTCTTCAAAATGATGAAATTCTTTTGGGAAAGCAGGAAATTTACAATGTAAAATACCTGGTCAGAGATCAAAGTGCTTCCCTTAAGAATCTTTGCACTCTTGGAGTAGAGCTTAAATTTCTAACTTGTATGGTAATTTTGGTGTTTCAATCATTGGAAAACCAAACTCAGAAAAGTGAGAATAGTTCGTTCAATGGTCAACCCACCTAGTAATTAGATACATTTTTCAACGTTTATTTGTGTGTGCGTGCACACATGTTCAAGTGTATGTGCATTAGAATCACCTGGCAACAGTGTCAAGGTGGCTAGTAATTTTAATATGTACCTACATAACTTGTATAAAGCAGAATCCAATGAGGGAGAAAGAGTGGGTTCTTTCCCATATTTCATAAAATAGCATGCACAGAACAAGATGGGCTTGGTTCACTGGGAGAATATAATACTTAGCCAGAGTAACCTAATTAAATTCCAGCAAAATTATTCAAGGACAGGAAACCACTGAGATTGTATCCAGTTGAGGTCGAGGTCTTCTGTCAATGGATTAAATAAAACAGGGTATCTTTTAAACTTCAAGGCCCCAAAAAATGTACTTAACCAACATGTCAATGAAAAATATGTCTAATCACAAAAACCACCAAACCATTTTAATAAAATGAATTTGCAAGATTTAAAATCTGACAATTTAATATACATGTCTTAGCATCCTGGTATACTAATCAACCATGGGTATGTTTCCAACTTTACTCATTAACCTCACTAGATGATCATAGACAGGAGTTAAGAATGAGTAGTTAAGAGAAAACATTGCTTGGCACATACCTGAACCTCTGCAAGGCCAGTGCTTTGAGCAATAATAACTTCCATGGATCCATCCAATTTGGGTCTCCAATAACCACTCTCTGCATGCATTGGTTCTCCAGAAGCCAGTTTCCATGTCTTTTGAGTATACGCAATCACTGGCTATTCAAATATAAAATAAAAGTATATTTACAAGAACAAACTTATTATGAACATCTAAGAACAATCCTAATGAATAAAAAAATACATAAAACATGTTAAAACAGCTAGTAAGGATCTTCTACGTCAGCTAAATTATTCTAAAACCTTCATTATATTTTCTAAATATACAGAAAGTAAAACCCTAAAAGTGTAGCAAGCTAAAAGTTAATTTAACATGTGATTCATAAAATTTTGTGGACAACAAGATATGTTTAAAACTTCAATATGAGAACCCTATATGTAGTTCAAGCACATTTCCAAACCTACAAAACTGTGACCTTGCCTTCGATAGCAATTTTCTATGGCCAAATATATCACTAATATATTTGTAAGCTACTACATGATGAACTGAGGAAAACAAGAAAGTTTCAACACATGAATTCCTGTTGTCATGTCCTCAACTCCATGAAGAAAGTGCACAACTAATGTATCAAAGAATTTACAGATGAAAGTGTGGATGTTCAAATCTTATTTTCTTTCGAGTACAGCAGTTTTTCTTTCCTGATTTTCCTTTTCTTTAAACATCTAAAATTTTAAACTATAAAATATCCACAAATAAATATTCATATTTCACAAGTATTAACTAGAATCTAAGAAGTCATCGTCACATGGCATTAGTTTAAATGTTACCATAGATTCATTCACAAATAACAGTGTTATCTGAAAATGCACGGGAAACTTGAAAACCCTTTTTGGCCCTCTCCAAGATTCACTTCCCATTCTGATTTCCACTCCCCTGTGCCAAGACTATGCCATAGAAAAGACAAAATGATAAAGAAATATGGCTTAAATTGTAGATTAAAAAGAAAAGTTCTACACCTAACCATACTGCACCAAAGCAATATTGAAAATGATTTCCATGACCAGTCTAAAATCCCTCCAACCTGCTACTATAGGCCCTATAACTCATACATCCAAGTTGGCTACCAGTGGTAGGGAACTAGAAAACATTATCTCTGCCTCTAACCTCGGATTGTGCTCCTCATGTCTTTGCAACTGGTAGCCTAAAACTCTTGCAAAATATAATTGCATTAAATTAGCAAACAAAGCAATGGAAGCTTGAGTTTCAGGCAATGTAAGCATCAGACCTCATTGCCTCAATAGCAGCAATCCACTCAGCACAGCATAGCATCACTGCCCTTGCCAGTGACAGAACACTTTGGTGCTAAACCTTGACAGTGTCATTAGGAATCAAAAAATGGCAAAAGATGAATAGAATCTCTCCTACAATGGTTCCTCTTGGTCTCTTTGTTGGATATTTGTAAAGATATGTAATATAGGAGATCAATGGGGTTTAGTCCAGTATCACAAGAGCTATAACATTCCCCTCTCTGTTTTCACATCCATTGTCACTGACTTCTTTATTGAAGTCTCTGATTATACAGTTATAAACCTTGTGTATTCATGTGGATTTAAACATTACTCTTTGTTTCTGAATTCATTTCCAGTCCTACTCTTGTTGCCTATATACACCGATTCATATTCAAAAGTAATAACACAAATTGCTTACATCTTTATTTAACACAATAGGCTTTCACAATCAGTGTGTGATTGCTACAAGGAATTGGTACTGATCCAGATTCATGACCAATCTAGACAAAGGGGCGTGGCCAATGAATCCACAAGCTTGCAAATGTAAGGCCACATGATTACCATACCTCACTTAAATAATATGGCAAGTTTTGAGGGGTGCCACCATACTTAGGCTGCTAAATGGAAATTTATAGGTATGTCATCAAAATGAATCCATCTAGTACCAATTGTTCAGTTGCATGTAAAAACTAAATCCCAAGTTGCAGGGCCCTGTAATTTTAGAAAGTTCAAATAAATTCAAATAACCTAATAAGTAATTACATTCCACAGTCTCCATAAATTCTACTTTTAAAAATGATTTTATGTTTCGACTATCTACACAACTACACATGCATGTATCTAAAACCCACAAAATGGTTCTCAACTAAGATGCCTAATTTATGGACAAACCTGGTTTTAACCTCACATTGATATAGTTGCAGATATTCTTTGGCAATATAACAACATCTCACCAGTACGAAGTTAAAGATCTTGGTCTTTCGGTTAAGGACACATATCAATGAATATGAAGTTATGAGCTCCACTATTACAAAGTCAAACACAGATGCACCTGCCAAGTGAGAAACAGTTTTGACGAGTACCTTGACAATAGGTGTATGAGCTGGAACTAATCTTTTACAAAGTGAACTTCATCCATATATTGGTAGGTGTAAATTGCCAAGCAGAGATGATGCTTTCAGATCCAACCAAACACTAAAACACAATAAGTTATTCATGTATTGGTAGTCAGGGATATTTGCAAGACATTGACCCAAGTTCAAATCCTCCACTAGAATAAGACACCTCATAACTCTAGCAAAGGTGAGGTTGTAGTGCAATTCTTACGGGGATATTTGAGTGTACCCCCTATTTATTTTAAGAATGTAATCTAACAGGTCCAAGGATTATAATAGGGAGAAGCTGTAATGATTATGAAGTACATTCAAGTGTAGCCCATATTGTCTTAATGATTTAGTCTAAAGGGTCCAACAATTATGGCAATGAGCGACCCAAGTTCAAATGCCCTCACTATAATAGACAATCCATAACTGTAGCAAACTTGTGAAGTCGTGATTAATGATTATAAGGTACGCTAAAGTAGAACCCATATATACAAATTTTAAGAAAGTAAATTTTAAGAAAGTAGATTAATGATTCCAACGATTATGACAGCAGGAGATACTCACAAGTCACAACAGAAAGACTAGGGTTCAAATTCTCCCTGTACAACAAGGTGATCCACAACTTAAGTGAACATGTGGTGAGCAGAGGCTAAATTTGGTGATCGACCAGTCTGCCAGATTACTTTTTTATGATTGTTATCTATGGAATATTTCACAACAAATGAGAGGGCAGTTCATAGTTGACGATGGAAACATCAATGACAAATTATAAATTTCTTACAAACCCTTCTCATTTTCTTAAAGTCTGCCCAAAACTTACATTTCATCTGATATTGTATTCTATGATAAAAATAAATAAATAGCTTAATACAGTCTCAAATTTAAACCCGGACTTGTGAGGTTGCGATTTAATGAGCCTGTTGTGCATTCAAGCATGACGCATTATCCTAATATAGGCCTAACAATCATAATGCCCCAGTATCAAATCTGCCCAACTATGACTCTAGCAGACACGTGACGAGTTTGTGATATACTAATATTGAATATAATCCATATCTAAGGATCCAACGACTTGGTAACAGAGACACTGTTTAGATAGACTGAGCCAGGTTCAAATCCTCCCACTTGAATAACATGACCCATAACTCTAGAGGACATGTGTAATGCTTGCTGGGTACATTTCAGTATAACCCATACTTAGAAATCTTAAGAATGTAGTCCAGGCGTAAAACCATTTCAAAGGTTGCCAAAAACCTCGCCTAACAATACTGAGAAAAAAACATGGTGAGTTATTCCGTGCATTTGAGCAAAACCAGTCCTACTTCTAGCTTCAATTATGATTTGAAAATAACGTGAACGTGATAAAAATACCCAAACACTAAATAACAATCATGCTGCCATTATTCAACACTTAACTTAAATTTGAAGTTGCAGAAAATTTAAAATAGGATGAAATTGGAAGGCATGAGAAATAGAGACCTTCCCAGAGTGAGTAAACTTGATCTCTTCTCCGTATTTGAAAGAATTAATTGTTGGGAATCCTCCCTCACCTTCGCCTCGCCATGTACCCAGCAGAAATGAAATGGGGGCTATAAATGGATGAATCGGTGCACCTCCTCCCTCCATTAAAACACTTCAGCAACTATACAACCACATCTTTTTTCCCCGTCATTTACAAATTAATCATTCTTGGAAATTCAGAAGGTTTGAGTTTTTTTATTGAGAATGGTCAGCATTAACAATTGATTGGAGGAAATCAGGTATGCATTAATTTCAGATATGTCCAATAAAATAGAATTTATTTCTCTTCCTAGTTCAAGGTTAGGTAGATTGAGGACGTTGATTGCAAGAATTTAATTAGTTTAAACATTTTTGTATTCGACTTTTGTGAATACAAAATATGTGGAATGTATTGAGTTTGTCCATGCATCCACCTCTAGGCAAGATAAAAAAAACTAGCAATGCCTAATACATAGGCAATAGTCATAAGCGTATGTTTTTAATGTATAATTAAGTGTATTTTTTTAATAAAAAATTAGATTGATGGGTTTTAGCAAGAATAATTTTAAAATGAGTTTTATTGTTTATACAAATTAATAGTATCAATTAGTATAATAATAAATTATTTGTTATATTAAATAGGTGGAGCATTTTATGATTATTTCAATAGATTAGTGAATCATTGTCTATCAACATTGTATTTAAGTGGTCCTCTTATTTCTTTTGGTGTTTCACATGCATTATCTTTTATACGTGCATAATGTTGATATGTAAAAGTTAGACATAACCCATGTCATTATAAGGGTAGCTAATGACACCAACCTATGATAATCATAAATAGTAAAGTTCAAATCTCGTCTTTGTATTTCCATAGAATTTTTATTTCTTCCAACCTGCCTATTTGGTGCAGGAGCACCAACACCTTGTGATGAAATCAATTTAGTTTGAAGGTCTTGTGATTGTCAAGCAACGAGGAAGTTGCAAAATATGTTGAAATTTGAAGAATTGTAAATCAAATGTCATAATGACAGGAGAGATCTAGGTGGGTGTCATGGCGTCAATAAGCCTAGGTGGTAGAATAGCTTGAAGTTTGATGTTTTATTTGAGAATAAGGTCTCCATGACCATTTTAAATGTATTAGAAAGATTTAATAGATCAGTTAGGATGAGTTTATAAAGACAAGTTGCCATAGGATAGTGATTAAAGGGCAAATTGGCAAAATCGTCATCTTAGAACCTAATTAATGGGTGGTTATGGTAGTTGAACACCCCAAGAGGTAGTTTGAAGGTGGTAACATGATATATTGTTGTAATATCTCGAAGGAGAGGTTGTTGAACAAGTTTGGAAAGGGTTTCAAAGAAGAAGTTGCTGTTTTTTTAGTTTTTCATAAAGAAATTGTTGATCCCGTACACTGTACGACCTGTACGTGTTTTTACACACTCCAAGCCTATAATGGTTGGATAGATAATTGAATAATCTTTCTTTTGGCATTTGAATGATGTGATTTCATTAAGAATTGAGTGAGATATCCCTATTTTACTATCGGGTTGTCTCAAACACCATGTTTTCCCTATTTTCCTGAACTTTGCAGGATTGGTACGGATCCGTACGGTATATTTTGGCTCTAAAATCATTGTGAAAGTTTAGACATATGAATTAGCTTTCAAATGCATTTGATTTGAGGGTTTGAACATTCATATTGAGGGAGAAATCATTGTTTTTCTGAAACTGCTCTGTTTTGGTGCAAATTGGTGGTTTGAGAGTATTAAAATGAGTTTTTAGGGCATTCCACCTACTGTAGCCATTGTGACTCGGTGGAATGACCCCATTTGATGTATTATAGGCTTTAAAATTTTGTGGAGGACTGAACGAGTGTGTATGTGGGTTTGGGTGTTGCCTTAGGTTGAGTTTGAGTGATTTTCCTTATGAAAGTGAGTAACTAAAGGGTGGTTTATGAGTTTTGTGGAGAGAATGAACTATGTAATGAATTTTTAAGCTTGTGTAGGTGAAATTAAGAGTGTCCGAGTTGGTGGAAAGGATTGAGAGGTCTGGAAAACAAGACTTTGAATAAACCCTACTCTTTAGGCTTGTGGAATGAGGGTTTTGTAGAGCAGCAGATGAATGAAGGGATATGCTTTTGAAAGTTGGTGAAATAGGCTATTGGATACCTTTCTTTGAGGTTTGAACAGTCATCCTTTTCTGGTTGTAAGATTGAGGGATACTTACTTTGAGAAAGTGACCTATTTAGGCCTAGTGGGACTTGATGGGGGTTTGTGATTGTTTTGGGAAAATGAAGGTGAAACCCTCTTGAGGGTGAGTTGATGTCCATGAGATTGGAGTGGGGTTCTTGGTTGAGATTTGAAGTCTCTATTTTGTGAGTGATCTCCACCCAGCCTCTGCATCACTATTATATGTCTTTTATTCTCTCCCCTTTCACCTTTATTTTTACTATTTTTAGCCCCCAATGTATCCATCAAGCCTACAAATTCCACTCTTCTCTACACATTTGTGTCCTTCTTTCATTTCCTATATTTTTCAAATAACTTGAACTCATTTTTCCCCACCAATAACTTCTTGATTTATTTATTTTTTATGCCCTCCCCTTCTTTTGTGTCCCTAAACAACCTAACATGTCCCCTTTTCACAAAACGTTATCTACTAAAGTAGATCTCATGACCCACTTTCTTCACAAGCTATAAACCTTGAATTGATTTACTATTTCATTATATCTACACAAATAAAACCAAAACACTTAATTTATCATATCAAATACTTTTATGATGAAAGCAAAAACCAAGGCAACCACATGAATGCAAAATATATTCATTAATCACAAGGGCGTATGAACAAGAACATATAATGAAATAAAGAACTTTGTGAAACACTTATTTTTTAAATGTCTATCAATCCAATGATGTATTCAACCCCATCCATTATATATTTTCAAGGTCACTAGGTGTAATCAAACAATAGAGTGAAGTTGACATAATAAAAAAATCTCAATATTTATTCATTTTTAACTAATTAAAAAATTGCCTAACATATGATGATTGCTCTATTTTTGTATGAGACGTCATTTATAGAAACTAACTTCCTATAGGTAGCCCTACAACTTTTATTTTGGATGTCGTTGCTCATTAAAGTATATGCACATAATTTCTTATATGGAATTTACCTAAAACATAAATCAAACTTCTTTTTACAAAGTTTATAGGACAATAATGGTTCAAATAATTGGAGTCTTTGATGTTCTTAACTATTTACAAGCTAGAGTCCATTTAGTACATACAATATATGATCCCCAAATTCCCTACCCATTATGCTCTAAAACTTTCCCTTTAAGTAGGATAGCATGTGCCTCTTTGAATTGCTTTTATTATTAAAAATCCTCAATTATTGTACATGTATGAGAACCTTACAAGTTACTTAACATTTTGTTAATCTCGTTTTCCTTTTCAATAGAAAAGAAAAGTTCCATGTAATACTAAGGACATACCATGAGGTATGAAACCACAGATCATGGGATATGAGATTAGGGTCCAAGGAAAAATGTTGATAACAAAGTAAAGACACAATGAAAATATTATCACAAAAAGCAAGTGATTAAACCAATAAAATTAATGAGCCAATGAAGAAGTGAGCATAACAAATGCAAACCATAGCACCATATTTACATAGAGAATGTTGAGATAAATGATACACATTACAATCCTAACATTTAAAGTTTTTCATTTAATTATTTATTTATTTGTTACACCCACACATTTAGTGCATCCTACTCGGGGTGGCACTAGGTGTCACATGTAACTTATGTTTTGGCAAGTTTAAGACTCACTTTCTATTATGTAAGTTGATGCATCTAAGGATAGGGAACCAATTCATTGTCAACCTTCTCCCTCTATCAAGACTTCACAAAAATTATTTCTATAGCTCACAATAGACTAATAATTATTTTTGCCCAATTTTATCAATTTTTTTAGTTAGTTGAAAACTAGGAACCAAAACTACCAAAAATTTTGGTGAAATACCACAAATTTTCTCATAAAAACTTAATGAAACCACTTGAAATTTTATTACTAATTAAATTCACATATAAAATATGTATCGCTAGTTTTTAATAAAGATTTACTAAAAACAACATTACCTCTCTTACACCGACATTTAAGACACAAGATATAGGGGAAAATATTTGTGTTGCCTTGAAAAGAGTTAAAGGGTGTAACCACATGAAAAACTAATAAAATAATATTTTACGATAAACCTCAAACATACAATAATGAATTAACACAATAGAAAGTTCAACTTATCACAAAACAAACACATTATGTGAACTACAAAATGCTAAAAATGACAACTTTCATCCATTGAACCTTCTAACCAACAAATGTCCTTTAATAAGAAAAACAGACTAAAAATAATAATAAAAGAGCTAACCTCACAACTTCTTCAAATTCCCTTTGTATAATTATCTTCAATAAATTGTCACTTTTCAACATGAGATAAAATAAGAACAACTACCAATCAAGACTCCACTCAAGAATGCAAAATTAAACTCAAGATTTGTTTTCCACATAATGCCCAAATGTATTAAATAAATAAATATTGATATTTAAGACTCAATTTTCCCGAAGAATAAGCTCATTTCTCATGACCCCTTCATTCCATACTTTGAAAAGCTTTATAATAGTTAATTTAAAAGTATTTATTAATTAGATGAAAATGATAAATTAGTTTTTTAATTAATAAATTATTAAATAATGATAAATTAAAATTAAATAGATAATTTATTAAAGATAAATTAAAATATTCAAAATTCAAAAAAAAGGATAAATTTTTTTTAGATCTAATTGTTTCTCTTAGCTTTATTTTCATGAAATAATTATCTTTATTTCAAAAATAGTGTTGAAAGTATCTAAAATCAAATTTAATTATTTAATATGCTTTAAAGTTGATATTATTGAGAATGTTTTTGAATTATCTTATAATATTTTAAAAATTAAATAGTGAAAATAAAAGAATAAAATAATCTTTAATTAATATTTTTATTTATCTTGAAAATTGTTTAAAAAATTTAAAACAAAGTTTTAAACAAAAATTAATCATAAAATAACCAAAATAAAACATTAGAAAATATTATAAATAGAGGAGAAAACAAAGAGAAATAATAAGAATTGGTGAAGAGACTACAAAGAATCAAGAACAAAGCAGAAATTTAGGCATCATCAACAAGGATTAGCATATTTCGGGTAAGTCATTCTATCAATACTGATATAGTTGTTGTAGAAATTGAATGATGAATCCATTAGCTTTAATTTGATCAAATTGTATAATTTTAGTTGAAATTGTTTAACTAACTATAGTTATATTTTATTATTTTTTATTTTTTTAATAAAAATCAACTTCAATTTCACAATTTAACTAAAGTTCAATAATTAGATTTTTTTAGATTAGATAATTTAAATTTTACATATTTTTCATTTTTAATTAAATTGAATTTGATAGTTAAATTTTAGTTATATATATACAGAGAGAAAGAGGGGGTTGTTGATTCCCAAATACATATATATATATATATATATATATATATATATATATATATATATATATATATATATTATTGGGTTGTCAACACATATATATCAATACTAATATTGAATGAAGAAACCATTAGCTTTCATTTGATCCAATTGTATACATTTATGTAATTTTTAGTTGAAAAAAATTAACTAACTATAGTTAAATTTTATTATCTTCGACTTTTTAAAATAAAACTCAACTTCAATTTCACAATTTTATTAATGTTAAATTTAGTTAGATTTTTTTTAGATTGGATAATTTAAATTTTATATAATTTCATACATTTTAAATTTTAAATTAGTTTAAATTAAATTAAATTTGATAGTTAAATATTAGTTAACTATAAATAGTTTAAATTTTCAATCTTATAGCTTAAATGCTTTAATTTTTATAAATAATTATATTTTAAACTTAATAGTTTATAAATTAAATTTTATTAATTTAAATCAAAAATATTAAGAATTTAAAAATATATAAAAATATAGCCCTCAAGGTTTAGCTCGAGTGGTGTGGCTACCCGCTCTACGTGTGTGACAGTGCACCCATCGGAGTTCAAAACCAACTTACCTTGCCAACATGGAGTGGGGACCTACTATGAAGGTTTGGGGGTTATAGGGGCTCGCCCTATTGATTGTTATGTTTATGCAAATGGTGTTCAAGCCAAATTGATTCAAGTTGCTAGGTTGTTGATTCCCCTAGATACCTATATATGTATGTATATATATAAAGATCGATTGTCTATTTATATAAATTTTGGCCCTTTATACAGGTCACACTTGACCTCTAAACAAAACTTAAAGTTTAAAAATATTATGAAAATTTTTAATTCAATTTTTTTTATATCTTTATTATTTTTCATTTTCTAAACTATAAGCATAGGAAGGAGTATATTGGAGCAATTTAAGATTAAAATGGTCGTGTTCATACGAATTTGGAAGAGATAAAAAAATTGTTTCAAAATTATTATGAGAAGCTCGTTAAAGAAGATTTTCATTGACAAGATATTCAACCAATTTTGAAAGATATTATTAAAGATCATATCCCCATGAAATGGGATGCCAAATATAGTATGATTTTAGATTGTACTCTTTCCATTGAAGGCTTAGAACATGTATTTTGTATGGCTACTAATAAAAGTCTTGGGATTAATGGACTTTTAATCTATCGAACTATGTGGCAATATATTAAAGATGATATTTATTTGTTATATTTGGAGGTTTTGGAGCTAGGTTCATTAGGGTTGAACATTAAGAGGGGCCTTATCAAACTCACTTCAAAAGGAAAAAATGAAGGCACTATCTAAATGGTTGGCATTCTATTACATTGCTCAATACCTCTTACAAAATTATTGCTAAAGAAATAGCTACAAGGATTAAACTGGTGATAAAAGGTATTTTTGGGCCAAAACAAACAAGGTTCCTTGGTAGGAGATTTATTCTTGGTAATCTTATCCTTGAATGGGAATCTATATAATGAGCTCAACAATTAGGTCAAAATTCTCTTCTTGTCAAGTTGGATTTCAATAAAGCTTATGATAGAATGTGATGGAGTTTTATTCTCAAGATGTTGGAATGGTTGGATTTTGGTCCCAAGTTGTGTAAGCATGTCCAAATCTTGTTTAAAGATGTCAATTCTTAATTGATAATAAATAAAAAGATTTCAAACACATTCCTCTTACAACTCTTTGTTAATTTTTAGGATCAAAAATGAAATAAGCAGAAAACACAACTTAGAGACAATGAACACAACATTTTTACCCTGGGAAAACCCTCCTACTTGAGGGAGAAAAACCCAGCAATGAATATTCTCTTATATATCAGAATAATATCAGGCCCTAGAAAGGCCGAATACAATACAAAGGATCTACACTTATATCTGGTGCAGTTTCATGAATACACTAAGTATTGACTCTTCTCCTTGATGCAATTTTGCTACTTAGAAAACTCGACCTCCTGCTAAAGTGTGAATTTGAGTGAATGAATTGTTTGATTGATTGATGAAATGAGGAGACAACTTCTCCTATTTATACAAGCCTAGGTGAGCTCACTCTAGAGCCAACCTTGCAATTTAAATATTTGTTTATAGAGCATGATGGCCGACCTACCTTAGATACATTATATTTAAAGAAAAAAAAATCTCCTGAAGCTAAGCAAGATTATCCTTTGTCTCATTTTCTTTGTGTTCTTGTTGCTGATGCACTTGGTTACCTACTGCAAAAGTATAATCAAATAAACAAGATCGAGGATATTTCCATCCCCAATAGTGTGGTTGTAATTAATTCTCATTTCAATGATGATTGCATGCTTTTTCTTCAAATTTTTGAAGAGGATATTACTAATTCTATAGATGTCCTTAATCTTTATTATGTTTCTGGTTCTAAGTTAGCCCATTATAAAACTGAATTTATCATGATACAAGTGGATCTAATTCCTCACTGGATTCTTAAAGAATGGAAAAAAATAAACATAGATTGATTTCCTGTTACCTAGGCATCCCCCTTCGGTTGGGTGTTTCCCTTTTGATA
Source organism: Sequoiadendron giganteum (assembly GCA_007115665.2). Taxonomy (NCBI): domain Eukaryota; kingdom Viridiplantae; phylum Streptophyta; class Pinopsida; order Cupressales; family Cupressaceae; genus Sequoiadendron; species Sequoiadendron giganteum. Next base: position 605,587,517 of record CM021108.1, on the reverse strand, counting down.
TGTAAAAGTGGTTTCTTAATAAAGTGAAAATTAAACTTTGCACATGGGAAAATAAATTATTATCTTTAACTAGCAAGATTCAAGTTGTGAATCACATATTTTTAGCGTCACATGTGTATTACTCCTCTTGTTGGATGCCTTCTAAAAAAGGTTATGGTGACCTTATCAAAATTGTCCACCACTTTTTATGGTCTATTGGAGTGATAATGCTAGTTTCAAGTATACTTCATGGTTGCATTGTATCCAACCTAAAGCTAAATGTGGGTTACGCCTATTGGATCCCAAAACTCAAGGGGTTAGCTTAGCAATGAAATGGATAGTTAGAGCTATTAATAGAGAAGAGCCTTGGAAAAACTTGGTTTGTCATTGTATTATCTAAGCCATAGTAAAAATAAATGACAACATGTGAGGTGGTTATATAAATTTTTACTGGCTCCTTCCTTTCATATCTTCATTTCCTTTACAGTCTATATGGAAGGCTTGGAAGCAAGTGTTTAAATTCTTGAACTAGAAAAATTATTCACTACAACATTGGTTTAATTTTGGGTCCATATCTATTTGGTGGAACAAATTGATCCAATATCAAGGTATTTCAAAGACAATTACTATTTATTCAATAAATAATTTTGATAGTTTGGGGAGTTGTGGGATTTTAATACATTAGAGTGGCCTACCTAAAAAAGTATTAAGAACAACTTTTGATTAAATAATAGATTTAAGGGGTTTCTCATTTTTTATGAAATCTATGATTCCTATAAACCTTGCTATGAAGCTTTGCATTCCATTACAATGTAAGTTCTCCAAGGATTGGTGGTGCTTGTCTAATCATCAGTTTAGCTACTTTCCTTTAAAAAAGGTTTATTTAAGTCTCCCGCCTACTTTTCCTTTGAATCCTAGATTGAATCAAAATTGGAAATGTAGATTCCAAGAAATTACTTGGAAAATTTTAAGTGTTCAAATTTGATGGTCTAAAGTTGAGGTTAATGCTCAAATTTTGGCTTGGAAGGTTTTACATTTCAAGCTACATGTGGGTCACATGTTGAGATGTTTCAATGTATGATGGTCTAGCTAGATAAATGCACATTTTTTAACACAATGAAAGTTTTATTTATGCATTTTTTAGGATTGTGCATAGACAAAAAAAAGTGGAATGTTGTTTTAATTACGCCACTACTATTTTTTACCATGTTTTATGTTGGAAAGAAGTAATCTTGGGCTTAGGATTTCATAAGAATATTTTTGTTGATTCTATGAGGTAGATTATTGTTCTTAACATATGGAGACGTTGATGCTTGCTTATTTATTTCAAACCATAATGTTCATTAGGAAGTAGAAATGCTAAGGTTTTACTCTGATATTAGTTTTCAAATTGTCTTTTGTGCTTATAGTTGTAGCCTAGGTCCCAAAGAACATGTGAAGATCAACAATCATTTGGATATGATCAAATTTTAGTTGTTACAACTCCATAAAAATTATACTATGTTCAAAACAACAACAAATATTGAAATTCAGAGTTTAATTCTCCTCTTTTGTAGTGGGGTTATACTCCTTTGGAGTTGCTCTTATTCTAGTAATTTTCTTGGATATTATGAGTTGTATTGTTATTTTTGTTGGTTCTTATTGGTATTTATTTGGTTTCCTTCTCTATTGTAGTTAGTCTTTTGCTTGATTCAATATAAAAGTTAGAATTTTATTTATATTTTAAAAGAAAAAAATTCTTAAATTTTTTTTTTATAAAATTATGAAAAATTGTAAAATTAAAGAAATTAGGGAATAAAATCTATGATTTTTTTTAATTTATCAAAATGGCACTAAGGGGGCCATGCCAAAAGACAACAAAATTAACTTGAGATTTAATAGTTCATTACAAAGCCAAAAAACTAAAGCTACATTTTGGAACCTCCATTATGCCACCCCTTCATTCTTCCTCTACATCCTCGCCTTTCTCTAAGCTCACCTCCTCCATGTCTGGTGTCATCGGGAGTGTTAACACTCTTGTTCCCATCAGAAACTGGAAGACACTAGTGATCTCCTTAAGCATTGTTGCATGCCTTAGGACCATCTGCGTTTTGGCATCTACATCTTCTCTCATGCTCCACATAATGAATGAAATCTAGGGGCCATTATAGCTCATCGTCAGCTCTGGCCATACCCCCACTGTTGATCTTAGACCCTAACCAATTACCACCCATTCCAAGTACTTCTCCACCCCCTCTCCCCAATAGAACTTCACCATGCATCTCACCAACACCCTTACCACCTTCAAGTCCTCCCTTGCCTGCAACAACCATGCCATAAACATTGAAGCAATGTCGTTGTTAACCCTATGTTACTTAGTAATTTGGTTGTGTTAAAACCACCATCAACACAAACTCGGTCATCCTAGCATCTCAACATGAATTTCCTCCAAACTCCCCTTTCTTTTAAGTTTAAGATTTTGGACTTTCTCATCCCAGCATGTTGCCATGCTTTTCCTTGAAAACCTCCATTTCCCTTCAATTTTAGGATTTTGGACTCGCTTATCTCAACATCTCAACATGACTTTCCTCCAAGCCCCCCCCCCCCCCTTTTCCCTTTAATTTCAAGATCTTGGGATTTTTTTTACCTTCTTCCCCCTTTGGCATGAGAAATCTTATAACTTTTTTATTCAAACAAAAACCCTTCCTACCTCCATACATGACCCTTGACACCATTAATAGTCTCAAAATAGATGTAATTCAATAAATGAAGACTCTTATATGCCTCTTGCTATTTGTGCCCCCCCCAAGACATGATTGGTGTATAAAGACATATGGTTGTTGATGTAAAGGTTATGGTTTCATGTATATGGTTGTGTGAGGATGATGCAAGAAAATATGGGTGACCCATGCAATTAAAAACAATAATGGTTCTTCCCCCAATATTTCTTAGTGGCGTTGGAAGACACACATATATAAGTTTTCAATTAGAAAAGGGGATGGGAAATAAAAAAGGAAGATTTAGTGAGAAAACCAAATAAAGAAATCACATCAAACCTTAGGGTTTCAAATTCTAACTTTGGGTAAAGGTATATTTGGCATTGCAATGATATGTATTCATCATAAATTTGTAATGAATCTATGATAACCTTTGAATAATAAGTTTAAAGTGTATAATAAACCTTGATTGAGTGTCTCCATGTGCATTGTGTTCATTTATTGATGTCTCTTTTATTAGTTGGCTAATTAGATAATTGTAAAATCCTTGTAAAGATTTTGTGAGGTATATTTTATAGATAATAAAGGAAATGTTTTAGGTTTGTCCATATATTTTTAAGTAGACTCATTTGATATTATGCAAATTCTATTATCTTTTCAAATCTATGTGTAGATCCTAGTTTTCTTATGCATTTTGAAAGATATAGTCTTCCGTGGTATCTTAATTAAAGTGTCACATAATGGTTTCAATCATTGCATTTTTTTATGAATCAACAACTTTGTTGCCCAATTAAATTGAGGCACTCATCTACCACTATCTACACCTCTCCTCATCCCAACACACCTAGATAACTTAATTTAAACATCTTTTCAATTTGTTTATTTGTTTGTTCTAGCTTCCATGTTTGAAAGTGCATAACAATATAGGGGTTGTTATATCCACATGTTTAAACACTTCACATGGTAATCATTTTATCTTTTTGATAAGGTGCATTACTTTAAATGTTCAAACCAACACATCAATATTAAGTGACAACTAGAATATGGGTATATTGTGTAGTGGGTATGGTTTGATGTAAGGTAAATGTATAGTTCCTATAGTTCTATCTAACACTCCTTAGGAAAGCCTCTTGGTCTTGCAAAGCCAAAATTTGAAGGAGGTTTTACTTGTCTCAACATGTGGTATAGAGTTTCCCAACTTGATCATAAGTTTATGATTTTATTCCTAATCTCAACACTCCTTGCTTGGGAGAAGATACGACTTTAGGGATCTAAGACCTATAACTTTGGTCACCAAAAAGAAGTTTGAATTATCATAATGTGATAGAATAAGAGAGAAGATTTATGGATAATAATGATAACATGTCAATTATAATTGATCTGCCCCACATTGAATTTTCACCAATTGAGAACATATAAGAATTATTTGACATGAAAATCCCTTAACTATTTCCAATTGGTGAAGTAGAATGATTGTAGCCACATACCAACAATATCTAAATATATGAATATGCATTGCATCTCACGAGGTATTCTGATAGCATGTTTGGAATCCACCCTAGATTATGGAATTTTTTGTTGAATTTCATGTCACTCGATAATGAATCTAGGCTAGAATAATAATATTTGTAGAGTGAATGCAAAAGATGGTATACCCGTGACATAAGCAATCTTGTGACAAAACTTACAAGAATTGATTTATGATGTTCTACCTAATCAAGTAATGCATTTTGGATCTCAATTATGAGAGACTAGGGATTTTTGGCACATATATAAACATGAATTACTAGATAGGAAAACACAAATAAAATGCCCTTCCTTTTCTTATAAATTTGAGTGTAGCTGAAATAAAGTGCCTTGATGACCACGTACTGATTCTAAATCAAACCCTTGCAGGGTGATCCCAGAATAGTGGGTTACACTTTTTGGCCAAACTTGACTTTAAAATGAACATTTTGAACTAAATCTTCACTTTTAGACACCTATAGCTGCTAAACCATGAGGAATTTGAAGATGATGCAAGCTAGTGATTTTTAAAATTTTGTCTATAGATACTATATATATATTTTAAAAAAATTGGAATCAAATTCCATTTATTTTTCCATCTCCTTCGATAACTAGTTTTTAACAGTAAACACCATTTTTAAAGAGTGATGTGTATTATAAAGCACATAACTTTTTTTTTCTATGAATGATAATTTTTTTATTTAAATATGTAACTACGATATATAGATCATGCATTTAGTTTCATAGTGTTTTATTGAATATTTTTTTCTTAATTAAGTTTTGAAATTAAACCAATTACAGTTTAGACATAGGTGTACTATAAAGAACGTAACTTATTTTGTATGTATCGACATTCCTTTTTTTTGTTGGATCAAGGACATCAATACCAAGAGCATAGATTTTTTTTAGTAATCTACTATTTTTCCACATGTGTATAACAAAGAGCTTGATTTTCAGTGAAAAACCTATGTTTAATTAAACTAAAAAATGTATAATAAAACCAAAATATATATTAAAACTACACTTGATGGAGAGCTCATTTCAAGTACTATAATCCTCCAACTGTGTTTGTCAAGTTGATTCCATTTTGATCCTCAATTTGAGCCTCGAAACCCAAAAATCTACATAAAATTGCAGACAAAGGAGGGCAAGGGCAAAAAAGGGGGGTTCATTAGAACCCCCCCTAAATGATGCAAGTTGTTGTTTATTATAAGGGAGGGTTCATTCAAAAGGGGGGTTCATTTGAAGGGGGTGGATGTCATGTATGTTCGAATAAAGCCCCTTTGTTTGAAGAGTTTCCTTTATTTGAAGCTGTTTTTAAGTTTTTTGATGGGCGTTTCTAATTTTTCTTCATGCAAAAAAATGTAACCCACTATTGTGGGTTCACCCCCTAATAGATTCAAGGGCCCATATAGGTGGAGAGTAAGAAACCTAATTGAAAATATCATATTGTCACTATGTACATGGAACACTATTTTAGAACTTTTTATTAAGAAGTCCTCTTCAACCATTACCAAGCAAAAGACCTATGGGTAAGGTATTTAGTTAGCTCATATGCATATTATAAATAGGATATGTTTATTTATTTACAATATTTAATTTGTAACTTCAATAATATTTCATTGTTTTATTTGAGAATAAAGTAGCAAAATAAATCTTTAGTGCATGAGCATTTAGTAATATGGATAGAGGGTGCACCTAACAAACATAGACACATTGTATCATCGTAATCCAAGCGAATTGGTAAAAGTGAATGATTTAAATGACAAATTTATAAAATTATGGAATCCTCTTTCAAGTCATGATAGGAATATTAATGTGTCATGACCTATAGAAGAAGATTCTTGTTTGATAGATACACCTATAATTTTGGGTTATGATGTATTTGCGGATTACGTAGATTTATTAAATCATGTTGAACATCATATCAAATGTAGTCTAGATACATGCTTGCAAAAAAGGGTTAGATTATTAGTTATTTTTACAACACTCCTTAACATGTAGAGTGAAAGTAATTTTTTTATTGAAAAGGATGGACATAAGAATTATTTACTAGCACCTAATGGTGATATAGTGAATGCTAATAATCTAAATATGTTTTTTAACATGGAGGGTAAATATAGATTATCATTTATTATTGTTAAACCATGCATTCTAAAATTATACAGAAAAAAGTATGTTTGGAAAGTAAAAAAGAGCTTAAAGGGTTACCATGATATGTTGGCTATGGCATATACTAGAAGTAGTCTAGATAATTTTACATTATGTTCATATAGAAAGTTCTCGATTGAAATGATTGATAAACATGATATAGGTGCACAAAAAATGTATCATATGTTGCAAAAACTCTCACTTTTACAACGCACTACATATTTCTTTTTTTTGAATGTTGGATGAAAAATATTTCATTGCATACAATTGAAATAGAATGACGATTGTAATGTCCCCATAATAGAGACATAAAATGCACAAATTAAAATTTCGATTTTAATGATTGTTTGATAAAGAGCAATGAAAGATTGATGGAATAAAATAAATGAAATGCATTATTATCAACTAGTGCATAACTAACATAATCTGATTTGACTAATTACTCTTGATATGAATAGATCTTCACCTTGTCTCCTCTTTTCTAACCTTGTCGGATGGTAGATTTACTGTGCCAAGGGTGCGTGCACCATCTCGAGTTGGACACCCTCAAGGATTAGTTACCCGTCTTGGGCTTTGTCCAACATTGGGTGGATTTACCCACCTTTCCCTTCCACACACTCCCTATCCTTGCTGGGCACTAGTGAAAGGGAATTTTGGCCCGAAGTCTATTCTTCAAGGTGAAGTCATAAAAGCTCAATAAGACACAATAATTGATGTAAGCAATATTATTGTGGCTAGACAAATAACATCCATTTATTTCTATATGTGAAATTCACTTATGTTGTATATATGAATCACAATATATATTTATAAATCATGATATAATTAAATGTATTTATAAGCATCCTAACATTGTCTTATTTATGACATTACCATAATGATATAATTATGCATCTAATATTCTCTTGTTCCTAATAATGGAATGATATTATCCTCAAGATATTCTAAATAATATTATGCATCTAATCTTATCTTATTCCTAATAATGGAATGATATTACCCTCAAGATATTCTAAATAACATCATGCAACTAACCTTATCTTATTCCTAATAATGGAATAACATTATCATAAAAACATCCCAAATAATAATATTATGCACCTAACATTATTTTATTCAAAATAAGAATTACCTTACTCATAATAAAATAGAACACTACCATAATGATATCTTAATGATATTATGCTTTTAATATTACCTCATTAGTAATATTGCTACATTATCGAAATGCTCTAATTTACCAATATCACCCGTTGCTTTTAATATTTCTGAGTATTCCCCTCCAAATCCATGCCTCTTCTTCAAATATGTTTTCAAGACATTTTTCAGTCCTTTCTGCCTTCTATAAATAATTCGGTGTTTCTTGTTTTAGAATATAGTCCTATATTCTCTCTTTATTTCTCTCCATCTGATGCTCCCTTTGTTGGGTTTTCTTGTCTTTTATATGTTTGATTACAAGGGACATGACTTTCAGTGCTGCCTTTTGGCATCGACTCATTAATGTTTGGGATGTTTGTTAATTATATTATTGTTTGTGGAGTCTTAATCGATCAGTTTTGGGAATAAGCCTTAGTAGTGTTTATCCCTTTTATTGTGTATAGTTTATTTTGTATTTATTTTATTTATATTTTATATTTGTATTTTGTGACATTTGTATATATAATGATAATATTATTTTGATAATCATAATTATAATGATCTTGTTAATATATATATATATATATATATATTTTATATTTAATAGTTACAATATTTTTTTTATGTTTTATATTAATTATTTATATATTTTTAATAATGTTTATGATATTTAAATTGTTAACTTGTTTATATTATATTATAATTATAATATTATTTAAGATAACTATAATTATGATAATAATAAATTGCTAATATTCCTCTTTGTATATTTTAATATGTATTTTATTTATTTTATATTTTGACGTTTTAGTTATTTTAATATTTTGGTGTCCGATTTCGGGGACATGACAACGATTCACCTAGAAAAAATTTCAACATGCATATATGAAACACTTATGAAATTATATCATCTTTGTATGGTGGAAATCACAAGACTTTGGGCATTAACTCCATGTCATAAACACAAGCAATAAAAAATAAAAAATATATTGCTCAATTGTTAGAGTTTGGCTCATATATCTTTGGATTTGAGAAAATGACTCACTTAAATATGATGATTTTTGTTAGAGTAAGTTATTGTTGTATAAACCATTTTACGACATTATGGTTGATAATGGGATTTATTGAAAATTCCTTGTTTGAAATTGGTAGAATATTAGAATATATAATGCATGACATGTAAACCATACACCTATTTTTTTATAAACTACTAAAGATCATGATGTAGGCTTTGAAATTTGTGTTGTTGATGATCACACAAAAATGGAGTGAGATATTTTGTCTAGGATGGTTCTTTTGACAAGATGAAAAAGTATAAAATATTAATCTTTTTGATTGATGCAAGTTTCTAATAAAATATGCTTGGAATAAGGATGGATTGCCAAATATTTTGTAAAAAAATAATGTGGTTCATAAAGACAAGATAAATAGGAAATTTATGATCATTGCTCATTTCAACATCCATTAACTCCTATACGTAATTTGAATGAAAAATTGTTAAACATTTGACATGGTCATGAGACATTTTGAATTGTATGGAAATGATAGATTTATTAAGATGATTATCAATAGAACTATTAGAATAGGGAAAACCTACTCAATTAATTGTATCAAGCATGTAATAGATACTAGTTCAATTGGTGGAAAAATCTCCTTATTTCTCTTTGCACTAATACCATTTACAAGTTTCAACATACATAGCATGGCATCATATATACTTGAATATTTTTATCAAGAATGTGTGGCCTTTGAGTGGTCAAAGTTGCACTACAAGAAGAGTTGAAGAATATTTGATAAGTAATCATAGATGAAATGAGTTTTATAGGGCCCAAGTTATTTCTTAGTATCAGTAGATATTTGAAATATATATGTTTTCATCACATGACATAAAACATTTTAATGGAAAGTCTATTATGCTTATCAATGATCTCGCCCAATTACCACTTGAGAGAGACATATAATTATAAGGAGGTATCCCCCATATTTTAAATATACATTATAACTATTTGTTGGTGTAAATGTAGATCATCGAGTAGAGTGCCATCCGTGTATATAATTTTTTATATGCAATGTTTGTATTTTACGTGTTTACATAAAACGCTACATTATAGGCAATTGTGACCTTAGAGATAATTTTTCATCAACAAGGACATGATATAGGAAAAAATAGATTCAAATAAATGTAATAGACTCGAGGAATGCATCTAAAACATATGAGGACTAGCAAGTATTCATTGGTCAAACAATCATTTTATTGAAAATTAAAAAAATGTTTAATATTTGATGCACTTGTGCATTTCTATGCAAAAAATATTATGGTCATCCTCTAGAATGATAGAATGTCAAAGTCATTAACCATGCTAGTTAACTATATGTACCTACATATTCCAAGTGTACAAAATCACATGATACTAATGATAATCATTTAGATAATATAGTACTACTATGTGTTAGTAAACATATAATGTTGGTGTGTAAATTGTGAATGATGTTGGATTTGTTAATGAGGCACTTGGTACTATAACAAATATGTTTTATGATTGAGTTACTCAACCATCGGACTTGTGATTGTGTGATTGGGGAGTGTTATTATTATCTAAGTGTTTCATGCGACATTAATAACCTAAGGTTCATCCCTTTTGCACTATTCCAAGGGGAAATCATACACAAATCCCTATTAAAATTATATGGGATTTAACCATACATAGATCATAAGGGCTAACATTAGAAAGAGTTGCAATAGATGGTAATGTAGAGAGGGTAGGATTCATGTTCACTACAATCTCTCAAGATAAATCTCTCAATTCATTAAGTATATCACCATCATTCTCATTTGAACAATACTCTAGACTATTTAAAATGCAACTAATGTTAACAACAAGAAAAATGAAGTTAATTGATTGTAGCCCTCTTTTTTAAGTTGAACCTTGCTCAAAACATCCAATGCATTATATTATATGTGTGATAAATAAATATTGTGTTATTGAAGTGATGTAGTGGTCCTGAAACTTAAATTAAATTATCTCTTTTAATTATGCTTAGTTTTGGAATGTCTTGGTTAACCTTTTTGTAATATTTTCTTGTATTATACATAAGATATTGCAATTATATGTGAGTATAACATAAAAAATTAATGCATCAAATATTTCAAAAAATATTAATGCTACTATAAAGATACATTGCTTTATAATTTTAAAAAATAATTATGGTGGTTGAGACTTATATTGTTGGGAACATGTGTGTTGCTCAATTTGTATATTTTCTTTTTAAAAAAGGGGTGAAAATTTTGTATTCAAGAAAGAGCAACCAAGTACAACAAGAGGCCCTTATGACCAAAGTCATCAATAGACATATTGCCCCCCAGTTCCAAAACAAAACCATACAGAGATGAGCATAAACCAACCCAAGCCAAAAGATACCATCCAACCTTAACACAAGGCTACACCTTTTGATCCTCATGAAGACATCTAGACAAAATGCTACTTTTACCCAGGTCCAACTATCTCCATTTAGCCATATTCCATGCCCCCAACCATTAGAGGCCCATTTAACATGGCAATTTGCAACCATGTTCCATTCCTTGGGAATGTGAACAAACGAGATGGTCTCAAAGTTTGAAGCAAGATGAAGAATTTTCTTCACAATTAAAACCAATATCCATGAAGAAGAGAGACCAAAATCATAGAATCTACCTCACAAGTCACATCCCTCCAACCAAACTCATAGGATCCCTCTAGAGCCTTAATAATAGCACAAGCCGCCATTTGATTGTTAGATTGCACACCCATGTGAATGGAGAAGAAAAATTGTATAGCCCCACTATTATCACGACCCACTCCTTTGATACCAACATCTTCGTGATTTCCTTGAGTAGAACCATCAATTTTAATCTTAAGAGTACCTTCAAGAGGAGGACACCACCTTCTCACTCTATTCACTTTCTTAAAAGGTTTTAGCTTGCTTCCCCTAGTCCTGTAGGGGCCTAGGGAAGAAGAAAGCCTAAGGGCTAGAAGATATTTGCATGTTTGATGATGACATAGACTCCCCCAAGTTGAATTTAGATGAGATAGTCTCTTGTCAAAATACTTTTCACCTTGTACTAGACCTGCAAAGCCATTTTGATGACACGAAAAATGTGTTGATTCCTCTCTAGCCAAATCTACCAGATAATAATGGAAGGTCCCAACTCCCAAGAAACCACCAAACATGACACAAATGTTGGAGGATGTCCCAAGTTCTCCCCAAAGTTTTGAAAAGATAAATCAAAACTAAATGGTCTTCTCCAAATCTTCCACCAAAGTCTCCCAATTTCCATAGTAAAAGTACATTGAAAAATAGGTGATAAGTATTTTCTTCACCGTATCCACATAAAAAATAGAGAGATGGCCCACAAAAATCTTGTTACTTGATGTTCTCCCAAGTGAGGCATTGTTATAACTCAACAAACATAAGAACATAATACACTTGGGCCACCCAACCTTGTTCAAGATACATTTCCAGCAAGGATAAACTCTCACCTCAACATGGTGGGACACCAAAGCAGCATACCCTTGAGCAACAAAATAGATACCCTTGGATTCATTTCCCCAATCTAGGAAATCACTGTCCTCTAAAGAACAACAAGGCCTCTCAACCAAAATAAATGCCAAAATACTTCACTCTTATTGAAAACCACCAACCAACCAGCTGTCAGGATTTCACCATTGATAAAATCTAGTACCTCCCAAATAAGAAGAGCATTTGAAAGTACTCACTTTGGACCACCCAATAGCCACAAAAATATCACTTAAAGGTCAAAGATGAGGGAAAGAAGATAAAATTGGAGGGTGACCATCTCAAGAACAATAATCAATCCAAAAAATATCCTACTCCCCTTTTTTAATGACCTAGAAAAGGCCCTCCTTGATGAGGGTTCAAACCCTCTTAATAGTTCTCCAAATCATAGAACCTTTACTAAAAAATCCATTCAAGGAATATCCTCCTTAGCCACCCCTCCTGAGTATTTGTGGTTTAGAACATGTGCCCATGGCTACCCTGGATATTTACACCACCTCCAATAAAGTTTTACAGCCAAATCAAGACTATTCTGCTCTGATTGCCTAAGCCCAAGGGCACCATTCTCCTTTGGTTTGTAAACTTGGTCCCAACTCACCAAACTCCATTTCTGACCGTCAAGATTCCCTGCCCATACAAATTTTATGGTAAGGGAGTCAAGCTCCTTTAGCACACTCTTGGGCGCAGATAACGCCATGAACCTATACAAAGGAAGAGCCTGGAGGATAGAAGACACAAGAGTCACCCTGATAGCCAAAGATAACCACCTAGAGGTCTAGTGGTTGACCTTAGAACAAAATTTGTCCAAGATATTTTTCTAATCAATCCTCTTCAAGGTGTTAGCACAAATGGGGATCCCCAAATACTCAAAGGGAAGATTACCAATCTGAAAATAAAGAATGTTGGCTATTCTACATTGGATCAAAGTGGGAGCATTGAAGAAAAGGATCCGAGACTTACCCTCATCGATCTATTGGCCAGACACAACTAGATAAACATCTAGAGCCTTCCTGAAGTTAAATACCTCCTCGATCCTAGCAATACCCATGAGAGCAGTATCATCAACAAATTGGAGATGAGTCTATGCTTCCAAACCTTGCGCCAAATGTCAACCATGAATAGAGCCTCTATCCCTATACTATTTCAATAGCCTCCCAAAACCTTAAACCATCAAAATAAATAGATAAGGGGAAATAAAGTCCCCTTGCTTGAGTCATTGACCTACAAAAATGGTAGGTGAGGGGGAGCCATTAACAAGAATGAAGAAGGAAGACATGGTCACACAACTCATAACCCACGAGACTCACTCTGTGTGGAAACCAAAAGCCAAAAGAAGACGTTAAAGGAAAGGCCACTTGACTCTGTCATAGGCTTTAGACATATCCATATTAATGAAAATGGATATTTCTTTAGAAGAGGACATGAGATGAATAGCTTCAGGTACCACCATTATACCATCCACAATTTTCCTACACTTGACAAAACCACCCTGCTCCAGAGAAATCAAGGGATTCAAACACCTCTTCAATCTTTCATCAATCAACTTAGTGATAATCTTGTAGGTCACATTGCACAACACAATAGGCTAAAAAGAGTCTAAGGAATCAATACCCTCTTTCTTAGGAATTAAAGCAATGAAGGTAGAATTTATAGCCTTGAGCATTTGCTTGTTAGTATAAGAATCCCAAACCACCTCCAACAAATCCACCTTGATGGTATCCCAAAATTCCCGAAATAACTCTATTGGAAAACCATCAGGGCCAGGGGCCTTACCTTTCTTCATTTGAAAGACAATATCCTCAAGTTTCACCAAAGAGATGGGTGTTAGAAGGAAGTTATTCATCTCCAATGAGACCAAAGGGGGGATACAATCCAAAATCAATTTCTCCTCCTCCAAGGCAAGAGGACCATTCTCTAAGAAGGGAGAAGAAAAGAAACATACCACCTCCTCTATAATAGCTTAATGTGAGTTTAACTATTCCCCTAGAGCTGACATGAGAGAGGTAATAATATTCCCACCTCTATGCGCCTTTATTGAATTATGAAAAAATATAGTATTCATGTCCCCTTCCTGGAGCCAATCAATCTAAGATTTTTGTTTCCAATAAATCTCCTCCCATAGCTCCCATTCTTTAAGCTCTCTAGAGCATTTGGTCTCTTCCTAAAGCAATCCCACTATCATCCCCTCTTCCTTGATTTTGAACATGATGCTATCTAGCTAATCCTAAATCTATTTTTGCCTACGAAAGAGGTTACCAAAACTTGTTTTATTCCATTTCTTAAGCTTGAATTTGACAAATTGGAGCCTCTTGAAGAAAGAGAACATTGCAGTACCAAAGATAGGCCTCCCTTCAACCCACCATTGATCCACAAGTTGGTGCAAGCTATAATCCATGAGCCACATTAGTTAAAATTCAAAGGGGGGTTGCTTAACCATGGAGAATTGAGAGGAGGAGAACTTAATCAACTAATGATCTGACCCATTCCACCCCCCAAGATCTCAGAGGAAGAAGTCCAGTTACTACCAATCCATTCAATAGAGACAAGAAACTTGTCTAGCCTCTCAGAAATAGAACCCACCCCACATATTTGATTATGCTAGGTAAAGGTCCCACTGATGGGTTGAATGTCCACTAAATTAAGAAACTTGATGTTGTCTAGAAGCAAGGAGGAAGAAGTCCCCAAACGACTAACTCCTCCTAATTTTCCTCTAAGGTGTAAATAGAATTAAAGTCTCTTGCAAAAATCTAAGGGCAAGAAGGAGCAAGAGAGCAAATAAATCTAATGTGAGATCGGAGTAGAGTCTTACCAAGAAGATTGTTAGGCGCATACACATTGGTGAGTAGAATCCCCATGCCCGAATCAAAAAAAGATGCCAACAGAGAAAGGGAATTCCTTCAAGCCATCCACCAAAGAGGCGAGATCCCAAAGGGGTCCCAAATACACGCCACACCTTCAGCAAAACCTTGACATTTGACACATTAACAATAGCCTCTCCTCCAAATTTTTGGGTGCAGTCATTATCACCTCTTCAACAAAGAGCTTGGTCTCCTAAATGGAGATAATATTTGGTTTATGATAATGAACTAAATCATGAGTAGCCTTTTGTCTAGGGATGCTTCTCAAACACCTAACATTCTAGGATGTCACAATTATTTATGAGAGGAAGCAAAGTGGGTATCTAATGTCTTAACAACACCAAATTCCACCAAAGATTCTCCCACAATCTTCATCTTCTCCAAATCCTTCTTTCATCCTACTTTAGCTATCTTATCACTAGTCACTTCCTTTAAGTTCTTCTAGGGGATGCCTAGGGGAGGCCCATTCTTCTTCTTACCATCATCCTTGGGCCCAAAATCAATTTTCCAACTCATTTAACTCACCAACACTTGTGTGCTCATGAGGAAACTCTTCCAAGGGATTACGAACTAAGTCATCCACAAGAGACATCACATTCTCCTATCCAAAAGCCCCCGTCTCAACTAGGGATGAAGAGTGAACAAGTCCTTCCTTTGAAGCTCCCTGCATGTCAACTTTTGGAGTAGGGCATTAAGGGTATTGACTGACAAGATCCAATCCTTGAAAAACCCATCCCAAAGTTGTGATCATGTTCCATTGAATCCAAATCTTTAAAATTTTCAAGAACATCAAATCTATTATGAGAGGCCTCTTTGAGCATGGCTTTATTTTAGTGATTTGGTGCTTTTTCTTTCAATCAAGATTTCAAGGGTACAAATCCATTTGAATCAAGCTCCTCATTCTGAATCGGTGCTTTGCCTTTTGCTTTAGAATTATTTGCATGTACACCTAACAGAGGTTGTTGGATTTTAGCTTGCAACTTGGGGCAATTCTTTGCAAATGCCCATATTCATAGCAAGTACGATAGTGGAAAGGAAGGGTTTTATAATCCACTTGTTGAATCCAACACATACCTCCTAACCTAATTTCAAGAGACTATGGGAAAGGGTTATTTAAATTAATTTCCACAAATAAACAAGCAAAATAGTTTACCCTTCGATCAAGATGAAGAGTCCCCAACGACGATAACATCTTTAAAAGAAATTGAATGGGGGTTCCCCGAACCCCTTGCATGAGCCATATGACCTGCGAAAAGCACACAAAAATAGATCAAAATACAATACAAGAGAAAAAATGGAGAGCAAATCCCAAGGAATGGAAACCGGCATAGAAAGAGGCCACCACAGCCCCACACCTCTCCCGCATAGACCAAGGAGGCAGCCCACAACTTCACCCAACTGTGCAGGCCAACATGCACCATTGCATGCAGGCAAACACCCTCACTTGCCTAAGCCTGCAAACAATCGCTCTGTCACACCTCTCCTAAAATATTTTTGATTTAATTTTGTTGTTTGCACATGTTCAATTTGCATAATGTTATATAATGAAAAAAATAATATTATTTGCGATGCACCTATGAGATCTAGGGAAATGTGCATCATGAGTTAAACATTCTTGGGGCCACTTTAAATGTCGTATGTAACATTGTGATACATATATTAATGCGGGCTTCCACTTTGAAAAAAATATTTAATATTGAAAAAACTTAGTACCAAAAAATAAATGAGGGGAAAATAGTTTTGTAAGCTCATGATATTAGACATATGATTTATGCAATACCATTTATGGTTTTGTGCAAGCTTGTACCTATACAGGCAAGCACATGAGTAGTTGTTGAGGTTGACTAGATTGAATATTTCTTGTAGGTTGCACACATGAGGAAAGGAAGCATGTACAAGGATGTGTGATTACATGATTATCATTTTCTTTTTCACATTGAATACAAGTATGAAACTTATTTTTTTAGAGGTATTCATGAAGACTTTGCAAGTGTATTGTAATATTTGTTCATGAGGTAAAATATCGAGTGTGGATACTTTTGTAGGCTAGGTTTTTTCCTCATGAAGGTTTTCCTAGGGTACATCTTGTGTCATTTTGATGGTATGTTTGTATATTCTCTTACATAATGGATTTTGAATACTTGCTTGCATAATTTTCTCTTGGAGCTATGTGAAAACAATTCATTAAGGTTGCAAAAGTCTTTTTGATGTATTATTTTTTATCTTTTCAAATAATTCACCATATTGATAAATAATTATATATTAAAAGTCACTTATTTTTAATACACTCATCAAAATTTATTAAATAAATGCACCCATGAAATTGTTATAAATTAGTGAAAGTACCTAAAAGTAATGTTAGATGAGCGATAAACACATGTATAAATAATCTTATTAGCCAAGGATTGGAAAAAATGACTTTAATTCAATGGGCTCTTGCCCTATTGGTGAAGTTGAATGGTTTTGAATGAGCCCATCATGGATAAAGTCTTATTGAGTGCAGGCCCCAACACCTAAGGGATGAGGCCTAAATTGTGCCCTAAGTGACTTTGGTGAAGTAGATACCCTTAGTCCTTGGCTCTTAGTCAAAGAGGTTTTAATCTAAGGATCATGCTCCCACATTGAGTAGCTAAATGACTCTTTGGGTTTGATATAAAATCTTTCAACAAAAAAATGACTTCAAAAAGTATGAATGTACACCACTTGGCCAACAATACTATTATATACCTGTTAAGGGGCCTTGTTGGGTTAAACCAACTAGTAAGTTGGATTCAGGTGTCAGTTGGGAAAAGCCAAGAGAAGGTTGGTGGAAGGTAAATTTTGATGGAGCTTCAAAAGGAAATCCTGGACCTTTGAAAGAATGATTTATAATTCGAGATTGGGAAGGGAATGTAGTAGCTTTAGGAGCGAAGAAGCTTTTTGAGGGCACAAATAACATAGTTGAAGCATCTACAACATTATTAGTGGTTGGATTGGGAAATAAATTGGGTGCATCAAGATTACATTTGGAGGGAGATTCACTCATTATTGTGCAAGCAATAATGAAGGGAGAAATAGGAGCATGACACATACAAAATACAATTAAACAAATCAGGGAAGAATTAAACACATGCAAAGATTTTGTTGTTAGCCACATAAGGAGAGAAGGCAACGTGGAGGCTGATGTTTTGTCAAATTGGGCCATTTCTTTTAGAGAAATTGGTAAATTACAAATTGAAGATTTGAGAAATTTAATGTTTATGTATTAAGCAAAGAAGGTGACAAGGACGAAGCATTTATGATGGACGAACACAGACAATTTGATACAAGTGGACATGATTGGAGGAGAGACGAGTTTGAGAGCAGTGACACCTTTAGTATGGGAGCAATTAAGGTTGGTATGTGTGAATTTAAGAGCATCATTTCAGCTCGACCCTCAATTAAAGGTGATAATCATAGCATTTGGCATGGTGAAGAAGGCAAGCAAAGAGAGTGGCGGTGGAGTTGGTGAAGTCTCCAATCAACTGTAAATGGAGGCCAACTTTACCCTACGTTCGAAGAGGCAATTACACCCATTTTATGGTGAAGCCTCTGATCAAAGGCTAATGGGGATGTTTCTTTTCACAGATGGGAGGCTAGTACAAAGTGTGAAAATGATAATAGGGAAATCCTTTGGCAACTTGAGGCACCGCTACAGGACCAACATGGACATATACTCATTAATCGTAGCATGGGGGCTGGATTTAGGAGAAACGACCAATACACTCCGTGAAGTGATGAAAATGATTGTAGAAAGTGATTTCTTGGAAGGGTTAGAATCCATTCTAGAATGGTTCGTTCCCGGTAAAGGCATGGACATTAGGGAAGGTTTTGAAAATGAGGAATTGGAAGGAGCAGAAGGGTATGTCCCCTTCGTACCGAAGGACAAAATTAAACATCATTGCATGGAAGAAGCTAGGCTGGGGTGGCAAGCATTGAAGCTCTTTATCAAGCTGATGAAAGTGGAAGCCGTTATTGAAGAGGCAGAAGTAGAAGCTAGAGAGGAGATGGAACACAAAAAAGCGCAAGTGAAAGTAGACGCAGGGCGTAGGGGAACGAAGGCAAGGAAGTGGAAGATAAAGGCAAACAAGCGAGGTGGCTGCGAAGCGGGTAGTAGCATATAAAGTCGTAGTTTTTGTTGGCTGATTATTGAACTAGCTGTGAATAGTGTCCATTTTTAGCTTTTTGGGGTTTAATCCTTGTTAAAACTGTTAATGTGTTTTTAGTAGTTGGGTGAAGACTGTTTGTAATTTTTGGTATAAAATCCATGACAGTTTTAGTAGTAGTAGATTTGGTATAAGGAAGGTGGGGTTTTTTTGGTCTGGTTTGTTGCATGTTAAAATGTTTTTTGATGGAACAGTGGCAGATGATGAATTTTTTGGTTGGTGATGCAAACAATAAAATTAATGATGTAAGTTTACTTTTATGCAATAAAAAATATCCTATTATCGATTAAAAAAAAAAAAAAAACCAAAAACAATACTATTTATATATACCTATAGACCATTCAATGGTCCTTGTTGTAAACAACTGACACATTGACCACTACATGTCAAGATGATAATCTCTTCAATCTAATATAACCTTTAAGTGTTTTTACTAGACACCAATGTGTCGACAATCAACATGTCAACTTTTAAGCTCTTCAATCCAATAAAACCTTTAAATGTTTTTACTAATTTATTACTATTTAACACAACAATATATAAATAAAACATGAATTGTTTAACACTTTAAGCTCTTCTATCCAATAAAAACTTTAAGTATTTTAACTAATTTATTCATTTAATTAACACAATACCATATTTTTCTAAAAATATTAAGCACGAAGAAACTTTGAACTCTTCTATCCAATATATAACATGAATACTATATTACTAATTTATTACTTATTTAACACAACAATATATAAATAAAACATGAATTGTTTAACACTTTAAGCTCTTCTATCCAATAAAAACTTTAAATATTTTAACTAATTTATTCATTTAATTAACACAATAACATATTTTTCTAAAAATATTAAGCACGAAGAAAGAATACTTGGATGAAACAAAACAAAAAGTGGATGGAAAAATGGGGTGTGAAAATGCAAGATTGTCCAAGTACAAATGAAGAAATAAAAAAATATGTGAAACAAAAATTCAAAAATGCTATATGGACAAAACAATCAGAATGAAAGAAAGACTACTATATCAAAGAATTTAACCCCAAGGGGGACCATGAAGAAAAGACCTATATAAGAGCGAATATTAAATGGAGAGCAAAGATGTTGATAGCTCAACTCCGGACTAGCTCACATCGTCTTAGATGTGAAACGGGCAGATGTTTGGTTTCTAAAGAAGAATGAAAAGAAAGAATATGTCGATTTTGCGACATGGGATTGGTGGAGACCAAATGACATTTTGTTATGGAATGCTCAGCGTATAATGATATTCGGGCCAGCTATGCAAACACCTTACAAGTTGATAATTTAAATACCCTGTTTGAGGAGGAAAGGTTGGCCAAATCAGCAAACTACATCATCAAAATTCACCGGTATAGGGTTGACCTCGAGCGAAGAACTCAAATTGCTTAGAGTCCCTCCTTTTTTTTTGGTGGCGGCCTGTGCTGTTCTTGGGTCCCATAGGCTGTAGCGGCCTCATGGACGTAATTAAAATCTTTATTTCATTTCCATCCCAAGAACCTTTTAACTAATTTTTATTTTGCCACATGGCCTTTTAAATTTGACAGACAGATCAGCATCCTTATCACCATACACATGACTTGTTTGCAACGTCTGCCCGCTACTGTATTAAAAAATGTCAAACGGAAAAATAGAGAGACCTGGTCGAAGTGTCTCACGTCTTTGTTCAAAGCTCTGAACTGACGAGATTTAGTCATTTACTTCGTTCGTTTTCTTTTTTCGGGTTGCTGGTTGCAGACAATGGATCCGTCTCGGGCCTTTGTCAAAGATGCCAAGCGAGTAATAATCAAGGTAAGTAAACTAAATGTTTTCTATAAATTTGAACTCAAATTGTACAAACATTCTCGTTCCATCTCTTCTTTTTTTACAATGTAGATCTTAGGGCCTCTCGATATCACGCTATTAGCATGTCTTCAGTATTGGGGCAATTGTGGGTGTATTGAGCTGTCTGTAATTTATCAGATTTTTATCTCATTTGTTCCTCTATAGTGCTGTCAGATTTGTTCCCGTATAGTCCTGTTGAGACCAATCATTGGGGTGTGGTGACAATTGTAGTTAAGACAAAAATAATCATTTGGTAACGATTGTAAATATTCTTAAGACGAAAACCGTCATTTGGTTTTTAGTTTTCCCTTTTTTGTGTTTGCAAGAAAATTTGAATCAAAACTAATTTCCCATGCAGTTGTATTTTGAACAAAATTGCAGTAGTTTTCTTTTCAGCTGGTATCTAAATTGATGCAGAAGTTTTCGAATCTATTGGCTTGAACTGTTATATTCAGCAAAATACAGTAGCCTCTTTTCTTCTGGGCGTCTGGACTGATGTAGGATTTGGACTATCTTGCTGTTTTTAATAGGTAAACAAGGCCATTAATTACCAGGGAGTGGACCGCACTTTTATGTACACACATTGTTTGTGTTAGTGAGATATTTCACATTAAGCCGAGAAGATATTCAATACATTAGATCTTCAATTAGTTGAAAGTCAACTCCACTTATCAGTATTAACACATACACCAATTCAATATTAGGTCTAAGACCAAAATAATCATTTGGGTATATATATGATTGTAATTACAGTTAAGCCGAAAATAATCATTAGGACTAGAATAATCAATTGGTTAATGATTGTAATTATAGTTTTATTATTTTGTTGTCTCGAACCAAATTTATCAGAACTCATTTCCTATGCAAACATAGTGTAACTCTTGCTCTGGCTGGCATCTAAATTGATGCAGAGTTCTTGGTGTGTATTATTCTGCACTATTATGTTTCGCAAAAATTACTGTACATCCTATTCTTGGGGGCATATGAATTGATGGAGCTTTTTAGACTATTGTATTTTTTTGATAGGTAAGCAAGTCCTTGAATTATTGGAGAGTGCGTTGCTCTCTTGAGTACTTTACAATCTTTGTGGTAGTACAATATTTTACGTTTGGCCAAGAAGACAACTGATTTACTGCATATTTCGTAGAAAGCCACCTCCTTCACTAATCTGCATTAGCACATAGACCACTTTAAAATCGAGGAATCGCGATAATCATTGAACTTTGGCTATTGCTGCGGTAAGTGCCCCATCTTCTGCTAGACCACAGCCCAACTCAAGTTTGTAACATGCCGGTCAAATTGAAATGTTTTTTTGAAAATAATGTTCAGCAAGGGTTAACGGAGCTTGAGTGCACAGATTTATTCCAATCCATCAAAATGCACAAAGGTCCTTGTAGTGTAATGTTGTTGGGTATTTTTCAGGTTTTTGGCATTGGGTGGTTTATATATATTGTGCAGAAATGGGTACAATGTCAAAAACATGACCAAAATAATGGACAATTTCTATGTATACATCATATAGGTATCTAAGATATTTCTTTCTGCTTAGGAAAAGATGTGCGAGAGCACATGACCGTACCTACCTTCTAACATTTCCTTGTCCCATCAATTCAAATGTGGTTCCTGCAATTGCTGCCCATCTTTATAGACTACTGAATGAATGTGCTATCGATTATGGACTCATGACTTCTGGCAAGTAGTGACTACTTGCCGAGACGACTTGTATTCATTTGCACGTGTTTGAACGTGGATAGTTGAGTTCCAGCCCTACCTGAAGGATTATACTTTATATTTGTTAATATGTTAGGAACCCCTCCAAGTTTAGTTAGATCCAATATTCTCCAGGGATGCATCCCCGGGGCTATAGGCTCACTCCCTGTTTGTAGACGTTTAAATGATGCCAGTACAAGGATGGAACATCCCCCCATTGTCCCAAATTTTCAATTTTTTTTTGAGGATGTCCCCCTTTTAGTATGCATTTTTAAAACATATAAAATTAAGTCCCCTTCCTACCCCCCAAAAGTGACCTAATTCCTTTATGGAGTTCACAAGGGAACCTAATCTAAAGTTATACCCTGAAACATCCAAAACCCTAGTCCATTTAGTTTTATGTTTTGCTCTTTCTGCATTTTGCATTTTTACAATTTACTTTTGCAAGCAAGAAGAGGAAAACTGAAAGAGAAGAAGGAAGAGAATGAAAGAAAGAGTTCAAGCCATTGTCCCAAATTTTCAATTTTTTTGGGGATGTCCCCCTTTTTGTATGCATTTTTAAAACACATAAAATAAGTCCCCATCCTCCTCCAAAAAAGGGACCTAATTCCTTTATGGGGTCCACAAGGGCCTCAAATCTAAAGATATACCCTAAAACATCCAAAAACCCTAGCCCATTTGCATTTAATAATTTTCCCTTTTTGCATTTTGCATTTTTGCAATTTAATTTTGCAAGCAAGAAGTGGAAAACTGAAAAGACAAGAAGGAAGAGAATGAAAGAAAGAGTTCAAGCCATCATTCACTGAATCATCAAGTATTGTCAATGATTCAATCCATTCATTTTTTCAGATTTTCTTTGCAATGTTTCATGTTTGTTGCAAGTGTTTTTTTTTAAAATAAATAAATTTTTGTTTGTTCACATTGTACAAATAAATGTAAACAATAAGTTGAGTACCACATTGTGATTTAACTTAGTTCAATCGCAATGAATTTCACTTATATTTATTTTTTAATTTTAATTTTGTTTGTGACTGAATGAGCAGCTGTTTTTTTCCAATTCAAAACATCAAACAACTTGTCTTTTCACTTGAATTATTGGATCACTGGAATGCCATTGCAAATTCAGCATAGTGTTTATAATTTTTATAATTCAGCTTCCTTTCACTTGCTTTAAGCTATTTATTAATAAATTTGTATTTTAAAATTTTAAATATGAATTTTCTTATATTATTTTAATAGCCTCCCTCAAGATCTGGAAATTTGTTTGCCATGACCAAAACCCTGTCCCTGCATCCCTGAAACTCGGAGAAACACTGGTTAAATCCTAGCCATGGAAAAGAAAAGAGATTGTAATAAATCCTTTATAGCTGATCAAAGTTCTGTCTTCCTTCACAAACAGTTGCTTCCTCAAGTTGTTTTCTGGCTTAATCCCTGTGCCGAGAATAGACCAAAGATATTAATGAATAGCTGAGTTAATTCTACTTAGCATCTGCATGTTGAAGCGTTCTTAAATATCTGTAGTTGTAAGATTCTATATCAAGACTAATGTCTGTCAAAATAATGTCAACCTCAAATATACATAAATTTCATGTATCTCATGCTTCTGAGTTCTGACTTTCAGAACAATGATTTCTACAGGTGGGAACTGCTGTTGTCACCAGAACTGATGGAGGACTTGCCTTGGGTCGGATAGGCTCATTATGTGAACAGGTGCTGTGAACAGTTGATGTAGAACTTCATAAATCAGTGTTTACCAGGTTTTAGAAAATGACAGAGGTTCATTTGTGTACTAATTGTATTTTCTCAAAAAAAAATTTATGCACATGCAAGGAATCTAGATTTTGGATGTTATTTCTGTCGCAGAACATTGAAAAGGATTAAACTATCTTGACAAATATGCATTATTGTTCCTATCATTAATCCTAGGATAAGAGTTAAATTCAGGAGATACAAAATTTATAAAATGCTTTTTATGGTATCAAATCTTTTGTTGTAAAAAGTGGGCATCAATTGATATAGAATTCATACAATTATCAAATCTTAGCCAGAAGTACTAGTAGCAATTATTTGTTTTAAAAAAAGAAGGCGGTAATGTCCTCTTCTAATTAATTTAGCTTACACAGGCCCTATCCCTATTTTCCTTATGAGGATATAAAATACATGAGTTAGTGATAGGGATACTAGATTCCTTAACTTCTTTTGACATGAGCTGTTTCGTTTGACTAGTACTGAGCTCACTTTTAGTACCAGTAATCACCCATAGATAGATGGAGATGGTGAGTAAGTGGGTTGAAGGATATTTAAGAAACTAAGTCACAGGCTAGCAAGCAACATGGGCCAAGTGGTTGCAGCTTGGAAAATATTGCTATAATACCACTCATCACATTTCCATTTTTGTGACTCTTTTTATGGCTTTATATAGATGACACACTAACCTTAACATATCTGGTATTCACTAATGGTAGGGCACTAGTAGCTAGTGACTTCGTAGTCCACAACGAAGATCTTTTGAGGTCACTCAAGGATCAACTATAGCGGGCTCAAAATGAATACAAATTTTTTGCAGACTAATGTCGTGTTGAGAGGTCATTTGAGGTGGGATACATGGTTTTTCTATGTGTTCAACCTTATAGGCAAACTTTTATTAAGCCTCATCATTCCATTTTTGTGAATTTTTGCTGATTGGAAGGTTTCTATAATGATAAAATATGCTAAGAATACATTTGCTACTAATATTTTAGATGATAGTGTAAGGATGACAGATATTTAGTGGCAGATGGTCTCATCCTGTACAAGGATATAATTTTCCTAATATTCGAAACCAAAATGAAGGAGAAGATTTTGGATGCGTTAAATGATGCACCTATGGTTGGACACCTAGGGCTCTACAAGACTTATAGATAGATAAGATAAAGGTTCTCTTGCAAGGGCCTTAAGGAAGATGTTCTCAAACATATCAAGAAGTGCACTACTCGCTAGCAAAATAATGTAGAACATGTTTTTCATGTAGGTTTGCTACAACTATTGCCTATTCCCAACCAAAAGTGGGAAAGTGTATCCATGGATTTCATCACAGGCTTTTGAAGGTAAATGGCAATAAATGGCAAGGATAGCATTTATGTTGTAGTGGATAGATTAACTAAGCATGCACACTCCTTCGCCATTCCTAAAGACTTCAGAGCATGCTAGGTGGCTGATTTATTTTTTAGGGAAGTATTTAGGCTACATTGAATTCCTAAAAATATTGTTAGTGGTAGGGATAATAGATTCCTTAGCTCATTTTGGTAGGGGTTGTTTTGTTTGACTGGTCTTAAGCTCACTTCCAGTATCAATTATCACCTATTGATAGATTTATAGATGGAGATGGTAAATAAGTGGGTTGAAGGATATTTAAGAAATTGTCACAAACTATCAGGTAGCATGGCCCAAGTGGTTGCACCTTGAAGAATAATGCTATAATACCACCCATCACATGTCCATTATTATGACTCTTTTTATGGATTTATATGGATATGACATACTAACCATGACAAATTTGTTGCTCACTAATAGCAAGGTACTAGTAGCTAGTGACTTGGTAGAGTAAGGTACTGATGGTCACTCAAGGATCACCTAAGTGGGCTCAAAATCAACATAAGTTTTATGTAGATTAGCACCATGTATAAAGGTCATTTGAGGTTGGATACATGGTTTTTCTATGCTTGCAGCCTTTCAGGCAAACTTCTATTAAGTGAAGCGGGGTTGAAAAGCTCAAACCTCACTTCTATGGATCTTTCAAAGTGGTGAGAAGGGTTGGTGAAGTGACTTATGAGTTGGAATTACCAATAGATAGTAGAATTCAATATGTTTTCCACGTGTTTTGCCTCAAAAGGGTGCTTGGGCAATATATTATATTGTTAGTTGATTTTCCACCCTTAAATGATGGAGGGAAGCTCATATTGATGCTAGATGCCATCATTGATACATGGATAAAGAAGCTGAGAAACAACTTAGTCATAGAATACTTGGTTTGTTGGAGGAACCTACTTGTAGAAGATGCTACATGGGATGGACCAAATATTCTTGAGAACTCGACTTTGCATTGCTTGTGGGCAAGCAATTTTGGAAAAGGCAAACTTGTAATGCTATGATGTCCCCTTGGGGTTTCAAAACTATTTTTCTTTTTCTTTTTGTTTGAATTCTGTATTTTTTGGTTTTAGTGCCGGAAATGGTGCCGAAAATTGAAGAAATTGCAAAAACACAATAACGGAAAGGAAATTGCATAAATGAACAAAAACCCAATAATCTTTATTGATTTGAAACACAATCAAAAGTAAAACATACCCATTTGTTGGAAGTGAAAGTTACAGGTCTGATTTCCTTTGGTCAACAATTTGATTGGTCAAACCCTAGGACATCATGCTTCAACCTGCTCATTATTTATCTCGAATTTGATGCTGATCTGCTGATAGGTGTTAGATGCCTCCAAACTGTGAATTTGCTGCCTTCAAAACCAATTGATTTGCTTCCAAAACCTCACGTCCTTCCT
The DNA here is from genome assembly GCA_007115665.2 of Sequoiadendron giganteum. Taxonomy (NCBI): domain Eukaryota; kingdom Viridiplantae; phylum Streptophyta; class Pinopsida; order Cupressales; family Cupressaceae; genus Sequoiadendron; species Sequoiadendron giganteum. The sequence continues at coordinate 605,560,370 of CM021108.1, read as the reverse complement.
TGGTTGTATGTCCTGCCTCTTTATGCTCACAATTGCCACTTAGGAATGGAGTTTTTTGTTGTTGAAACCCTTTTCATCAACCTGAAACTGTACGTCCTGTTAATGGAAGCAAATCTGATCACGTACGACCTATTTCTGATGGTTTCTCTGATGTCAATATGAGTGCAAAGAAAATTACTTCCCATGTACTAGATCTGAAGCTATGATCTGCAATTTATTAACTACTAAAGGAAACACCAAAAATGCTGATTTAAACTTCTAAAATCTATGAGATGCTTTGATAATGCCCTCTAATTGAGAACATTCAATCTAGAATCCTTGGACGGTCTTGCACGCCTGTAGATCCTGTCCTAATCAAGGGTTTTCATCCTCTGATCAGCTTGAAACTTCATACTTGCAAACCTGTTGCTCAGCTCTCATGATTGTGAATAATAAACTTGGATAGTGAAAATGATCTTCATTTGCCCTTTTAACCTCCTCCAAAACCCTACACCCAATTCCAAGCAAGTGCTTTTTTAAATATTAAAATATTTCTTCTCCTCAAAATAGGACGCCACATTTGGTCTTTAATTTATTAAATCATCTTCACTTTGGAATTTGTGCCTCTCAATAAAGTATTCAATAAAGTAACTTAAAAATATAACATTTAAAATAAAGTTACTTTATCACCCCCTTATAACGCCATATTTTAAAGTAACTTATTAAAGTTACTTTATAACATTAAATTATAAAGTCACTTTAATAATATAACATTATTAAAATATTTTGACTTTAATAACTTATTAAAAGCCAACTCTCGTCAATAACCAGGCAAAAGACTCCTGAGAGTGCCTTCAGCACAACTTCCAACTATAGACATGAAACCACTGAATTGGTAGAACTAGCTATAAATAGCAAGTAGAAATGATAAGCCCTGAATTACCTCATAAGGCCAACCAACCAACTGAAACATTGAGTTGAGTATGCAGAGACAAATACACAAGCCTGCTGAAGACTTTGAATCCCCTCCGAAGGGCACCCTAAACATCTCGTTAGCCTACGGGGACTGTAGAAATAGGCTAACCCTAACTCCCCAAACCACTGGCTAGAGAGGGGACATTACTGTCCGCCCTCCTCGAAATTGCTTGTCCTCAAGCAATCTCATCTTAGGATGCTGCAATATCTCCTCATTCTCCCAGGTTGCATCCTCAATCGATAGGTCCTTCCACTTAACCAAGTATTCCTTGATGGCTCTCCATCTCAAATTGCGCTCTTTGGTGTCAATGATAGCATTGGGTATAAGAATCAATTTCCCCTCCTCATCTAGGGGTGGTAACGCTGTAGAAGTTGTCACATTATACCCCAATGCCTTCTTGAGGTGAGATATGTGAAACACGTTGTGAACCTTGCTCTTTGCCGGTAACTCTAGCTCGTAAGCCACCTCACCAATCCACTTGGAAACTCAGAATGCTCCATAGTAGCGTGGCTTGAGCTTCTCAGAGCCACTCTTCCTTAGAGTGGATTGCCTGTAAGGCTGCAGCATAAGATAGACCATATCACCCTCCTCGAAGGAACGCTCAACTTTGCGTTGATGTGCATATTGCTTTTGTTGATTCCGAGCCTTCTGTATATTCTCCTTTAGAGTTCTCATGATGTCCTGGCTGTCCTGCAACAAATCCTTCGCACTGGGCACCCTACTATCTCCAAATAACAAATCCAAGAAATTGGGAGCGTCATAACGGTAGAGTGCCATGAATGGTGACATCTGTATAGACATGTGGTATGTAGTATTATAACAATACTTGCATAAATGCAGCCACTTGACCCATGCCTTCTGCTGTCTTGCAATGTAGTTCTTCAGGTATCCCTCCACCCATTTATTAACTATTTCGGTTTGTCCATCCATTTGTGGGTGGTAGATGTTAGAATATTAAATTCTGTGTATTTAATGGTCAATGTATTAGGTTAGATATTTTGGTGTCATTTAATGTCGGTAGTTAGGCTCCTTTATGGTTCATTAAATGACTACAAAAGTTGTAGTTTTTATATTGTAATGATCCTTCTTTTTTATAAATGAAATCCTTTTACCATTCACATGGTATCAGAGCTCAAAATTGTAAAAAAATAAATTTGATTTTCTAAACATTTCTTTCAAAATTTTTTAAGAGTCTTAAAAGATCAATTTTTTTTTTCTGGTTTTTATGCTCTAAAAATCGCGGATTTTTCTAAAGGAAAATAAAGGGTTTTTGTTTATGATTTTTGTGAGAATTTCTCATTGAAAATCGTAAACCCTTTTTTGCATATTTTTAGAGCTCGTTTTAAGAGGAAAATCGAGGGTTTTTTCATCTTTTAGGGCGCGATTTACAGACCTTTGTCAGGAAAAAAAACGCAGAGTTTTTTGTTGCACGAAATATCTCTGTCTGGGTCGTGGATTTTCTTGTCTTCAGGGCGCGTTTTTTATTCCTGAGTCGCGTTTTTTGGACATGTTTATGCACGCGATTTTCAGACGTTTTTTCTGTTGTCTGGTCCGCGTTTTTCTTCAGCTCTTTGGCTGCGGATTTCGTCTCTTAGAACCCATGTTTTGGAAGCTTTTTTTTTTAGACGATTTCATGGTGTTTGCTGAACCTCTTCTGGTCGTGTTTTGCTTCTACCTGTGATGGCTGGGTCTTTTACAACTTGGGTGCTAAGTTTTTTGTAGATTCAAGCTCTTTTTTGCAAGTTTTTTGAGCTTTCATGGCGGTTAGGGCATCCTGCAACTTGGGTTTTGACTAGTCAAACCACCTCGAAAAATTATTTTGCTTGTAGATTCCTGGTGGGTTTTTCAAGAGCTCAACTGGGTTGTCTTTCGTTTTTTCTGGGTACCTCGATTTTCGTGCCTCAAAATTTGTGCCACTGGGTGTTGATTTTTTTTGGGTTTTCAACATTCTTTTCTGGGTACTCTTCAGATCTTTTGGATTTCATCATCAACGTACCTCGAAATTCGTGCTAGGGTTTCATCTTTGAATTTGTGCGCTTTTTATTTTCGTTTTGCCTTCACTAGTTTGACCTCAGGGTACGTGATGGCATCTCTGACGAATATCATGCTCGAAAGCAGCCAAAAGTTTAACGGGAAGAATTACAACACTTGGAAGCAACGCATGGTTACAATCTTCGAATATCGTTGCCTCGATCAGATCGTTTTGGGGAACTCGCCTCGTCCCACTGTAGTCGGAAAGGACCAAGACAAATGGGATGAACGCAACAGGGAAGCCGTCATGCTCATCAAACTCTCCGTCACAGATGAGCAGCTACCTCAGGTACCGTCTGGCAAAACTGCTTCAGAAATCTGGGATCACTTGAAGGCCCTTCGTGAAACCTCCGACAAGAGCAGAGCATTATTTCTCAAGAACATGCTCTTTTCCATCATGATGGATGAGAAAATGTCCTTACAGGAACATCTCACGAAGATCAAGGACATTCATGATCAGTTGGAGGCGATTGGTCGAACAATGGAGGAAGAAGACATGGTCGTCATTACTCTGAAGAGTCTTCCGCATTCGTATGAGCACTTCATCGAGACGCTGAATATCACCTCCACCAATGTTGATCTCAAATTTGAAGATCTTTGCAACAATCTCTTGCAACAGGATCGCTGGCGACAACAGTTTGGAAGCAGTCCTAGTTCCACCTCCATAGAGCAAGCGTTCTCTGCCAAATCTTCTGCTAAGAACAAAGGGAAGACTCCATCTTCTCAGCCGAAAGGCTCTGGTTCTTCTCAGGACAGCAAGAAGAAAAAGAATGTTCAGTGCAATTATTGCCATAAATATGGTCACATAAAGGCTGATTGTCGAATTCGGATGGCTTCTGAACAAAAGAAGCAGGGAGGGTCTCAACAAAAGGCACATGTCGCGGAGCACACTGAGCAGAAAGAGTCTGCATTCTATGCTTTTATGGCCAAGAGAACTGCAGATCCAGTCCAATCTTTTGCCTGGTATATTGATTCAGGGGCTTCTCGGCATTTTACTCACCGTCGAGATTGGTTCACCAAATATGAACCATTCACTGATTCAGTGATCTTTGGAGGCGGCAAAGAGTACACAGTTGTCGGTAAGGGCAATGTTCAGATTCACTCTGGAGGAAGAAATTTACTCTTTCTTGATGTCTACTATGTTCGAGGCATGGAACATAATCTTCTCTCTGTCAGCCAGATCATGAAGCATTCTCCCCAGTTGGATGTCATTTTCAGTTCGTCCACTTGCAGCATTGTTGATAAGGCGACACACACTACAATTGCTATGGGACTTGAGGATCATGGTCTGTATAGACTTGCTGATTCCGGTGATTCTCAAGAGCACGCTCTGGCAGCCCGAAGTACTTCCGTCAACAAAATTTGGCATCAGCGTTATGGGCACTTGAATGTGCACTATCTCTCTCAACTGTCTCGGGAGGGTTTGGTTGCTGGTCTACCTGAGATCCAAACTCAAAATCATGGAGTTTGTGGAGCCTGTCAAGAAAGATCAGACAGCGTTCTCAGATGGTGATTCTTGGCGAGCCTCCAAGGTACTTCAATGGGTTCATGCTGATGTATGTGGACGGTGGACCAATGAACACTCCATCTGTTACTGGGTCCAGGTACTTCTTATTATTTGTTGATGATTTCAATCGGAAAATGTGGGTGTATTTTTTGAAACATAAATCAGATGTGTTTAGTACATTTCAGCAGTATAAGGCCTTGGTTGAGAAAGAATCAGGTTCTCACATTGTTACTCTAAGGTCAGATAATGGGGGGGAGTTTTGTTCAGCTGACTTCTCTACTTTTTGTGCTAAACATGACATCAAACGACAATTCACCACACCATACACCCCTTAGCAGAATGGTGTCGTTGAACGTAGGAATCACACCATTACTGAAATGGCTCGTTCTATGATGGAGTACAAAAATGCCCCCAAGAAATACTGGGTTGAAGCAGTTTATACTGCAGTCTACCTCCTGAATTGGTCACCCACACAGGCCGTTAAGAAGATAACTTCAAAAGAAGCCTGGTCAGGACGTAAGCCTAAAGTGGGCCATCTGAAAGTCTTTGGTTCTACAGCTCATGTATGGATTCCCGACGCCAAGCGTGCCAAGTTGGACTCCAAGAGCCAAAAACTTATGTTTACTGGTTACAGCGACAATCACAAGGCATACAGGTTGATTGATGTGGAGACGAATCGTCTCATATTCAGTTGTGATGTTGTGATTGATGAGACTACTGGTCCATTTGTTCCTACTACCAGCCCTGAGGATCAGCCTATGAAGGCTCCTGATGATGGTGTTTGTCTTCCTCTTGGTTCCCTTGATGGGAGGGCTTCAGAGCATTCTGACTTTGAAGATGAGGAGTCTATCGGTCATGATATAGCACCACCTGATCTTCCTCAGGATTCATATCCAGATGACGTTCCAGCAATCCCAGAAGATGCTGTTTCTCCTACTCTAGATGTTGGTACTTCTACTCGTCGGTCTAAGTGGTGGCTCAAGACTATGGAAGATCTTCATAATGATGAACTCATTGAGGGTCGATCAGCTCGCAGCAAGAGCAAACAACAACACACAGTCAGTTATGCTCTTATGGCCAACATCCACAGCATCTATGAGCCTCAGACATATTCAGAGGCTAAAGGAATTCCAGAGTGGGAAAAGGCTATGGAGACCGAATACCATAGTCTTCTGAAGAATCACACTTGGGTTCTCTCTGATCTTCCTCCTGGGAAGAAACCCATTAGTTGCAAATGGGTTTATAAGGTCAAGTATCATGCCGATGGCACTTTGGATAAATAGAAGGCCAGATTAGTTGCTCGGGGATTTACACAGCGGGAGGGCATTGACTATGAGGAGACTTTTGCTCCTACTGCCAAGATGAGCACAATTCGTCTTCTTCTTGCGATTGCAGCCCAAATTAGATGGACAGTTCATCAGATAGATGTCAAGAGTGCCTTCCTCAACAGTGAGTTGCAGGAAGAAGTCTACATGATGCAACCTCCTGGTTTCAAGGTTGTCGGCAAAGAACATCAGGTATGTAGGCTCGTGAAAGCACTCTATGGACTGAAACAGGCTCCTCGTGCATGGTACATCAAGATTGATCAATACTTGGGTTGATCATGGTTTTCAGTGCAACCCTTCTGACACTAATCTGTATGTCAAGCACTCTGGTGATGATGTTTTGTTTCTTGTTATCTATGTTGATGACTTGATCATTACTGGGAGTTTAGCACATTTGATTGTTGCAATCAAACTGGACTTGTGTCAGGCTTTTGACATGACAGATTTGGGGCTTCTCCATTATTGTTTGGGTATTGAAGTTTGGCAGACCGCTGATGGTATCTTTAGCTCTCAGTCTAAATACGCTCAGAGTCTGCTTGACAAATTTCGGATGCAGGATTGCAAACCTGCGTCCACACTTATGGAGAAGGGGCTGAAGTTATCAGCTAACTCTGATTCATCTCCAGTTGATGAAACGACATTCAGGCAACTAGTGGGCAGTCTTATCTACCTCACTGCCACTCGACCTGACATCAGTTTTGCTGTGAGCTACATCTCTCGCTTCATGACAGCTCCAAAAGCTAATCATTGGCTTGCAGCGAAGCGCGTGCTGAGATATGTTAAGGGCACTTCAGATTATGGCATTCTGTATAGCAGATGCAAGGATCCAAAGCTGATTGGTTATAAGATTCAAATTGGGCAGGTTCAGTGGATGATCGAAAATCTACTTCTGGATATGTATTCAGTTTGGGTACATGTGCTGTAACATGGACCAGCAAGAAGCAACAGGCAGTGGCTTTTTCCTCGACTAAAGCAGAATATCGAGGAACCGTTAAAGCAGCATGTGAGGCAGTTTGGCTCCGCAAGATGCTTTCTGACATGCACATGTCACAAGCAAGACCTTCTCCCTTGTACACTGACAATCAAGGGGTGCTCAAACTCACCAAAAATCTAGTCTTCCATGAATGTACCAAGCATGTCGAGCTTCATTGTCACTACATCTGCAAGCTAGTAGAAGACGGATCAGTTCAGCTGCAGTATGTTCCAACGGCGGATCAGACTGCAGATATTCTCACCAAGTCTCTGAGCCCAAATAATTTGTAAAATTCAAGGGGCAACTTGGTGTTTTTGACAGATTGATCATTAAGGGAGGGTGTTAGAATATTAAATTCTGTATATTTAATGGTCAATGTATTAGGTTAGATATTTTGGTGTCATTTAATGTCGGTAGTTAGGCTCCTTTATGGCTCATTAAATGACTACAGAAAGTTGTAGTTTTTATATTGTAATGATCCTTCTTTTTTATAAATAAAATCCTTTTACCATTCACAGTAGATCGTGCTTGAAGTGAGTTTTGCACCACTAAGCCTGAATAGCTCTTGCTAGAAATGACTCATAAATCTGCTATTTCGATCACTCACTATATTTCGAGGCAACCCATGCAATCAGAATACCTCTCTGAAAAACAAATCAACAACCTCCATTGCCATGAAAGTAGTTGAAATCGGGAAGAAGTGTGCAAATTTCGTGAGTCTATCAACCACGACATAAATGCAATCCTTGCTTTGGGTTTTGGATAAACCCATGATGAAATCCATGGATATGCATTCCCACTTCCGATTAGGAATGGGTAGGGGGTGTAATAATCCTACCGGAAAAGAGTGCTCCTGTTTGTTTTGCTGGCAAGTAGCATACTCTCTCACATACTTGAGTACCTCTGATTTGAGCCCTTTCCAAGTGAACCGCTCCCTAATCTGCCTGTAGGTTTTAAAATAACTTGGGTGACCTGCCATAGGACTGTCATGAAATGCTCTCATTATCCTCTTCTTCATAGAGGATTCTGGCACCAGAAAAATCCTCCCTTTGTAAATGATGAGGCTCATCATTTACAAGGGTGTGCCTGTCATCTGCAACTGTACAATCAATGAGCTCGGAAGCCCATTTATCCTTAGCATACTCAGCTGCAATCAAATCTCTCCAATCATTTGTAATCTCACCTAGAGAGCACAAGTAAGGTCTCCTCGAAAGGGCATCGACAACTATATTTTTCTTACCCTTGACATATGCTATGTCAAAATCATATGCCTGCAACTTGCTGACCCCCTTCTGTTGCCGATCGTTGAGGTCATGTTGACTTAGGAAATGTTTCAAATTGTTATGATCTGTCTTCACTAAAAATTTGCTGCCCACCAGATACTGTTTGAGTTTAGCCAAGGCATGCATGATGGCTAACATTTCCTTATCATAAATGTTGTAACCCCTCTTAGGACCCCGAAGTTTCCTGCTCTCAAAAGCGATTGGGTGCTTATCTTGCATCAAGACAACACCAATGCCTTCTCTTGAGGCATCACATTGTAGCTCAAATAGCTGTGTGAAATCCAGAATAACAAGTACCGGACAAGAGCTCATCAATTGTTTGAACTTCTCAAATCATTGTTGTGCTCCTGGAGTCCAAACAAATGCCCCATTCTTTGTCGAATCCGTAAGTGGAGTTGCCTGTTGTGAAAAGCCCTTGATGAAGCGACGGTAGAAACTGTTGGAAACACTGTTGCCGTTGCACCAAAAGATCGACTTGTTAATGCCCGATACAACTGTGAGAGTTAACGGATCCACGAGAGGCGGTTAAACCATGTCACGAATCCCGAGGGGGGCGCTGACCATCTGCTAACAATCTCTCCCTCAGCGTTACCCGAGGGGATTTGAACTCAACACCTTTGGCTCTGATACCAATTGTTGGAAACACAGTTGCCGTTGCACCAAAAGATCGACCTGTTAATGCCCGATACAACTGTGAGAGTTAACGGATCCACAGGAGGCGGTTAAACCATGTCACGAATCCCGAGGGGAGCGTTGACCATTTGCCAACAAAAACCACATAACCCAAAGAATCCCTTAAGCTGCATGAGATTCGTGGGGGAAGGCTAGTCAACTATAGCCTTCACCTTCTCGGGATCCATCTTGACTCCCTCGACACTGATGATATGCCCCAAGTACAACAACTCTCTCATGCCGAAGTCACAATTTAATTTCTTGGCATATAGAGATTCACTCTCCAATTTGCCCAACATTGAATCCAGATGTGCTTACTGATCATCTTAAGTCTTGCTGAAGACTAGTATATCATTGAAGAAGACGAGGACTGTCTTCCTCAACTGATCCATGAAGACCCTGTTCATACAAGATTGAAAGGTCGTTGGAGCATTGGTTAGGCCGAAAGGCATAACCAGAAACTCATAGTGACCGTAATGGCAACGAAACGTTGTCTTCTCCACATCCTCCTCTCTAATACGAATCTGGTGATAGCTAGACCGAAGATCTATCTTGGAAAAGAAAAATGCTCCGTGCAACTCATCGATCAACTCATCAATCTGCGGAATGGGGTACCTGTTCTTTATAGTCTTCTTATTCAATGCTTTGTAGTCGATACACATCGTCAAAGTGCCATCTTTTTTCTTCACCAGGACAACGAAAGACACAAAGCGACTTTTACTTGGTTTGATGTGACCCATCTCCAGGAGTTCCTTTATCGTCTTATCAATCTCATCCTTCATCCTCTTGGGATGCCTATAGGGAGTGATAATGACCGGCTTAGCACCATCCTCAAGCTCTATAATGTGCTCAAATCCTCTGTCGGGTGGTCTCCCATGAGGTAAACTCTCAAACATCTTACTGTGTTTGTCTCTCAATGCCTATATGTCGGGTGGATACTCATGCTTCTGCTGCTCAACCTGTGATAGCAAGGTATAACACTTTGCAACCCACTCAACTTGATCATGCCTGATCAATCTCTCCATTCTCCTGAGTGAGATAACTCTAAGACTCCCATCTAACATACCCCTCAATACATGTTTCTTGCCATGAAACTCAAATTTCATCTCCATAGCTCGCAAGTTGAGAGTAAACTCACCAATAACATGAAGACACTTCATGCCGAGTACAACATCCTACTCTCCCATGCTAACCACATAAAAATCTGCTTGGAACTCATAGTCGTTCAGCTACAATGTAAGATTTGGAACCATTCGGTTACATTTGAGTGTAAACCCATCAGCTACTCTCATATTGAATCCACTGAACTCCTCGGCCTTGAGTCCACGCCTAGCAACCAAGCCCTCATCTATGAAATTGTGAGTAGCTCTTGTGTCAAGCAATCTAACCACACGCTGCCCACTCAAGACTCCTCTAATCTTGAAGGATCCTTCTCTTTGAATGCTTGAGAGTGGCACTTCATCCCTTTCTTTTTTTGACCCTTTTGATGCATTGTCTTCATTATTTTCTTCCTGATCAGCTTGCTGGTCTGAATTTTTTGAGTCTGATTTATCAGCATAATAATACTCCATCTGATTTGCTTTACCCTGAGAAGAGCACTTATGACCCTGTTCCCAAGGCCCTTTGCATTTGGAGCATAGTTTTTGTCTTCTCAAGTCTTTGATGGTCTCATCACCGAGCCTTTGAGGCAGCTTCCTTTGCTGATCAGAAAATTTATTTGGTGCCTTATCTTTAGAGAAGGGAAATGGTTTTGACAGAAACTTGCTTTTTGGGGCAGCAAGCTCCATATCTCGTTCCTTCTTCATAGCGTCCTGCAATGAAGGTGGATCAAAAGCCTTGATCCAACCAAGTAAGGGTTCTAAGAGACCCTCACTGAAAAGTACCACTAATCTCCTCTTTGATATACTAGTAACCATCACTAATAACAATTGGAACTTTGAGATATAGGCCTCCAGTGACCCAACTTGCTTAAGTTGTGCAAGTTCTCGGAAGAAAACCTCTATATCTCTCATGTCAAATTGTTCGATGAGTTTGTTAGTGAACTCATCATAAGACATGATTGACTTGTGCCCCAATGTCATTAATTTGTGGTACCACCACTCGCGAGCTATGCCATCTTGATGTAACGTGGCAAACCTGATTGCCTCTTCCTCAAGCATGGGCCTCAAGGAAAGGAAGTTATCTAACTTCTGAACCCAGGCACGCGTTGTACAACCATGTCCACCATCAAAATGCTCCAATGTATTTTTGCTCACTGCCTGCTGGAGATCCCTGGTACCTTGTGGTGCTCTAGTCTCTAGCTTGCCAACTGCCATTGCCTTTTGTCTCCCCTAGTTCAAGAACTGGTCAAATGTCAACATGTTTATGATGTCCTGAGGAAGTGAAATATACTCTGTATGGCTGGCCCTAACCTCATCAACCATGGTCATCGACTGCTCAGGAGGCTATTCTTGATGAACTTGAGCCTCAACCCTGCGTGTAAAGGTAGGCTGCAAGGGCCTAGATGTGGAGTTGAGTGAAATCCTTGGCTTGTCCTCAGGTTGTGTATTAGAACTACCAAGATTATCAGGACGTGCTGTATGACCAAGAGTAGGAACTTGGTTCGTCTTGTGCAAGAACTCGACCAACATATCCATCATAGTATCAAATTTCCGCTCTCTGTGGCATTTGGGCTAATGGAACCAGCATGCCCTTTGTCTCTTTTTGCCATTGCACCTGCAACGCTTTCACTATCACTGGATAGACTCCTTGGTATCTTTGGAGAATTATGGATACCTAAAACCCCTAAAATAGTTTCACCCTTCGGTAGCTGCGAAGGTTGCCACAGCCGTGAACTCTTGTAATAAGTCTGTTCTTTCTCACTCATGAATTAACCGCACAAGATGGCAGGTTATTTTGTGCTCTGATACCACTATGATGTCCCCTTGGGGTTTCAAAACTGATTTTTTTTTGTTTTTGTTTGAATTCTGATTTTTTTGGTTTTAGTGCCGGAAATGGTGTCAAAAATCGAAGAAATTGCAAAAACACAATAACAGAAAGGAAATTGCATAAATGAATGAAAACCCAATAATCCTTATTGATTTGAAACACAATCAAAACATACCCATTTGCTGGAAGTGAAAGTTATAGGTCTGATTTCCTTTGACCAGCAATCTGATCGGTCAAACCTTAGGACGCCATGCTTCAACCTGCTCATTATTCATCTCGAATTTGATGTTGACTGCTGATAGGTGTTAGACGTCTCCAAACTGTGAATTTGCTGTCTTCAAAACCAATCAATTTGCTTCCAAAAACCTCATGTCCTTCCTTGGTTGTACAACCTGCCTCTTTATGCTCGCACGTGCCACTTAGGAATGGTGTTTTTTGTTGTTTAAACCCCCTTCATCGACCTGAAACTGTATGGTCTGTTAATGGAGTCAAATCTGATCAAGTACGGCCTGTTTCTGATGGTTTCTTTGATGCCAGTATGAGTGCAAAAAAAATTACTTCCCATGTGCTAGATCTGAAGCTATGATTTGCAATTTATTAACTGCTAAAGGAAACACTAAAAATGCTGATTAAAACTTCTTCTAAAATCTGTGAGATGCTCTGATAATGCCCTCTGATTGAGAACATTCAATCTAAAATCCTTTGATGGTCTTTCACGCCTGTAGATTGTTGATGTTATTAGCAACATCGGGCTGCTTCTTCCAGTGATCACATGAAGTTGTAATAAATTAAATGATAGCCTATGGCTATTTAATTTATATTCATTTGATTTAAATGGATGAGGCCGACCTTCCTTGATATTATTTTGTAATTTATTATTTTCAAGAGAGGCCGACCTCCTTGAAGAGTCACCTTATTTTGTATAAATACAAGGTGATGTTTGTTCATTTCCTCAATCAATTTCATTCAGCATAATTCTCATTCCAAGCAGAAGTTCGCACTTGAGCAGCATCGCTTCATCTTGCAGCAGCAGGCCGATTTCAAGGAGAAGCATATTTGATTGTATCTTTGTATCTAGGAGAGGTGCTATTATTCATTGTATCAAATTCGGCCATGAGCTGGGCTTGAGTTGTAAGCAGATTTCTGCTCTTATTCCTTCATTATATAAGAGACATATTTGCTGGGTTTTTCTCCCTCAAGAGGAGGGTTTTCCCAGGGTATCTTGCTGTGTTTATTGTCTTATGTGTTGCATTTTCTTAGTGCTTTCAGTTGTATTATCTGATCATTAAAACACTAACATATGATTTGCAATTTATTAACTGCTAAAGGAAACACTGAAAATGCTGATTAAAACTTCTTCTAAAATCTATGAGATGCTCTGATAATGCCCTCTGATTGAGAACATTCAATCTAAAATCCTTTGACGGTCTTTCATGCCTGTAGATCCTATCCTAATCAAGGGTTTTCATCCTTTGATCAGCTTGAAACTTCATACTTGCAAACTTGTTGCTCAACTCTCATAATTGTGAATAATAAACTTGGATAGTGAAATTGATCATCATTTGCCCTTTTAACCTCTTTCGAAACCCTATTCCCAATTCCAAGCAAGTGCTTTTTGAAATATTAAAATATCTCTTCTCCTCAAAATGGGATGCCACATTTGGTCTTTAATTTATTAAATCATCCACTTTGGAATTCTTGCCTCTCAATAAATTATTTAATAAAGTTACTTTATCACCCCCTTATAACGCCATATTATAAAGTAACTTATTTAAGTTACCTCATAACATTAAATTATAAAGTCATTATAATAATATAACATTATTAAAGTATTTTGACTTTAATAACTTAATTAAAAGCCAACTCTTGTCAATAACTAGGCAAAAGACTCCTGAGAGTGCCTCCGGCACAACTTCCAACTACAGACATGAAACCACTGAATTGGTAGAACTGGCTATAAATAGCAAGTAGAAATGATAAGCCTTGAACTGCCTCATAAGGCCAACCAACCAATTGAAACATTCAGCGGAGTATGCAAAGACGAATACACAAGCCTGTTGAAGACCTTGAATCCCCTCCGAAGGGCCCCCTAAACATCTCGTTAACCTATGAGGACCGTAGAAATAGGCTAACCCTAACTCTTCAAACCACTGGCTAGAGAGGGGACATTACAAATTTCCTTTAATTAATCTAGCTTATGTAGGCCCTACCCTTTTTTTTATAGATGAGCATATAAAATACTTAAATAAAAGAGCAATGGGGTAGGGAAATAGAAGCAATAAATGAAATAATAATAAAATAATCATAAAGTAATAAAATAGTATTTAACTGTGAGCAACTCAAAATGGAGGCATGGGTTTCCATAATGAAGTTTTGTAACCCATGGGACACTTTGCAGCTACATCATGACAAATTCTAGGATAAGTCAAGCAATGGGGAGTTACAAGTTGGCATTTATGACAAAGTGGTAGCTATTTTGAGGAGGAACCTTGTCTAAATTAATTATTATTGTTTTGTGGGGATAGGGGGTGTTGGGATTTGGGCACCCAAGTTTGCTCTCTTCATGCCTATAAATTGAAGTACTTAATGCTCTTGAAACAACTGCCATTTTTCATAGAATTTTTGACATAGCTTGAGCCTTGCATTCAATTATTAATTCAAGGATGAAAACCCTTAGAATTGGAGATTGGAAAACAAAACCCCTTTGGTTTCCTAGAGATTGGTTGATGAAACCTCTTTGATTTTCTCAAGACAATCTCATCTAGAGGTTATATTTGTGTTGAAATCTTTGTTTTGTTTTACCAATAAGTATTGTATTTTTGGATCAACAATGTATTGTAGTAGCAGATTGATTCATATTTATTTTGTTTATTTGAAATATTTTAGTATATTTATTCAGCCCCAGAATATTTTTATTGTTCATGCAATGTATTGCTACATCTTTTGGATAAGTAAATCATTATCCATCCACTTTACGCTTTCACCTTGCCCTTATGGGACTTGGTGATCAGAAAGCACTGAATATTTACTTACCGTATGCTCTCACCTAGCCCTCACAGAACCTTGGTGGCTAGAAAGCGGTAAATACAAAGCCTTTAATCCTAAATGAGGCAAATGAGTAGCATGCTAAGCCAGGAAAAATAATAGAGGCATACTAATTTTAAGTCATACAATTGCTTAGCCATTGGCCAACTGTCTTAACTTATCAGCTTATACTTTTAAACAAGGTAATCTGTTGACCATGTCAATGAGGCTTTGAAGCAATTCTATACATCAAAGTTGCTGTGTTTCCTGGCTTTGCTATAATGGGGGTCAAACAAGAGCAACATCATATACCAGTATACATGAGTAATTTCAATGTATTTTCGTTGGCTCTCCTATGCTTGTGTATTTATCTCTATTTTTAGCAAAGAGTGAATCCAGTGCAGGCCCAGCCCACAAATGGGGCAACCCATTGATGTTAGGGTCTATCCGTTGTTCCCCATAGTTGTATACTCATCCCAACCTGCACCAGCACCCGTTGTATATCCCTCCCCTGTCAGAACCAATTGTATTAGAAATCTGAAAGGAGTCCTTGACTGAAGATGTAAGATTTGCCTGGGCAGATTGATCTGTCCATATCCTGCTAGCCCCAAAGGAAGAATATCGTTTCTTTAACTTTAATTATAGAACAAATAATTCAAATCCAAGCAAGCCTGAAAAACATGGCTGCCTGACTGCAACTCGATCTCAAGCTACCATGATGGCAGTAATACTGATTAATCTAATAGAAAAGGTCTATAAAAACTAGCTTCTAATAAATTTAAAAAGGTTTGTAGAAGATACTCATTTAATAAATATATTCTACATAATAATGGCCCATTCTGCCCTATTTTTTCATATATAATGTTGGAAAATATTTCTTGCTAAAACTGTGACTAGAAATTTAACAGTTTTGCAGCTAATCTATTGTGAAAATAACTTATAAAATCTTTCTTCTGCGCATACAGATTAAAGAATTGATGTCATTAGGCCTCGAGGTTATTCTTGTTACATCTGGTGCGGTGGGAATTGGTCGGCAAAGGCTTCGCTACCAGAGATTAATTAACAGCAGGTTAAATTTTTATTCACTCGTGGGGAAAGTGCAGTGATTTATTACATATGCCATAGAACAATTATGCACTTAAGAAAGTCATGAAATACATGCTTGACCTTGTTTAACTCTTTGCTTTCCTGTCCAATGTTCATATTTATATTTAATGTCAATACATTTGCATCCATGTTGTTTACTATGACCTGATAATATTATATTACATTGATATTTGTGTCTATAATATTGAACAGTTTTGTAGACCTCCAGAAACCACAGGTTGAACTTGATGGAAAACCATGTGCTGCTGTTGGGCAAAGTGGTCTCATGGCTCTCTATGACAGTCTATTTAGTCAGGTATACAATGTTCTTAGAATATTTTGTATGATTGCCATATTTCTAACACTCAATAGAATTTCTTAGGAGATACACAGGAAAGAGAATTTATTCCTTTACATTATTGATTGTCATTGCTTGTTAGTTTGAGCACGTGATAAGTCTGTTATGCCATTCTAAAGAAATATTTTAATATATTAGCTGAAATGGTATGTGTTGTGGAATTCTACCACACTTATTTTTGCTACACCACTTAAAGTATTTCCTGCTATCATGCAGCTGGACGTTGCATCATCCCAACTTCTGGTAACGGATAATGAATTCAAGGATTCAGAGTTCAGAAAACAATTGAGTGAAACTGTAGGTTCTTTGCTAGAGTTGCGTGTGGTTCCAATTTTCAATGAAAATGATGCAGTTAGCACAAGAAAAGCACCATACAAGGTATTTATTCCTATAATGAATCTAAAAACATGTGCTTTGCTTAGACTATGTCAAATTTTTAATTTGGGAATTATTTTGGCTAATCATTTGATATGACAGTTCGTTTGAAAACTAGCTTATTTCCACACACTTACCATTTGAAATGGTACATGGACATGTTTTGGACAACATCTAAACATGATGGCCAGATCTTGTTAGATATCTCATGAGAAATCAAAACATTGTCCACCAGTATATGCATGTATCAGAGATATAAAACAAAACCTCTAAAGTATTAGATGACAGACTTATTAGCAATTTGCTTGCAAAACTTAAGAATTAAGCTCACTTACCTTAAGACTGTAAGGAAAATTCTCAAATTTTTCTTAACATCATGAACTTCATACAATACTAAAGGAAAGCTATTACTTAAATGCATCCCTATGGATCATTACAAAATGTCCTCACAAATTACTTAACCCCAACAATTACAATAATGCAGCTGATATATAGATGTTAGAAAAGATGACACTTGCAATATATGTGTTGGCGTAACAATTAGCACCTCTGGAGTGTGAGTTGGTACGGACAGCTATGCACAGTGCGTAATGATTGCTCTTCAAATTAGGTGGGGAGGCTCCCTCTTTTGCTGATATGCGTAAAAGTAAAGTATTCTAAAATCCTATCTTTTTGACTCAGCTGGAAGAGGCACAAGGTTAAGGAAACCAAGAACGTTGCAGCTAAGGGTTTTATCTGGTTTTGCAGATTTTAACTACAACTAACTAAATGCTATAATCTATCCTATTCCCTCAAGAAAAACAGAGCATGAGGAATTAGGAGCAGGAATGTGATATACGATAAACTTTACAATAGGATTTCCAAGGAGGAGGAACCCCTATCCGAGGCGTAGGCTGATATGAAGTTTATTAGGCACGACATCAAACGATAAGCTCAATTACTAAATTTCCAAGGAGGAGGAACCCCTATCCGAGGCGTAGATATGCAACAAGCTTATTGGCAACAACACTTAAACGATAATTCTTCTTTCCAAATTTCCAAGGAGGAGGAACCCCTATCCGAGGCATAGATATGAAAGAACAACTATTAATCACAACATAAGATAGCAAACTAGGATAGAAAATTGCATTGGCGAGACACGCATACAATAAACGATCAAACTAGCAACTATATTTAACTAAGATGAACAAGTACCATAATAATAACATTCAGGCAAGGTGGCACAAATATTTATTATCACAGTAAAAGCTTGTGAACAGATACAGAACAACAATATTTTAGGCAAGGTGGCGCAGCATATATTACTATTGCGTGCAAAAGTTAATTACAAATGAGCAAAGAACTCTTATTTATAGACATCAAAGGTGTAGGGAACCCTAAAATCACCTTGAGTCAACTATAGTCTCACAAGCATGCGAGATTTTATTGCTAAACCTAATTGTATGCAACTATACAGTTAACTGGAAAGCTACCATCAGCTAACCGGAATAAACTAAAACAAATGGACGTTTGCAACACACAAGTCCTTATTGATATGCATGTTAACTGATAACTAACATCAGTTAACGAAGAATGAAAACTAAATGAAAACTCCATCTGTACATAGGAAATTCCAAAATAGACGTGCATGAGATGTGGAACAACAAGTTAACTCGGAAAGAGGCGTCGAGTTAACTGCTAGATATGATGTCTATCCTGTAAAGGTGAGGCGTCCTGATCTGGAGTTCACTAGCCGCGATCTTGAGCAAGTAACCCCTCCACGAACTTGTTGACTGCATCACCATCTGGGGTACTGATACTTCTCTGCAACACACTGTGTCTTCGCAGCATCTCCTCACCGCCCGTGATCTGACTCTGAAGTTCTCCTCTACTCTTAACCGCCTCATCAAATAACGCTGACATGACTATAAGTTGATCTAACTTACAACCAACGGAATCTCCACTGAAAATACCATGGATGAGCATTTGCAACTCTGACTGAATGTCGGTGAGCTCAATGTACTCACCACCCTCACGCTGATACTGGCAAGGAACTCGGGACACAAAAGTTCTTTCGTACCGAAGTGCACTAGCCACGTGTTCTCTGCTCTCGGCCAACTCTAAAGCCATTGTCTCTTGTATTTTTGCCTTGAAGATTAATTGTGTTCTCCAAGTAAAAATAGCTTCCTTATCTTCTTCGTTGGTGATCGAGTCATATGCCGTCCTCAGATGAGAGATCATGATTTCATCTCTTGGTTTGTCAATCGCCAAGTCTCACTTTGATTCCTGAATCTGCAGATGGAGTTCGCGGGCATTATACCTTAACTGATACAATCCTATAAGTACAAAGTGACCCCTTGTGACAAACTACTCCCAGTCTTTTAGGCGCTTCCCGTATACAATCAGCTGATTAAGCTGATTCTGCTCTGCTGGTAGCTATAGCATCTGTGGGAGCAAGGCGGTGACGTTCTCAATGTTATGTATAAGGTTAGAGATATACTGACGAAGCTGCTGGATTTCAGCCTTGAGGGCTGCTTTGTCTTCTCCATCCTTTATGACTCTATCCTTTATGCTATCCGTTGCAACCTGAAGGAAATCAACCTCTATTTGGCATGTGCTTTTACTGAGGTTGACCTTTATCACGTTGAAGTCTTCAACTTCTACCTCGTTCAAGTTCTTGTGCTCTGGGGGTGCAGCGGTCTCTATTATGATCTCCTTGTCAGCATTCCTCTCTACATGAACTTGCTTCTTTATTCTCTTATCTGGTGTGTTCTAGTAGACATGATCAAAATCCAAGAAGTCTAGTTTGTAGGACAGCTGCCTCCTCTTCCTGCCCAGTTGACTCTCAAGCCAAGACGAGTCTTGACTAATCTCATTGGAAGGGTCGGTGCTAGTCATAGGAAAACCTGATGAGTGGGAATGTGTAGAGGTATTGCTACATGGTGGCGAGTCTAGGTCCAAGTCAATGTGAACCGAAACTAGAGACTGTTGTGGTGTTGGCGATGGCAAAGGAGGCTGTACCTCTGGCTCTAGCATGCTCCGAACTGTATTTGTGGCTACCTCCACATGTGTTTCTATAACAAGTGCCTTCCCTTTTGAATTATCAGACACTTTGTTTCCTTTAGGAGGTTTGCTCCTTTTGTTTTGTTTTGGTTTTGATGAGGATGGCAGTGAAGATTCCACTGGTGGCGGCTCTGTATTTGGCATGATTGCCCTCCTTGTCTTCTTGCAATCCAAGTAGAGTATACTGTTCTGAATAACTCTGCTTGATCTCTCTTTGACAGATGAGTATTCCTTGGCAAACCAATCGACAGCTGGAAGTGGCTGCGTATCAACCTGTTCTCTAAAGAATTGAGGAAGTGTATCCCCATCATCATCTGACAATCCTCCCACATCCTTTGACATGAAGATAGATATCTGTGAGAGGTTGAACCTGCTGTAACTGCGTCGGTGCACCTCAAACTCATCCTCGCAGTTGACCCAGTAATCCTCCATAGAAGGCTTGTGGTAAGAGCGATCGCCAAGGCGTGCTGAGTAATAACCCCAAGGGTCATATGAGCGTGTGTGAACAAGGTACTTAAGATTAAGTCTCACTAACTCATGGCCCACAGCCTTGGTGTCAACTGCTGTTTTGCACCTGTAGATTCCCATTTGCAATGGAAATTTGGCAGCTGGCTTGCGCTTGTGGTGTAGATGTGAATGAACATCGTGTAATTGCCTCATAAATTCCATGAAAACCGTCTTATCCGAAGGATAATGAGGTAGCATGGCTGGAGATCTGGCATAATCGTAGATGAGAATGTAGGTATAGGTAGGGAACTGAATGAACCAGTCCGCCCATTCTACCATTGCTTCTCTGGCAACTGTTGAGATATGAACATGCAATTCCCGGTCTAGGTTCCTTACTATGTACATCAAGAACACTTCTTGCACACGCTTGAAATGTCGCTTGAACTTTGTGAACTCAAGCTGGTCATAATATTGATGAACTTTATGTACACTGAGAATTCTCGTTGTTTTCAACCCTCTAAACTGACCTTGGTAAGCAATCAGGTATACGAGATACGAACACATGTGAAACTTGTGGGCAACCAGGAAACCGGTAATTTGCTTGTGGAGAACGTCGCTGATCAAAGAAGCCCAGTCGTAATGCTCTCGCCTGGGAATAATCTGAGCAATGATGTAGTACATCCAAGGTTGAAATTTGTGAGCATCTACGTGACCGAAAATACGATTAAGAAGAGTGATCAAAATCGCGTAGTCATCCTTGAATTCTCCGCGACCCACATTATTTGGCAATTTAATTTTCTTCTGTTTTAGCCACCTTTTTGCCATTTTGCTCTGACACGTCTTTATTAGCATTGAATGCCTTTTCTCATTGATCCATGGTAATGACCAAACTGTTCGGATGCTGAGGAATACCAAAACACCTCTCAATGTCCTGGGGCTTGAGACTACAAATTACTCGTCCATTTGTTGATTGAATTTCTCAGGCAGTAGAATTGTAATGCTTTACACAAGACATCATGAATTCTATGCAATGAACTGAAATAGGGAGTGAAGCAGCCTCTAGCAACCCAGATTCTTTGATGCTTTGAAGTATATTCTATGTTACATCAACGTCGGAACGGGGGGACAAAGGGGCCTCAATTTGGGGACGACGGCGGGGGGCGGGGGCTGTATATACTATACACTATACATATGGTACTTAAAATGCTAGTTATGAAAAGATGTATAACAATATACTTGAACATTGAACATTGAACATTAACAATGAAGTGAATGAACCATTGAACATTGAAGTTTTCAAATTTGAAATTAGAATACTCAATACTACAATGTAACAATTGTCGAATCAGCAAATGGAAGATTTCTATTATATCATATATGATATCAAAAATTTAAATATCTGATCATAAAGATGATTACAATGAGTAGCATGATATGAATATCAAAACAAGTACAAACTACAAAGTCAAAATGCCAAAATGTAGTGAAGCAGGCGGAGGCCTCTAATCATCCCTCGGGAGGTCGGCAAACTCCTCATCACTGGAACCACTGGACTCCCCAAGGTCAAGATCTGCCAAAGGAACACCAACCAGCCCTAAATCTGCAGCATCCTCATCCTCATCAATTTGTGATGGCTCCTCTGGCTCTACATCCCATCGTGTTGCTGGGCTCTCCTTGTACACACGTGTCCTGCGGTCAGTGATACACAAGGCACTATGTACAACCACTAGCTTCTCTGCTCTCCTAGAGGTAAGTCTGTTCCTCTTAAGAAAGTGGATGAAGCTATAAGTAGACCAATTCCTCTCAGAAGCTGAAGAACTAGAAACCTAAGACAGCAAACAAATGGCTAGTGTGGTAGTCAGTGATTTTGGTCCATGACAAGTCCACCACAAAATCGGATCCTCCTGTGCCCTAGTTCTTATATCCACCTTTGCCGCAGCCTTGTAACGCCTAAGAGTAGCAAATTTTGTCCACTCAGTGCGAATGTTGCCAGTATCTTCAGCATCATACATCTTATCAATGCACTTGAAGAACCCATCCTTCACCTCATCATCCTAAATCGGTGTAACTCTACCAGGCCTAGGCATGTACCACTTCGGATTCAATGAGTAAGCAACCATGTGCAAGGGAGTGTTTAGGCTGTCCCATCTACGCTGAATAATAGGCTGAATGTAAACATTGTAGAATGCTAGAGTGGGGTCCTTCTCTTGCACAACTGCCCTCATCTGGCCAAGCATCGAATCGATGCACTCATAGACCTCTCCAAGGTTAGGTGCATCCCCATCCCCATATCTGATGACTTGGACAACTGGTTCAATGATGGCAACAATATATTTTGCATCATTCCAAAATCCATCACTCTTCACTATCTCCTTCACCCTCTTCCCCTGCTCTGTCCTGGCCCCATCCCACTGATTCCATTCTTGTGTCAACCATGAGTTGCAGTGGCTCTTGCAACTCAATCATTCTCTCCAAAAGAATGAAATAGGATGCATATCGGGTCTCAATTGGTTTCAAGAACTCCTTTGCGAAACTCTTGAAGATGGCATGTGAAGTGTGGTGGTTGCAGATATACATCTGCACATCTCTAGCATTGCTAACCACTCCTCTAATCCACTCAATCTTCCCCATGTCCTTGAGTGCATTGTTCATGGCATGCACACAACATGGAGTCCACCAAATATGTCTGTATGCTGTCTTGATAAGCCTCCCTGCAGCTCTGCACACATGTGCTGCATTTGTCACTACCTGGACCACATTTTGTGGCCCACTCTCCTCAATAGCTGCCCAAAGGATCTCAAACTGAAAATCAACATCTTTTTGATGCCCTGAACAATCAACCGCCCTGAGAAAGAATGGGCCCTCTGAGCATGTAACTATGACATTGATGAGTGGATGATGCCTAATGTCTGTCCACCCATCCATAACAATGCTGCATCTAAAATCCTCCCAACATGCCCTCATCGTCTCCATCAATGAATTGATCTTGGCATAGTTGTTATCCAAGATCGTTGTCCTCAATTTGTGCTCACCTGGTGGCACATATGATGGTCCTCCCTTCGCCACCATCGACATCATCTCCTTATAATAAGGAGATCGAGCTACATGAAATGGGATTCCATTGGCAAAAAAGAACAATCCAATGGAATCATCTATCTGATCCTTTTGGTGCACATTAAATAAATCAGCTATGGGGTTAGGCTGATTTTGCATCTTGCATTTCCCCTTGCCCTATTGCGATTCAACCATAGCACTATAGGTGGATGAAGGTCCTGAGGCTGCCCCTGGCAATGTTCCTGCTCTTTGATGCGATGTGTGAGTAGAAATACGTGGCTGCCTCTGCATATGCTGCTCTTGAATCTGTTGAATAGTCTGAATATGTTGCCTACCAGACAAGGTAGTAGGCATAGGAATTCCCACGTCATCTGGAACACCCCAAATCTTGTTGAACTCAATTCTGTATTTCAGATTTTTAGGGTCCTTCAAAAAATCACATGCTCCCACACCTTTTCCTGGCCAAAAGAGGAAGTGTGCATTAACTTTGGTGATGCTCCCAAACCAATCATCACCACAAATTTTGCATTTCCATTTTCTCGTACCACCACCTGATGATGTTGGGGCTATTATTCTTGTTGCAAACTGTTTGAGAGGAGATTTGGGATCATAAGGACCCCTAGCCCACTCTGCCAAAAGCTGGGAAGGGCAATCAGTAGCAATTGGTGCACTAGCTATGGAACTAGTTTGCCCTTCCGGATTTGACCCATGTTCACCACCCTCATTGTGCTCATCCTCATGCTCAGGTTCATACTCTGATTGGCTTGGATTATGAGAATGAGTTTCCATCTCATCCTCACTCATTTCATGACTGTGGGAGCTCATTTTGACACTGCATTTCACAAAATGAAAAAAAAATTCAATAAACACATAGTTTCAGCCTATGCCCTACTTTTAAATTAAAAAAAAAATCATCTATATTTTAAATTTTAAATTGCAAAACAAAATCTAAACTAATTTAGAAAACGAAACAAGAAGAATTAGAAATGAAACAACAAGAACTTAGAATTTAGAAATGAAAATCAGAAAATTCAAAAAACTAAAACAATGAACATTGAAAATCAGAAAATAAAAGAAAAAATCAGTTAAAAACCCTACCTTTTGCTTGAAAAATCTCTTCAACAAGCTGAAGAATCTTCCTCCTCTTCTTCTTCTTGCTCCTTGACACTCCTCTTTCACTCCTCCAATCACTCTTTCCTCAGCTCTTCACTCTTCTTCTTCTTGCTGTAGCAGACAAGTAGAAATGCAAATGTGAATAAAAATGAAGTTAGGAGGGGCTTTTGATAGCATAGAAGAGTGTAGATGGGCCCCACATGCCCTTAGGGTTTGAATAGAACCAAAAATACAATTTAAAAATGAGTTATTTTTAAAAAAAATCGGGCCTTTATGACTGTTTGCCGCGGGAGACGCCTGGGCGTCCCCGAGACGCTCGAGGGACGCCCAGGTGTCTCGGAGACACCGGTGGGTTTTTGCATCTCTAGCGGCGGGGGAGCAAAATGGTGGCGCCTCCGGAGACGTGGGAACGTCGTCCCCACGTCTTCGGGACATCCCCGTTCCGGGAACGCTAGGGTCTAGGGGCGAGGATGCGTCCCCGAGGTTCACTGAGTATATTTGAACTTATTTGACCCTTTGAAGTCAACTTCTGGAATCACCTTATGCAAATCCATGTCAATCGTTCCGATGAAGTCATGAATTAAGACCGACTTGGTCTTAAATTCGGTCTGTGTGTACTGCATTCTAAAAAACTCGCCTGCTGACAGTAAACACGACTATGTTCTGACAACTTTTTCGGAAAGCCGAAAATGCTCCTGATGAGGCTAAAAATAGCTTGTCGAAGGGCAATTTTTACAAAAGGTTGTGAGATGTGGGTTTTGTGCAGAAAATGATTCTAAGCAAACCCACAATGTTGGAAATTTAAAAAAACACCTTTTAGCTTGACATGCAAAGACTTTTCCGAAAAAGGCAATTGGGGGCAGTAGGGCCTGAAAAAATCTGGAACATGGGTTTTGTGCAGAAGATGATTCTAAGAAAACCTAGATCCTTCGTTTTTAAAAATACTGACTTTTACTCTACCATGCAAAGGAATTTCCGAAAAGAAAGCAGAGCTTTGAGAAATGAAGCTACGAGGCAAAAAGTTCTAACACATGGGTTTTGCAGAGAAAGCCGTGCACAACAAATCCAGATGATCAAAATTGTCATAAGTCGCCGAATTCTTGGACATACGAGAGAAAACCTAAGACAAGAATAGAAGAATTTAAAACAAAAGATAGAAGTTTAATGGTTTCTGCTTCTAAAAAAGTCGCCATATTCTTGACTGAAGTTTGCTGATTATTCTGGACCTATATCTGCAAGGGAACTCTGAAAAATAATACTTGTAGTGCTTTCAAATACTGCTTGCACAAGAGAAAACTTGTTTGCACTCAACCTGTTGTGAGAGAAATGGACGTTTAAATGAAATATATAAATAATTTTGAGGGTTTAGATGCCAATTGCAAGTAAAAACCTTGATTTGGAAAGAAATTATTTGATTGGACCTCACTTTGTTCAACATAAACTGACTTGGAGTTAGAAATAGGCGCCACCTTTAAAAAGTTCAGTTTAACTCAACATGCACAACTAACACTGAGTCTCAACATAGGCGCCACCTTTAAAATATTGAAGAAATACGCCTTGGTGAAACTGAAGATTTTAATATTATTTAATTGAGTTAACTGAATTCCACCTTTCTGGGTTGGCTTATAATTGCATGCTGATTCCAAAAAGTCAAAGTTTGACTTTCTAGGCGCCCTTCTTCAAAAGTTGAGATTTTTAGCTAAGTTCCTATTTTGTAGCTCGTTGAAAAATGTCACCATAGCCTCTGTTGAACTTTGATTTTCGGGTGCCTGGTTGATCCTGGAGCTGAGCTGACACATCCACTGCGTAGCTAGAACAGTGTTGATGAAATGTATTTTGGGAGCTGCGAGTGCTAAAAACTGAGTCTGGTAACCTCAAAAACAAGGGCGCCTTTCTCAAAAAGAGTGCACACAACACCAGACAGCCAATTTTCTGTTTTGCCATTTTGTGCTTCAATTTGCCATTACTGGTGAATGATGACTCTCGTCGAATGGACGCTGGATCCATTGCGTAGCTAGAAGAATTCTGCAAAGAATGACTGTATGTGCAGCGTATGAAAGTTAGTTTAAGGTCCTCAAATGCAAGGGCACCCCTGACCTGCAAGGTAGCAAAAATGCATTTTGATATTGTAACTTTCAACTGAACGTTGCACTTTGACCCTCGCTATCGGGAGTTGGATTGCTCTGGTACGTGCGTCGTTGATCTCATTGCGAAGTTGGAACAACTTGGAAGAGATGGTCCTGGAAGTGATGAAGCGAGAAAACTACTTCTAAGACCTCCAGTAGAAGGGCACCTTTCTCAAGAGAGTATTTAAATTCCACACAACCATTTTTCTTCTTGTTTTCATTCTTCAGTATTTTCCATTTATTCTTCATCCACGGGCGTTTGACAAACCCTGAGGGTTGATGGTTGGATTCACTAAATAGCTAGAAGGATTCTGCACAGGTCTCGTGAAGACAACGATTGCTAAAAACCTCATCTAGCTGGCCAAAAGGCTAGGCGCCCTTGGCCTGTAGAGGTACAGTTTGATATTTCCACTTTTATTTTCCCTATGTTTTACATGCTTGTTGGAACAACTGCCACAGTCACTCAGTACATCTGATGATCTCGCGATCGGATGTATCACGGAGCTGGGCTGAATCAGAAGAGATCCCCTAGAAATGGAATTTGCAAATTCATCCATCTGACATGTCTAATTCAAGGGCGCCCTTGGCCTACAGGGGCGCAAAAACTGCAAATTTGACTCTCTGTGATGTGTAAATTCTTCGTAACTTGTGCTTTCGCTTCCAATTGTCGGAGTTCCGCAAATCGAATGGACTCGCTTGATAGGTTGTCGGAAAGCTGACTGAAAACCAAAGAGAATGAATGTATTTGCAACCAGAAACACCTGAATCTGAGCCTCCAAATTGAAGGGCACCCCTGAGCTACAGGGGCGCAAATTTGCTCTAGACTTGATAATTTTCTCCATTTCATGCTCTGCGAACACCGTGCTGCTTGTTGAGTTTGATCACGTAGAAGCATTACTGCTGCTGACATGTGTGCATGACTATATTTTACCATTTTTACGTGTACGGACACTGCAAAGTTGACTTGCACGTTGATTGCACAAGCGTCTCCCATGTTATAAAGTGAAGTGTTTCCAGACTTAGAATATTTTTTCCAATTTTCCCATTTGAAAATCCCCTCCGTCGTGAAGCATCTTTTACAGCATCTTTCTCCATAGAATCTTTTGCTTTGAGTTTTAGGCTTAGATTTTGACACCTGGTACTGGCCAACTGCCATTGACGACCTCGGGGGTCCTAACCTTTCTCTTGAAAAAGTGAAAACTATCCACCAGGCTTAAATTGACTTTTAATGGAAACTGACTTTACCACTGTGATTGTGATATGAAATAAGTCAATCAAAATTAATTCCAGCCAATTATGACAAGTTTCTATTTTTAGGGTTTTTGACCTAGAAACAGGGATCCGAAAATCCTAATTTTCAAAATTTTGCCAGTATCTTCCTAACATCACACTGACCAAAAGCCCATACTTGATTTGCCCAAAAACTGAGTTTTGACATCATTTTAAGTAAAATGCCTTAATGAAGCAAAAAATTTGGTTTGGGTACAACAATATGAAATTAAGTTAAACATAATAACAACTTGTCAGAGAAGACAAGTTTCCGTAGAGAGAGAAATCAGAAATGTTGTGACTTTGAAACTTGACACCATAATGGAAGATGATAAGCTTCAAAACCAATAAGGTTTGGTATTTAAAAACCCTAATAGAATTGAAATCCAATGTAGAATCAAAGAATAAAAGTTATACTGTGCCAAATTACTCATTGAGAAATGACCGCAGTATAACAAATCCTATACTCAGTGGAAGTACTAGAAAGTGAAACAGCCTTTAAATTTTATGCATTGTATTGATTGCCAACATCAGTTGAAGCTGTGCAAATTTTAACCAGCTTGTCCTAAAATTGCATCTATTACAGCTACAAATAAAGGGGTAAAGCTTTTCATTTCATTGTAAATTGTTGATTTGGACTCCACAAAGTTAAAAGTTAAACTGGACCATCATTATTTGGGCTATGGCTGCATTATGTGGACCTGTGATGTCAGCTTTACAGACTGATGATGCCAGCTACCCAAAATTATCATTTAGTGTGTAAATCGCTCTCTTATATCATCACTTAGTTGGGAAAAATCTACATGTAGCCGAGCTTGTGCCATAAGAAAATGGTGATGTTTTGGTGAGGCTTCAGTTCTTCAGCCTGACTATTTTGATTGACCACCTTCCCCAATATGCAGAACCTTTTGGTGCGTACCTTACCCCATGAATCTCAGAACATTCATTGACTAATACCATCATAACTTCTTGATTGATCAAGTAGGACTGTTCAATTATATTTATTTCTATTGCAACAGACATAGCTCAGATGGTCTATCGAAGAGGGAGTTGAATAATATCATAACTTTAGATTGTATGATTGGGTGGATTTTTCTTAATTTAAAGCTAGTTAGGCTGAATCCTTGCAAACAAAGAAAATCCAAAGGATTGTTTTTTGTTTTTATGTGTTTCAGTATTCCTTGCTCCAAGGGCTTTGCACCTGCTACATGTTCCACGAGATTCTTCTCTTCATTTAACAAGGCCAGATTTTGAACACTATATTCTGTTCACAACCTTGGAGTTTTAGAAAAACGTGGAAATGAAATTTTGTTTTGGTTTTATATTTTGCATCCTAGGTGGAAATCTGACTACAAGAATATCTCATCTAAATCAGAACAGTTTATTATAGTGAGATCCTTTTCACAGAAGTGGATGAACTTTGTTTTGTTTGCTTATATTGGATCAAGAACTCCCTGTACACAAAACTTTAGATCTATTATGGGAGTTCATATCAGACCAAGGGTTTTTTTTTCACAAAGATGAAGATCTATTTTATTTGCTTGTGAGTTCTTTGTATTCAAAAGCCTTAACCTGTGTGTGACTTAGGTCATTGAGGTAGATTTTGGACAAATTCTTCTATCTGTATGCTACTTGACATGCCATTGATATACATTTTTGTGGCTAGCTAAAGTATATTATTAAATTCCAAAGCTTTTGCGTGCTATGCTTTTTGTGCTTTTCTGGAAATTGTTTCATCTTATAATAAGCTCCAAGGTGTCTACAGTAACTTGACTAACTTAATTACATTTTTCTTGAAGTTTCTTTATCCTACTAGGATGTCAATCTCAAATTTTAAGTCTTGAAACAGGTCTCATTGAAATAAATTCTTTATAGAAGTCTATGACTGTCTTTTGGTGTCCATGATGCTATAGCATATCAACTTTCCAAGCAGTATGACAACAGAAAGGCACAAAATCACATTTGCATGTGAGGAAACTCAATCTTAATGGAAAAAAGTGGGACCGGAAGATTTAATCATGAAGTAGTCATGATTACTGAACATAAGCAGACTTTGTTAGCTTATCAAAGGTCCATAAATCAGAACTTGGTTTCTGATATCAGTAATATCTAATTGAAACTAGTAAAGAAAGTTTTATAAGTTTATTCTTTTTATTTTACTTATCCAATCAGAGGAGTGATAATAAATGGTTTACCTCAAGTATCTGATCAATGGAGAGGGATGGAATATTTAACAAACGTAAATTAACCTGAACAGATCCAAGGCCCACAAAGGAGGAGTTGGTCGCTCCTTTTAGTAGTTTCGCATTGGAGAGAAAATGGGAACACAAAATTATTTATTTGTGGGTTATCCTAGTCAGTGAGTGCTTTTTACTTCAGTGTTTTTCATTGTGTTTGTTGTCATGTCCCCATAAACGTGATCATTAGATAACGTAAGGCACATTCAAAATATTAACCATTTCTCACCATAATAATTATAATTGTCGAAAGACAACATTATAATTATAAATATTATAGTCATTGTGATATAATAAATATTGATATATATATAAAATTAATATAAAAACATAAAAATAAAATAATATTATTATAATTGTCAAATATAATAGTATAAATATCGACAGTTATGATTATGATCTTTATAATATAAAATTATAAGGAACATTACACGGGACACGAATTGAGAACCAATATTAAAGTAAAGAAATACAATTTAAATACCATTACAATTTATAATTATAATTTGATTATCATAATAGTCAAATATAAAGTATAACCATTAACAATATAATATCATCTGAATTATAATAATATAGATAAACATTAGTATAAAAACATTGGGCAATATTAAATATAATAGCTAAATTCTGGGACATGAAGTATTGACGTTGTCAACCCTCCCGTTTCCCCTGACGCCTTTTGGAGCCGCGGTTATCAAATAGCCCACACCTATTGATCAGCGCTATGAGCTGTAACCATAGGGCATCAATATGCTTTGACAAGATCATGGGGCTTATGACTATGGAGAAGCCATGTTGTAGTTGGAGACATCGGCACAAACATTTATCCTGTGAATCTGGGCATAGACCATTCCTCATCGATGGAGCCACTATTCATTCTGAGCGGCGGGGTCTTGCCTCACATCATCGATGATCGATATCACCTGCACAGAGGACGATTTCCTTCAGCACATAGGAGACAAGACTACATCAATCAATATGATCGCCATTCAACCATCCATCGCCGTTTCACATAGATAAAAGAAACATTGGGAATCGACGGAGTTATTGAACCCATGGTATGGAGGGATTCGCATAACATATATGGTAGCGAATTATGAACTCTACTGTGGCGTCAACTATCAAGGCCACGTCAAAGTTTGGTTAATAATAATATGTGATCAGAAAGATGAAATATAACCACATTTTCAACATATATCTACAAGAGATATGTATACAGACGATACTGTTAAACATACCTCCATCAAACACTGTATTAGTCAAATACGACAAAACACCCTTAGTCACAAAGGACGCTTCTTATCAAGAGACACGATCTCTCGATGACCTAGAAATAGGGGACCCCAAAGCAATCTTGGAAGAGGGGAGTAACAAGAAGAAGACAAATACAGAGATATCGTGGGAGTAATACAGATTCTGAACATTGTCATTATTGCAGACTACGGATATCAGGTTTTATAGTTTCTTACTCGCAATAGAGTTTATCACTGCATTACGGAGAGCAATTAAGTAATGGGACACAACGTCTCAATATCATAGTTGCATCGAGCATTATATAAGGAGATTACGATTTATGGAGAGTGAAGAGAACGGGAGAGAAAAATATCATGAGTACGTGGCAGTCAGAGCGAACCAGTGACGCTGGAGATAAAGCCATTAATAATAGTAATACTTTGCATACACTTTATCACAAGCGAAGTATATTTCTACACACGAATGTTGTTAAGCATTAATCAAAATCATTAAGGAGTCTCAACCGGTCACCATTCGTCACCAAGAAGCACACCCATCCCCCAAAGATACATCTTGCTAAACAATCACGATTTATCATAACATTAGAGGTGAGATACATCACTTAGCTTCAATATTTAGTCTTTATATCCTGATATAAAATAAATGGTATGCAATGCCCATTATTTGTATAATGTAAATAATCTCTATTCTACAAAGTGTATTTCCCAGGCTAAACTCGCAACTGGGCACATGCCTAGTGCGGCTAGGTGAAACTAATTGGAACCACTGGACTATGTAACCCGGGGCTTATGACTGATCGACCTGGTCATCAGCATACTTGGGAACAGTTACTATAAATAAACCTTTGAAAATATATATGATCCCACCAAGAGAGCTGAGTCATGACCTAAGTGGTTTGTCTATAAACCCCATCTAGGCTTCCGCCCCGTTGGCCCTAAAACCTGGGTTGGGCATATTGCCCCGTTGGCCCAAGGCAAGGGTTGGGTCCTGGAGGGATGGGGGTTCCACATATGTCTATTGCCCCGTTGGCCCGAGATAAGGGTTGGGCAATAAGAGGTGGTAGACTGTTGGCCCCTTAGGGATTCTTCTCTCCTGATGGGTTAAGTGACTCTTCTTATGTTTTGTTAATTTGCATTTGTGATTATGTCTTATTTGGGATACTAGATATTAATGCTAATAGATATATTGTTAATATGATGAATACAGATTCCAATCCAAAGTTATTGTATTGAAAGGACATTCATTTAAAAAAAAGAAACCCTAAACTTAGCGAACAAGCAGATTCTAGAGCAGGGCCAGGTAAGGGACATTCCATTTGTTGAACTTGAGGTTCTAAAAGATTTTGCCAACTTAATTGACAGTGAAAAGTTTTAGGTTTTGAAGACATTCAAATGTTTGCTGGGATTTTCAGATGCCAAGTATACATTATAGGAACTTAATACCTGCATTGACAGCTCAATTTTTTGTGCAGGGATTAATTTCCTTTGCAAGATTCTAACTGGACTATAATTCTGAGATTCTCTTTAAAATTTTGAAGTTTGGTGTTACTGGTTCTTTGAAAAATGTATTATGAGATGGGGAATCTAATATCTAATTTTAGACATTTGCCTCTGCTTTAATATAGAAAGATGATTCAATTAGAGTTTGGCTCTCCCTTCTTCTGACAGTTCTTGTAGTGTTTCTTCAGGATGCTACTGGAATTTTCTGGGATAATGATAGCCTCGCTGCTCTCTTGGCTCTTGAGTTGAGAGCTGATCTTCTGATTCTTCTGAGTGATGTTGAAGGGCTTTACAGTGGCCCACCAACTGATCCTCGCTCAAAACTAATACATACATACCTAAAGGAGAGGCATGATGAAACAATTACATTTGGAGATAAGTCCAGGGTTGGGAGAGGTGGCATGACAGCTAAAGTTAAAGCTGCTTGTCATGCTGCAGAAGCTGGTATTCCTGTTGTTATTACCAGGTATTATTTTGTTATTCTTTTCTTACAGATTGCATCCTCATTTTAACCATTTTGAACATGGTGTTTGGATACCTCTTCCTCCTTGTTCTTCTTTTCTTTATGTTTAATGTTTGAACTTTGAAGGAAAAAGTAGATGGAATGTTTAAATTATTTTTTCTGTTTTTATGAGTTCTTTTTTCTCTGTGAAATTTAATACATCTTTATGGCTTGTTTTGATGAACAGCTGATTTGCTGAGCAAAATGGAATAAAATCAATCTTCTAGATCATATTTCCTTCCCTTATTATCAAACCAAAAATCACTACAATTTGATCTCTTATCAATCAATTCGTTACAAAATGAAATCTCTTTTTCAGATGTTCTCCTAATAGATAAATTACAGCCAAGTAAAGGCTCAAGGATCATGGGGAAGAGGCCTAAGTTATGCTCACACTGGCAGTGATTTGAATGGCTTGTGCAATTTCTCATGAGAGTGTAAACTAAGAGTCTTATGAAATATTATTTATGGGCTATTCA
Source organism: Sequoiadendron giganteum (assembly GCA_007115665.2). Lineage (NCBI taxonomy): Eukaryota > Viridiplantae > Streptophyta > Pinopsida > Cupressales > Cupressaceae > Sequoiadendron > Sequoiadendron giganteum. The sequence continues at coordinate 605,526,828 of CM021108.1, read as the reverse complement.
TAATTAATCTGGGCTCTCATAAGCTCTTTGATCTTTAAAGAAAATAATAGTTTAAAAAGAAAGAAATTATATTAATACACATGAATGCTGAAAATATGTGAATTGATCTCAAAAGTACAAGCTTACAGCAAGTGATTAGTGCTAAAGAGAACAACCACCACAAAAGTAAAAGTATCTCAATCTAAAAGTAGGAAGTAGGAGAACCAGACAAGAGGGGAGTAAAATCTTAGACAATAGCCGAATACATATAGTCCAGACTCCAAACAATGATGTGAAGTAAGGTCCCTTGCAAAAAGGATCCTCCAGTAGAGCCAAGAAGAGGGTTGTTGAAGATCAAGGTTCTAGTCAACAATATATTTTAGGGTAGGAGGAGGGTCAACACCACAACCGTAAAATGTCTAATACATATTTTATCAATGTCCTTAGGAGAATGGCCTGGGCTAAGAGGGCTTGGCTATAAACTTTAAAATCTCAAGAGAAAGCATGAAACTCCCAGTCCCTCTTCCAACATCTGTCCATACATATATGTGTTTTCAAACGTCAATTTGTCACTCTCAATTATTTCTTTGATATAATAATTTGTTTAGGGAATAATGTACTTTATGTGAAATAAAAATTTCTGAATTAGACTCCTTTGACTAACTTGGTGGCAAATAGAAATTTACAAATTAGTTTCCTTGGAAATGCAGTGAAACAATCAAATGGACAAGATCCTTGTCTCTTTTTTTATTTTGTTTTGATCCTATTTTCTGTTTCAGCAATAGTCTGATGATTTCCCACAAGCTTTCATATGCTTGTAGTCTTGTAGATATTTGGATATGATCCATTGGAAGCATCCAAACCTTTGCAAATTTACTCTTCAAGTTTTCAGTATTTGTTTGCACTGGCTTTTCTATAACATATTGCTATCATCAGATTTTACACCTCATGCACAACCAAAAGAATTTTCATTTGTTTATGCTCACCTTTTATGATCTTCTGGATTACTTCTTGGAAGCTTTCAACCTCCACATAAGCTTGCAAACCTTTGAAGTTTTTATTAAAAGCATCTATGGGAAGAGGTTTTTCTCCATAACAAACAGTATTTACGTCACAGTTCATGACTAATACATATTTCCTACAGCAGATTTTTTTGTTGACTCTTGTCTGCTGCTAGAAAAAAATTGTATCACTTTTTGGCTTTTCTTCTGAGCATGTCTGCAGGGTGGAAGTAGGAAGACTAATGATATAACTTTAGCTGGTGCCGATCTTACCCTTTTCTTCAGGAACAATTCTATTGAAACTGATTTCTTGTTTCTGCTTAAAGTGGATTTACTGCAGATGGAATTTTGAAAGTGCTGCAAGGACAGCGTGTAGGCACTCTCTTCCACAGGGATGCACATTTATGGCATTCAGTCAAAGTCAAAGAGCATAGTGCACGAAAGATGGCAGTTTCTGCCAGAGATGCTAGTCGTGTTCTGCAGGTTACATCACTGAACCTTTGGTAATGAATCATGTTCAGTTTTTGGAAATATCAGGTTGACATAGATCAGGCTTGAATAGAAGATCATATTAGAACTTGAAGATTGTAATCTTTATATACAAAGTTTTTCTTTATCAAATATATTCAATTAATAATCTCAAATAAGATTTACATGTTAAAACTTATATATTTGCTTAAGTAAGCAACGCGTCCATACACTAACAGGAACATTTCATTCAGGGTCTTTCTTCTGTCGATAGAAGGAAGATTCTTCTAGATGTAGCAGATGCTCTGGAAGCCAATGAAGAGTGTATCAGGAAAGAGAATGAAATCGATGTCTATATTGCAAAAGAAACAAGGATTTCTGAGGCCTTGATTTCTCGATTAACAATAAAACCTGGAAAGGTTAACTGTTTATATTCTTTTTTCTTTAGCATTTAATCTTGAAAGATCAATAAAAGAATGATATTCTTCTTGTCATTTCCGGTCCAGCACAGGTACACTGATTTTATTGCATAAAAATGTAGAGATATCTGCTTTCATTTTGCTATCATCTTGCACTTTGAGTGCTCTGTTATGGAATGAGTTAGTTGAACTATTTCTGCTTTTAGCACAGAATTGTACCATGTTATGAGACATTTGACTTCCTTGTATGTCAAATCTGTTTGCAGATTTCAGACTTAGCAAAATCATTGAGAGTTCTTGCAGATATTAATGATCCAATTGGACAAGTAGTGAAAAGGACAGAGGTATATGATTACTAGATTTTATTACCTTGGTCATACAATTTTGGTAATGACAAAAGATATTTTATATTTAGAGAAAATATGTTCTAAAATTTTATGGGATCCTCACTCCTTTCAAATTTGAAGACAGTGTATTTGGCGGAACCTTGTCCCTTAGGTGAAGGTTGATTATGATTGATTGGAGAAATCTGTCTCAGTAATGTTGTACCCAAGCCGAAAATTCATGGTGATCCATGAAACTCCTTTGTCATCAATAAATCATCATTTGTGTATCGAAATTGTTGAAGTTCGAAATAGTCAATTTCTGACCGAGTCACAGAGTATCATGTCAAAATCTAGAAAACGTCGAATTCTTAAATGTTTGTAACATGTTTGCCAATTTTAATTTTATCTTATTAGTTTACAAATATAATTAATAATTTAATACTAATTATTTATTAATATTAATTATTAATAATTTATTATTATTAAAAATTAAAAGTAAAAAATTGGAAAATAGAAAATAAAAAAGAAGAAGAGAAAAGCAAAAGTCAGCAGACAGTAAGGTGCACTTTGTGTCTCGGAGTGAGGCTTGCATGCTGCTCTTGGTTCCATAGGCTGCTTTGGTTTTGTAGATGTTGTTAAAACCTTTCATTCATTGATACCTTTTAAAAGGTGCAGATAAGGCATTAAGGATGCACCTCATTTGAGGCATAGCATTCATAAACTTTTGCAGTTTATTAAAATTGTGGCTAGCTGCTAAAAAGTGAGCCTAGCAAAGGAAATCAGCAGGCACACATTGTTTATTCCTTTGTAAGTTTTTAAAAACAGGTGCAGATAAGGCTGTAAAGCGCACCTATTTGGTACAGGCATAATAAATGATTTTTAATAATATTAATTAGTAATTAATAGTTTATTATTAATTATTTCTATTAAGAAATCATTATCGATATTTATAAGAAAAGAACTGCAGTGAGTTGATTACAAATAAAACAAAAAACAAAGTGAATGTCTATAAAGAAGCCATCATCTACTCAAAATTTACAAATAAATTCATTTTTGCTACAAATAAAAGGAGTTTCCTGATTTTACAAAGGTCTCAAAAACTGATTTTGAGCATCATAACAAAGAGTTTTCAGTTGTAATGGCGCTTAAAGACTTTTAGAGTTGGCCTCTTCTATTTATCTTCGTTCATTGTGTATTACTAATCAATCCAACTTCTAGATTTTAGTTTCTATTTCCAGCAAAGAAGTGTTCTCATTTTTGTGTTTTAAGGAGATTTGAGCAATAAAAACAATTGTTTTTAGCATTGGAATTGCATGAAGAATTTAATGTTTAGTCTTAGTGATCTAGCTGAGGAGAAGGTGATTTCAAAAAAGAATGAATGAGGGGGTGTTCATATTAAAGTGGGGTGTTCAATGAGTAATCAAAATTTCAAAAATCTTGGGGGTTTACTGAAATTTCGTTAACGATTAAATCATCAAAGTGAATTTTCAGGGCTTCATTAGAGGGCTTTAGATTCGAGTCACCAAGAATCATTAAATTGTCAAACTTTTAGAGTTTCATCAAAGGGTTTACCATATTTTGTTGGAAAATTGAAAGCATTGTCAAACTAGAATCATCCAAAGCCACTTTCTTGAAGTCTATTTTTAGCCAATGCTAAAAATAGCTCATCATGATGTGAGGGACATGAGCTTTTAAAGGATAACCATAATCATTTTAATTATCACTTGAATTGGTAGTCACATTTGAATTAGTGGACTAAATAATTTGTAATAAAGCTTATATTCATGAAATCAAGCTATTTAGGGTAGAATTAATAGTTAAATTCCTCATTTATTTTCATGCAATTCCTTCATAAACAATATAAATAAGTCCCATTTTCCACTTAATTTAATTAGTGGTAATTTTCATGCCTGCATATTGCTGAAATTGTTATTCAGTGTTATTGTAAATCCATGTAATGTCCCCATTTTCGATCATGACAACATTGAATGTAGCTCTAGCTTTCTTGGTGACCGTGCTAGGAGGGTTATTTGATGTGCTGAGGAGCCATAGGATATTTTGGCATCGTCAAATATCATCTTGGTTCAAGATTGTGTATTTTTCCACAGTTTAGTTGTGGTGTGGGAAATATTTTAATAATCAAATAATTAATTAAGTTGCCGAAAAAACATAAAATAAAAGGCAACTTAATTCAATTATTTTAATTATAAAGTAAAAGTGACAAATGACCAAAAAAGTTAAATATTTTAAATAAGTCACTTTTTGGGAGAAATAAGGAGTAAAATTAAAAGTAAATATGTTTTTCAAGAAAATGTGGGGAGCAGTTATAGAAAAGGGAATAAAAGTTTTGGAAGGCTCATTTTTCAGGGACATTTGGTTTTATTTGTGGTTCAGGAGAGCTTGGCTTTTTGAAACTAGAGGACGAAGACCCTTGAGTTCCATGATTTGGATGAAAACCCAAATCTGTTTTAGGTGAATTCATTAAAGGATTCATATTCTGCTTCATTGTAGAGTCGAAATTTGTTAGATGTCGTTCCGAGACAAATTTCAGAAAATACGAGTTGCAAAATATGGTTATAAAGAAATGATATATTTTATTCAGCAGTTGGTATTGCAGCCATACCATTCTAGGTTTGGGTGTAGGGCTGATATATTTTATTAATCACTTGTACGGTGGTGGGTATATTATTTATCAAATAGCTGGGCGATTACACCATTGGAATTTATGAGTAAAGAAGGAATATCTGCTGGTCGACTTTCCTTTAATTTGCATCCTATGTATTTGATTTAGCCGTACCTTGGATTGTAATCCAATAAGGGCATTTGATAGGAAGATTATGGGTTTTGAGAAATATTTTATTGCCTAGTTATCAAAGAGAATTCAGAGTTATTCATTTTTATGATGTCATACAATTAACAAATTGGTGGAAGGATACCTACGTAATTATGTTTCAGGGCAGCAAAAAGTGTGGGTTAAATGGTTGCACTTGGAGGAGTTTTGCTACAACTCCACATTTCACATGTCTATCAGAATGTCTCCTTTCATGGCTTTGTATGGCTATGAAGCTCCCAACTTTATTGATTTTCTATTTGGAGATTGTAGAGTGCCTAGAGCCAAGGATTTCTTGCAGGAAAATTAGGATATCATGAGATCATTGAGGGATAAATATAGCATGCATAGAATCAACAAAAGTTGTACGCTGATCAACATCGTATTGAGCGGGAATTTGAGATAGGAGACATGGTTAATGTGAGATTGTAGTCCTATAGACAGTCCACTCTTAAGAAGAGTGGGTCAGAGAAGCTGAAGCCTCGCTTCTATGGTTCGTTTAGAGTCACTAGGAGAGTTGGGGAGGTGGCTTATGAGCTCGAGTTACCTACAGGTAGTAAGGTGCATAACATTTTCCACATGTCATGCCTCAAGAAGGCGCTCGGGCATAATGTGACTCCTTCAGCAAAGTTGCCCCCATTGGATGAGGAGGGCAAATTGATACTTGTTCCAGAGGCAGTAATTGATTTTAGAGAGTGTATTGTCAGGAGGAGGGTTATCATAGAGTATTTGGTGAAGTGGAGGAATTTGCTAGTAGAGGATGCCACATGGGAGAGTGAGCATATTTTACAGCATCTTGAGTTGTGATTGTTTGAGGACAAGCAATCTTGGGGAGGGAAGATTGTAATGTCCCCTTCTCGTTCTTAGCCAATCTGAGTTTCCATTAGCCTATTCCTATTCACGTAGGCTAAGTGGATGTTGGTTAGGGAACTTTGGTGACTTGAGATGATTTTTTTGGGTATTTTCCAATGGTGACGACTAGTTTTAGTAAGTTACTATTTTTAGTAATTTACTATCTTTAGTAAACTCACTTTTTTTAGTAAGTTCCAGTTGAGCTTCATTTGGACCAATTTGGAGTTTTGGCTTACTATTTTTAGTAAGTTCTATATTTAGTAATTGGTCTCGGCTCCTTTTCAGTAGCAGTGCAGAGTTTTCATTTTTGGCAGGGGTGAGTTCTCTCAATGACCAGAGTAATTATTTGTTTATTCGTCACTTAAGTTAATAAAGTTGCTATTTTAATTGAGTATAAGAAAAGGTTATAAAAGACCTCCCTGGCCTAGATGAGCAACATTGTTTTAAAAAAGGGGACAATGTACTCTAAGTTGGATGCCTAGAATGAAGGATTATTTCATAAAATTAAGGCTTATATTGTGCCCCCAAAAGTGGACGTCCCCCCCTTGGCCTAGATGAGCAACATTGTTTTAAAAGAGGGGACAATGTACTCTAAGTTGGATGCCTTGAATGAAGGATTATTTCATAAAATTAAGGCTTATATTGTGCCCCCAAAGGTGGACGCCCCCTTTGGGAAATATTTGGTGATATTTTAAAATGTTAAAGTTAATGTTGAAAAGGCAAGGTTGGGCGTTGGGTTTTGGAGGGAAGAGCATTTTCAAACGGTGGTTGCCCTAATCCTTCCGTCTTCTTCTATTTAATCAGCTACTGAGCTCTCATTTGGTCATGTGAGTTTTGGCAACTCAAGGAGACTTTGCTGGAATTTCTCCAGGATTTGGAAACTGCTGGTCGAGGACAAAAACCCTCATCTCACGTTGCTGGTTTCAGTAGTGAGAGACCCACCCTAGCTGGTTGGTGTTTTGGCTTCGAAGTTTACATTGTTTATCTTGCTGGTTGAGCATTTTGGTGTTGGTAGAATGAAGATTTTCACAGTTTTCTGAGTTGGGTTTAGAGCTTGATTTTTGGTGTGTGGATTTCATAATTTTGGTGACAGTTTGCTGCGGTATTTCTGCTCTCTCTGAGGTCTGATACAAATTTCCAGAGGTCAGAAACTGTTTTCACTGAGCAACTGGAAAGTGCTAAATTGAGCATATCTTTGTGGTGCATTGGAAATTTCTTCTGGGTATTATTTCTTTGGCTTCTCCTTGGCTGGGTGTTCCCTTTAAGCTGCTGGTTGGAATTTTATGGAGAATATATGAATTTATGGAGCCAATCGCCCTCCCTTGGGATTGGTGCCATTTTCATGGAGTTTGGACAGCATGCATGAAGTTCTGATCTGCGCCTTCCATTGGTGAAAATCTGCTTTTAGGGTGTATTATCAGTTCTGATTTAAGACTGGAAACTTATGATTTTGTTATTGAGTTTCAATGACATAATGTTCAATGCAATTGCTTCTTATTTTCCTTGTTTATTTATGAATATTTCAATGTATGCATTCAATGTGATGAATGGACACAAAACATAAAACCCTTCTGCAACTTCTTTCATATTCTGAAAACAAAAATAAATCAGGGGCATACATTACACTAGATTTATGTGTTATTGCTTGAAAGAGTTTTGATGTTATCTATCCAGTTCCTTGATGTAGTTTATGCATATCTTTTAAATGTGTCAGAATCTCTTTGCGGGTCCCAATTTGGAGAACAGGATTTCTTTCCTGTCCTTATCAGGACAATGATGGAATCTTGAATAAAAATGAAAAAAATTGTTTAGATTACATGACTTAGGATCAAAGGGTAAAGAGTGATGCTATCTTATGGCTGAATGAAGTGTACTGTTCTGCATTTATTTCAAACATTTAATTGTTTCTATCAACATTCTTTTCCAATTGAGAGTTCGTATGCATTATTCTTGAATGCAGATTTCAGATGGATTAATTCTAGAGAAGACAACAAGTCCCTTGGGTGTGCTACTTATAATTTTTGAATCTCGACCAGATGCCCTGGTACAGGTATCAAGTTTATATGCAGAATTTTGTTGATCAAATATTTAGAACTATTGTAGATCATGCAGACATACATGAAGGCTTCATTTTTTCAAGTTAGATATGCATTAGTCCTAATCTTATCTTTTTGTTTTCATATCCACAATTCTCAATTTGAACAAAAAGATAGCCTCTTTATCAATCCGGAGTGGGAATGGCCTCCTCCTGAAAGGTGGTAAAGAAGCAGCTCGATCAAATGCAATTTTGCATAAGGTATTTATGATTTATATTTATTATTTTTGTCTCTCTCATCAGTGATGAATTTACTGGAAAAGCAACCAATGGTTTGGATATTTTCCATTGTAGGTTATTACTGAAGCACTCCCTAAATCTGTTGGACCAGAGCTAATTGGTCTTGTTACTTCTAGAGATGAAATTCCAGATTTGCTCAAGGTAGTTCCTTGTATCTGATTGAAAAAGTTTTTGTAGTTACAGCTTTCTGCTTATAATGAATCTCTAAGAAATTCCACTTTCAGCTGGATGATGTCATAGATCTTGTGATTCCAAGAGGAAGTAATAAGCTGGTTTCTGAAATAAAGGAGTCAACAAAAATTCCAGTACTTGGTCATGCTGGTAAATTCAAAATGTTTGCTTGATGATGTAATTGTTACACCTTGGTCAAAAAGTTCAATGTTTTTCATCTTGCTTTAATTCATCGAGGATTTACATTTTCCTGTCAGATGGTGTTTGCCATGTATATGTGGACAAAGCTGCTGATTTGGAAATGGCCAAGCAAATTGTTTTGGATGCAAAGACAGACTATCCTGCTGTTTGCAATGCAATGGTGAGGACATGATTATTTTCTTAAATCATTAATCTTATGCTACACTGAATAGTGCAAAAGAATTACAAATAGAAATCATGTGGTTAATGTTTTTCAGTTCAAATATCTGCAATTAAGTAAAACTTAAACCTATATGTTCTATGATAAATTGTATGAAAGATGTTTTCAAAATTCTACTTTACTAACTTTGGCTTAAAATGTGATGTGATGACAATTGTCAGGAAACACTACTTGTACATGAGGCCCTAATGAAGACTGGTGGACTTGATGAACTTATTTTAGCACTAGAAACAGCAGGTACACGGTGGTTCCTTAAAATGAGGATTCATATATACTTATCTCCACAAAGTGATTGCATCATTTGAACTTCAAATCATTGTTTGGTGTGGGTTTCCAAAGTTCATGTCGAGTGGAAGTCTGCACCAACTACAACGGTAAACCCCCTTTTGAAACATTTGAGTGATTTGGAAAGAGCTTTCAGGTATCAAGATGTTATATCTACCTGCAGGGGCAGACTGGAAAGAAAGAAACAAAACATATAAACGTGGCTGGAATGCATGACAAATTAGAAATAAAGCAGGGCCTCAAGCCAATTGAAAATTTTAAAGCTTAAATGAAAGTTCTAGCAAAAGTACAGTAAAAAAATGTGGTGACGTGGGTAAATAAACTTGCTTATTTCCAATATCTGTAATAAAATGATTAACAATGTTTGGGTATGTCATCTGAAGTCATGGGCCCTTTTCTCACTTACGGTAGTTATTGTTAACCAGGTGTCTTGTGAAGGTATTGATTCTCATTTGAAACCATATTGCTCTTTTGTAACAACCCGACCCTTCGGTAAATAAAATTTCTTAATTTTTCACTAACAAGTAAAGGAGAAGAGTAATAAAGACATTGCAAAAAGATTTTTCTTTTCTTTCATTGATAATTACAAAACAAGATGCAATATAATTCAACAAGTAATCTTTTCCTTTTCAAATTTAAATAATAGAGTAAGAAAACATACATAGCTCATTGAGCTTTTGAACTAATAGTGGTAGGAAGGTCTAGGAATCCGCCTTTCAAATCTCGGTGCTTCAGTAGCCTGGTAAAGAGGAGAAACATCACTCGGGTGCTTTTCCGCCAACCACAGACTTATAATGCGGTCCCCCACACATCTACCATTCGATAGATGGCCCTCCCTTCAACGAAGAGATTGGTAGGGTAACCGATACTATTTACCGACTAAGCATAGTGGTGTGTCCTAAAAAACTAGAACTTGCTATTTTACAATCCCAAACTAGCTTGCTTTAGGGATCACGATGAACTGACAGTGTAGTCTCAAGCATCACACAGTCTAAGTGGATGTCGTACATTTCACTACTTTGGCCAAAGTGTTCTCATTTAGTACTTCGAATGAAGGTCATCTATCATATACACTATTTAGGGTCGATTTGACTTAGGGCTATCTCTACGCGTAGGTCTTTGTCCTTCATTGGGTAATCCGTACCTTAGACATCCTACAACAAACTAAACTACTAGAAATGAAACAGCATAACAAGTAATCACAAATTCCCCTCCTTTACTGGACATCTTCATCCTAGGAGTACCTCAAGCTGTCGAAGTTAACCTATTAACTTAAGCTGTGGTTCATTACTTGACTTAATGCCTTCATTTCCGTCCTAGTATTTAGTAACTAATTACAACCATATTCTCCTTATATAGAGATCTTACAAGTAATGCAACAACACAAAATGCACCGTCTAACCTTTCAAAACAAATAAATAATCTTTATGCATCTTCTATGACATATTCACTATATGCAAGCTATTGGACAGACTATTGAAAACCCCCTTTTTCAACATACAACAATAATTAACCTTATCTATCTAAACAAAGATATTGAACATGACTCCATAATAAATCAAAGATTCAAAGATGAAATGTATAGAGGAATAGTAACCCATGCCTGATTTAAGCTTTCCTCCAATAAAGATGGATTGGTCTGTACTTGCAGCACTTCTAGACAAACAGCAATCCCTTTGACTAAACTATGTTTCCCTCTTAGAAATTGCATACTCAATAATTGATACACAGCTGGTTATCTTCTCAATTATGACTCAGGATTATGATGATTTGCACTTTCAGCAATATGAAGAAATGACACTTAGAATTACGAAGATTTTGCTCTTCTCAGAAATTGATAAAATACTCTTGCAATATGAATGCTTAGAGCTGGTTATTTCTAAATGAGAACAAACATAATTTGTAGAAGGAATGAATTCGATGAATGAATGATAATTCCCAGCAGAATGACGGCTTTATATAGAGCCTCATTCCCCAACGCATCCCTCACAAAAAGGCATGGTGAATGACATGTATTTTTATTGATTGCTTCAAATAGTATGTGGCGGATAGAAAACCCCATACTCAACGAATTAAGAAGATGATTCGACCTTCAAATTGATAGCAGGTAAAGAAAGATTCAAACTGACTCCATTCAAAGAGAAAGAATCGACACCTTCAGCTATGGCGCGATTCAACAGGTGAGATATTTTTAGAGACAAAGTCTTAAATTTCTCATTTCAATCCCTAATTCTAGGCGTCCCTTGACACACTGCAAGCCGCGTCTGCATTTCTCATGGTTGAGCGCTTCAACAGGCGCGCAAATTTCTCGGCCGTATTTTTTCATATTTCACGGCAAGTTCTTTTCTATTTTCTAAATATTTGAATTTCGACTTTAAGAAGTATAATGTCTATCAAACATAATATTTCCCCTTCATTTGATTTGCCAAGGTTTTAAATCCTTTGGCTGGGTTATTCTAACCCGATTTTTGTTCATGATGAAATAAGAGAAGGTCAATTTTATAATACTTAGGAAATAATTCGATTTCCCCAAATATGTGATGATAAATTAATCAAAGATTGATTTTCATTTAAATATTAAATCTCTAAAGGGAAATAATTCGATTCCAACTATGAGAATTTAATATTTAAATATATATTATATTATATATATATTAATATAATAATATACATATATATATTTATTCAAATTGCTTTAAACAATATATTTTTATATATGTGTATTATTTTATATTAATATATGTATACATAATATTAATATATTTACATATATATACATGTGTATATATATATTTATTTCATTATAAGCATATTGTAAGCCAGTCAGCATATCCGATATGTATATATAAGTTTGTCAGGCAATAATAATATAAAATTATTAATATCCACAATATAAAGACGTGGGCATATATACATGTATATACTAGTATACTCCTCTATGTGCACGTAAACGTAAGTATACCATATCGATGCGACCGTATGAGCATATCCATTTGCCAACGTATGCTCATATCAATATTTATATATTTATGGATACGTGTATATACTATATACATGTATATATGTCCTCCATTTACTTATAACATTTGCGTTACCATCATATCCTTATGATCGTAATAACACAACTGTTCACAAGACTCACAAGATAACACCTTATGCTAATGCACCCAAACCTCATAAATGCAACTACTAGCCAAGGATGACTTACCTAGTAACCCACATTGGCTGACTTAGTTCACTTAATCCTAGGTGATGTGTGTGTAAGCTCAGATAGTTAACATTACCGGTTAACCGACCAAGCTCCTCTCCCGAGTGATATTTCCCCTCCGCTTGGAGGAATGGTTCGTATACCTGCACCCATAGACATACAATCTCGACAGTTACTTGTTCACAACATTAACAATATACAAAACATCTTAAGTTAGAATATTCACAACTCAATAACTATGTACGCAACATTCATCAAGGATAACATCGATAGAAGTAGCATAAAATGAGACATTCATTAAATGGAAGTACACTCATATTGCTAACAAGAAACAACATGTTTTATTCATTCTCCAAAACTTCACTCATTACAGACAATTGCCCTATGAAAATAGTAGCTATACAATCGGGGTGTAACATCTTTGGTCTCCTATCATCTAGGATCAATTTGTGTGTTGTTATATTGAAGTGAGTGGAGATGAGACTTCTATTTGAAAGTTTGAGACTCCAATTTGATAGCCTTAGTTGTTGAAAGAAGGCAGCAATTAGGGAATGGGTGTTAGCATTTAATTTGTCAGTTTTAGGACAACTTAAACTGGAATAATGTTTGAGGAATTGTTTTATTCAAATTTGTAGGGGAAGTTCCCTGATTTAATCTACTCCTAAAATCTAAACAATAAACAAGCTTGCTACTTATGCATATTGTACAAATTATCCCTTGAGTTTTTGCATGAAAGTAAAGCAACTTGAAAGCAAACTTGACCTATTTTTTTTGGTCTAGGAGGTTGGGACACAAGACTGAAAGTACTTTATCTTACCATAAGTATTTCTGTTTATACAGCTAAATTATTACATGAATTAATTTCAAATGCTATCTGCTGACTAAAATAGAGATTGACGGACTCACATCAACAATAGGATTTATCGAAGAAAAAAACAGCAGGGAGAAAGCATGAGATTGAAAAGGAATAATAACCCCAAAGCACACAAAGCTACTCCAAAGGATAGAGGATAAATGTTATGCAAAGTTAAACTTGAATCTTCCTTATTGCTAAGTTGTCAAACTCTCACAACCTAAATCATAGGGTTTGCCAAATTTCGGCCATGAAGTTCAAAATTCAATGGAATTTTGTAATAATCACCCCCAATTTTTTCCACAAATTTTCACCCGTTAGTGTTAGATGGAAAGCAAGATAAGCAAATGAAGAACAACCCTCCACTTTCTGATCACCCAAATCCTAGAGTGGGCAAGGTGAGAGCATATGGTGAAAAGGGGATCTTGCAAATATCGAAAGTAACAAGCTAACTGAAATAACACCTACCACTTTTTGATTACCCAAATCCTAGTATGGGCAAGGTGAGAGCATATGGTGGTTGGCTTACAATAATGAACTTTGCTATGCTACCACTTCTTTTGTGGGGTGAGTAGTAATAATCAAGTGCATGAAAAGTAAACATATGCTTGTTCAACGGGAGTTACAAGAAAAGGAAATGCACTGGTGGCAAGCCAGCCACTTTCGCTTTTCAGTGGGCAACAAGAAAGGAAATATAGAAAACTCGACCACTTATTCAGTGGGAGTGAGAAGTACATAAAGCAAAAGGCCCAACCACTTTTTAATGGGAGCAACCACTTATTCAACGGGGTAAGTATCCAAAATAACTGAAATCAAATAGCTGGTTGGTACTACAAATTCAGCATTACAATGAGTGTCCAATACAAGATAGCAAGTGGTAAACAAGTCAAAATGATAGTCTAATGTAACAATGAACAATCCCTCTAACATAAGAGCAATTAGGCATCATAAAACATGTAAGTACAGAGGAATATCAGGTCTGATATGAGTGATGCAGCAGCCTGATATGCACAAACAACAAACATGAAAGCACAACCAGCCTTGATAAAGGAACATGTTCAGAGGAAGCTCTCGGGAGAGAGGTCCCTTAGGCCGCCATTTAGGACAATCTAACTATCAACCTAGAGGTTGATCATCTTCTTGATAGATTTCCAAGATTAATTGTACGTCACTACATCATACTACAAGATCTTCGAGCTAAGAGAGATGGGGAGCAACAAAGGCAATAGATACTGCAACGGAACGAAGAACAAAAAAAAAGGGAAGAAGAAGAGTGTGATACTAACTGACGACTTACATCGAAGAATTAATGACATTAACTCCAAATAAAAATGGGAAATTAATACAAAGTGGTCATGAATCAATCGACTAAAAAATAAGGTCCTTAAGGATAAAAGAACAAAGAGAACGACGACGATGATTGAGGGGTGAAGTTGAAGAAGGCGAAGAGTTCCTGAGGGAAAGCTCGAGCCCCCCAAAGAGTAGAAGGCGAAGCATAAGCAAACGCTATAGTCGGGAGAGGAAAAGAACCTTCACGAAAAGAGAACGCATGGAGAGTGGGTACAAATAGCCAGACACTTACCACTTCTTGACGAACATACACTAACCTCATTGACCAAACCAGAGAACCGTCCATACCATTAGTGTCAGACAAAGGGGAAAGTGAAGAAGAGAACACCGCTAGAGAACCGTACAGATCGTCACAGGTAGATGAAGAAGCATTGCTGAGTGATAAAGAAGGTCCATTGTTGAGTGAAGGGGAAGGCAAGGGAACCACCAGTTTGACCATCCAAGAACAATTCATACCACTAAAATCGGTTGAAGGGGAAGGCCAAAGAAAACCTACTAACGGTCTAATAGAGACCATATGCCAGATTGGAGACTTGACATTGATGAGAGAAGTGAACGTTGGAAGATCTGGGCTGAAAACACTAGGACAAAGGGAGCATCGAAAGGACCTGGAAGGTAGCTTGAGGGTGATGAAAATTGAAGAGGGACGAGTAGAGGATCACGATGTGTCCAAGAGTGCAAAGAATGCACTAGAACGTATGAATCAAAACTCTCCAAACAAGTCATCGTAACAAAAAGTGCAATAGAGAGGTAAGATGGTGATTCCCCTAGCAAGTGTGAATGTGGAGCAACAAAAACTCCCAAAGTTCATCTGAAATGGGTTGGAGGACCCTGTAAGACATTGTAAAACATGTGAGACAATCTGTTTAGCGAATGGTCAAGACGACAAAGTGTATTGGTTGAGAGCATTTCCAATAACTCTTAGAGGAATAGCCATTGATTGGTATACCGAATTGGAAGCCGCTCATAAGAACACATGGGATGTATGGAAAAGAGCATTCCAAGAGGAATTCAAAATCTTAAGAGATGACAACAAAATTGTAGTAGATATATACAACAACAAAACAGGAAAGCACAAAAATTTATGAGCCTACAATCGTAGACTCAAAGGATTATTGGTCAAACTAGAAATCTAGCCAGTCAATGGATTGAAAAAAGATGGTTCATTGAAGGATTGATTCCTTCGCTATGGAAGAAGATGAAGGTCATACCTTCGTCATCATATGCAAATGTCTACAATTGGGCAATGGATATAAAAAGCGAAGACAAGACATCTTCTTGAGGAAAGAGGAGGACGGATGATGACGATAGCATCAACAACGATAGTGAATCAAAGACTGTTCAAGCCTTAAGAAAGGACATGATGAGAATGATGAAGGAGCTGAAAGTTGTGAAGGAAAGTACAAGGGAAAGCAAGGAGTTGTGTTGTATTGAATGCAAGGTGGAAGGTCACAAAAAAACAAACTGTCCAAAGAAAGTATTATGCGACATTTGCCAAGTAATAGGACATTTCCATCAAGGAATGCTCGTACAATTTGAAAACAAGAAGCACACAAGTGCTCTTCACTCAAGGAGAACAATCAACCCCTCCAACCACACCCCCCAAAACACAAAATACTGATACCAATGCATCTCTTGGCGGATACCGGAACATAAGGGGGATTAACAATCGGTTCAATAATAGTGGACCAAGGAGTAGAATCTTGTATGATGCAAAGGGAAGACTGATGATCAAGTGCAGAAAATGTAACGAATGGGGTCACTTCGGTAGAGAATGCTAGAGTAACCAAAACAAAACAGGAATGCTATGTAAGTGGTGTGGACCGGGTGACCATGAGGACATTGACTACCCGAAACTAAAAGGCATCAACATGTTGGACATGGAGGAACAAGACTAGGAAGTGTTGGCAATTACTAAAGCACAAACAAAGAAGGCAATATACCCAGATCCTCGTACGGAAGAAAAACGATTGGGAGAAGACAAAGTTGAAGTAGAACAAGTGATGGAAAAAGAATGAAGAGCGTCCTAGGAAACTGCAAGTACCTCATTGCAATCAAAGTTTAAAAGGAACATCACACGACAGATGCTACAGATGGCCATACCAATCGAAGTGATAGAAATTCTCCAAACAATGTCACAACTGTGAGTGGCAATCACAAACATGGTCAGTGATGATCATAGTCAAAAACAAGAAGGCCGAAGAAAAGGAATGATAGTAGAACCACCACTTGAAGGTGAACAAGTCATTGATGCAATGTTGTTGACGATGAACGTAGGAAAGAAGCCGGGTGTCGTTTAGATGGAGATGAGGGGAAAGAGTCTAAACAACACGATTGTGGACGGAGGATCGAGAGTCAACGTGTTGCCCGAAGATACATGGAAGTGCCTCGGAAAGCCAACACTCTGGCCACTGACATTCCAATTGGTGGGCACTGACCAACATAGCATCAAGCCATTGGGAACGTTGTTGGTGTAGAAGGTAACGATTGGGACCCAACCGTTCCTATTGAATTTTGTGGTCATTCCATTGGAGAAAAAGGTGTATGATGCATTACTTGGAATAGGATGGCGGATTGCAGCCAAAGCAGGCCATAACTAAAAAAAAAATATTCTCCATAAAAAACAATGGGAGGAATTACGTGATTGATTTGAGAAATCAAGCAATGAACAAAGAAATGGCATCGTCCGACTCAGAGTCTGAAGGAGGATCAGGAATAGATGAAGAAAGGAGATTCATGGAACCTAATGACGAAGGCGTCCTGGACCTCCAACATTGCTTAGAGGACGAAATGAGCTCACTCAATGGACTCTTCCATCAGCAAATGGAGAACTACGAAGTGTTGCAATAGGATTACAATATGCTGCAAGTCGAGGAGATTGAAGGAGAAGAAGAGTACAAAACCTCAACAAGTTGAGCATTTCCTCTGGAGTATGAAGAATACAAGGAGGGAGTGGCCAGGGTGGATGACTTGCTAGCGTATAGTTTTGAATGAGACAAAGTGATCAAGTATGAAGAACCAAGAATAAAAAAGGTGGACTTAGGAGAAGAGGATAGCCCTTGAATAATTCTAGTCGGAGACGATTGGAATCCAATGCTAAAGGTGGTCGCATTCAAGATCTTCACGAAATACAAGGATGCCTTTGCATGGACATACAAAGACTTGAAAGGTGTACCTCCAAAACTATGCGTACATAGAATCCCCTCGGTATTGGGATTACAACCCATATGGAAGAGGCACTACCGAATGAACAAAAAATATGCTGCAAAGGTGCAAGAGGAAATTGAAAAAATATTGGAAGCGAGAATAATCTTCAAGGTTGAAGTCAACAATTGGGTCTTTGCAATTGTCATATTGCTGAAGAAAGAATCCAAACAAATACCGATGTGTGGATTTTCGAAGTCTGAATGCAGTAACTATGAAGGACCCATTCCCAGTCCCATTCATTGACTCCATACTACAAGAGGTGGCTGGCCACAAAATTTATTCATTCATTGATGGATTCTCCGGTTATAACCAGATAAACATAGCCGAAGAGGAAAACTTGAAAACAACGTTTGTGGTTGAAGATAGAATGTATGTATACAATCAGATGTCGTTCGGTTATGCAATGCTTCAGCGACTTTCTAGAAAATCATTCTACATATATTTGATAAAATGTCAATGGGAAGCTTTAAGGCATTCTTGGACGATTGGTCGATTTATAGTAACAAAGACACATTTGAAGGCTCTCCAAGAGTGTATGGAACGGTGCAGAATAGAACGACTGGCATTAAATCTGAAGAAGTGTTGCTTCATGGTGCCTCGGTGAAAACTGCTCGGACACATAGTTTGCAAATTTGGATTGAAGATCGACCTAGACAAAATACGGGTGATCGTACAGATGGAACCACTTCAAAACATCATTGGAGTAAAGTCATTCCTGGGTCATGTCTGTTACTCCAAAAGATTTATCAAAAACTTTGCCTAGATATCCTATCCGCTAGACTTACTCACAAGGAAGGGTCAACCATTCATGTGGACAGAAGATCAGGAGAAGGCCTTCAATGAATTGAAGGTAGGATTGGTAACTTTGCCAATCCTTGCATATTCGGACTGGAGTAAGGAGTTTCACGTGCACATTGATGCATCAAACTATGCGATCGAAGCAACATTGGCACAAGTGGGACCACAAGGGTTAGACCACCTAGTATTCTTTGCCAGTTGGCTACTGTCAAAACTCAAAAGTAGAGAACTATAGTACGATGGAGAGGAAAGCGCTCAAAATGGTCTATACTGTAGAAAAGTTCAGACACTACTTGTTGGCAACACCCTTCATAGTCTACGTTGATCATTAGGCCCTTATGTACCTAGTGAACAAGACGATAATTCAAGGAAGGGTAAGCAGATGGCTCTTGTTATTACAAGAACTCACATTCACTATTATTGTCTGATCGGGGAAAAGCCATGTCATTGTCGACCAATTGTCAAGGATCAAGTTAGGAGAACCACCCGAGGGAGTAAATGAAGACTTCCCATATGCTTACCTATTTCAAATTGTAGCATTACCCCCAGGGTACAAAAGCATCGGAGAATACCTTTCTACTTCCACATTTCCGAAGGAGATGCCACTTGGAGAGCGAAGAAAACTAGTATTGAAGAGTAAAACATTCCACCTCATGAATGGATTGCTATATAAAATGGGGTTAGACTAGGTACTACATCGATGCGTCATGGAAGAGAAAATTCTAGGAGTATTTAAAGAAACAGACAAAGGACTGGTTGGAGGACACATGGGGCCAAATGCTACAACTTGTAAAATCTTGTTGGTAGGTCTATGGTGGTTGACATTGCACATCGACGCTTGAGAATGGGTGGTGGGATGTGACTTGCCAGAGTTGGCAAACCGCTAAAGAGAAAAAACATGCTGCTGTTCCCATCTCAACTCAAGAACTTTTGGAGAGGTGGGGACTTGACTTCATCGGTCCATTGAAAGTTAGCCAACTACATCGGTGCAAATACATAGTTGTTGCCATGGAGTACCTGACAAAACGGGTAGAGGCTCAAGCACTGCCAAACAACATTGCAGTTAGTACAACGAGATTCATATACGAGCAAATTGTCACGAGGTACGACATCCCAATACAGATCACTAGCGATAGGGGAGGACACTTCATCGGCCATGTCATTCATCTGCTGATGACATAGTTTTGAATTTTTCATAACTTATCAAGCTGGTACTTCCCGAGAGAAAACAAACAGACAAAATCCACAAATAAATTGCCCGTCTTGGTCATTCATAAGTCGTGTAGCATCAAAGAAGCTGAGTAGGAAGAGAATCTTCCAGTTGTACTATAGGCTTACTGTATGACATATAAGGTGATGATAGGTCACATGCCATTCCAATTGATGTATGGTCTGGAAGCTATAGTTCCTGCCGAGTATATGGTGTCGAGTCTCAAGATTGCTGTCAAGAACCGACTAGGTGACACAAAGAGCTTGAAGGAATGACTATTTCAATTAAACAAATTGGACGAACAAAGAGTACTCGCCCAATGGTGTAATGTCCCCAAATTTGGAAAACCCCTAAATCTGCCATAATTTCAAATAATCAATTTGGTTTAGGGAATATCTATAACTTAATTAGGTCCCTGCAAGACAGAATTATAAAATATTTACAAGATAATATTATATGATGCTCTCATTTAAATATGTAAAGAAAACAAGGAAAGTAAGATTAGCGATACAACTACTGGTTTAAGACCTGCAAATAGGTTAGTAAACATCCTATAACAAAAAACCAATATCACATCATAAATATATTGGAATATTTTAGTTTTCTAATTCATTCTTCCTGGAACAAAATGGTCTGATAGGGTGCCCAAGAAACCCTCTACCCTACGCCCAAGAGCAGTTCACCCCTCTTGGCCCCATGTGGCCTCTTTGCCATCCATATGGGGTGGTGTGCCCAGTGAAGCGTCCTATCACCGTACCTCTTATCAGAACCATTATTGCTCAATTAATCATCATGATGGAAGGATGGGGGTGCCACTACGGCAGGGTGTCCTGGAAATCACTCCTTCTAAGCCGAAAGGCAACCTTATAAGCCCCCTTGGCCCACATGTGGCAGGCCTCAGCCATCCACCATGGGGTGTGTACTTAGAGGATGACCCCAATGCCATTTACCCTCTTGGTGGGCCCTCAATCATAACTGATTACTACAGTCAGATTATCTCATAATGCAGTCCATATCTTACCCTAGGTGTGATTTGCTGGAGCTTTCCCTGACCCTCACAGTCACCAGGTCGGCAGAACTTCTTTTCCTTTTATCCAGTCGCGATGCCTTCCTTTCTTACTCTATGTTTCAATAGAATGATAGATTGTAATTGTCTGTCGCTGCTATACTCACAAGGATATCAGAAATCCCAATTTCTTTCTCCTCCCATGGTTGTTTGATGAGTAAGTGTAAATAAACACATCATAATTATGATAGAGCTTGTCACAAGAATACATATGAATAACACATATCCATTGCACACAATAACTAGGATGGGAATAATAAATGTCAATAGCAAAATATACAATTGCATTAAATAATCATGATGAAGCTTATTAAGAGAGCAACAAATATAAATAACAAAATATGTATACATTTATATTTGCAGATAATAATCCATAATAAAGCATACTACAAAAATAATTAATTTAGATCATAAAATGTATATATACATACCTAATTGCAGACCCTAGTTATGTTAGAGCCTACCACAGAAATAACAAATATAAATATTAAACACACAACAGCATACAATAATTATAATGAACTTACACTGTTGCTGCTTATTCCCTGTGATCAGATTTTGACAGAATCTTTTATTAGAATGATTCCCTTTTTCCAGAATATATTCCTCCTTTCATTTGATGCCTTTCTTCTTCTGACCTGAACTCCTCTTATATCTTCTCACTTTGGAGAAGAGATGTGGTTCATTGTGGAGGGTTGTGTCTTTTTGGCAAACTGTGACCTTTCTCAATCGCTGTCTTTCCAACAGCGATATCCTTTCATGAGTATTTCGCTGCCTATGATGCATCTGTTTAATATACTTTATTAAAATATTTTTGAATATATTTTTATTATTATTATTTATATATATTTTATATGCCATTCAATATTTATATATATTTGTATTTACAATATATTTATATTTAGATTCATAAGTATAATATTACCTTGATAATTATGATGATAATGAATTTGCTAATATATATATTCATTTATATATTTTAATATTTGTAATATTATATGATAATGATTGTGAATATAAAGTTTTAAATTGATAATAATATTAAATTATTAATATGTGTATATGTATGTTTGTCATTTACTTTATTTATTTATTTGCATTTCAACGCTTAGTTATCTTTTATATTTTGGTGTTCTATTTCGGGGACATGACAAATGGGCAACTGAGGTGATGCAAAAAAAGAAGGAAATATTGGCACGACTAACACCTCCGACGAGCAAACTTCCAACAAGGATAGTTGGTTTTGAAATATAGTGGTCATAACGAATTAAAACTTGGTAAGTTCAAAGTGAGATAGTCGGTCCCTTTAAAATCTGAGAAATTTCTGATAATGGGGCTATCAAATTGGAGACTTTGGATGGCAATATATTGAAAGATCGTATCAACGGATCTAAACTAAAGACATATAAGGAGAGATCAATCGCAATCAACATGGTGGATTGGATGATAGACAGGAAACCTACTATGCAAGTACCAAAAAGACTTGAAGGACTTGAAGGCGTAGTAATAAAACCTATTATGTGAGAGCTTGAAGGTGTGGCAGTACCTAGAATTCATTGACATTTAACAAACACATTCTTTGGGCCACCTGCAAAATGGGTTAAACTACATGGCGGATGACACTTGAAAGCACCATATTTAGGACCAAGAAGAGGATACATCACCTACGAGCTAGACAAAGAGTAGAAGGAGAGGAAGATCGCCAAAGAATAGCATACAAAAGAGCGTTCAAAAGATTGGGAGGAAGAAGGCCCTAGCCAACGACTAGTATTCATGGCCGAACATTACTTCGTAGTAGAACAAGATGTATATAATGAAGATATAATTTAGTGGGCAATAAAACATAATATAGAACCACCTCCGTTATTGACCTCTAATGGGCTATGGCGTGCAGTACATAATCCAGTGGCACCACCGACAGTTGAGGGGGATGAAGTGAAATGACACCAGTAAAGAGGCATGTACATTGACAACAACCAAAGTTATAAAGGTATGGAAAATTCTCCATTATTACAGAAAACATTTGATCTTGAATACGTAGTAACCTGTTGTGAATATGACTATTATAAAAGGCCGTGGGTATTTCAAAAGCGTCCAACCTCATAAATAATATACCTGGGAACAAACTATGAGAATGTAATTTATAGGAAACTAGAATTAACTGGTATATGAGATCAAGCCTCAAAAATAAAATTAAAAGAAAAAATTGAGCAAAGAGGACAAAAAAAAAACATGAAAAGGAAGAAGCAAAAAATAAAAAGCAAAAAATTAAAAAAATGCTGGAGCTGAAAATTAAAACAAAAAATTAGTGGAAATCACCGAGGAAGAGGAATATTAAAGTAAAGTTGGGAAATATAAAAAAATTAAAAGGTGGATCTTTGAAAATATTTCAAGTGACATTTATTAAAATATGGAAGAAGAAAAAAATTAAAATATCAAAATTGCGAAAAATATTGCCAATCAAAAACCACAAGGTAGGGGCAAATAATTATTAAAGAGTACAGACTTTAATTGCAAACTATAAAGTACAGACCGTATGACAAGTGGTAATGTACGACCTATAACAAAGCAAATTGTACAAAAACAAGAAGGGTGTGAAGGCTCTTGAAATAAAACAGTATGGCAAAATAGAAATAGTTATAACGTACGACAAAGGCTAACTTGCCACACGATACAACCAAAGACCACTACAGAACGGAAGGGTGTATGACATCAGGGGAACACATATAGTCTACCTCTCTTAATACCATACAACAAACTCTCGTACGACCAAAAATCTCTTAGGTGGTTTGGCAAAGGTTAGCACGACCAGTGGTTAACTTTCACATTCAAAGACGAATCATTCCCACCACTGTACAGTCTGCAGGAGGTTAGATGAGTTTAAATCTAACTGTATGACCAACAATTTGTACCATCGTATTGCACAAAAGACCCTTGAATGCACATTTTCAATCGGTACGGAAACAAAGGACAACCATTGTACAGCCTAGTGTTGCAGTCAACATACGACAGAGACAGACTTCACCGTACAATACCGTACGACTCATTCCAGTTTGCACAATTCTAGAGTATAACGTAGTACAACACCCATCACTCCATAAGGTACGGTTGGCGAATGTGTATTATCTTGTACCATACATCGAGCTTTTATATTCATAGAAAAATCCCACAATCAGCTCCAGTACTGCATTGTAACGTAGTACAACACCCATCACTCCATAAGGTACGGTTGGCAAATGTGTATTATCTTGTACCATACATCGAGCTTTTATATTCATAGAAAAATCCCACAATCAGCTCCAGTACTGCATTGTAACGTAGTACAACACCCATCACTCCATAAGGTACGGTTGGCAAATGTGTATTATCTTGTACCATACATCGAGCTTTTATATTCATAGAAAAATCCCACAATCAGCTCCAGTACTGCATTGTAAGGCTAGGTAGTTGTAAAAATTGGCAAATTAAATCAAGTACTACAACTTAGTGAATTAAAATTTCAGAAAGAATGGATGCCAACAACAAGGGTAAACGAGTAATCTATAGGCCAAAAATTCCAGTAGCGTTGGGGAAAACAGATAAAGGAAAAAATGATAATGTGAATGCGACTCTTTGACATGGGAAAGTCTTACGGGTAGTGAATGCAGAGCGTGGTAGTAGGACAATGCCGGTGACCATCCACTGAAAATCCAATGTGCTTAGGAAACAAGGCTACAAAATTTCCTTTTTTTTTAATTCACATGACTTTGAACCCTATTTAAAATCAATGGTGATCAATTATAACCAATGTACACATAAAACTGTTGTGGAATACATGGGTTGCTCAATTTTTGTATCATTCTAGCCGATGATTTTAGAAGGGTTTTTGGGATACTATCCTCAAGAACTATAATTGCCAAACCTACAACAAAAATGGCCTTGAAACAAAAAGAGGCTATTATTAAAAGAATTTGTAGGCAAGATTTAACCCAAATGAAAAAAGCTACCATCTGGAATGCAGGGAATAGGGGACTATATAAATAATGTTGGCAAACGCAAAGTGGAAATGCCTCATGGACCTAATTAAATGTAGACTGATAGGGGCCAATCGAGCGTCTGCCACAACCATTTGGATGGTCGATTACATGATCAACTTGAGCATAGGGAAAACCTATAACTGGGCGCAATATTTGTCTAAAAGAATAAGAGAATTTTTAGCATGCAGAAACAAGGCATTGGACATGACCCAACATGCAATTGCTTTACTTTTAGATGCCATGTATGCCCAAGTGCTTGCCGCCAAATTGGGTAAATTCTAGCCAGTTGTTGACTATGATAGTTCATGGCCTACAGCATTCCGATAGACTATGTCGGACACATGCAGATTCAACAGAGGAAATAAAATCAGGGAAAAGGAAAAGGAAGCAAAAAGTAATAGCAGGGAAGGTGAGGATAGTAGCGAGGTATATGAACAAATTGCCATATCCTCATCTATGACTAGCACCACACACATAGACACACACATAGCCGAAGTAGTGTCCACAAATTCTAAGACTTGGGCCATAGTTCCAATAGTATCGGTTGTAGCAGTCGAGGAGGCAGTTGAGGAGATTCATCAAACCACTGCCCAATAGCCTCACCTAGCACAATTGTAGTGGAGGAGTCACCAATACATACACCATAGATTGACAGTTGGCTAGAACTTCTTGGCACTCTCGTTCGTGTTTAGGATTTTCTCCCACTAGATTCACCATAAGATACTAAGATGGCTACTGAGCAACTTGGAGTAGTGCCATCCATAGGGGAGAGTACACAACCGATTACTGCACCGTTGACCATTGCACAGATGATTATTCCTATAGTAGAGCGAATGCACATAGAGGGGCAAGGGGAGCCAACTTTGATACCACAATCGCCGACAGTCACTCCACTAGTAGCCACTGTGGCAATAACCACTCCACTACCCACGACAACCCCTTCTCCTGTAGGAAACAAATCTAATGATTCAGAAGGGATATTCATTGAGATTCCCAAACCGGATGAGACTGATCCGTTGAGCACTATCCAGAGATATATTTAGAGTTTGGAGCCTATGGCTGCAGTCATATAGGAGGTTGCCGACATTTCTCATCGGTTGGACCGTGCCCCCTCTCCATTGGCATGGCATGAGGCCCAACGTATTCTAGCATTCATGCAAACCAACTGTGAGAATGAGTTCACTAGCCTTTTTATCTCGAGAGGTTGGCCAAAGATTGAGACTAACAAGATGTTGGTGGCATGGTACCCCGCTGGGTCTGCATTCTAGGGGAGAGATGGAAAATTAATCTTAGCTCTTTTTTGGCATGGAGACTGCATACAGGAAGTTGCATTATAAGCTGAAGTGTCAATAAGCATCTAATCTTCAACTTAGCAACAAAATTGATGAGGCCATATCTATCTCATAGAAGGTATGTGCTGAGGTAGATGCCTTTAATCAACATTTTTAGAGCTAGTTGGCATAGAAAACACACCTCATTGAGGTCGAACGAGCAAAAGTGGTTGCCAAAGAAATAGAATTGATAGAAATGAACAACCAGATTCAGGCCAAAGAGATGGAAGTGACAACAAAGAACACCCATATTGAAGCCAAAGGCAAGGAAATTGGAAAGATGAAACATCAATTGAAAGAGGTTGCGCACGTGGTGAAGGCAGCTAGGGAGAAGGAATTGATAGCAACTCATCACCTCAAGTTGAGGATAGACGAAGTCTACCGACTTTGCCAGCTCAGTGCCCAAACATCTACACCGACCTCCTCCGTCCACTCGGCTCCAGGGACTTCTTTTCATCCATCCTCTCACTAGCAAGTATATTGTATTGTTGTCTTCCAATTTTGTTCACTAGTCGTTTGGAAGACGACTTTCTTTTTGGGGAGGCTGATGTAGTCGGCCAAATGCAATAAATAAATAATATTTTAGTCAACAAAAGTAAATAATTATTAGATGTTGTAATCAAGAATTAGTCCCTGATTGTTGGTCGGTTGTTATTGAGTAGTTGTTGATGGTTGGTGTTCTCAACCAACATTGGCTTGCCAAATATTTCATGGCTGCACTTGTAGTCTGGGACCACATACATTTTGTATTTTGAAATTATTGCCTATCTGATCAATGAAGGAATACACGACATATATTATGTGCATTGTTTCGAGTCATTGATATGTTTTATTATTGCTGTTATGTATTTCCGTTTACTCTTTGTTAATCATTCAATTAGCATTACCGAGTAAATAGGCCCTAGACTTGAAGCAAACACAAAAATGCAAGAAAAGCAAGAAAAACAAAGAAAGAAATAGACAAACTAGGGCTAACCCAAAAAGGCTAACCCACAAACTAGTACATGTATAAAAGAAAGTGAGATAAAAGACCCCACAAAGTAGTTGAAGTAGATGAAGATTGCTTGGGTAGGGAATAAAAAAGCTTAGGTAATAGTAAATTGGGTTGTGTTGGAGGAGCCAACAAAATATAATCATTGAGCACTGTAGGAGTACCAATATAGAGTTTAAGAATGCTTATTGGGGAAAGTCTTGGGCTAAGGGGGGTGGGTTGGAAAATCCTAGGAGCTAGCCAATTCCACATAAAATCTCTCCTAACACTCAAAGACAAATAATTGTTGGTGATGGAGAAGAAATAGGTAATGAGTATATCTCCAATATCTGTGCCATGAAAGAGGGTTGTTAGAGGGTCCTTGATGTTGACAAGAGATAGAGCTATGGCCATGAAAATGAGAGCTAGGGTGTTGAGGAATCTTCGTCATAGTAAATCATAGGGATGAACAATGTTTCTCTAGTTTGTCTCCATGTATATGTGAATCAATAGTATCCAAAGGGCACTTAATGCCTCCAATAGTTTTTACAGGTTGAAAGAAGGAAGTAACCAATTTTGTATATCTCGGACCACCATGAAGAGATGTTTGCCTGAAAGTGGTGATTGCATGAAGAAAACTAGGCCAAGCATCTTTGAGCAAGGTAGCGGAAGAAAGTGCATAAAGAACCACCATAATCTCTATATTGTCAGTGGTATCTCATACTGATTTCATAGTAGACTAGATGCTGTAGGATAACATATTCATTAGATTCAACCTTCTAGAGAGAACAAAGGAAAACAACCCTTTCACTTGGTAGAATATGGTGATTTTTCTCAATAGAAGGCTAATGCGAACACACCCACGACTAGCCAAGGGGAATCCTCAAACCATGATACAAATGATGCTAAAGTTAGTTGGGTCAAACAATGGTCCCATCAATGACTAGTAAGAAGTGCTTATCGTAGAAATCTAGTTTGGGGCTGAGAGAATTTAGAGAAGAGATCCAAGTTACTTGGATACATTGGTAGTAGATGTCCTCTTTGATGGATTGGTTGAGCATCTCTTTTCTTGTAAGAAGGTGACAAGGAACACATAAAGAGTACTTGAAAGGGTTAAACCTGTCCATATAAATGTCAAAAGATTAGAAGAGCAAATAGACCTCAAATAACCATCAATGATGATTTGTGGAGGGAGCTAGAGTGGCAATCTCCTTTGAGGAACGAGGTGTCAAAAATGGATATTTCCCATAGGACGAAACAAAACCACCCATGGATCTAACCCTGTGTATAAACAAAGTGAGTCCAAAGATACTTTTGAGATAAAGAGGTTGGGCAGCAAATTCATCTTGGACAATGCATCGAACAATTGTTTGCTTACATTGGATCATACCCAAAAGTATAATTTTCTGAACTCTCTCAACCGAGTCTGCAATCACAAGATACCAAGATAGGGTCCCAAACCTCAGAACCATACATCAATGTGGGTTTAATCATTTCATCAAAGAGGCGCATCTTTGAAGGATATCTCAGGAATACAGATGGAAGTGTTGGCTCTTGAGGACATAGAATGAGGTGCCCTTGTAAAGATAAGGCTGAGAGACAGGCCACAAAGAAAATAAAGGACCAGTAAACTGAACTCCTAGATAGGCATAAGAAGTAGTGATCTCCACTCAGCTCCTTTTGTAGAAAAAAAGAAACCTAAAAAGAGCATCCTTTGTGGTGTTGAAGACTATGACCTTAGTAACTGAGTTTTAGAAGGATTGACCAGAAGTTAGCAAAGATCACAAAACTCAGAAATGGAATCAAGTTGTCTTTGCAGGCCATCAGGAGAATGAGAGAGGAGGACCACATCATTCACAAAGAGTGATATAGCAATCCCAAAATGGTGAAGCAGGAATCCAAAATCCTCAAGCTCATCATTGTATATACCACAAAGGGTTGGAGAAAGAGGGCAACTCTGCTTGACTCCAATAGTACTCTTGACAAAGTTAGATAGGCCATGATGAGTCTGGAATAATCCAACAACTATCTTATAGATCTGTTGAGTTTTGTCAAATCAGTAGTAAACTCACAGATTTACCTATATGGAGGGAGATTTTAAGTTAAAATAATTATCTTGACTTCATTCCAACTCGGTAATTTGTTCTCTTGACTTGTTACCTCTTTATATTGCAGGTGTCAGATTGTATGGTGGTGCAAAGGCATCTGATCTTCTCAAATTACCTAAGGCCATAAGCTTTCATCATGAATACAGTTCAATGGCTTGCACTGTAGAAATTGTGAAGGATGTTGTTGAAGCTATCAAACATATTTATGAACATGGAAGGTATGTTATGATTTTCTCTGTATTAATTATTTTATATCCTGTGAGAAGCATTTTCATTTGCATACTGATGTCATGAATGTATCTGCTTGATATCAAAAAATAAATTGTAGACTTGCTTGCAAAAAGGTAACCAGTTTCCCTTAATTAATTACCCTTAGTTTGAAGTTATTAAATCTCCTATTTGACAGCACGAGGAAAAAAAAAATCAATTCCAGTTTCATAATTAGCAAGTACTTTTATGTTATGCTTGTGCTTCAAATTATCTAGATTAGCTTGGAAGTACAAGGTTAACAACAAGCTATCAAGGAAGGACAACGAGATAAAAATTCTACAATTTAGAGACAAAGCAGAGTTAAATGAAGTATGATTAATTACTTTCCTTGGAGTTGGACTACTAGAAATGTGTGGCCATGCAAGTCACCAGAACAACCTATGCCAAGCATGCATTTCTCAGTTCTATTTTTTGAGCTTAATTAGAAATTGTTCAATTTTTACGCAGGCTTATTTTCCCTGCCAAGGTTTTAAGATACAAAATTCTTGATTGATACTTAGCTAGTTGATATTGTTAAATCACCAACTTTGAGGATTTTTACTAAAATTTAAAAGACAGAACATCCAAATCTGCTGGCCATTCTTCAGGATATCTCCAAGGCCATAATAAAAAAAAGCAGCTGAGGGGCATTCACTCTCATAATCCCTTCAAGAAAACCATCCTCTTATGACTCCTTATAGTCTGCAAACGACAGGAGTTTATCAATACAATGAACACTTGTTGAAATTGTAAAAATGTCATCATTGAAAGCTGCAAACATACACTCCAGGCCATCAACTCTCTGGTCCTATCAGAGAGTGCCCAATGCACAATTTTAGAGGTACTTAAAGATCAAGCTGACTTGCAATCCCTTCCAAAACATTAGATTTAGTGTGGTGAAAGCTCTAGTCATTCCCCTATGCGAGGTCCTAACTAGCAACATGCTCTACATGAAGGAAACATGATTCCCAACTCTTGGTAGCTACAGACTTTGACTGAGGAGCACCATACACATCCTTGTCATGGCCTCTTCTTGAAAAAGTAATACACCTTTTTTTTTTCCTTACTTCTGGTTTACTCCTGTTCGTATCATATAGATGAATGTTTAAAACTCACAAGCTTTTCTCCTTCTCAATCATAACAGCCTCCTTGCAGTAATGACTAGCTGTTATAATCCGATCCCTTCTTTTTGGCTCTAACAGCAGCAGTTTCAATGATGTTATTTACTCTCTGCTGATATGTTTCTTTGCTGCTCCTGTATATTATGGAGCTGGTCTAATCTGTTTATTGATCGCTTCCTTGTACTTACTATTAGTATTTCTTTCTTAATATATTTAATTTATAAAAAATAATCCACTTTGAAACATGGCTTCCTTGAATTTGGCTGTGTTAATGATATTCATTTTGAAATATGATGGCCTCTATGTACTTAAGTTACTTTCACACTATCATATATCAAATTACAAATTAAATTATTAATGTGTTAAACTTGAGAAAACAGAGAGAGAGAGAGAGAGAGAGAGAGAGAGAGAGAATGGTTATGATGCAATGGAGGATGTGAGATCTGTTTTATTCTCCTTAACAACTTTGAAGCTATAAACAACCTTGAATACTCCTAGAGAGTTGTACAAATGTTCCCTTTTTCTTCTACCAGTATTTGCTTACAAAGTCACATTAGAAATTAGAACTTTGACTCATCTCTTCAAACCATGCCTTGCAATAGTACTGAAAGCACTAAGATTTGAGCCTCATATATATATCTGATCAGTTTTTTCGAAGCCAGACTTGGGGATCAAATAGCAGATGTCAACCATAACCATACTAGTAGTACATCAATTGTCGAACATTCTATTTAAACCTAACACTATACTTGTTTTGACCAAATTAAATTTTCTACGAAAACCTTATATTTAAAAGTCTTATTATTCAGAGAAGCTCTAGAAATTCAAATGAAAACTACCGAAATCAAAAGAGAAGAAAGCCTTAAACTTGTCCAGTCATGGGAAGTTCTCATTAATAAATTATGACTCTTTTTCTCATCCTTCGTTATTTTTAATTTTTAGGTCAAGTAGAAATTCTAAAGTTTAATAATCAACCTTAATCTAATCTTTTGTTATTTAACCATATTATAGTCATATTTATTATTTTAAAATTTGATTCATAATCCCTGTGTATTAATTTCTCCATTGATGAATGGAGTTACTCACTCCCTTGTCAGAACTAAAAATCTGATGAGGTGCTATCCAGAAGCTCAAGTACAAAAATGAAAAACTGTGAAAGACTTCACACTTCATATGATATCATTCTTAAGAGCGCACCTGAGAGAATGTTCTGTTATTCTTCCTTTCTATTTAGATTTTTTTTTTCTTTTCTGAGTTCTAGGTCATTCTCATCTAGGGGAAAACTTCAACTTAGCTCTAATATCATTGTTATTGGGATGGGCAGCCACCTAGGAAGTGCTGTTGCTTCACCTCTGTGAGCATCACCTAGATGCAATGAGTGCCAAGTGGGCCATTCATACTCATGAGAGATGGGTTTTTGTGAACCACTACTCATGAAATAAGGTTCCAAGTACATTGACTTGAAACTAAAAAATGGGCAAATTTTTTGAAAAATCGTGAAAAAATCGGATTTGAAAAAAAAAAGGTAAAAAAATGTAGAAAAATAGACAAAACCTACTTTTTTTAACATTTTCATGAAATTTTTGAAAATAACCACTAGCACGAACATATTAATAACAAAAAAACACGTGTTTTTTGGGTTTTTTCACGCGTTTTAGGGTTCCGGATTTTCCGTGTTCTTTTAATGATTTTTTTGACGTTTAAATCACGATTTAAATGCGATTTTCAACGATTTTTTTGCAGGGCCAACGGAACCCAATTGGAGGAAAAAATCGGGAACCTTGCAGATTTTTTAAAAATCGCGATTTTTACGATTTTTTGCAGATTTATGCTTCTATGGGCCTATGAACAGCTCTGATGATGTGAAGATTTGTTTCCTAAGCAATCATACTTTTAGATTAGCTAGTCTTTTATATCCAAAACTTCATACTATATTGAGAGCAGCTCTTCTTCTATATTTAAAAAGAAATAACTGAGAAGCACCATTATAGAACAGGATATTAGAAATTTAGAACACAGATTAAATTGGAACTAAAACAAGTTGTACAATATAATTCGAGGAAGACTCGGTGGTATGTCAAATATCAGGAGAAATGCCTGCTTAACTGCACCAAAAAAGAGAGAGCTCTGATCAAATATTTTTGAAAATCCTCAGTTCTATACCCAATGATACTTACATTCCTTGCCACTCCATGTCTGGGAGGGACTTGCATGGTCATACTATATAGGAATCTGAGGATTGGACTTACCTTCAATCCCCCCTACCTATACATAGGAAATGGATATATGGGTGCCTTCACCTCTAAGCTAGATTTCCACTACCCATGTAAGTGCATAGATGTATCTCCCACTCAAATTCGTGCATTAACCATGCAAAATGTGCATGGCCATATCAGAAATTTGAGTAACATCCACACTTCAGCTCATGAGTAGTGACCGAGTACAATGCTATGTGCAATAGGCTGACTTGATATTCGTGGTATAGAAATGTCTCATGGTCTGTTCCAATAACATGCAAAGGTCCAATCATCATGCAGAAGGCAATTCCTTGTGTGACTACTACAAGGCTTTATATCCCCCAACAATATAAAAACACTCCTCAATTTTCCTTAGCTATTTCTAGATGCTAGCACGGATGTAATTCATATAACTGTATTCAAAACAGCCATAAAACCCATATGAAATTCATGCCAGAAAATGAAAATATGCAAATTTTTTCTTCTGATTTACTATTTCTAGATGTTGTCAGCCTCTAATTGTCATCTATGGCTTATGATGGATGTATATGTATAAAATTGTATTTAAAAGAGACATAGAACCCTTATGAAATTAATACCAGATAATTAAAATATTCTAAAATTCTATTGTTACATGATGTTGGTGTACACTCAAGTCCCACTAACATAGTATTGTCATTCATGTACATTAATATGCTTTTATTTCTTTCTGATTTATGTAGTCTGTATGAAAGTATCTAATATTTGCATGCATAGTTAACAGACTTCGACTTGGAGAGTACTCTGCAAGCCAAAAATTTCTGACCAGGAGAGTACTCAGAAAAAACTTGGCAATTTAAAAAACATTGAAATTTTTGAAAGAAACATAAATTTTATGCAAAATACAACTACAAAATATATCAAATGAGTTTGGTGGGGGTTGAGGGGCAGCGCTTTTTGTGGGGCCTAGGGGCAACACCCCTAGCATGTTCCTTGTCATGATATAGGGCAGGGCCAAGGGGCAGAGCCCCCACCACCAAGCCCAAATGAAGACCTTCAAAACCACACAGACCTTTATGATGCACACCATTTTCATAATTTTTTAAAAGGGAAAAACCAATACTTATAAATCCAAACAAACAAAGTTCTTGTAGTGTTTAACACACTTATTTTTCTGCGATTTTGACATGTTGCTGGCACAGCAAGTCAATTGGAAAAACTTGCCAAGTTTTTGAAAAAAATGGCAAAAAAACTTGACAAGTAAACCTTGCAAGTACTGAAATTAGTGAGTACTCTGCCACTACTCGCTGAGTTTGCGAACTATGATTGCATAAGTGAGGGGAAGGATTAAACTACAAATTTTTGCCCCTAAAATATTGGATTACAGCAGACAGATTGATGATATTTCACTGCCAAATATCTTGTATGCACACTCAAGGTATACTCTAAAGTCTATACTATAAACTATAAAGGTACACTAGGCTGACAAATATAGTATATACTGCGGCATATCAATGACTTCAGTTTGGAATTTATCGTGTCATTTATTTTGTATCCATCTAGGCTAATGAGATCTGGATTTCATCACTTACAAAGAATGTTTTTGTTTCTTCCCATGTTCATCTTTTTTTAGACGATGAAATACATAGAACATTTTACAGTTAACTATCATAAATGTCATTCACAGTAACATCATAAGTAACATTCAGAGCAATGGCCTTTATTTTTGTGGCTCAAGTATTTTGGCCTTTTGTACTTTGTACTTTTCTCTTTATGAATATATATTTTTATCTTTTGTCAAAAGAAAATGCCAACAGATGTAGCACATGTTATGGTGATTTGGTAAGCTTTTATCTCTGATTTACTTTTTAAAACATAAAATTTGTATGTCATTTCTACATGTTGAATGGTAGTTTTCTCTTTTCAGTGCTCACACAGATTGTATAGTAACTGAAGATCGTGATGTTGCAGATGTTTTCTTATGCCAGGTAGACAGGTATTTACTTCTGTTTTATTTTTAATTCAATATAAAGTCATCTTTTCTTGATTTATAGATAAACTTGACTTGTTAAGCATATAGGTGTTAGCATAGATGAAAGAATCAAAGAACTTGCAAAGGAAAGTGATAAAACCATCAAAACATTCTATTTATTTTCTATCCCATCAAAACACACAATTTGTTTTCTATCTTAAGTAAAAAACGGCAGAGTGCAGATGGTAATTTCTTCTTTAATGCATCCTAAATTTTGTCCAAAAACATTAGAATTACATGTGTTCAACAACATGATAAATAATTTCTTCTTTTTTGAAGGAAATGCATCTTAAATTACATCTCAAAACATGAAAATTATATCAGCTTAATGACATGATTACAAGGAAAGTTCACCCTATAAAAACTAGGAAAGATAAGATCTGAGCTCACATTGGAATTTGCAAAGAGCTTCCCTGCTTCTTCTGGCTCATTTTTATACAAAAACCCTTTGCAAGTTTTCAATCTTTTATTTCAAACTTACTGGAAAAGAACAATTCATTTGGAGTATCCTATTCGCTGGCCATTTTTCTGATTACCTGTCTACTCCTACCATTTGTTAGACTGTATTTAACAAGTTAAGAAGCGCTGTCAGAAGCATACAATAAATATTGTGCAGTAAGACATCCACTATATTTGTACTGTGCCTGATACTGCTTTTTGTTTTATATTCTGAAGCGCTTGTTGATGCTTGTGCCTTATCAATTGGTTATTTGCTAGAGTTGAGTTGAATTTCCCTTTCTTATATTATTGTTGAGTTGAATTTCTCTTTCTTATATTATTGACCATGGTGTTCCTTAGTGATTGCATAGGTCCATGTTACATCAATGGATTTGCTTTTCCATTAGAGCCCATGTTGGCATATAGTGAGCAAGTAATCAAGTGGAGTTGTTTGGTATGCATTTACTTCCATTTATTTTTTAGTTTTCCATTTGTCTTTTTGTTCTACATATCCTAGGTGCAGGTTGTAGTGGTTGTTGAAAGTCCCTTGTGGACATCAAAGAGTCCCCATTTTGCTATCTCTTTTATGGGGTATCTCTCAGGGATGGGGGTGGCTTTCCTTAGGCACCCCCGGTCACAGGAATTCCTGAAGGCATTTCGTGGATGTTCTCCAATTCTATTTCTAGAGTGGATGGAGAAACACAATTCTTACCCCAGGGTACAATGAGAGAAACTAAGATTCTTATTAAGAAAGATAATAATCTATGAATTTTGTATAGAGCTTATATGTACTTGGTATTCAAAGCCATTCATACTTACCAAGTGCAGATGGATTATTTAGAGAATAATGCCATTTAGCTTCAGCCTTCAACCTATGAGATCTGCGACCCTTGACTCAATTTGATACATTCTCTTGCACAAAGTCTTGTACAGAGCTTGTATATTCTTGCTATCCAAAATGACTCATATTTACTGATTGCTATTGATATGGTGATACACCCCAGGGTACAATGAGAGAAACTAAGATTCTTATTAAGAAAGATAATAATCTATGAATTTTTTATAGAGCTTATATGTACTTGGTATTCAGAGCCATTCATACTTACCAAGTGCAGATGGATTATTTAGAGAATAATGCCATTTAGCTTCAGCCTTCAACCTATGAGATCTGCGACCCTTGACTCAATTTGATACATTCTCTTGCACAAAGTCTTGTACAGAGCTTGTATATTCTTGCTATCCAAAATGACTCATATTTACTGATTGCTATTGATATGGTGATACATTTTTCCTACAACCTTTTCAAGACATGTGGCTCTTGAATCAAGCTGATACATTCTCTTACACGAACACAGTGTGCCTATGTGAACTCTTTCTCGGACAGTCATAATCAAGTTACCTGCCGTGTTCATGTGTCACGGTCCACAACTTGATTACAACTAGTTGTCCTTCTATTTGTCTTTCTCTACTTTTCTAGGGAAGTGAATCTGGCTGATTAAAATGCACAAATTCTATCCACGAGGATGAAAGCAGAGCCATCAATCTACAAATAGTGGTGCTATTGTTATCTCCCATTTATGACTAATGAAGGAATGCTTGACATGTCTAGACACAGAAATCTGCAAAGATTATATAAATTGGTTTTCTGTGATTGGAATCTATCATTTTTAAAAGGTCTCAAGTATTTTCCGGTCAAAAACTATAATATGCTTTGAGTGTTCATTCTTGGTAATGCCTGTAATGATACTTTTGGAAACTTTTGACAGTGCTGCTGTATTTCATAATGCAAGTACACGCTTTTGTGATGGAGCTCGCTTTGGTCTTGGTGCAGAGGTATAGAGAAGTTGTCCGATGTTGATATCATAGAGAATCATGCATTTATAACACTTGTATTAAATTAAGTTCTATTTTGGTTGAGAACACATCATTTCTTTAATAATCCTATGTTTGTGTTTTCTTGCACAGGTTGGAATAAGTACGAGTAGAATTCATGCTCGTGGACCTGTTGGAGTTGAAGGGCTTTTGACAACCCGATGGTATATTCTGTTTAACTATCTAGTGCTAATTTTGAATTTTAAATCAAACATTTGTTATCTTAGTTTGCACACAATGCATGATTGGGCTCAAGTAAATAGATGGTTAACACAATGAATTCGGAAACTTACATACAATGACTAAAAAAAGCAGCTGCATCACTACAAAATCTTATTCTGGCAATTGTCTCTGAACATGCTGCATCAGTAGAGTATATGTACATATTGTTGCCACAGACACAGAGTTATTCCATTGGCATTTCTGTATAACTGCAAACTCTCTTTTAAGTAACAACAATGGCACATCCCGTCAAGACTCAAGAGTGCTTTTACAAAATTTAAATATGGATCATAATACTAATGATCATTAAGCCAATGAAAAGCTTCAGACCATAAGCATATCAGTAGTTTTTTGCTGGACGTAATTTACTTGTCTCTGTAAGATTGTAACACTATAGTATTTTTCCTCCTAAACTGTACAAGAAAAATATGATGTGCATAGTGGTATATACCAAGAAAACTAGACTAAAGGACATTAGGATTATCGAACCATACAAAAGCTGTACAAAAAATGTAGTTTGTGCTATTACACAAAACAAATCCAGAAATAGGTAAATAAATCCATGAGGGCAAATGACTAAGCTAAACAGAATTTAATGTGCAAACAACCACACCACCAATAGGAATTTTTTCTTCTATTATTCCCTAGGTAAATCCTTTGATGTCTATCTCTACAGGGCAATTCCATCTCAAACCTTAATTAGCTTGTTCTACATCTCCCAAATTTCAAAAAGTTGCCTCAATCTCAATTCAGGTTGGGAGGTCTGCCATTTTTTGGGGGGTTGTTGGTCTCAAAGTGTTTGTGATTCCCATTACTTCTTCATGTCTTTTTCTAGCACTAAACCTTGTCTAATTGCAAGCCTCTTTGTTTTCTACACTTTTTACCCACCATGTGCGTGTCGAATTCCACATACATTTCTATCCATACTTTAATGTTTTATTTGATTGTCCCTCACTGCCATGGTTGTATGATCCTCATAATGCCCCGTTTGTATCACTCCCTCACGCACTTGCCTCCTTTGTGTCTTGGCCGCACAACAAACTTTGCCCCGATCTGGCCTCAACATTTTGAAATGTGATCACTTCTTCTTTCAACCATGCCATACCCTAATCATAACATTTGGTGCCTCAAGTGTAATTTTAGGATGTATTTTTAAAAACAGTCCACTAATAGATGCATGCACCAGTCTCTGTTTTCTCTTCACTTGGGTAATAGGGCCCCGCTTGACAATTTTTCAATAGAGTCTTCTCCACAAAAATCTTCTGCACTTGATCAAGCTCAAGTCACATGCATAGAAGTGATACACATATACAATAACTACTACAAAATTATTAAGGAATTTCATAGTATTTGCAGTGTCCTTGGTAGGATGCTAGCTTAAATTCACTAATTTTTTTACAATCACTCAAATCCTAACTCTTTTTGACCACCAAGTTCTTGATGAGAGCAAGGTGTGAGCATACAAAGACTAGAACAAGGACAATAGAAAATAACCTGTAAGATATTGGCTTCTAGTTGACAAAAATTACATTAATTTCAAATTCAGAGAATTGATCAATGCAAAAATGGTAGATAAAAGTATGCAAATTCCAATCATGCCTTTTTATGACGAGATTCATAGTTTCTCAAGAAGCCTTCCATCCATTTGTTGACAATCTCAGTTTGCCCATCTATTTGCAGGTGGTAGCTAGTGCTGGGAGTAAGTTTAGTTCCTACTAGGTGAAAAAGTTCCTTACAAAACAAGCTTAAAAACCAATTGTCTCTATCACTCACAATATATTTAGGAAAACCATGGAGCCTAAACACCTCATTAAAAAACAAATCAGCAAGTTGAGATGCCTTGAAATTTGAAGAAATAACAAACGAACGTGCATGCTTTGTGAGTTTTTCCACAACAACATAAATGCAGTCTTTACCTTGCACCTTAGGAAGTCTAGTGATGAAATCCATTGAAATACTTTACCATTTTTGATTTGGAATGTGTAGGGGCTGTAGCAAACCAGCTGGGAATGATTATCTTTCTTGTTTTGTTAACAAACAAGATACTTTCTGATGTGCTTAAAGACATCATCCTTAAGTCCTTTCCATGTGAAGTTCTCCCAAACCTACTTGTAAGTATTGAAGCTTAAAGGACATGCTTCTATTTGGTGGAAGGAAGTATATCAATAAAGAAATAGGAAAGGAAAGGAAATGATAATAAAGTGGGAGAGGATGATTATAAAATTAAATAGATAATTCATATTGATGGATTATGAGCTATAAATACTAAATATTACAAGGTTTGAGGCAAATGGATAAAACTCTGAAGGAGTATACGAAAGAATTTTACAAATTGATCATTAGAATAGGGGATAGTGAGGCAAGCAAGGATAAGGTTGCAAGATACATTGATGGAAGTCTCATGAACAACTCCTAAAATCTTATCTTTCATTGTAGATTTGGGTACCAAAAGACTTTATCCTTGTAAAGGATGAATTCATTAAATACTACATACATATATCCTTCAACTTCCCTTTCAATATGTGTGGCATAGGTGTTTTTAGAATATTCCACCAAAATTTGAACCTTCCAATCTATTGTAATTTCCATCATAGAACATGGAGTGGGTTTTCTTGATAATGCATCAACTACTATGTTTTCTTTCTCTTTGACATATTAAATGTGAAAGTCATATTCTTGAAGTTTACTTACCCATTTTTGTTGCTTTTCATTGAGATCTTTTTGGCCTAGGAAGTACTTCAAACTATTGTGGGCAGTCTTCACCACAAATTTTCCACCAATAAGGTATTGTTTGAACTTGGCCAATGCATGCATGATGGCCAACGTTTCCTTGTCATAGATTGAGAACCCTCTTTCAACCCCTTTGGGTTTGTAGCAATTATAAGCAATAGGCTGCTTATTCTTCATCAAAACAACTCCAATCCCTTCTCTAGATGCATCACATTTTGACATAAAAATAAGAGAAAAATCAAGAACATAGGACAAGAATTCATCACTTCTATGAGTTTGTCAAAAGTTTGCCGTGTTAAATTAGATCATGTGAAAGCCCCTTTTTTTTGTTAAATTAGTCAAGGGAGCTGCCAAATGAAAAAATCCCTTCACAAATCTTCAATAATAGTTGCAAAGACTAAAGAAATCTCTCAATTGTGTCAAATTTTGGCCAATCCAAGATGGCCCAAATTTTCTCTTGATCAACTTGCACTCCTTGGGTACTAATAACATGCCCGAAATACAAAATTTCAGTCATACCAAACTCACACCTAGACTCTTTGGCAGATAGTGCTTGTGCTTCCAAAATACCAAAAAATTGTCCAAATGTCTCATGTGATCTTCCCAAGTTTTGTTGTAGATGAGTATGCCATTGAATAAGACCAAAACAATTTTCCTCAATTGCTTATTGAACACTTGGTTCATACATGACTGAAAAGTAGTAGGAGTAGTAGTCAAAATAATTGACATGGCTAAAAATTCAGTGTCAATGATGACACTTGAAGGTCGTCTTATGAACATCCTCTTATCGAACTCTTATCTGGTGATATCTTGATCTAAGGTCTATTTTAGCATAATAGAATACACCATGTAACTCATCAATTAACTTATGATCCTTAGAATTGGATATTGTTCTTGATAGTCTTCTTATTTAGAAATTTGTAGTCGATGCACATTCTCATGGTCCCATCCTTTTTCTTGACCAAGACTAAAGAAACAAATGGGCTTGATCTTGGTCTAGTGTGACCCATATCAAGAAGCTCCTTAATGACCTTTTCTATCTCTTTCATATGCCTTCTAGGATGGCAATAAGGAGTGGTAATTATTGGTTTGGCTTCTAATTCAATAATATGCTCAAATTGTCTATTAGGTGGCCTCCCAAGAAGTGTCATTGAAAACTTTACTGTGCATGCCCAAAAGAGACTGAACATCCACATGGTATGATTTCTTGCCCTCTAAAGAAATGGTAGGCATAATCAAGCATTGGATTGCCCAAACAACTTGTCCATGGTAAAAATTCTTCTCCATATGTTTGGTTGAAACAATATTTGGAACACCGTTTGTCATTCCACGTAGTACTACCTTTTTGTCAATTGAATGGAACTTGAGTTCCATGGTTTGGAAGTTCTAGGTAATTTCTTCCAAAGAATCCAGCCATTGAACTCTCAAAACCGCATCTATATATCTAATGCTAACAACATAGAAGTCATCTTTAACCTTTTAATTTCCCAAAGTGAGACTCATTTGGGGAATTTTCCTTTTGCATTGGATGTTGAATCCATCACAACCATCACATTGAAACCTTCAAAGTCTTTAATTTTTAGGCCTCTTTTTGCAACCGCCCCTTCATCAATGAAATTGTGAGTTGCTCCAGACTTATGAGCATTGTAATTCTTTGTTTGCAGAAAAATCCACAAACTCCGAAAGGGTTATACTTAGGGGTACTAGAAAGTTTGGCAAGCGTATCTCCTAAAGTATCTTTTCCTTCTTAATGTTCCCACAAAGGCTCCTCTTCTTCACTTTCCTTCTCCAATTCTTTAGCTCCTAATTCTTCATCTGAAATTGTCTCAATATAATGCACTTGTCCCTTTCCAAGACATCTATGGTTTGGTGCTCATCACTCTTTGCATGTGAAGCAAAGTTTTTTCTTCCTTAATTCCTTTTTTTCATCTTCCTCTTTTTGTAAAGAATTTTTTTTATTTTGATTGAAACTTTTCTCAAAGGGCTTCTTTGAAGGGAAAGTCTTCTTTTGGAATTTGCTCTTTGGAATTGAAGACTCAAGTGCCAAGAACCTTTTGATAGTCTCTTGTAGAGGTAGAGGTTTAAAAGCTTTAACTAAACCTTTGAGGGGTTTAGAGAAGCCTTCCATGAATAACATAATCAGCCTTATTTCAGTTATATCAAGAAATATAGTAACAAAAATATTTTGGAAAAAAATTAACAAACCAAAAGTATAAGATTTTTTTTTTAATTTTTTTAAATCACAATTTAAATAGGAAAAATTTGGATTTAAAAAAAAACATAAAAAAATGTAGAAAATGGGACAAAAACGTGTTTTTTGAAATTTAAAGGCATTTCAATGACATAGAGAGCGAATATAATTTAGAGTTTAGCCCATGAATTTTCAAGTATAGATTCTTGTTATTTATGTTTGTATTGCATAAAGGAGATGTAGTACATGAAGTCCAGGAAATGGGAAAATATTGGCTCCCTTTACAGACAATATTCTTTGTATTTGGAGATAATTTTTTTGGTCAATCATTTATGATTCCTAGGTTATAGTTTTCTTTAAGTGTGATTTTCTATAATATTATTGAACTAAATTTTAAATGCTGTTTATTCTCAATGCTAATTACAATGCAAATCAGAAAAAGGAAACAAACTATTAACAACACACTTACGAAAACCATAAAACAAAGGAGCTAATTCCATATAAATAAACTTTATATATTAATTTTATTCAATCACTTCAAGGAGAAAATGGCTCTCATCATACCCAATCAATAATATAGAATGACTTCTTACAGCAGGTGAAAAACTTGGTTATATTTGGTTTTGGTGAAAAACTTTCTTATTCTCATTTCTAACATGAATAAAGTTCGATTTCTAAGATACCCTAAAGACTTGTAATGTTACTTATTCTGTTTAAAACATAAGAACATAAACACCAAGAGTAAGAACATCAACACTGAATTACATATAGACTTTGTAGCATATCAGTAACACCTGAGCAGAAGATGATGGACATCAAAGGAGAGAACAATATGAATAAGGTATGCAAAGATAAAAAATTTGGAAAATAGAGAAGAGGACTAAAGTTTGAAATTGCATCATTATTGGATAAAATAACATTACAGTCACAAATTCAATGAATTGATTTATAATTATGAAAGTGTGTGTGATGAGCCTTGCTGG
The DNA here is from genome assembly GCA_007115665.2 of Sequoiadendron giganteum. Lineage (NCBI taxonomy): Eukaryota > Viridiplantae > Streptophyta > Pinopsida > Cupressales > Cupressaceae > Sequoiadendron > Sequoiadendron giganteum. Next base: position 605,483,570 of record CM021108.1, on the reverse strand, counting down.
CTCTCTTTGAAACCCCTGTTTTTTTCTAAAGTCTTTTTGTGTTTTACTTAGTTTTTTAAAGAATGTTTGTAGATAGAAGAGAAGGTGCGCATCATATTAAAGCTTATAAAAGGGCAACATGAACATATTCTGAGCAACAAAGGCAATAGATGTTATTATGCAATGCATTCAATGAGATTACAAATGAATTACATACCAGTAATGCTCCAGAATAATTAAATAAGAAATAAATCCAGTTTGCTAGCCGGAATGGTGAAAAACTGACAAAGAAGCACTCCTAGCCTCCAGATCTGACTTCTCCCAATCAAAAACCAGATACAAAGCAGTAGTAGTGATAGCCGCCTATGATGAAGCACAAACAGGAGCCCAAAGGAAAGCGCTTCAGTCTCTGGCTTCACACGCCCTTCTCCAAAGAGGCACAAAACCCAATGTAAATGTATGGCCCAAGTAAGAATGCTGAAGAATCAAAATGAAATGCTGAGGAACTGTTGAAGAGGACGCCTCCAGTGTAGAAACCCCCTTCCTTATTGCAGCAAGCATAAACTGAAATTAAACTCTGTTAAAACCATGTAGAACCTCTGTATGAAGCTCTCACCATTGTACTAATTCAACTGATCTCTCACAGTCTCAAAAGTACTCAACATCGAAGAGGAATCATTCTCCAATGGAAGTATTGCTCAAACCCTGATCACAGAGGAAGGCACAAGAAAAATATCCAAGGCAAAGTCAAAATAATCAATCATAGGGTTTCTCATTGCCAAATTGCCTTATATCCAAGAAGGCACGCATTTCCAAGAAGATACGCATCTTTGCATCATTTAAATCTTTTAATATAATATTAAGTCCTTTCAATAGTTAGGAACTTAATATTTGGCGCCCACTTAAATGATTAAGTGATTTAATTTTAAATCACCCCTTTTATGAATATTTAAGTGATATAAAAATGATAAAGTCAAATTGACTTTATAAAATAATGATAAGTTAAATAATAACTTAAATCACTTAAATGAGCATAACTCCCTCAAATCTCCATATATTCCCGTGCCGTCAGAAGCTGTCACCCCCTGAACTGCTAATGCCAACTGTGAACCAAACACTGAGCTCTGAACACGAGAACGACCAATCTCTCCAGAAAGTACCACTGACCCTCTAACCAAACCAGTTAGCCCACAAGGGTCCAATAAAGGGCTAACACACTATTCTCGAGAACTGACTAGAGCGGGGACATCACAGTCCGCCCTCCCCAAATTTGCTTGCCCACAAGCAAACACAAAGCTGGATGCTGAAGAATACTGTCACTCTCCCAAGTAGCATCCTCTGTCGGTAGATCTTTCCACTTCACCAAATATTCCCTGATAACCTGACTCTGAAGATGACGCTCTCTGGAATCTAGAATGGCCTCAGGTATCAAAATCAATTTCCCCTCATCATCCAGGGGTGGTAAATCAATAGAAGGAGTCACTTGTGGTCCCAATGCCTTTTTGAGGCGCGACACATGGAACACATTGTGAACCTTATTGTCCACTGGAAGATCTAACTCATAAGCCACTTCACCAATACATCGGACAACCCTGAATGGTCCATAGTATCGTGGCTTAAGTTTCTCGGTGCCCTTCTTACGAAGGGTGGACTACCTATAAGGTTGGAGCATCAAATACACCAAATCATCGATCTCGAAGGATCTCTCCGCTCGCCTCTGATTAGCATATTGTTTTTGCTGATTTTGAGCTTTCTGAATATTCTCCCTAAGTGCTCTCATAATGTCCTGATTCTCTTGTAACAAATCACCAGCACTGAGTACTCTACTATCACTCAACAATAAATCTAGAAAGCTCGGAGCATCATATCCATATAATGCTCAGTATGGTGTCATCTGAATACTCATGTGATGAGTGGTATTGTAGCAATACTCACAAAGGTATAACCACTTCACCCATGCCTTCTGCTGTCCTGAATTGTAATTCCTCAAGTATCCCTCCACCCATTTGTTAACTATCTCTGTCTGCCCATCTGTCTGTGGGTGGTAGCTGGTGCTCGAAGTGAGTTCTGTCCCGCAAAATTTGAATAACTCCTGCTAGAAGTTACTCAAAAACCTGCTATCCCTGTCACTGACTATACTCCGAGGCAATCCATGCAATCTGAATACCTCACGGAAAAACAAGTCCCCCACCTGAGTAGCTGTGTGTGTAGTAGTGATTGAGAAGAAATGTGCATACTTCGTCAACTGATCTACTACCACATAAATGTTGTCTTTCCCTTGAGCTTTCGGCAAGCCCGTGATGAAGTCCATAGACAAGCATTCCCACTTCCTCTCAGGAATAGAAAGTGGCTGAAGTAAACCTGCAAGGTATGTATGTTCTTGCTTGTTCTGCTGACGAACAAGGCATTCCCTGACATACTGAAGAACAAATGATTTGAGACCCTTCCAAGAGAATCTCTCCCGTACCTGCCTGTAGGTCTTAAAGTAACCGGGATGTCCTGCCATAGGCGAATCATGGAATGACCTCAATACCATGCCTCTCATCTCAGAACCTGGGACAAGAAATATCCTCCCTTTGTAAATGATAAGATCATCCACAAGTGAGTATCTGTCAACCTGTACTGTCCCATCCACTATGCTAGAAGCCCACGAATTCTTAGCATACTCTACTACTATCATGTGTCTCCAATCCTCTGAAATCTATGTCATGGAGCTCAAGTGAGGACGGCGAGATAAAGCATCGACAACCACATTTTGAGTGCCCTTGACATAGGCAATGTCAAAATCATAGGACTGAAGTTTGCTGACCCATTTTTGTTGCTTTTCGTTCAAATCTCGCTGTCCAAAAAAAGGTTTCAGACTATTGTGATCGGTTTTAACACTGAATTTACTACCAACCAAGTATTGCCTGAATTTGGCCATGGCATGCATGATGGCCAACATTTCCTTATCATAGATACTGAAACTCCGTTCAGGACTTCTTAGCTTCCTGCTCTCAAAATCTATAGGGTGTCGATCTTGCATGATAACTGCACCAATACCCTCACCACCGGCATCACAATGCAGCTCAAATGGTCTGGCGAAATCCGGCAAAGCCAACACTGGACATGTAGTCATAAGAAGTTTGAACTTCTCAAAGCACGCCTGTGCAAGAGGTGTCCACACAAAGGCTCCCTTCTTAGTCAAATCAGTTAGTGGCATAGCATGTCGCGAGAATCCACTAACGAAACGACGATAGAAGACACACAATCCTACAAACCCCCTAAGTTGTGTCAACGTCTCAGGTGTAGGCCAATCGATAATAGCTCAAATTTTCTCTGGATCCATGCTGACTCCCTCTCTACTGATAATGTGACCCAGATACAAAAGCTCGGCCATGCCCAAAGCACATTTGGACTCCTTGGCGTACAAGGATTCCCTGTCAAGTATACTCAATACCTCATCTAGGTGAACAATGTGTTTCTCCCATGATTTGCTATAAACCAGGATGTCGTCGAAGAACACCAAAACAAATCTCCTCAAGAGAGGATGGAAAACCCTGTTCATAGTAGACTAAAATGTAGCTGGAGCATTGGTTAAGCCGAATGGCATAACCAAGAAATCATAGTGTCCACAGTGACATTTGAATGCGGTTTTCTCAATATCCTCCTCTTTGACTCTGATCTGATGGTAACCAGTCCTCAAATCAATCTTCGAGAAAAAGCAAGCTCCATGAAGCTCGTCTATCAACTCATCTATCCGTGGAATAGGATACCTGTTCTTTATAGTCTTCCTATTGAGCATCCTGTAATCAATACACATCCTAAGTGTACCATCTTTTTTCTTCACCAAAACAACTGATGAAGCAAAGGGTGACTTACTCGGTCTAATGTGCCCCATAGCTAAAAGCTCCTTAATAGTTTTCTCAATCTCATCTTTTAAATGTTTGGGGTGCCGGTAAGGAGTGATCATAATAGGTTTCGTGCCCTCATCCAACTCAATGATGTGCTCAATACCTCTATCAGGAGGTCTACCTGGTGGAATAGCACTGAAAACCTTTGCATGTTTGATTCGGAGTTCCTGTACATCCGGATGGTAAGGAGAAGCTTGTTGCTCTAACTATGAAGGCATTAACTTGCACTCAGCAACCCATTCTACCATGTCATGTTGAATCAAACGTTCCATTCTCCGGAGCGAAATTTCTTTTAGATTGTTGTTCTTGATGGCTTTAAGAACATGATTTGTGCCATCAATTTTGAATTTCATCTCCATATCACGCAAATTAAGTGTGAACTCTCCTATAGCATGAAGCCACTTCATGTCGAGAACTATATCCGTTCCTCCCATGTTCACAACATAAAAATCCGCCTTAAACTCAAAATTGTTGAGTTTCAATGGTAAATCAGGAATCATCCTCTCACAGGTGAGAGTGTGTCCATTTGCAACCTTCACTCGAATGCTTTCAAACTGCTGAGTTTGAATTCCCCTTTTTTCTACTAACCGTGAATCAATAAAGTTGTGGGTTGCACTTGTGTCCAAAAGAGATATGACTCTTTGACCCACTAAGACCCCACGGAGCCTGAAAGAACCCTCTCTCTGCATGCTGGACATATGAGCCTCTTGTAGCTCACTTTCTACCTCAATCTCTGCTTCATTTTCTGACTTTTCTTCATCTGTGTCATAGATAGCAGCTTGCTGATCAGAAAAATCAGTCAATGTTTCTCCCTCATAAAACCATTCCATGTGCCTGTTTTGCCCTTTAGGCTTGAGGGGATAGTCATGATTGAAGTCATATGGGCCTTTACAGTAAAAACAGAGCTTCCTTCTACGTAGATCATTCATTGTGTCCCGATCTAATGGAGCTGCAAATCTTTTCTTTTGATCAACATTATCAGCCTTCTTTGGATCAGATTTGTTCTCAGTGTAGGAGGAAGAAGGTTTTGTGCCAAATTGTTTACAAGGTGTAGTGAGCTCCATACTGCGAGCTTTCCTCATGGTCTCCTGTAAAGTAGGTGGATCAAATGCCTTTATCCAACCTTTCATGGGCTCAAAAAGACCCTCAATAAACAATATGATCAGCCTTCTCTCTGAAATGCCTGTCACCATTATAGATAGTCTTTGGAACTCTCCAATGTACGATTCCAAGCTACCCAATTGTTTTAACTGTGCTAGATCCCTGAAGAACAGTTCAGGATCACGTCTATCAAACCTCTCTACCAATCTATCAGTAAACTCCTGGTATGAGGTAATCTGGTCATGGTGAAGAGTATCCATGCCATGAATCCACCAGTCATGTGCCACGCCATCAAGGTGTAGAGCTGCAAATCTAATAGCATCTTCCTCTGTCATAGGACGTAGTGTCAGGAACGTATCCAATTTACTCACCTAGGCACGTGTTGCAACTCTACAACTGCCATCATAGTTCGCTAAGGTAAGCTTATTGGTAGCCTGTCGTAGATCATTATGTTTGTATCTAGGCCGCCTATCATTCCTGTTCCTGGTGTGTTCTCTCTTCTGACTCATAAAACGGTCAAAGTTAAGGTGATCCTTAACTCGTGGAGGCATTGCATCCCATTCATCATGCATAGCCAGGATGTTGTCAGCAAAGTTTCCTTCACCACCTTCTTCCACCTCCTCTTCCTCCTCAGCGTCATTTCTGACAAAGGTAGGGCTTGTGGCTCTCTTAAAGGTGCGTGCTGGAGCAATATTCCTGTGATGCTCTCCATGTATGCTACCTTCCTGATCTTGATCCAGATTTGGCCTTCTGAGAACTGTCAGGTTTTGCACATTGGTGCTCAGTTGTTGGAAGATGTTTGCTACCTGTTCTTGACCGGCCACCATTCCTCTCAGTACTTCTCTAGCATCCCTGTCTTCGTCATTAAGACGAGCATCATCATTCCTTTCAGCCATATTATCAAAATCAAAATCCTCTACCTATTCGTTCAATGGAATTGCCTAAAAGGGTTCAAAAGTGTTTCTCGGAATTCCAGGGCCCCTGCGTGTGTAGTGCTTGTCAAACCTGTTCTAGTGTGGCTGCATAGATATTTGTTTTTTTCCCACAAGCTGGCAGGATTAATATGCTTTGATACCACTGTGATGAGCCTTGCTGGCTCTCTTCGAAACCCATGTCTTTTTCTTAAGTCTTTTTGTGTTTTACTTAGTTTTTTAGAGAATGTTTGTAGACAGAAGAGAAGGTGCGCATCATATTAAAGCTTATAAAAGGGCAACATGAACATATTCTGAGCAACAGAGGCAATAGATGTTATTATGCAACACATTCAATGAGATTACAAATGAATTACATACTAGTAATGCTCCAGAATAATTAAATAAGAAATAAATCCAGTTTGCCAACCGGAATGGTGAAAAACTGACAAAGAAGCACTCCTAGCCTCCAGATCTGACTTCTCCCAATCAAAAACCAGATACAAAGCAGCAGTAGTGATAGCTGCCTATGATGAAGCACAAACAAGAGCCCAAAGGAAAGCGCCCCAGTCTCTGGCTTCACACGCCCTTCTCCAAAGAGGCACAAAACCCAATGTAAATGTACGGCCCAAGTAAGAATGCTGAAGAATCAAAATGAAATGCTGAGGAACTGTTGAAGAGGACGCCTCCAATGTAGAAACTGTTAGTGTTTCTTAGATCAGATTAGACAATAAAGTACTCAATAGAATTGCAACACATAAGACAATGAACACAAGAAGATACCCTGGGAAAACCCTCCTCTTGAGGGAGAAAAACCCAGCAAATGATTCTCTTATATATATGATAACACAATAGCAGAAATCTGCTTACAACTCAGGCCCAACAATGGCCAATGCTTGATAATATATTCACCCTCCTTCTAAGTAAGCAAGATACAAATGACTGTCTTCTTCTTGAAATCGGATTGCTGCTCTTGAAGTGTGAATTCTGCTCTTGACAAACATATGCGAACTTGCTTGAATTGAATCGCCTTTACAATGATAATGACCTTTTATTTATACAACATAGGCGCCTCTTCATTTAGGTCGGCCTTACTTGGAAAAACATAATAAAAGATAAACAAATAATATAACTTGAAGTCGGCTCAAGTTGAGACAAGGATAGGCGAGCTATAAGGGTCGGCCCTTAGCAAGTATATTGTATGATATAAATTAAATAGCCTAGAGGCTATACATTTAATTTATTCTTTTCTTCTTGGGAAGTGCAAACCGAAGCTGCTCAATAACATCAACACTCCCTCTCAGCTAGGGATGAACTTCCATCTACACAAGACACATCATATTAGAATGAAAACAAAATAGAATATCACCTCAACGCGATATTAACCATTATGGCTACTTCCATAGATGGTATAAATAAAATCATCACGGATTCCCTCACGTGATGTTGTCATGGAGTCACACACATGACATCCACCATAGCTTCTCCTAGAGGGTGGAAACAAGGGCTTTCACCTCAAATCTCTCTCAATAGAGAATTGCATTATCAAGGGCTTACACCTCAACTCTCTCTCAGCAAAGAATTGCATTATCAAGGGCTTGCACCTCAACTCTCTCTCAGCAGAGAATTGCATTATCAATCAAGGATCACTGATTACTGAGACTCTTTCTCAGTCAAGGCTGCATTCTCCACCATACCAAGTTTCTCTCGGAAGTACACAAACTTAATCTTGGTGAGAGGCTTGGTGAGAATGTTTGCCGTTTGCTCTTTCAGTGCTGATATACCTCAACTGTATAGCTTTCCTTTGCACCATATCTCTAATATAGTGGTACTTGATCTCAACATGTTTTGTTCTGTCATGAAACACGGGATTGACAGATAGCTTCACACAGCTTTGATTATCACAGTGTATAATAGTAGGCTCCATTGATTGTCCAAACAATCCTGCAAGGAGCTTACGAAGCCACATTGCCTCACGAGCTGCCACACAAGCTGCTATATACTTTGCTTCAGTTGTACTCAAGGCCACTGAAGACTGTTTCCTGCTACACCGGGAGATCATAGCAGTCCCCAAACTGAAGCAACAACCAGAGATACTCTTCCGATCTGAGACACATCCTGCCCAATCAGAATCAGTAAAACCATGCAGCTCCAAATCCACGTTTGAAGAATATCTCAACCCATATCCAATTGTGCAACATAAATATCTCAGGATATGTTTAGCTGCGACAAGATGTATTTGCTTTGGTTCACACATAAACTGGCTAAGTGCACTCACTGCATAGCAGATATCAGGTCTAGTGTTAACTAGATACATCAATGAACCAATCAACTGTCTGTACATCGTAGAATCCATTGGTTCTGAACTAGCTGCAGCTTCTTTCAACTTATCTAGATTAGTCTCCATGGGTGTAGACATAGGTTTGCAGTCAATCATACCAAACCTTCTGAGAATGTCAACAGTATACTTGTCTTGACTTAGAATCATCTCGTCTGACTTTTTCCAAACTTCTAAGCCAAGAAAGTAATGCATAAGACCTAGATTCTTCATCTCAAACTCTGAAGCTAATTCCTTCTTGCATTTTAGAATTAGATGTTCTTCACCAATAATGATCAAGTCATCAACATATAAAACCAAAATCAATGCTTCACCATTTACTACTTTGAAGTAGAGGTTAGAATCTGCATCATTCTTTGAGAAACCCAGACTTGAAAGATACTGATCAATTCTTTCATACCAAGCACGAGGAGCTTGTTTAAGACCATACAAGGCCTTCTTCAGCTTGCAGACATGAGACTCTTTCCCATGCACCTCAAATCCTTCTGGTTGCTCAATGTAAACCTCTTCTTCTATTACACCATTCAGAAAAGTTGTCTACATCCATTTGGTGAATCTTCCATCCTCTAGATGCAGCAATAGCAATGATGGTTCTAACAAACGTGTATCGAGCCACAGGAGCAAAAGTTTCTTCATAGTCAACTCCCTCTTTTTGTGAGAACCCTCTAGCCACAAATCTAGCCTTGTGTTTCTCAATGCTCCCATCAGCTGCATGCTTGATCTTGAAGAGCCACTTAGAAGACACCACAGATTTGTCTTTGGGTCTAGGAACTATATCCCAAACATCGTTCTTAAGTATGGACTGATACTCCTCAGTCATGGCATCCTTCCATACTTGTTGACTAGAAGCTTCTTCAACATTTGAAGGCTTTGACTCAATAATCTGACTCATCAAGGCGACATAACTAGAGAACTTGTGAGGTCTCTTGCTTTCTCTGAAAGATCCTCCTAGAGCTGCAAAACTTTCTGCTTCCTGCATTGTCCTACGAGCCCAAAGAGGTCTTTTCTTTCCAATCACAATGTCTAGGGGCCCATCAGTAGGATCCAAAGGCTCAGCTGGATCAATATCTTCTTTAGATTCTGTATCCTCGTTTAGGTTCTCTAGAATATGGTTAACTTCCATATCTTGAGGAGGTTCTTCTTCATCAATCTCCATAGGAGTGCCTTTGGATCTTTTGTAAGCAACATTTTCCTCAAATGTGACATCTCTACTAATCTCAATAGACTTCTGTCCTAGAATGTATATCCTGTAAGCTTTTGATGTCTCATTGTAGCCTACAAGAATTCCTTTCTTCCCAGAAGGCTCTAGCTTTGTTCTCTTTTCCTTTGGAATATGAACATAGACTGGACAGCCAAAGATCCTCAAATGACTAACTTCAGGCTTCACGCCTGAGAATGCTTCTTCAGGAGTTTTATTCTCTAAGATCCTGTGGGGACTCCTGTTTTGAACATAGACGGCTGTTCTTGATGCTTCAGCCCAAAGAGAGATTTGTAAGTCTTGATCATGGATCATAGCTTTCACTGCTTCCACAATAGACCTATTCTTTCTTTCAGCAATACCATTTTGTTGTGGATTATAGGGAACACTAACTCCCTCTTAATCCCTGCTTCAATACAAAAGTCACGAAATGTGCCAGAAGTGTATTCTCCACCATTATCAGATCTCAATACCTTGATCCTTTTCCCAGACAGATTTTCAATCTGTGCTTTGAATTCTCTGAATCTTTCTAATACTTCTTCTGATTCTTTAGATCTCAAGAAATAAATCCAAGTCTTTCTAGAGTAATCATCAATGAAAATAATATAATACAAGAAACCACTAGATGATGCAATAGACATTGGACCACACAAATCAGAATGAATGAGATCAAGAATACATTTAGATCTACTTTCACTGGAATGAAACGTACCTTTTGTGCTCTTGCCTAGGGCACATCCCTTGCATGCACCTTCATGTTCTTGATTGAATTTCGGAAGACCGGTGACCATCTTCTCCATGATAGGTAGAGCACGAAAGTGAATGTGAGCCAATCTTTGATGCCAAAGATCACACATGCTGGTACTGTTATGCACAAGCGCTTGAAGAGGACGAGTGCACAGCCTAAAAAGACATTCATGTCTAACTCCAATCACTTGAGCAGTTTTGAAGTTGGAGTTCTTTGCCCATATAAGAACTTTGCCTTTAGAGAAGGCAACTTGATAACCCTTGTCTTCTAATGCTGAAATTGAAACAAGGTTCCTCTTTATCCCTGGCACGAACAGTACATCATTCAACTCCAAAGAAATCCCAGAATCCAAGTGAAGAGTGGAATTTCCAGTCCCTTTTACAGAATATCTAGCATCATCTCCAATAACAACTTGATCACTGGAGTTGCTTTCCACTAAGTTTGAAAGGTGACCCCTGAAACCGGTGATGTGCCTAGAAGCACCACTATCAATCAGCCAAGTGTTGGAGTCGGTAGAAACATTGCTAGACAAAGCTAAATAAAACAAATAATCACTGGAGTCCTTTTGTGGAGCGACTTCTTCAACATCTGCAGTGGCAACTTGATGCTTAGGTCGTTGAGGACAAACCCTCGCAAAGTGACCATACTTATCACAACGAAAACATTGAATCTTGGACATGTCTCGTTTCCTTTTGAAGGCAGGAGCATCATCATTTCCATCTCCTCGATTCCTCTTGAAGAATCCTTTCTTAAAGCCTTTGTTTGATGAATGAGAGACAAGAACTTGTAAATCTTCATTCTTTGAACTTTGACCAATTCCCCTTGCTGTTAGTCTTGACTCCTCTTGAATGCAGTCAATCCTCAATCGATCAAACTTGGGAAGTTCAAATCTTGCACTGATTCCTTGAATGAATGCCTCCCATGAAAGCGGAAGACCATTGAGAGCAAGCATAGTCAGGTCTTTATCATCAATCATGTGGCCAATAGTAGAGAGCTGATCTCTTATCTCTGAAATCTTCATGAAGTATGTAATGACAGATTCTCCTTTCGCCATTTTCACATGATGAAGTTGTTGCTTCAGTGCGAGAGCTCGACTAGTGTTGTTGATTTCGTACATCTCTTCCAAAGTTGCAAACATCTCTCTTGCTGTATCCAACTTGAAGACAATAGGTACAACATGATCCTTGATGGAATCAACCAATACTTTCTTTGCCCTAGTGTCTTTCTTCCTCCACTGCAATTTCTCTTCTTCCTCCTCAGGTTCAGGAACTTTTGTTTTCACGAACTCAGCTAAATCATTCTCCTCCAAAGTGAGCATGATTTTGAACCTCCATGATGTGTAGTTCGAAATCCCTTCGAGTCTATCCTCGATTTTCAGACCGTTCACCATCTTGAATTTGAGAAATAAGAGATAGACTGAAAAAGAATAAAGTAAGTGTTGCACACTAAATTTGATCACGATCTTTTTCACACCCGCTCTGATACCATGTTAGTGTTTCTTAGATCAGATTAGACAATAAAGTACTCAATAGAATTGCAACACATAAGACAATGAACACAAGAAGATACCCTGGGAAAACCCTCCTCTTGAGGGAGAAAAACCCAGCAAATGATTCTCTTATATATATGATAACACAATAGCAGAAATCTGCTTACAACTCAGGCCCAACAATGGCCAATGCTTGATAATATATTTGCCCTCCTTCTAAGTATGCAAGATACAAATGACTGTCTTCTTCTTGAAATCGGACTGCTGCTCTTGAAGTGCGAATTCTGCTCTTGACAAACATATGCAAACTTGCTTGAATTGAATCGCCTTTACAATGATAATGACCTTTTATTTATACAACATAGGCGCCTCTTCATTTAGGTCGGCCTTACTTGGAAAAACATAATAAAAGATAAACAAATAATATAACTTGAAGTCGGCTCAAGTTGAGACAAGGATAGGCGAGCTATAAGGGTCGACCCTTAGCAAGTATATTGTATGATATAAATTAAATAGCCTAGAGGCTATACATTTAATTTATTCTTTTCTTCTTGGGAAGTGTAGACCGAAGCTGCTCAATAACATCAACAAAAACCCCCTTCCTTATTGCAGCAAGCATAAACTGAAATTAAACTCTATTAAAACCATGTAGAACCTCTGTATGAAGCTCTCACCATTGTACTAATTCAACTGATCTCTCACAGTCTCAAAAGTACTCAACATCGAAGAGGAATCGTTCTCCAATGGAAGTATTGCTCAAACCTTGATCACAGAGGAAGGCACAGGAAAAATATCCAAGCAAAGTCAAAATAATCAATCATAGGGTTTTTCATTGCCAAATTGCCTTATATCCAAGAAGGCACGCATTTCCAAGAAGATACGCATCTTTGATCATTTAAATCTTTTAATATAATATTAAGTCCTTTCAATAGTTAGGAACTTAATATTTGGCGCCCACTTAAATGATTAAGTGATTTAATTTTAAATCACCCCTTTTATGAATATTTAAGTGATATAAAAATGATAAAGTCAAATTGACTTTATAAAATAATGATAAGTTAAATAATAACTTAAATCACTTAAATAAGCATAACTCCCTCAAATCTCCATATATTCCCATGCTGTCAGAAGCTGTCACCCCCTGAACTGTTAACACCAGTTGTGAACCAAACACTGAGCTCTGAACACGAGAACGACCAATCTCTCCAGAAAGTACCACTGACCCTCTAACCAAACCAGTTAGCCCACAAGGGTCCAATAAAGGGCTAACACACTATTCCCAAGAACTGACTAGAGCGGGGACATCACAGCGTGTGCCAAGAAACAAACATAGTAAGCTCAAAAGAATGATTGAACTTAGAATAAAAATTATGGCAAAATGAAACGAAATGAGTATTGGACGGAGTCGTACCTTTCAATTGGCTTCAAAATGCAACCATGAATCCCTTCTTTGTTTGTTTCTACTTGGGTTTGAAGGTTATCATGTGAGTTGCCTCAATCATGAAAACATGTCACACAAAATACCCTAAAAATGATTGAAATTGTTTGTTGGTAGGTGGAATTCGGAAATATACAAGGGTAAATCAGGGTTAAATCCATGGTGGGAATTTTTTGTGGTTTTTTTCACGATTTAAATGCAATTAGATACCCAAAAAATGTTGACTGCGATTTTTTAACAAATCATTGAATTTATGGGGGAGAAAATCTCCATTTGTTGTGATTCCCAATTAATCATGCCTAATTGCAATTTTAACCTATTTTACACTTCTATGTGAGGAACTATTATAGAAAGTTTTTAAAAATCAACATTGTTTTCCACACTTCTGTATTGTTTGAGTTGCACTAACTTTTGAAAATGAACTTCGGTGTCCTTCCTATCAAACCTCTGTATTGAATTCATTATAGGAGTTGATAAGGTTGCATCCTTGAATAATCAACCCACGATATCACCATTTATGTGCTATACCCTCAAGGTGAAAAGTGGCAACCTAATCTTCTTGCATTGACTTGAGAGATGAGTAAGTGTCCAACTTTTGTATCCAAGCTTGAGCTGTACACTTCTTAGATTTGTAAAAAGTGGGAAGTGATAACTTTCCCAAAGCATATTGTAGATCTCTCCAAATTGCTTGAGGTCTAGGTTCAAGTGTAGGGCCATTTCTGGACTTATTCATATTCATAAAAATTATAAGAGACATTTCATTCTGGATCTCATCTAGTAGAGCTCTATATTCAGCATAAGAAGTTGTGATGTCATCCACCACCGGATTTCGAGCGTCTACTTCATAAACTTCTTCCTTGTTGGGAAGGAAGGTCGGAAAGGTCTAGTAGTTGAACCAATGATAGTTTGTTTGGTATGGTTTTGAGTGTTATTGAGATTATTGACCCTAGAATTGCTACCTTCACCATTCTAATGTCTAGGCTCATGATTCCTAAGAACATTCATATTAATCTTCATGGTGTGAATCAACTGAGCAATCATGTCTTTAAGGTGCTCTTGCCATTGCACAAGTCTGTTATACTTTGCCTCTGCCGAATTATCTTTCCCTATAGCTTTGTTTCCTCTTTTTGCCGTATAAGTTTCTTCTACTCCAAATTTTGAAGATGGAAAAAATACTTGTGGATTCTCAAGAAATTGGAACTTTTTTTTAATTTACCTCTAATAATATCTATTTTCTATGTCATTGGGACACATGAAATATAGCTCTGTATGAAAATGATTAGCTTTTGGAAATAAGCTCTCAAGACCACCAGCTCTAATATCACTATAGTTTCCTTGGAAGGATGTTAGCTCAAATCCACTAAATTTTCTTACAATCACTCAAATCTTAGCTCTGCCTAATCACCAAGTTCCCAGTGTGGCCATAGTGAGAGCATACAAAGACTAGCACGAGGACAATGGAAAATAACTAGTAAGATACTTGCAAATAGTTGACAGAATTAACATTAATCTCAAATTCATAAAATCAATCAATGCTAAAATGGTAGATAATTATATGCAAATTCCGATCATGTCAAATTGACAGATAACAAGTGGAAGTGTGTCAATGCCAAAATGACAAACTATGCATCCGATTTCGATACACGAATTGGTGGATAATGTATTGAAGATAAAGTGAATCTAACGAAGAAATCGACTAAGATCTTACAATGTAATGTCCCTTTATCGGGATATCTCGAAATCTTGCTCTAGACTCACCAGCTTAACGTAGTTTACCACTTAAATGCCTCATATCAGATAAATCTTGGTTTGAGCCATGAATGATAGCCACAAACATTCTTTTCAACTTGAATGTTGGTCTCTTTTTAGTTCAGAAACCTAGTTTGTAAAATCTAATCATGTCCCAACTGGTATAAACTTTAGGACTTGATGAATAATAAATAAACCCCTGTAAACATACGATAGTTGGGAGAATGATTTTTGTCGTAACACATCCAGTACTAATAAATGGCCTTCCAGAATTAAACTTGTAATGAAGGCTCGACTTGCAGGAGCAGGAAAACGTCTTGCCCTAAAAAAAACCCGTCCAACAACTCAAATGACTTCTTGATGATTGATTCTTACAGATAATGGTGTGCCTGGCTTGGAATTATCTGGACGCCTTTCTTAGATTCTCCCGACAATCTCCTTGACCCGTCTACATGTAATGTTCCTGAATAGATTTTCCTGACTTTATGATTCCAGGCTGCAATTCCGTCTTCTTACCTTTCAGATGCTTCATCGATATCTCCCTAGAACACCTTTAATCTGCCTGTGAAACTATATTCATTTCCTTCAGTTCTGATCCATCCCTCCTTGCTTGCTCAAGATTGATCTTTAATACCTTTGAACTGGCAAATGACACGCCCGTCCATTTTCTGAGTTACTTGCACCCTTTAGAAGAGGCACGTTTTCTCCCAAAGTTAGTTTGGAATATTCGATGGATGAGAAATTCATCATTGGCAACTCCTTATGATCAAATAGCCCGATAAAAAACTTAGATTGTTAACCTCATTTTATATATATTTAATATTTATTTAATTTGACAATATTTATGTATTTGTGAGGATTATAATGATTAGAGTATTTAATATTATAATGGTTATAATATTTGTAATTTTATATTTGATAATTATAATATTATTTTATGTCTGTTTTATTAATTTTATATATTTTCAATATTTATTTTAAATTGTCAATATTTATTATGTTTTATAATTATATATCTTTAATATTTATTTTATTATTATTTAGATTAATATTTAAATATTATAATATTATTGTCAATATTTATATTTATTTTTAATATGATAATTATAATTATAATATTGTGTTTAGACAATTATAATTATAATAATATCGATTGATTAATATTTTATTTATCTTGTTTGTTTATTTGTATTTCAATGTTTGGTTATTTTCATATTTTAATGTTGCAATTCAGGGGACATGACATACAATGATAGCAAGGATCTAATGATGAAACATCTAGGGTCTTTAACTATAATTGTAATGTCCCCTAATTGGGAGTGCCCCAAAATTTCCCTAGTTTTCCTTAATTTAAATAATAACGGGGTTAGATAATACCTTTCCTTTGATCGAAGCCCTGCACACAAGTTAGAACCATTTACCATAATCAAACTGATTAGCAGATTAAAATCATTTACCGCAATAATAATAATGAGCAGATTTCCATAATTAGATATTAATAAACTCAGGGCCAAACATTAAATCACAAAGTACTCTAACATCCTTGGAAGGTTCAATCATAGGAGAGAATGGGAGAATGCGGCTTGATGGGGTGCCTTGGACCCTTTTTCCCTAGACCCAAGACAATATACCATCTCCCTTGGTCTCATGTGGCGCATGCCATTCATATGAGGTGTCTTTTCCGTTATCCCCTCATCTTGCCAATCATTTCCTTCTCCCTATGAACTGACTCCTTGTGTTGATTATCCATGATGGCATGAGATTCCAACGAGTGCCCTGAAAATGCCATCTCTCCTAAGCCCAAAGGCAGTACCCCCTTGGCCCCATGGGGATCATCAAGTCCCCACTCGAGGTGGCATACCTAGGAGAGTGCCCATCACCGTTCTGCTCTTGTAGTCTTATCTCCTTCTATGATGTACATCATTTTGCATTCACAATAAGTAAAGAAAAAAAGCTTTAACATTAAATTTTATGTTTTTTTTGTACTTTTGAAACTTGCCTGCGCAAGTCTACCTGACAAGACTCGCCCAGGTTTGGCGAGTCTCGCCAGGACTCATTCGGACTCGGCCAAGTCTGAGTGCCGAAAGTGCAATGAATGGGGTCACTTCGCAAGGGAATGCGAGAACAATCAAGGTATGGGAGCAAGACTTTATAAGTGGTGTGGACCGAACGATCATGAAGATACTGACCGCCTGAAACAAAAAGGCATAAATATGCTAGAGGTAGCCGACGAGGAAGTCTTGGCAATCACAAGAGCACAAACGAAGAAAGCTATATATCTAGACCCTCGTACTTAGAAAGAAACACTCTGAGAGGCTAGGGCAAAAGTGGAAGAGGCAATGGCCAAGTAATGAAGAACCTCCAACAAGGTAACCAGTACATCATTGCAGTTAGAGTCGATAAAGAACATAGTACGACAAGTGCTCCACACAACCGTACCAATTAAGGTAACAAACCTTTTGTAGACGATGCCCCAACTGAGAGTAGCACTCACTAATGTCGTCGAAGACAACACAAACCGTCAAGAGGGTCCAATTGAGAGTATGACTCAGTCGGTAGGAGAGGCCACAAACCTAGTGCTACTTGTAGTGAATGTCGGTAGGAAGCTTGCCATCCTACAAATGGAAATCATGGGGAGGAAACTCTCCAACACCATTGTCGACGAAGGCTCTAAAGTGAACGTACTACCAGAAGAAACCTGGAAGTGTCTGGGGAAGCCAACTCTTTGGCCCCCCACATTTCACCCGGTAGGCGTAGATCAACTTGGCATCAAACCTCTTGGTAAACTAATGGCACAAAAAGTAATGATTGACATGTAGCAGTTCCCGTTGAACTTTGGCATCATCCCATTGCAGAAGAAGGCGTATGACGCATTGCTCGACAGAGGATGGCTTATTGTTGCTAAAGCAAATCACAACTAGAAGCAAAACACACTCTCGATCGAGAGCAATGGGAGGAAGTACGCCATCGACCTAAAGAACCAAGTTGTTAGTGAAGAATTAGCATCCTCCGGATTAGAATCTAATGAGGGAGAGTCAGATATGGATAAAGGAAGACTATGGATTCGAACGATGAGGGCGTACTTGAATTTGGAAGTTTCTCAAAGGACGAGACAAGCTTGTTGAATGGCCTATTTCATTGACAAATGGAGGATCATGAGGTGTTCCACCTTGAATGCAACATGTTGCAAGTCAGAGAAATAGAGGAAGAAGAGGACAAGGGTACGATCAACCAAACATTTCCACATGAGTACAGAGAATACTGGAACGAACCCCAAGAGACTTGAAGATTATCATTATCAAACGGACATGGCCATTAGTAGCAAAGGAAAGAGGCCACCTCCAATTTGGTCGAAGATAGCAGGGAGTGTGGCGAGAACAAGTGATGATGTCGTCACGCTAGACAACATTACATGGGAAAGTTTGAGCGATACAGAATGTCGTTGATGGTGGCTCTCAACATTAGATGATCACATAATGAAGAGGGCATTGGAGAAGGCCTAGGTAGATAAGATGGCGCAGATGCCATTCTAAACACTCCAAGAAAGGCTTCCCTTTCTCTAATCAAGCCAACTTGGCTCTGATACCAAATGTTGAAAAACAAGATAAATTATTATAGTGAAAATATGCAGATAAATTTTTGCATCCAAATTAATAGAGTAATAAATCATAGCTGAAACTAGATTACAAAAGATGCAAACCATAACTCAAGAATTATGTGGAGAAACCTTTGCGGGAAAAAAACTCCACACCCAAAGAGATCCAAGACTTGTATTAATCCTTCAAATGAGTTACATCAATACAACTTCTCCCTCTGAATCACTGCAACACTTCATGGCTTCAATAACCTGCAACTTAACTTATTTTCTCTTCAACTCGAGCATTAAATATATAGGCATGAGAGAAAACACAAATCAAGAATGGTTTTCAAAACCATTTAGTCATAAATCACAAAGAAAATAAACTTTCTTCTCCAACTTATGATTTTATCTATTTTTTAGTAATGTGCACATACAACTAAAAAATATGTGTTATCTTTTTCCAAACTCACATTTATCTTCCCCTATTTTTTCATGCTCTTTCTAATTTGACAATTAAAACACTTTGCAAGTTGTCATAGTCATGACAACTAAAAGATAATTACAAATTGCCAATTAATAATTAAAAAACAAAGCAAGGTTGAGACAATTTCTCAACATTCTACCACTTGTCAAACACCTTGCAAATAGCATAAAGGGAAACTAAATAAATCAAGCTTTAGAAGAAGTGAGGCCCATGGCCTCTCTGCACCAACTAAATTTTTTTGTGCTCACTAGTTTAGTAAGAGAATTTTCAACATTCTCTACAGTGTCTATTTTTTTATAACATGACTTTACCACTCTCAACCATTTCCCGAACAAAGTGATACTGAACATCTATGTGCTTTGTGTGGGCATGATACATTGGGTTTTTAGCCAAATAGATGGCACTTTGACTGTCACATCTAATTCTTACTTGTTTACATTGAAAGCTAATATCTGAACACGATCTCTCTAACCACGCCGCCTCTTTACAAGCATGTGTTGCAGCCATGTACTTTGCTTTTGTAGTGCACAATACAACTATAAGTTATCTTTTTCTCATCCAACTAACGACTCCTCCAAACAAAGTAAAGACATAGCCACTTGTGGACCTTCTACAATCTAGATCACCACCAAAATTTGAATCAACAAAACTATGCAAATCAATCACCTTGCTCATATCATAAGATCCATGATAACAAATACAATGATTTGAAGTCCCATGTAAATGTCTGAAAACCCTTTTCACATAAGTCCAATGCTCTTTACTAGGATTTGCCATAAATCTACTAACTCCCACTACTTGGGCAATATCAAGTCTTGTACAAATCATAGCATACATATGGCTTCCTACAACACTAGCATATGGAACTTTATACATCTCTTCAAGTTCATCATCTGTTTTAGGACATGGTTCTTGAGATAGTTTAGTGCCAATTAGAAAGGCAATACTAACTCGTTTACAATCATGCATGCCAAAATGTTGCAAAATAGTGTTAACATACTTCTTTTGATTTAACCATAATTTTTTGTTAACTCGATCCCTGTTGATTTCCATACCCAAGATATATTTTGCAGCCCCTAAATCTTTCATATCAAATGTACCAAATAGCTGAATCTTAAGCTCCCTAATCATTCCCTTATCATTTCCAATAAATAACATATCACCAACATATAGGACAATGATTAGTAATTGATCATCAATTAATTTAAAATAGACATAATGATAATCTTCACTTCTAATAAAGTCATGATTCAATGCAAAAGAATCAAATTTCTGATACCACATTCTTGGTGATTGCTTCAAACCGTGCAAAGATCTCTTTAGCCTACAAACCAAGTGTTCTTGTCCTTTCACAATAAAATTATCAGGTTGTTTCATAAATATTTCCTCATCAAGATCCCCATGTAAGAAAGTGGTTTTAACATCCATTTGCTTTACTTCTAAATCAAAAGCACAAGCAAAAGATAAAAGGAACCTAATGGAGGTTAGTTTAGCCACAGGAGAAAAAATCTCACCAAAATCCACTCCCTCAACTTGAGAGTAACCTTTTGCCACTAACCGGGCCTTGTATCGTTCCAACTTACCATTTGCTTTAAATTTCTCTTTAAATACCCATTTGCATCCAATGGCTTTCCTACCCTTAGGCAGCTCAACTAGATCCCATGTATCACATTTGTCCAAGGCCTTTATTTCATCTTTCATTGCCTCTAACCAATAATCATGCTCATTTACAGATAAGGCCTCTTTCACAGATCTAGGTTCATTGTCAGTACAAGATAAAGCAAAAACACAATGAAAATCAGATGGACTATATCCATACCTATCAATAGGTTTATGTTGTCTAGTGGATTTTCTTAGAGGTGTAACAAGATGCTCAAGTTGTTCCTCTTCAAATTTTTCTTCTAATCCTTCTTCTTCCCCTTCATGTTCATCATGTTGTTCAACATGTGCATCTTCTTGTGGTTGGTCTACATGTGCATCTTCTTGTGGTTGTTCTACATGTGTATCTATTTGTGGTTCAACCTTAATATCAAAATGCAACATTTTGTTAGGCTTTACATGAGGTTGTTCATCATTTTTAAATTCCTTAAGCTCCTTGAAAATTACATCCTTAGAATATATCATTTTCATTGCTACAGGATCCCAAAGCTTATAACCCTTAATGTTCTCTCCATAACCCACAAAGACACATTTGTTAGCTCTAATGTCAAGCTTAGTACGTTTTTCTTTAGGAACATGAACATATGCCTCACTGCCAAAAACTCTAAAATGAGAAACTGATGGTCAGTTACTTGTCCATACCTCATAGTGGGTTTTATCAACAAGAGCAGAAGTAGGTGACCTATTAATCGGATAACAAGCAGTGTGAACCATAGTTTACATACTCGGAATCAGAGAGTACTCGGCAAGCCCAAAATTTTTGACTCCACAAATACTCGACAACTTATAAAGTAGCAAAATTTCTTATAAAAACACTTTTTTTTTGCAAAATTCAATTACAAAATGCATCAAATGAGTCTAAAAACCATGAGGGAGTGTTTTATATTAAATTTCATTGTTGAATACATATGGATTACAAAATGGCATCATTATACGTAGCCACATAGTGAAATTGCTAATAACAATTAATTATATAAAATCATTGTTACCCCAAGTTTCCGCGACGGGGACATCACAACGAGTCCCTAAGTTTCCGATTTTTCAGGTCAAATTTGGGGATAGCGAGTGGACAGCTATATAAAACAAAGAAAAAAATAAAATATATAGGGAAACTTTAAATATTCATATGAAAACATTGATTAAGCATGCATGTATACATTATAGAAATTTAGCATATAGCATTTGTGTTGAGAATTCATTGCCAATATAGTTTTTTTTTCCAATTACGATATGAAAATCAAAATTAAAAAAAAACATGGCACACTATTGCCGTCCCCTAGCCATCCCCTGTCCACTGTTTCCAGGACGGGGACAAAGGGTTTAGACCCGGGGACGCATACTGCATAAAATATATATATTACATTAATTATATGTTGTATTATATTTATATATTATTTTTTTGTAAAATAAAAATATAATAATTATTAATTATTAATTATAATAGTTTTATATATGTTTAGTTATAAAATTTATATATAATACATTGATTATACGTTCATTATATTTATATATTAATTTTTTTTATCATATTAAAAAATATAATAATTATTAACTATTAATTTTAATAATTTTATATATGTATTTAATTATTTTTTAAAGAATATAATATATAATAATAATTAGTAGTATAATTATATTATTTATAATTTAATTTTTATTATATAAAATATACAATATATTAATTAATTATCCTAATATATATTTAACTACTAGTGATGCCGTAATTTTAAAACCTAAATGTATTGGCCGTAATTTTCATTTTAATAAACAGACTCTAAAACTCTCATCGAAACCTTACTTTCAGGCTGTAGCTCGCCAAATTGGAGAAGTGAAAGGTCAATACCAGCGAGGAAGAGTTTGGAGGAGCGGAAACCAATAGCGACGGGGAAAGCAACAATGAAGGGTGAAAAACTTCCGAAAAAACGGCAAAATATGATGAATGGCTGAGATTCGTTTAGAAGCCTCAATCCGGCCAAAACGTAGGGAAAATCATGTGTGTGATAATATGTAAAATCGAGGGTATAACAGAACGAACGGGGTTAAAAACGTGGTAAAACGATTGAAATTTCAGTGTGAAAATGCATGAAAAAAACGCGGCAATTTTTTGTGTGATTAATCCATGATTATTTACCACATTTTCTAGCGATTAATCGGGAAAAGGTCAGTGATTAATCACCTACAGTGATCCGCGAGTAAAGGCAGAAAATACTCGTTTTCATGAAAATTTGATTGGCGATTAATCGGGCGCTCAGCTATTAATCGCCCATCTAATGAATAAAAGTAGATACACCAATGCTAGTCCATTTTATAATATTAGAAGCTTGAGCATGTTCTTAAGTAAGGGATTCATTAGAAAATAGAACTTGACAAAGAGGTATGCAACAAGTTGCAGTGCCAATGTACTTGTGTCACGAGATCATTATATTCACTTTTGAAATTATCTATGTAACAATAGCAGCACTATTCAAAATTGAGATTAACTTAGCAAACCAAGAGTATAAATGGATATCAATTACTTGGGATTTAGTCTAGTACAATCCAAAACAATTTTTTAATTTTCTGTTTTTTAAACCAAGACCAAATAAAAAATTTGAGGCTAATTAACATATGCATCTTTTTTTTTTCTTCATTGAAGATATCCGCAATCAGTTCACAAACAGTTTGGGGGTGGACAATATGTGACAGTTATTTGAGGAAGATAAGATCAATCAGACAGCCAGCCTTCTAGTGAAAATCAATAGTAGGAGGTCCGACTTGGAAAAGAGCTTGAAGACAAATTAAGTTGTTTGTCTCGGTCCCATAGACTGTTTAGTCTCGTGAACGTCGTTAAAATCTTTCATTCATTCATTCATTGATGTCAAATGATATTTTTTTGTTAGTTTGTAGGGGATCGGATATGTATATTTTCTTACTCTTTTGGCAAATGCAATAGAGGATGGGATAGGATATTTATAAAAAAAAATTAGGTTGGGGTAACTTGGTGGGCCCTCCTTTTAGGGTTTTATGTATATTTTTATAAACAAAAAAAGTGTAGGTGGTCTGTTTTTCTGATGTGGGGATGTCTCTTTCTCCCCAATGGTCAAGGGACATCTACATGTTATCCAGCCAACCTAAGGATGATCTTGGGCATCACCTATAGAGGGAAACATCCCCAGGAATGTCCCTGCATTTGTAGGGACATCCCAAGGACAGGGTCCTGTGGGGGTGCTGGCAAGGGATGATGGGGAAACATCTTGTCCTCGATCTGCCATCCCCAAGATGTCTTCATTCCAAAGAACAAGATAAATTCCCCCAAGGATGCATCCTTGAGGAACACTGTTCCACCCCAATACTGCCATAGATTAGTGCTGGTAGATGCAAAGTATCGACAGAGAAAAATAAAAGTCAGTAAAAGCATTTTTAAATGTATACACTTTCTATTGATTGTTCAAATAGCTAAAGACATAAAATTACAAAAAAAAACAATGTTTCATATATTAGTAAAAGACACGAATTGATTTTGAGTGTTAGTCTATATATAGTTGTGTTGAGATAACTGATGGGATTTTGTTTTTTAAGTTAAGTTTAAAAGCAACAAAATTTTACTATCCCTGATGAAAGCAACAAATCTATAATAATTGGATCTGATTTCTGCAATGGTCCATTGAGACACGATTCTAGATCTTCTATACTTTACAAGAAAAACTGATGGGATCAACGATGTCAAGTTCCTCTAACTGGGGTAATAGGCTCGAAAGTAATCTAAATTCACTTTAGAATGCATTAAATAGGAAAGTGGCAATAATTTGTTTAAAGTATTTTCTTTCATCCTAATGATGGCTTTCATGTACTTTAACAAACTCGGAACAAGTTTGACAGGTCTCTCACCCAAACCAAAGAGTTTTTGTAAAGTTTTATGTTTGAATATATAGAAAAATGTTTCAAGAGCGATATAAAATTGTGCTTCTAGATCTTTGATACTTACAAAAATGAAATCTGACCAAAAACAACAATATTATTTTCCTCTTCAAGGGTAAGCTCAAAGCTAATCCGCATTCACTTTATAATGCATTAATAAGAAGGCAATAAATTGTTTAAAGTATTTTCTTTAATCGTAATGACGGCTATCTCAAACTTTAACAAGCTTAAAACAATTTTGTATTAGTCTTGCACATTGAGGAAAACGTTGAAGTATGCTCAAATTTTGTCATCACTGAAATTTAGGTTTAGCTAGGAACTCTAGAACTTCATGTGAATTAGGGTGCACTAACAGACTTCTGTTTAAATGCATCTATTTCTTAATTGTGCTGTTCCAGGTTATTGAGAGGTACTGGACAAGTAGTTAATGGTGATCATGGGATCACATACATACACAAGGATCTTCCTCTTAATTACCAAAAGGAAGCTTCGAAGAACTTGGATGTTGTTAATGGTGGCAGTGCGTTATTACCTGTTTCCCATAGAGATCATGCTAATGGTTGTAATTTGAAAACCTGATATTCATTGTTAGTAGAAAAGATTGCAATGGTGGAGTATATGTAGTTGCTCGGTTAGGAACTCGCTTAATCATGTTATCACTGGTATGTATCATTAACTCTCATAATACGATGGATCTCTTCTTTTAGGGTACTTTAAGAGTAGGCTGAGCACTTATGCTCTGAAGCAGTGTTTATCTGCTGTAGAAGGCGTGTCTTTTTCTCTGTGTTGAATGCACAAACTTTGTATTGGTATTTTACCTTTATCTTGGTTTGTGTTTGTGCCGAAACAGTATCTATCATTATGTAGCCTCAATTATGTTTTCAGTTTAAGGTGTTAGCTAGTGTTCCATATTTTGTATAGCATATTATTTGTAATTTGTGTTTGTCTTATCATTTCGTATTATTTTCATCTTGACAGCTTTATATTTCTTTTCCATATTTTGTTGACTGACACATCTTGAGGTTAATTTCAAGTTAAATACTCGAACTTGCTGACATTTTTTTATCATATTATACTAATTTCCTGTTATCAACAAGCAAATTTGCTAAATATTTTTCAGATCATTAACTTTAAGATTTAATACCCCAGAGAATGCATGCAAGATTTAGCTGTGTCTATCCAAATACAACATGCATTTTATATAGTTTTACTTACAAAGACTACATTTGAATACAATATTCAACCTCATCTGATATGTTTGCCCTAATCAATTCTTGCATTAAGTAAACATAAGCTAATATTTAGAGCGGACAATATATCTTATGCAGATTATATTTGTTGAAGAGAATTAGATATTAGCATTGTTTTATCCAAAAATTATTGCCTTCAATAACTATTATGGGCTGCAGAAGTTTGAAATCTTTAATAATAATTTTTTTGTTAATGTTGTTAGTTTGCTACTTGAATTCAGCTCACCTTCTGATTTTCTTCTTCTGGCCAGCTTATTTAGATATTGTTAGAATAATCGACAATGTTATTGAAACATGAGGATTTTCAGAATGTGATGGGTTGCCTTTGGATTCATCAGTCTTTTCTAGCTTTTGATTTGTAAACAACCTGCAAATTGAATCCAAGGCATGAGAATAAAATAGTTATAGACAGAGGAAAGAACACATCTGATGGTATTTTAATAACCCTAAGGCTCAAGTCAAGTTGGGAGTTTTGAAGAATTTACAAAATTAGTATTAAATTGGGATTGCTAGCAACTTTAATTTAAAGGTTCCGAATGCACCTTAGAACATTTATGTTCATCATTTTCTTGATGAGAATAGATATCTCAAATTGCAATTATCTACAACAATCTTTACAAAACACTTATCTCCTGAAATGAAATACCTTAAATATGTTTTTGTTATATTTCACAATCAAAACTAAGTCAAATGCTAATTTGTTTTTATTGGCTTTCATAACTATCCAATAAAATTCTGAAGGCAAATAACCTTTCCCTAAAGTGTCCTAGATTAATTAATTAATGTAAATAATAAGTACACGAACTAATTTAGGTAGTTGAGTTGAGGGTCAAATATTAGAATATGGAAACATTAAATGGTATGCTTGGGAATTAAATGTAAGGGATAAGGAACTTAGTTCTGGGTACAATGATAATGAATACATCTGCTATTGAATTGGAATTTGTCTGTCTTGATATTGTAACTGAATAAGTGTTGTCCATACACTACCTTAAAACCATAACAGTCTATCAACTTTGTAGTTAATTAGATCTGTTGATCTATCAATGTAGCTTATTGACTTATTTGGCTGATTGTGTGCAGTTGGTTTTTGATTTGTTACTTTCGTTTATAAATGCCTAGGGGGAATAGTTGCATTGCATGGGTCATGTTCTCTTAGGTTGATCCCTTTGAAAGATGTAGCTTTTTAGACTTGGAAATGATTGACGATGAAAATCTTTAGACATATAGATGCTCTAGAATGATTATGCAGATTCCAAGTTCTTTAAGTGTCCCAAGCATGCTTATGTGAACGATTGATTGAATGAGGTTCAAGTATGTGTGGATGAACCTTGATGTCTAAATGAATGTAATTGAATGCCTTGAAATACTAATACATGGCAAGAAATCATGCCAAACGTGTACCAAGTTGACTCAAGGGAGTAAAGGAATGCAGGGTAATCAACCAAAATTTCAATTTCAATTTTGAAAATTTAGGGGTCATATCCACATATGTGGGATTGATTTTGTGCTCACACCCTTGGCATTGTCCTCAGTCGTGGGATTAACTCGGAACATTGAAACCATAATGTTTAGGTAGGGAATGATTGCCAAGTAATGGTGGGAGATAATAGACATAACGATTGTTAATATGTAGAAATATGTATGAACATGGATAAGATGAGGCTAAGGGTGGGAGAATGTGTAAATTGGTATGAGAGAATGAGCCCAAATTTGCATAAGAGTGCACCATTTTATTCATATGTAACTGTATTAAGTTATTATATCAAAATGTGCTGAAAATTAAATACGAATTGACATGGGTGTGCAAATTTCACCATTACATATTGCCCCTACTCTGAGGTGCATGCAAATTCTAGAATGATCATGTATCTCAAAGTAATAACCATTCCCAAACAAGCATGTAAAGTAAATATTTAGACATAAAAAGGACACCAAGTTTAGCCGATGTAGAATGACTATTATTATGCCTCGATAACATTGGTTATTTGACTATGTATTAATTGGTTGTTGGCTTTGGGTATTTATAAGCATCGATTGGTTGACAATCATTCTTCTTGGAAACCGTCGGGTCCTTTAAATACATTGTGTATCGTCAAGGATGGTAGAATGATCAGTCGGATTGACTCTGATCTTTGGCTAACCATCTCTAGTCTTCTCTAATAATTTCATTTGTGAATAAAGGTATATTTTACGCATGTATCTAGTATGCATTGACATCTCCATTATTAATTCATGTATTTAATTTATTAGATAAAATAGTAAACACCAAGGTCATATGAAGTAATGGAACCCTCTAGATCTCATCATGTAAGTCTATCCTTTGGCACGTGTGCTCCACGAGAACCTATAAAATAGGGAAATTGTACAATGAGTTGCTTTTGTAATCACAAATGCAAATTGAATTTTAGTATGAATTATCACGAGGAGAGATGAGAGTTAGAATTTTTTTGCTTGTATGAAAAGTGTATGGTGCTTTGTGTTGTGGTGGCTATAGGATGACATGGCATATTGGTTATTGTCATGTTGTGTGGTTATGATCCATTTGCTCATGTTGACAAGTCTTTGTATAGGCACTTGTAATTGTCTACAAGCTTGAAATAGGAGTTTTAGTGACAAAATATGCCCGCTTCAATTGGTTTCATCAACTAGATGTAAGAAGAGGGATAAATAATACATGGAATTTAAATGTAATCTAATCATATAAGCATGCAAGTCATGTAAAGTAATAAAAGTAATAAGTGCAACATGTAACAAGTAATACATCTTGAATAATAAGTGTGGTAAGCACACCGGTTGGGTATAATTGTTAAGGTGTTTAAAGTTTCCCTTGGTATAGGGAAATGAAGAATGGTGATGTGGCCCACAACGACAAAAAATAGTTGTATAAGCACATAAGACACTAGGCTAACATATGCCCCCATTGCAACATTCAAGAGCATGAGCATGGTTAAAGACCCAAGTGGTAATATAGACATTGGCATATAATTGCTAAACACTTAATCCTATAGAGATCTTATGACTATCTTAACTCTTAATTATTAAGTTTTATGATCATTAATAGTCTTATACAAGAAGTTAAGTTGGTTTGTGACTATCTTAACTCTTAATTATTAAGTTTTATGATCATTAATAGTCTTATACAAGAAGTTAAGTTGGTTTGTGGCATCCAAGGCATAAGTATGGTATATATAAGAGCTAGTGGTTAGTTTATGATTATTATACTATAAATTGTGTTCTTTTTAGACACTTTGGAGACTTACCTCCTCAAAGTCACTTATTATCCTCAAGTATTATCAAGTCTTTGCAACATATATCCTAGTGTATTCTTTGCTTGAGCAAGTTATTTCATTACAGATGGTATTAGAGCACAATCTTGGCACCCAAAAGGTAATTAACAATGTGATTTTTATTTATTCAAGAGGTCAAATTGTGAAGTGAATCTCTCTCTCAATTTGGTAAATTTTTATTTATTTTGGAGTGTCGATCAAGGATATATTGATGCTATTGTTGTCCATATTTGAGGCCAATTGGAGCAGATTTAAGGAGTTATTAAGAAATTAGGGATTTTGCAAATTTATTCCCAAGGTTGAACAAGGGCACATTGATACACATATAGTTTTAATTTGAAGTCATTCAAAATCATTTTGAGTAAGTTATTGCAATTTAAGTTTATTTTTCTTTTTTTTTTAATATAAATTCACTATAGAGATTTGATTTTTTTTGGAAATTTTCCGATTTGTATACAATTTTCAAAAGCTTGGAAAAAATCATTAGGGGTTTGTTGTTTGAAATCTTAATTTTGGGTTTGATTTTTTTTAAAATCATACAACCAAGGTTTGGTCAACAAAAAAAGAAAGATTTTGCATCATCAAGCCTCAACATGGCTAGACCACATACTAGAGGTAGGGGTGAGAAATTCCCACATTTGTGGAAAGAATCTTGACAAAGGCAGTTCATCAGTAGAGGAGATGGATACCATATCCATGGAAGATGTAAGGGGTCATATGAATATGGGGGGAAAGATGCCTTCCCTTTATTATTGTTTGCTTGCATGACCTAATCATGTTCTAAGAATCGCATTAGGGACACCATATTGACATGTTTTCTATTATGCTTGATTACACCTCCTTTCATACCTTAACTCATTTTCTCATTTTTACTATATTGGTTTCTCATTTTTCCTTATCATTTTCTACCTTTATGATTGCTATGCATCTCAATGCTTATCATTTGCGATGATCTCTATTCCCTTATGCATAAATGTCTCTCATGCTTATGACCTTACCATGCTTTAATCACATGCTTATTATGCTTATCCTTTCTTGATACTTACAAGCCTTCTCATGTCATTATCCTATGGCTACGATCCTATACCCATTGCTTGCATTTTATGTCATCATATTATACTTTCATTATCATATCTTGCTTCTAGAGCTATCTTATACTTGGTGGGAATTGTACCTTTCCCACATCATTTTCTACTCACATACCTTTATCATGATCCAAATGCTTCCCATGTTTACATCTTGTGATTCACTAATTTCTAACACTTATCTATACATCCTAAGATGTTTATCAACCATGTGTGTGCCAATTTTCATATGATTTACCTATACACCATGGGCCTTGGAAATTGATTACAAGAAACAACTTTTCATGCACTTTCATGTTACATCTTCAATATGATCACATATCTATGACCATCACATGATGTTCATTTGAACACTAAGTGTCATCTTATCTCATCATCTTGACAATCATGCATTGTTTATGATTCATGACTATTACATTCTTTATGCCTCACTTCACTATCTTGCTTGTGGAGTAATAACTTTGACATGAGCTCATGATCAAATTGTAATTGGTGTGCTTGCATGACCTAAGCATTTTCTAAAAGCCATCTTATTGCATTGGGAGGTAAGATGCCTTCCCTTTATTATTGTTAGCTCACATGGCCTAACCGTGTTCCAAGAATCACATTGGGGACACCATATTGATATGACCCTTGGAATTTCAAAATTAAAATTAAAAATTTGGTTGACTCCCCCAATTCCTTTTCTTCCTCGAGCCAACTTGGTACATGTTTTGCATGACTTATTGCTATGTATATTCATTTAGACATCAAGGATCATCCACACATATTTGAGCTTCATTCAATCAATCATTCACAAAAGCATGCTTGGAACACTTCAATTAGTGCATTAAAAGTACTTGGAATAAGCTAATGTGATATCATCAATATAACATACATATTGATTGATATAAGAATGATCAAGGCTCAAAATGCTAATAGAAGAAGACAAATGATATAAAAATGATGTATAATTTGTAATAAAAATAAAAGGTTTATTGTTAGGTGGGTTTAACACTTTATTCTATTTTTAATGTGTAAAACAATATAATGCTTATGAAAATTATCTTCAACTAGTCCAACACTATTCTATGAAACAAAGCTTAGATTGATTACTCAAGTAAACAAACAATAGGAAAAAAAAATCTAGAGAAAAAAAAATGAAAAAAGGAACAAGTGAATCTAGATTTAGTCATGGTCGTTTTAGAAAATGTTGGAAATGACGATTTGTAGTTACTATGAAAGTTCTAGAACAAACTAAGGTGGAATAGATTTGCCCCTACCAAGGCAGGGGACGCGTGTCCAGGTTGGTAGCATTAAGCACAAGTTTTGTGTCTTGGTTTATAATCATCTTAGATTCTTAGATTTGGAAGATGTTATGGTTGAGATATTGGATTCATTGAGTCTGGGTGCCTGTAGGTGTTAGAAACAAGAGAAAAATCAAGAAAAGATAATAAAAAATCAATATAAATAAATAAAGGAAATACATGAAAATGGGAGAGAGTATGAATTTAGAAACCCTAAATATGAGATAAAATAGAAAGTAACATGATAAATAAGCTCAATATATTGTTAGAATACTCCATGACATATTTGGTGACTTTATGTGATAGTTTTGATGGGTTAGTTGTAGATACCCTAGTATAATATCTTGGGTGACATTGGCACTTTGTCCTAAAATCACTTTGAAGGTTTTTGGGATTCTTTTCCTTGATATATTGATGAATATGTGAAATTGTCTTGCTTGCCCAATTTGCATCGATTCTTGAAGTATCCTAGGTGACTCGCCAAGGGTGTATCATGAATTGCTCTCAAGAAATTTTATTCTTCACCTTTAATTCTAGGATATAAATTCTATCCTTGTAAAGGATGCGATCATTTGCTACATTATGTCTATCATCTTGTAATTTTACCTCAACAAAATCAATAGCAAATGTGTTATTTTCACACTTTGCTAATATAGTCACCTTCTAATCAACAAAGGCATTAGGCATAGAGCATAAAGTCGGTTGTCTAGACAAGGCATCGACTTCAACATTGTTCTTACACTTAACATACTATATATCAAAATCACAAGCCTAAAATTTATTTAACCTTTTTTCCTATTTGTTCTTCAAATCTATTTACCCGAGGAAAATTTCATGTTGTTGTGGTTAGTCTTAACCATAAATTTTCTGCCAACTAAATACTCCCTAAATTTCGCCAAACTATACATAATCGCCAATTTCTCCTTGTCAAGGATTGATAATCCTTTCTTTGTCTCTTTGAGCTTCAAACTCTCAAGTGTTATGGGATGCCCATCCTACATCAATAATGCCCCATTCCCTTGGAACATCACACTCTAATACAAAGGGAGGTGAGAAACTCAAAACAATTAACATAAGACACGAACTTCTTATCTCCTTGAACTTGTCAAAATTTGGTTGTGTGAATTTGTCCATTGAACACTCCTTTTTTTTTTAAATATACCAATGGTACTTCCAACTATGATACCACCATAAGTTGTGTGAGTTATGTTCATTGAATTGTTTTCATCTTGTAGGATGCCTTGTTAGGTTTGTTAATGAATTGGTCTATGGCAAAGTTAGATTTAGTGCAAATTGATTTAAATTTAGATTTAGGGATGGGGATGATGTGATCCATGTGAAGAAATTTGAGACATTAGTGCACAATAGAAGGAACTACTATATATTCACACAACCAAGGTCCTTTAAGAAGGATATGCAAAATCTAAAATCATCTACACCATCATGAGAAGCATAGAAAAATAGGCCAAATAAAAAAAAATCTAAAAAGGGGCTCATAATGGTAACAATGACATTCAATAGATCTTGTTGATGTCACTATGGTGTATAAGTCTACTAAACTCTAGTTATCTACAATTGAATTTTGATGGTTTGAGAAATATGGTAAAGGTACTTAAAATAATGGAGCCACCAAATGAATCACAAAATTTGGTAAAGCACTTTCAAAGGGGCTTGTAGACCTACATAGAAATGGTTTACATTTTATGTGTTGAATCTTTAATAGGGGTTTGGTGGGGGTTTAAGGCTACACAAAGCTATCCACTACTAATTTGCAACCCTTATACAAGTTTCCTTTCAACAACCTTTGATCCTTACAAAAAAGCCACATGCCTAAAACAAATTCAATAGGTAAATGAAATAAAAATCACAATGTAATAACGCAAATGACACAAAGAACCAAATTTATTGATTCAATAAATAGATTTAAGAGCTTAGTTCCATGCTATGCATTAGCCTTTTTATTCCAACATATATCTTAGAAATCTAATATATTCTTCAAATTATCTCATTCCTATGCTTCTTGTTAACTATTTTCTTTTCGATTTTCTATGCTAGTTGCTCAAGGCCCTCTCATTTTTGGTCTAAGCTCCCATTTGATTCCAAATATTATTTTTTTCTATAGTTGGCTTCTTAGAATAAGATTCACACCATTAACAATTTGGTTAAAAGAGAATTTTCCATGCCCAAAAGATGTATTTTGTGTGAGAAGGTAGAGGAATCGACCTAACATTTGTTGCTTCAATTCCCTTTTTTCTTTGGAGGTGTGGGGAATGTCACACATGCTTGTTAATGTGGCATGGGATTTTCAAAATAACATTTAGGGGTTGATTGAACATTGGAACTCACATTTTCATAACCCTTCCTTAAAATCCTACGAGGTCTAGATTTACCTCATACTATCTAGGGGCTTTGAAAGGAATGGAATAATATAATATTTCATTAGTAGAATTATCTGGTGATTAAGGTCTTCAACAAAATAAGCTTGGCCAAAAAGGAATATTTCCTTGTGGTTGTTAAGGATAAAATTTCTTCATCCCCTATAATAAGAGTCTCTAAGGAAGAGATGGAAGTGGATTCGAGTCAAAGATTAGATTTTGATATAACAACTCCTTTTAATGGAGTTAAAACTCAGAGGCAAAAGATCAAATGGCATGCTCCTCCCACAAACTAGTTCTAGTTGAATTTTAACAAGGCCTCTAAAGTGAACTTGGGTCTTGCTAAGGGAAGCAAATTTTTAAGAGATGACAAAGTCATGATGATAACAATGTGTGCAATTAATTTTGGTTCCCAAACTAAAAATTATGTTAAAGCTATTGCAATGCATCACACTCTTAAAATAGTCCAACACCTCAAATTTTTTTCTCTAATCCTAGAAGGGAATTCATTGAATATTATAAACTATTTGAAAATAAGGACCCGATTGAGTTGGACAAATAAAATCTTAATCAAGGAATTCTTTGATGTTTTTTATTAGAGGGGAAAAACAAGTTTTGAAGGGACACGAAACCCTTTACAAACAAGTTTTGTAGGGACCTAAAACCCTTTCAAAGCAATGAACGCTACTAAGAAATAAAACAAAGACAACCACCAGCCTAACAACAATAGTCATAAAAAATATAATCAAGACCAAATTAATTGCATCAAACAAGTTTTGAAGGGACCCTTGAACCCTATACAACCAAGTTTTATAGGGACCTTGAACCATAACTGACCAAAAACACTTCCTGAAACAGGCAAGCCACAACAAACAAACCACTCAGAAAAACATTTTTTGAGCCATGAAAACCAACAATCCTAACGATGCAGAAAGACCACATCACCCAACTTAACTCTCCACCTCAATAGGAGAAGAAAAGAAAAAAAAAACAAAAGGCAACAATAATTCTTTGATGTTACCAATGGTATGAACAATGTCAATGTTATTCACACATGTCATGAGGCAAACAATGTTGTTGATTATTTAGTGAACTAGGGAGTTAAGAATGAAGCGAACCGGTTTTGGAGTAATGATATTCCTCCATTAGAGATGATCAAGCTTATTAATTATAATTTTAGTAATAATGGGAAAATAGTTTCTCTTCTAGTTAAATGAGTCACATATGATGATTCCCATTATGGGTAGTCATTTCGATTTGGGTAGTATTTTGTACTTGGTGTCTGGTAGTTTCCTCTAAGTTAGTCTCTTTAGAAATCTAATTTTTGATAGCGTCGACATATGTTAGGTGGCGATTTGGTGGGGTGGTGTAGAAATAGATTGGCTTGGTTAAAATTGGGGGGAGAGAAATAGAATTGAAGCTATAAGCTATAACAACCTAAAAATCTTCCTTTCCAATTCTTGGAAGACTCTTATAAGATCATGGATAACGCTATTGGTTTCTTCTTGAAGGTGGACTCCATTACCTCCTACATGGGTCTCTCTATGCTCGCATTCTAGTGGACATTGATAACTCCAAGCCACTCCATGGGGGTATTGTTTTGATGGTAGGGGACATTCCTTGGACTCAATCGCTTGTTTATGATGGTCTCCCCTTTAGATGTAGATGATACTTTTCCATCGACCACCTAGCTTTTGATTGTTCTCTCTCTCGGTGCAAGGTAAATATGGCATGGTAGAGGAATGATCATGAAGATCATTTGACTATTCAAGATTTTGACTCTCGAGACATTGCCTCCTCTTAGGATGTTGTCTTGTCAAGATGGAGGATATTCTCTCCCCGCTTCCTCTATGGGTTCTATGAGGATTTTTCATGATTGGTGCCACCTTGACAAGTCCTCCTTTTACTCCATTGGCTCCTATTGATGAGTCTCATACACCTATTCTAGTTGCTCAATCTACCACTCCTTCAACTTCACTTCAACTTTAGCTTGTTGATGAGAAGGTTATTCAACATCTATCTTCTATAATCTGACATTTCTTTGATTCTATTGCGCCCTTGGATGGGTTGTAAATGGGGGAATCCCCTTTGACCTCCCCCAAATATGAGCACTTAAATGATAATATCTCTTAGACAATAGTAAAATGGTAGAAGAAAGGTCTTCCTAATTTTTTCTCCAAATCTTAATCTAGATTGAAGGGTGTGAGAAAGCAATTTTTATCTTCCTAAAACCTATAGAGAACCTAAAGAATCTTCACTCTAGGCATTATAAAAGCTCCTTGAAACCCCTTGGGATGAAGTGGTGCTATGCTTAATGAGGTATGCCACTCTTGAGGGGAGGTTTTAATCCCTTTATTGTTATCCCTTTGTGTTAGCAAACCATTTTTATTTTAAAGATTGGTTTCCTTCTCATTTTGTATGCTTTCATCTCTATAAAAATCCATTAATGAATGAAAAAGAACTCCTAGGATGATCCCCTTGCATCAAGGCTTAATCTTGCTCATTTTTAATTTAGTTCAATCTAAGAACCCTTTTTCCCTCTAAAATATATACAAGAAAAAGAATACCAAAGTGAAAAAGGTGATTCAGTGCATTGAATATGGTTTGGAACACCTAGTAATAACCTTTTATCCCAAGAAGAACTTTGGGAGGAGAGTAAGAGTAAGGGTGTGTGAGAGTTTGAGATCAATATCTCAGTATTGGCGTGCAATATGTTGAGTCCCAAGAGAGAACAAAACAAGGGGATTTTGGTATTGATTTTGGTTTCAGAAAGGATAAAAAATAGTGACTTATTTCCATAAAAAGGATAGGTTGTAAGTTGGGGTGTGGAATTATTTTAGTTTCTCTTCAAAATTGTGGAGACCATTGGCTAGATGATACAGGTAAAGGGAAGGCCAAGACCTTCCCTAAACCTTTAGTTTGTGTTGACTTCCTTGATATTCAAGACCCTTGCCCTACCCCCCAAGCTTTTTCCATAGCCCTCAATAATCTTGAATCCTTGGAGGATCTAGCAGAAGTGGTTAATGATATAATTCGTAGGTTTGGAACTATTCACGTGTAATGTAAATTGCATCCTATGCAATTTCATGTTACATATGCCTTCGCCTTTAGATAAATTAATATAAGTATTCTCTTGTTCAATTTAAAACATCTTTCGCCACTTTCCATGCCTAGTTCTTCGATTATTGAGTCTGATTTCTCATGGATTGGTGCATGCCGCACAGACGTTTGTGTGCCGCACTCCCGTCCCATGAAAGTCTACAACTAAGTTGATCGTTGGTATGTTAAACTTGCAGCATCTTGGAAATCGAATGCCTTTGCCAACCTGCACCCTCGTCGAGAATCACTTGGGTAAGTTGTTTGAACCAAAAAGACCCTCTTTCTTGAGGATGGGTTTAATCTTGATCTTTGGGAACTACACACACAACTCTCTCTTCTTCTCTCATTTTCTTTAGCACTCTATAACACTTCTTGAGCATACACAACATTCTCCATCTCTTCTTTATACATATATTTCAAAGAACTCTTCTATAGCTCTTAGAGTAAACTCCATTTTTGCAAACACGAGGTTATCTTGCAAAGAGGCCATTGCCATCTTGGAGGTTCTTGTTGCTTCTTCATTGCACCAACAGGCTACTTTGCTTGTGTGCTTGGGAGCGGTAACATTCCAAGATTTTACATTGAGCATATTATTTCTATTCTGTTAGAATATTTTTCTCTTTATCATTTTATGTCTCTTTCCATTATCTTGTCTAAGGCTATCCGTGGAGGTGGAAAAACCAATATGGGGGTTTGACTAAGGAAAACTCCTATACAACCATTCAAACCCTTCTCTTTGGTCTTATGTGTGTAGTTACAGGTGGAAGATTTGCTTGGAGAAAGCTTGGATTTCATTAGACATCTTTGGTAACATACTAAACTCTTCTTTGTCCTTTCAATTTAAGTTCCTCTTACTACTTTCCTTTTTGTCATTTTTCCTGACAATTTATGTTTTTTTTTTTGTATAGGACACTAACACATCATGTTGTGTGTTAGTCTTGGACAGAGAGCTTGTTGAGTTGTCTAGAAGACCTTTGTACCCCGCACTTTCAATTTATAATGTCTAAAGAGTCCATATATTTTTTGTACTCTTCAAAACACACATTTAACTAATTAATAGGTAAGCTTAAATTCCATAGTTACTCGAAGGATTACCTGAGTGGAGGGTTGGAATTTGGATCCTTGAAGGATTTGATTATCCTTCGTAGTGGTTCACTTTTCATACTCTACACCATGAAGCCTTTGATGCATGACATAACCTTACAAAAAAATTCTTTGTTGAGATAAATAGACTAAATATTAAATTGGTCATTATGGATAAGAAGATAAAAGGGGAAACACAATTACCCTCTAAGGATGATGAAAGAATCTTCCAATGTGGAATGTAATGGCAAGGTAAATGGTGTAGTTGTTTATTGGGCAAAGCAAATAGAAACCATTGCAGGTCTTGAGGATGAGCTTTGGAAGGTTAAGGAAAAACAAAACTTTAAAATTTTAGCCTTAGAAAATGATCAAAACCATCAAAGATAATATTATTAAGGTCATTAAGGTTAGAAAATTGTACAATAAAAAATAGTGTTATGGGCCTTAAGATTCTAATGACAAAGCAAATAATTACATAAAGGACTTAAGATGCCAACCACCCAAACCTTGGTAGAAGGAAAAGAGATTGCAACTAGTCTTAGGTCAAAGAACAAGAAGCGGAAGAACGAAATCTTGAGTTGAGGAGAAAAAGAGGTTAGATTAGTTTGTTGACCTACAAGAAAGATTCTATAAAGAAGAAACACGGGTCATGGAAACTTTGAAAATACTTTAATTTCCTTCTTCTTTTTATTGAACTTGAAGCTTTTATTTGTTACTTTATTCTATATTTTGTTTAGTTGTTTATGCCCAACTACTATTTTGTTGTTGTTTAGATGAATTTTTACTAGATGTTTCAAAGTTTTAGGTCCCTTAAAAACCTGCTTTTACCCCTTGATACAAAAATATTCACTTTTCTTGTTCCCTTATTTGCCATCCTCAAAAGCTAACATACTTCACTTTATATAGGAGATGTAGAAATAATGTGTTAGTTCGGAATGTAGTATATCTTAATGGGTGAGTGTGATAAGTGTTAGTGGACCTAAAATTAAATGATTTGGTCTTTGGTTGGACATGAAATTTGGGAACATATCCTTGTGTATCATTTAGGATTGCTTGAAACATTCAAAATCATCTTTTTCTATGTGTTGTGAGCTATAAGTCTCTAAATTAATGCAATTTCATATATAAACCCTCTAGGACCCATGATGAAGTAACACTAGGAATTGATAAAGTTTTCTAATACTTGGTAATTCATTCTACCAAGTAACCATACTGGCTTAGTGAAGCTTCTTGAGATAGAAAACATTCATGTGTTGGTGAGAAACATGTGCAAATATGCTAGAAATTTTTTCGATGCTTGATAAGGATTATGTTCAAAACTGCAATCAAAGATCTTTAAAACTAGTGACATAACTTACTAAAATTTGATTGTACCTATAGTTACATGTATGGTTTTGGAGCAACAAGCATAAGTGTAGTGAGATGCAATGTCATAAACTTGATACACATAATTGCAAAACATCTAAGAATAAAGGAAAATACCTACAAAACAAACAAATATTGAAATAAATTATTTTGTGATGTAAGATTTCTCTTACACCCTATGCTTTTACATTAGACATCCCAAGTAACTAAAATATACTTTGGTTCACTAAATTATTAGAAGAAAACTAAGCTTGTACTAAAAATACATTGTAATTTACTATCTTTTTTCTTGATAAATATCTTAATAAGTTTTCAAACTCCTATTCACAACTTCTATTAATGGATGATATGTTAAACTAATTTCAACTCTGTATTTATTTTCTTCTATAATGTTGGTAAATATATTTTTCATTGCAATATTCACTACAAAAAATTTTAGACTCGCCTAATGGGAAACAACAAACACTCCAACAGTTGGAGACATCACTACTGTGTTAGTGATATTCCTCTGTGTTTGAGAGGGGCAACTCCCTTGTATAATTAAATTTAGTCTTTTAGGGTATGCTTTTAACTAGAAAGTAATAACGGTACACATAAAGAAAAATAATAAAAGAGAGAAACCATAGATGAAAGACATAAGAAAATCACCTAGATTCCTCAAAAACAAACTTGGAATAAAAGTGACTAGAAACAAACAGTGACACATTGTTCAATAATCTGTGTCCAATAAGATAGCAATTACCCCCTTTAGACATGTAAGAAAAATAAAGAAATATTACACATTAGACATAAGGAGAATATGTAATCAAGAAAGGATATACTAGCTCAAAGTCTAATAATATTCTTTCAAATCCTATAGGCTAGCTATAGCTTATCATAGTAGAGAATCACCAAAACATAATTACAATTTAACATAAGAAAAACTTGCAATGAGGAGGATAAACTAGATACAATTTTTTGAAACGTTCGTTCAAATCTTCAATGAAATGAGATCTCAAAGTCTCTCAAAAATCCTTATACATTGACTGTTGGAAAAAGATCTTCAAATGAGACGCTGGAAAAAGAATCCCCCTTTTACATTTAGATTTCATATTTACAAAGTTTCCTTCTTATTGAGAATACAACTAATTCTTCAAGATTCGTTACAATAAAGAAACTTATCACTTCCCCTTGCACATCATTTACTCATAAAATGAGTTAAAACATTAATAAAATGAACTTTATAATAAAGGATATGTACTAGCTTGAGATTTATTGGTAAACAATCGTTGTAACTGCATCTTGTGTTGGTTGCAGACATTTATTTGTAGATGTATATAAACATTTAGGTGCATTTTCACACCACCTAGTCACCTTATGTTCTAGCAACATTATTTCAATTTGAAACAAGAAACTTTTTTGAAGAGCCCTCTCATATCTAGAATCAAATAAAGCTCCACTTAAATTCTCGTAAGCATTTCATCTCCGGATATGATAGTATCTACACAAATATCCAAACCAAGAATAAGTTTAAAAGCTACTTTGAACACCTCCTAGTGATGTTGATTTCATTAAAAGGTCTACTTCAATGTTTGGTAAAATTGTGGCTTCTTTCTCCCTTGTAGCCATTTTAGAAAGCAACTTATATCTGCTTCCAAACCTTGACATCTTATAGAGAAAATCAATGTCTCTTGGATAGGCATTAGTGGTGCATGTTGATCATTCTAACTTATATATGCAGCTAACATCTAAGGGATAAACTCCTCCATTGAATTACCATAATAAGTTATACAACCATTTACCTTTAAGTCTTTCCTTAACCTTCCTCTCTTCACTTTTGAATGTGCTTAGAATAAGATGTTGATAGAGCATGATGCACATTTTAGATTCAACTATTGTTATGTTTGATGCAAACCCTAGGAGATCACACTTTGAATTTGCTTCAACATTGAGGTTGAGGCTGATATGAACACTAAGAACATAGCTGCAACCTTTCTTTTTATATAGATATTATATTAGATGGTTCACTTGTTTTCTTGTAGCTTCCCTTAAACAAGTCACAATTCCTAAAATATACACCTCATATGCGTAGTTGTGGGCTTAGTAGAAGTGTTATTTGAAGAATTGCACATACCGTTTGTCTAGTCAAACATTATATGTTAATCAACAATTAAAAACCTCATTTCCTCTTGGAAATTTATCAATCAATCTATATGCTTAATTTTTTAGATAGTCCCTTTTGAAACATTGTTGATTAGTTTGAATATTTTTCCCATCCTTCGAATTTGCCATTTTCTTTCAAGAGGGCCTACAATGAATCTCTTGTTTATAGATAGTTGCAGCCCCTCCTATCTATCATGTCCCTTCTTTAGTTAGGTTGACTAGAAATTAACAAAGGTTTTTCTTAACACCAAATTATATATATATATAGGAAAATAAAACAGTTAAAATTTAAATCGGGTGCATAATTTTGGGTTGATCCATATTTCAAATAAATTAAAAATAAGTTTAATTTTTAAATTGGTTTTTTGTGCCCATTTATAGTAAATAGGTATATATCCTTTGAATGCAAGGCATTGGAACATCTAAAAAATTGATTAGGAATTTGGGATTATTCTTGAACTGGTTAGCTAGGATAAAAACCTCAATTATCTACAAGGTTGGGATGCTAACCCTAGCCTTTCTAATTAGTTTTCCTACTCAAAATTGTATTATTAGACCTATTTTTAGTATTAACCTAGAATAGGCTTGATCTATAGGTGGATGTCAAGTTTAGGAGTGCATCAAGATTTTATTAGGTCGTAGGCCATCCATTTTTTGATAAAGACATCTCCAAGCATGGTTGGGCCATAGTGTTGAGTGTTGGGAAGATTTCTATAGGGCTGCTAAGTGAAATCGCATAGAAACTAAGCAACTAAAATTTCCATCAGCATGCCACACTTACACTTCATTCTAACTTGAAAATAATTGCTCAAAAGTAGTCACAAGGGGTGCACAATTAACTAGATTTGAGAGACATTCATATCATCTCAAGCACAACACCATACCATTTGGATTTTATAGTTTTCTAGGAGTAGTGATTTATGTGAAGAACTAGATTAGACCATGCCACAGGGTTTATAGTTTTTATCAATCATTTCTAGCCTTGATTAGGTTGTACACCTCTCATTTTTTAGGTCGTACAGGCTAGGACAACCACACCTAGCCTGCATTATCATAACAAATTTATATAAGGATTTCATATCAGGTGTTGGAGAGATTTTGTTAGGGGTTCAATTGTGATCATTCACTTTTAATAGACTACAAAAGTCACATTGTGTTTCTAGGTTCATCTATACTTGTTGGTTTCATGCTTTTCAAATAGTTGTACTTAGATTTATTAATTTACAACAATCATACTTGGAGAGAATCACTATTAGATGTTTTTATTGTAGTTTGTGACACATATCTAAATGTATCTAAGCCTTAAGGTTTATTTCTGGTCAAATGAATGTAATCAAATTTGTAGCAACAATCAATATTGATACAATCCTATTTATTTTTCTTAGAGTTGGTGTTTTAATTATTTTGTGGGTTGTATCTCGATTTGTAGTTCCATTTGTGATTTGAATTAGTTTCATAAACAAAATTGTTTACTATTTTTAATTATTTGGTTGTGAAAGAAAAGTAAAAAAACACAAGAGGAAAGTAAAATATCAGTGGGGGAACTTAGTGGTATCAAAGCCACTTTTCTTGCTAGCCTGTGGGTGTGTGTGATGTAGAAATTTGTGTAGAAAAGTGATTGATAAATTAGGTACCAATGAAGGGAAAAGAGGAAGGAAGAAACCATGGGTGATAGGAAAGAGGAAATAAACCTCTAGGAGGTCATTAATAATTAAAATAGAGAGTTGGCCAAATAATTTCAGTCCACCATGAGGGAGTCTATGACAAAAATTGTGAGGAATTTGAGAGGATTGAATCAACAATGAAGTGTAGGAAGATCCAATCCAAATGGTGCTAAAGAAAGTCTTTTAGCCAATGAAGGGGTTTTAGTCAATCCTTGAACTAAAAGATTCAGAGCCAAAATTTTGTAAGGAAAAGATGAAAATCCAATTGAGGAAGAGAAACAAGTTCCACCAAGATTTGAGGATGATATGACAAAGTATCATGTTGAGTATAGTACCCTAAACCCAACCATCCACTGAGACATGTCATTCATGGAGGATTATGATATGAAAACAAGAAATGGTCATCATAGGGATATAAGATATCAGGATCAACTATACCTACCTATGATGGATCCACTAGGGTCACAACTAGAGCTTATTTACAGAAATTGGATACCTATCTCCTTAAACCCCATGTATGAGGAAGAAGCAATCAAGTTTGCAACACCTCACCTAAAGGGTTTGGCTCATGAGTGGTGGTACCATGGAATGGTGACCCAAGGAAATGGCTCAATCACTACCCTAGAGGAGTTCAACCAAATATTATTTGGAGAGATTTGATAGAAATGATCTAGAAATTCACTTCAAGGAGCTAACACAATTGAGCACTATGTGGAATAATTTCAAAGGCTATATGTGATGGTCCCAATTGTGATAGAGAGGAGACTCAGTTATTTTTGTAGAGGACCTATTTAACTGCTCAAGGGTTTGGTAAGGGCATTTGATTCAAACTCCTTGTACGAGGCTATCAGGAGAGCCCTAAATTTAGGGAATTTAGTGACCAAAAACAAATTTTACTCCAAGAATGCACCACTGGTTCAACACAAGAAAGTTCCTCATAATTGTTTCCCTAAACATAAGGCACTTTCCTTAAGACCAAACAACATTGAGGAATCCAAGAATGAACTTCAAAGAAAAAACTACACCTCACTTATAGAGAGCCATGGCAACAAGGTGACAGGTGTTTGGGAAAATGACAAATACACTAAATTGAGGTGGTTTCCTATGAGGATTTTGAGGCAAGAGAATTTGAACATGAGGTTGTTTTTTATTAGGTGAAGCAAGATGATCATGAAAGAGTATTCAAGTGGAATACTTGTAATCCTTTCAAGAGAACCTAGATATCACTTGCATCATGTTGGAGGAGTCTCACAAAGACATAAGGTGGTAGTTTTGATTGATAGTGGGGCTACCCACATCTTCATTGATTAAGGATTGGTGGCTAAGAAGGGTTTGAGGATATTAATG
Source organism: Sequoiadendron giganteum (assembly GCA_007115665.2). Lineage (NCBI taxonomy): Eukaryota > Viridiplantae > Streptophyta > Pinopsida > Cupressales > Cupressaceae > Sequoiadendron > Sequoiadendron giganteum. Next base: position 605,439,120 of record CM021108.1, on the reverse strand, counting down.
TTACAATGGTTGATGAGTTTACTATTTCATGCAACTTAAGGATTCAATAATTCGAGAGGCCTCCAAAAGGAAATAAGATGCAAGATGACTTCCATGTGATTGGTATTGATGAGAAATATTTTATATTGGGAGTGGAATAGTTGCATTCACCTAGGGAGTACGCAAAGTTATCAGAATTTGGAGTAAAAAATTCAAATATGATGGGAAGGAGGTAGTTCTTTAAGGCCTTTCCAATGCAGTCCCATGATGGTTTTAGAGAAGAGGATGGAGAGATTTTCGTAGAGACCATTGGGAGAAAATTTTCCTGATTACAAATACAGGTATGTCCAAGGATGAGAGGTCTTACCATGTTTACGTCCAATCCATATTGGATCAACATAGTAAGGTTTTTAACAAAATTCCTCTATGTTTACTACTGGATAGAGATTTTTAGCATGTAATTGAGCTAGAGGAAGGAGAAAAATCCATCATCACTACACCATATTACCATATTAGGAGGTACAAGGAGGAGATTAAGAAGGAAATTAAGGATTTGTTGGACATGAAACACACATGTTTTAGTTTTAACCCATTTGATTCATCTCTGGTGTTGTTCAAGAAAAAAGATTGCATGGTGAGGAGGTGCATTGATTGTAGAGCCCTCAACAAAAAGATAATCAAGAATCACTACCCCATACCTAGGATTGGTGAGTTGATTGATGAGCTTCATGGTGTGGTGTGCTTCTCCTAGATTGATTTACAATCGAGGTATCATTAGATAAAGTTTGGAGATGAGGATGTGCACAAAACAACTTTCCAGTGTCACTATGGGCACTGTGAGTTCTTGGTCATGCCATTTAGATTGACCAAAGCACCAACCACTTTTCAGTCACGTATGGAATAGGTATTTATTTTACAATTGAAGAAATTTATGTTGGTTTTCTTTTATGATATCTTGATCTATAGTAAGTCATGGGAGGATCATTTTAAGCACATAAATGAGGTGCTTGGCATACTAGAGCAACACACATTCTATGCTAAAGCATCCAAATGTGAGTTGGTTTTGACAAAGATATTATATTTGGGGCATAATATTATGTCCAAGGGGTTAGCATGGATGAGGAGAAGATCAAGGTGGTAAAGTATTGGCCTAGAACTGTGTCACATTTGAGGAGATTTGTGGGGCTTTGTAGCTACTATATGATGTTTTCCAAGGGGTTTCATAGCTTGTAGCCACATTGACATATTTTATGAAGAAGGGGGCTTTCTCTTGTAGTAATTCAACATAAAGGGCTTTTGGCAAGCTAAGAAAGGTAATAAGTTCATGTCCAATTTTGGATATTTCATATTTTTCACTTCCTTTTTCATTAGAATGTGATGCTTTAAGAGAGGGGATTGGAAAAATTTTGAATACAAAATAGACACCCTTTAGCATTTGAGAGTAGGAAGCTCAAGGAGACAAGGAGAATCCTCTCTATTTATGACAAAGAGATGTTAGCCATCATGCATGCACAAGGCAAATTCAAGAAATACTTGGTTTGTGGTGAAAAAATATCATAGCTACTTGAAGTTTTGCTTCATTCAAAAGTATTTGAATGATAGGCAACAAAAATGGGTAAGTAAGCTACAAGCCTATGATTTTCACATTGAATATGTTAAGGGGAAAAATAATGTGGTGGTTGATGCTGCTCTAGGAAACCTTATTTTTGCTCTATGACATATTTTTTTATTGAAAGATTTCTATAATAGTTGAATATGCCAAGAACATATTTTCTCTTGAAATTTTGGATGGAAAGCTACAAGATTATAGGTACAAAGTCATTGATGAGCATTCTTTATAAGGATTGGGTGTATCTTGTACCATAATCAAAGGTGAAGGATAGAATTCATAGGGCATGCCATGACACCACTTGCAGGTCATCCATGGTATTATAAGACATAAAAGTAGGTAGACATTTTTAATGGAAGGGCCTTCAAGGTGATGTTTTGAGGCATGTTAGGGAGTGTTTGGTTTGTAAACAAAATAAAACATACCATGTATTTGTAGCCGGTTTGTTGCAACCCTTGCTTATTCCAAATTAAAAATGGAAGATTATCTCCTTGGATTTCATCACAAGACTTCCAAAGGTGCAAAGTAAGAATTGTATCTATGTGGTTGTTGATATACTCATTAAATATGCTCATTTTATGCTATATCTTCATAATACAATGCTCCACAAAAGGATGATTTTCTCTTTAGATATATTTTTGGATTTCATCCACTGCCAAGGATCATTGTATGTGATAGGGACAACAAATTTATAAGCTTATTTATAAAAGAACTCTTTCGTTTGATAGGTTCATAGTTGATTGGAAAACAGAAAATGTAAACAAATGGATAAAAGGGTACTTGTTGAACTATGTTACAAGGTAGAAAATAAATTTGGTTAAGTGGATCTACCTTGGGGATTATCACTACAATTCTATTCATCACATGTCTATAGGTATCTCTTTTCAAGAGACTCTATGGTTATGGTGCTCTTTCATTCATGGATTTGATTATTTTATATAGTAGAGTACCAAGGGATATAAATTTGGTTCAACACAACCTAGACATTGTGAAGGTACTCAAAGAAAACTTATGTAGTCTCAAAACTAGCAAAAGTTATATGCAAATCACCACTGAATTGAAAGGGTTTTTAAGGTGGGAGACATGATATTTTTGAGGTTACAACCCTATAGACAATCTTACCTTGAGGGAAGAGGTGTTGAGAAGTTGAAGCCACAATTTTATGGACCTTATAAGATCATGTGGGTCGATAAGGTTGCATATGAGCTGGAACTTCCAGAGAACAACAAGATTCATAACATTTTTCAAGTGTCATGGCTTAAGAAGGCCCTTGGACAATAGGTTACTCCTTGACTAGAGATGCCCCAACTTGATGATGAAGAATTTTTTTTAGAACTCAAGGCTATCATGGATGTAAGAAAAAGGAAGTTGGGAAACAAGGTTATTCCAAAGTATTTGGCGAAATGAAAGAATATTCCACTTAAGTATGGTACATGGGAAGGAGTGGAGATTTTTGAGTAGCCAAGTTTGAAATTGCTTGAGGGCAATGAATTTTGGCAAGGGAGAACTATCATGTCCCTTCTTTAGTTGGGCCAGCCAACAATCAACAAAGGTGATTTTTAATAGCCAATTTATATATATTTAAAAATAAATAAATAAATAAAATATTTTGAATTTAAATATAGCACCTAGTTTTCGGCTGACCCATATTTTTAATAATTTAAAAAATCTGATTTCAAGTTGACCTTTTTGGGCCCTAGTACCCCAAACAACTATATATATCCATTGAATGTCGGACATTGGGATATTTAGAAAATTTGATTAGAATTTTGGGAGTATTCTTGAGTTGTTTAGCTAGGATGAAAAACTTAGTTAATTTCAAGTTTGGAATACAAACCCTATTCTTTCTAATAATTTTTCCTACTCAAATTTACATTTTTAGACCTATTTTCAGTATTAACCTAGATCAGGTTTGATGTACATGTGGCCGCTAAGTTTAGGAGTGCATCAAGATTCTATCAAGCAACAAGCCATCCATTTATAGATTATATTATCTCCGATTTTTGTTGGGGCATGGTGTGGAGTGTTGGGAAGATTTCCATAGGGTTGTTGAGTGAAATCACCTAGAAACCAATCAATTGTAGCTATCATGAGCAGGGCACACTTACCTTCATTCTAACTCAAAAATCATTGCTTAAAATTAGTCATAAGGGTGCACAATTAACCACATGTAAGGGACAATCCTATCATCTCAAGCATAAAGAAATACCATTTAGAGTTTGTACCCTTCTAGGAATAGTGATTTTGTTGGAGAACCATATCAGATCATAGCATGTGGTTTACAAATTTTTTTAGTCATTTCCAACCTTTATTGGGTCCTACACCTCTTCTTTTATAGGCTATATAGGTTGGAACAACCATGCTATTCCTACACTACCATAAAACATTATATCAACATCTTGTATCAGGTGTTGGAGATATTTTGTAAGGGTTTCATATATAATCATTCAATTTCAGTAGATTACTCAAGTTACATGGTGTTTCTAGTTTCATCTATACTTGTATTCATGTTTTGTAGATAGTTATACTCAAATTTATTAATTTCCAGCAATCATATTTGGAGAGAATTAACATTAGATATTTTTATTATAGTTTGTGACACAAATCTACATGTATATGAGCCCTAAGGCTTATTTCTGGTCAAATGAATGTAATCAAATTTGTAGAAACAATTAATATTAATAAAATCGTATCCATTCTTCTTAAATATAATATTTTAATTATATTATGGGCTTGCATCTCAATCAATAGTTTCATTTGTTATTTGAATCAATTTCTTTAAAAAAAAAGTAGTTTACTATTTTTAGTTTTTTTTTGCTAAAGAAAAATAAGAAAATTGCTAGAGGAAAGAAATATTAGTGAGGGAAAATTCACTATCATATATTATTTCATTTCTTCAATTGATTCATATACCATCCTGAGTAGATGTTTCTATTTTACCAATTTTAATGTGGGCTTGCTTAATCAAATAATTGGTGTGCCTATCATGTAGTGAATCATGTCTCCAAGTGGATCGTGAGATTTATCTTGCGTTCCTTAACAAACTGCAACTTGCCATTTTATTTCTCATTAAAATCCATCTACAACTTAGTCATGTGTTGCTTCAAAACCTCTCCAAGTGCCTATTTTTGATTTACCAACATTTGGTATCCTTTGTTATTGGCATGGATAGTGTATTTGAACAACAAGTTTTTAACCTCCTTTGCATTTCATGTCTCATTTGTAAATCATGGTAGAAGACTAAGCCTCATCTTTTATAACTTTTGGCATAACAAGAGAATCTTTACACAATGAGGAATTTTATGTTCATTGAGGACCTTTACTATATTTTACAACCAATGAAATTTATGAAGCATGTAGTCTTTGCAAGCGAAAATATGTCTCTGGAAACCAACAAAATTTCTTATAAGGTACAACTTCCTCAGATTGATCATGGTCATATCAAACCAAAATTTGGCACCCACAATCCCTTGTATCTTATGAATTTCCTTGACATCCAATATATGAGTATCATAGTAAAGTACTTGCATTTTTGCTTCTTGAAAGTAGAGTATGATACCCCTAGGAAAAACCGCTATGCATTCAAAGATTTCACATGAAAGAGAATGATGTTGAATAGATCTTCTTACATTTAACCATCATCTCCCTCTTCTCCAAATCTTGTAAATCTCACCTAAAATTTAGGATCATCTGGTTCTGACATTCTATGGATTGAGAAATTGACACCATCATACATGTAGCTGAATCACAAAACCCATTTCGATCAAGCAATTTTTTCTAGTGGAGCACTCAAGAAAGGAGTAGATGGTGATTACAACAAGTACTTTAAACTATCATATTTGGAAAAAATCCCACCTCTACATTTCCTTGAAAGCTTGTAAATCTTCCATAATGTTCATATCTAATGAAATGTATGTTTGTTTCCCTCCTCATAAAGTTTAAACTTTCATAAACTTTGTGAATAGTCTAACTTTCGTAGAGTTGGGATTCAAATGAACTATGTGATGTACACTTTTTGTAAAGTTGGAAATCATTTAAACTATGTGACTTTTATAACCTCCCTATTCACCAAGTGAAGTATTTCACAAATATTGCAAAATCTTGAACTTTCTATAATGTCACAAAGTTATTTCACAAACATTGTGAATTTTCACTTTTTAGACAAAGATTTACAAACAAACCTTTAGATACTATGCTCTATGTAGTTACTAGTTCCTTTCACACTTGCAACAAAACTCACTCTCACAAACCTATCCTCTACCAAACATAAACCCTAGAAGATGCTTCCTCTACCCACTCTCTCTCAATGGAGGAAATCTACACCTTCTACCCAATCTTATCTTTGCTAGAGGACTATTGGAGAATGCCAAGATCAAAGAGCATGAAACAACTTCCACTATTCAATAAAATATGCACAAGATTATTTCTATCAAATGTAAAATTAAGAGTGTGTAAATACAATGACTAAGCCTTGCATATAGGCAAGGATGAGGAGGTGAGAAGGTAGGCATGAAACTCTAACTACCCCTCCAAAATGGGACACTTGTGAGTTCACTTGAAAATTGGGTGAGCAAGTGGAAAATGTACATGCAATAGGTGTCTCACGTCATGAGGATGCATATCCCAACCATATGAAGTGAGATAAAAATAAAATAAACCTAAGTAAACTTAATTTAGGTGTGAATAGGTCAATCCTAGAAAGGTGATATCCTATCTAGATGGATAAAGATACTATTTATAATAAAATGCCCCCTTAAGTGCAACTTAGGGAGTAATGTATACACTAATGATGAGTCCTCGCTGCTAGGACATGTTAGGTACTCATGTACAAATATCTCATAAAGTGGAGAAAAGGAGAAAAACCCAATGGGAAATAAAGACCACTCTCCAAAAGAGAATGATGCAAATAAAATGAAATGTACAAGTGAAGAATAAAAGTGATAGATGAAGGACTCATGATGACCCCCCAAGGACTACTTCTAACACAAATTACACTATATGTTCCCCCCATAAGAGAGAAAATAGAGGTGGTCATGTGACCCCCCATAAAATGTGAAGTGATGAATTCCATGTGAGGAAATGCTTCCTCCCAAAACTGATAAGAGAAGAGAAACCATGCAACCTCCCCTAAAGATGATGCTTGTAGTGTTGGTAGATGCTCAACACTAGATGTTGAAGATGATCCATAATCATTGAAGAACATTTCTCCCCTTGGAAAAAAACAACACCACAAATGTGTGCAATATGACTTTCCATTTCGAATAGGAATATGCAAGAAGTATGATGAATGTCTCTGAATGGTGCACATGATTCAAAGACTGAAATGATGCCAATAATTCCTTCTAATGATGCTCAAAGATCTCCAAGAACATTTTGATGTGTGACAGATGATAATAAGATGGATCAAGTACCATAGAAGATTTTGGAACATAGACCATGAATGTATGGTTATATCTGGATCGATGTGAATATGAGACTCTTGTAGATGATGATAACGGAGTTGGATAGGTCAACTCATGAATTTTTGCATAACTTTTTGTTGAACATATATTATCATTGATGTCAAAGGTTCTCACTGATGTCAAAGGTTCTCACTGATGTCAAAGGAGTAATACCAATAGATCAATCAAAATTAAATGTAATTGTCTATGTCATGTCTGAGCTTTTGAAATTATGGTGTATTTCTATCATGATCACACCATGTCAAAACATTTGAGAAAAACAAAGAAGACTACATGTATTATGCTTGAAATATCATGCTTGTATCTATTCCAGTTGCTAGAAGTAGTCTAGAGTGTTTGTGAAAGTATTATGTGGATTGCTACTCATTCACTATATTATATAGTAAAAGTGTTTTATTTTGCATTCTATTGCAGTTGAATGCTATGGCCTATTGTTTGGGCCTAAAGTAAAGTTACTCATGTTGTATCAAATTCCAATATTTTAGAGGTTGAACTTGAATAGAAAGAAATTTAGATGCAACAAAGTATTGTCTGTGTTGATTAGCTAACTGTGAATAGTGTTTGAGTGTTTGCGCCAGAGAAGGGAAGTGTGTGTCAACTGGAGGAAGCACACAACATCATCTATTATTGGTGGAAAAAAATTTGATTTAGGATCAACTCACTACATGTTTCATATCAATTTGAATTTAGGTAATGGCAACTTGTTAGGTTAAATACCAAATTGAATCTCTTCAAGTAACAGAAGACAACAAAAAATAGCAAAAGAAACCTATAGAATGTTGCTCTATATCCTTTGTCCAGGTGACAGGAACATTGGTAAATCACATTCCTTACACACAAGTGAAGAAAAATAAAGTTTACAAATAACAGTGAGATGAAACATTAAATGTGCATTGATCTAATCAAAGTCGAGTTACGAAGACAACTGATCTTGAAGGAATCGACCTCCTAATTCAACAACCCTATCACTCTGCAACTTAAACAATTTATGATCTTTCCCATCCAGTCAATCTTTCCTAGTATTTTTTTCTTGTCTTGTACCCATGCCAAAACACTCTACCTCTCCAACCACAGATCAGGCTTCCTTCAAAAATCGTTGATCTTATTTTTTCTTCTTCTAGTAAAACCCGAACTCTACTTGTGGCGACCGATTGAGAAAAACTGTTTTAACTTCCCTAACCATCCATGTGCAATGAAAAAGGAAGATTCAAGAATATTACTACCAAACAAAATGGGCCAAATGTCACAGAAATTGCAAAATCAAAATTGATGGGGAATGATGCCCTTGCATCAGACTCCCCGGGTGAGTTTTTGTGAGCGTAGCTCACAAAAGGAGTTGGGTAGTAGGACTACACTTTCAAGTTGTAAGCACTTGCAACATATCCCCTATGCTTAAAAATGACAACTTGTAACCATTACTTCTTTCTTTTCTTCCAGCATATGGCCAAAATAGTTCTTGATACATTACATAGTGAAATGAATTATGTAGCTTCATGGTCATTTGTGGTTACATGTCTACCATACATTGAACTCCTCTTCCCAAATACTCCCTTCATTCTCTTTCCACTTGTTGGCATCATCTTATTCCAAACCATCGGGAGAATTAACTCCTTTTGATTTATTGTCCTCTAGTTACAATTGTTGTTTTCACACCCCATCTTATCATCTTCAACACTTTTTGGCCACTCTACAGATAGCCTCTCATTGTTGCACCTTTCCCATTCTTTTCACATTTCCCTCAAACAATAATCAGCTCCAACATTTGTATGAACAAAATTCGAGAAATTAATGATGTTTAAAATATTTCTTGTCTCCTCTGGTGCACTATGTTGTTTGGATTTTGCATACCTCTCCATTGCAATCATTGCATATTGATGAAAATCATTTTCAACTATATCCAAGGGGTTTAAAAATTGAAATATTACCTCACCGTTGGCTACTCCAATGTTTGTCCCGCCTCCTATCAGTTCAAGCCACTATTTCTCAACGACCTCAATTTGAAGTGACAAGTCATCTTCCACATTATGTTTTGTTGTCTCCCCTATGTCCATCAGATTCTTGTCCATGTATTCATCTTGGCACTGATGTTTTGAACTTTCTTATATTTTTGTATCCTTCATAAGACCAATCTCTACTACTACCCCGACATTTGCTTCTCGCTTGTCTATTGCAATTTTGTTGTCCTCTTGTTTTAATATCTCCCTTTCACTCAACAATGCCAATTTATTCCACTTTTGTATGTCCTTCCATAGACCAATATCTACCTCAAATTCACATTCATTTGTGTCAACACATGTTGTTTTTCCTACTTGGAAATCAACACTGTTTACATCCTTGCAACATTTAGGAAAATGAAGGGTCACCTCCTTGGTTGTTGTTGCAACTTCCTTTCTTTCCCTTCCATTTATAAACTCTTTTACTCTTATTAACATCACCTTACTACTTTTTCTATGACTATCCTCTTTAGGTTCTTGCAAAGGCAACAAGGTATGTTTGAGACCATCCTTCTCAAAAGTGTGGGTATTGTTTCTTCCATCATGTATGGTATTTCGATCAAATTTCCAAGGTCTACCAAGCAATACGTGACACACATCCACGGGAATTATATCACACATCACAATATCCTTATAAATACTAATTTGAAATTCTACTAAGGCATGTTCATCTACCAACAACTGATGCCCCTTCTGTAACCAAGAAAATCTATAAGGTGTGGGATTTTTAGTTCTCTTAAGACCTATTTTATCCACCATTTCAACATCCACTATATGATCAACACTACCGCTGTCAATAATCAATTTTTAGCACTTACCTCTAGCCTTGCAATTTGTCTTGAATAAAGCTCTTCTTTGTTCCAATTATTTACTCTACTTCGGTGGCTTCAACAACACTCTCTTGAACATCAAAGACTCTTTAGTCTCAGGTTCCTCATTGTGATGAGCAAGTGACCCCACACTTTCTTGATCTTCTTGCATGATTTGATTGCTCCTTTATGGCCTTATTTGACCTTCTTTTGAGAATTTCGGACACTCCCAACTCTTATGACCTGCATATTGATTGCACTTATAACATTTACCAGAAAAACCTCTTCCTTTTCCTTGATAACCATCACTTCCAAATGATCTTTCTCCTCTATCTTGATAAACTCCTCTTTCTGAATTGACTTGTCCACTTGAACTACTTGCCTCTCCATTTTGATGGTGCTATTATCCTCTTTCTCCATAGCCTTCTCCTCTACCTTGTCCTTGTTTTTTTTATTCCTCATAAGCTTTTATTCTACCTTAATGGAAAATTGATAGGCTTCCTCAAGAGTTATAGGGGACACTAGATTTAGTTCATCCTACAAACTATGTTTCAAGCCATTAAGGTATATTTCTACCTTTTCCACATCCTCTTCACTATGGCCTAACTAAAGCATTGGAACTTGTAAAACCCTTCTGTATACTCTTTTACTAACATATCCTTTTGCTTGAGATTCTACAATCTTTTGAAAATATTGATTTGGTAGTCTCCCGGATGGAATTTAGCCTTCAATTTGGAAACCATTCAATCTGAAGAAGTTATCTTCTCCTTGTTCTTCTTTCATCTTTCAGATTGTATGTAATGCCACCACATTACAGCATGGCCTTTGAGCCTCGTATAGACAAACTTAACTTTCCTTTCTTTTGCAACTCTTTCATACTCAAAATATTTGTCTAGATCATTGATCCAATCAATGAGTTCTTCCCCATTTAGGCTTCCAGAATAAGTAGGGACCTCTATTTTTGGTTTGGCTCCCACACTCATAACGACCTTTATCAAACTTTCTTCCACTCCTTCTAGTTCTTCTCAAACTTCCTCACCAGTGTGGAATTTCTCTTCTTCCCCAACTTCACTAACATCATCAATGACTATTCCCCTTCATTGTGCCAACTACATGACATCCATCCTTGTTGATAGGTTTTGCAATAGCTCTAAAAATCCTTCATGGCCTCTTTGACCACCACCTTGAGTACCTCCGATTCTCATCCTTCTTGGTGGCATTCTTCCCACTTCCCAATCTCCCAATCTCTTACGACTTTGATACCAAGATAATGACAACCCGATAGGCTAAATACAAAATTGAATATCTTTGAGTAACAAAAGAGAAAAAAAACAACCTACAAAATGTTGCTCAATTCCTTTGCCTAGGTGACAGGAACATTGGAAAATCGCATTCCTTGCACACAAGCAAAAAAAATTAAAAAAAATTACAAATAATAGTGAGATGAAACATTAAATGTACATTGATCTAATCAAAGTCGGGTTACAAAAACAACCGATCTTGAAGGAATCGACCTCCTCATTCAATAGCCCTATCACTCCCCTTGCAACTTAATCAATTTGTGATCCTCCACATCCAGTCAATCTTTCCTGGCATTGTTTTCTTGTCTCGTACATATGCTTCCTTTGTTTCCCCAATATAAAACCTCACATTTGTTCTTTCTTGCCCAACTCCAAAACACTCTGCCTCTTCAACCACAGATTGGGCTTCCTTTAAAAATAGTCAATCTTCTTTTTTCTTCTTCTAGTAGAACCCAAACTCTACCTATGGCGAACGGTTGAGAAAAACCGTTTTAACTTCCCTAACCATCCATGTGCAATGAGAAAGGAAGATTCAAGAATCTTGTTGCCACATGTCGCAGAGATACAAGAAATCAAAAATCAACAAAAACTGAAATTGCAAAATCAAAATTGGTGGGGAACGATGCCACTGCATCATTAGGTCCACCCTTAGCCAACCTAGCTGATTACGGTTGGTGTTAAGAGGTTCTTTACCAACATGGAATATCTAATCATCATTGTATTCAAGCGAGTGAGTGTGAATTTAGGTGATTTAATAGAAGTTGCATCCCAATAATTGTGCACTATTATTAGAAGATTATATGTTGTGTAGGAGAGTGTCTGAAGGTAAATTAGACCAAATGAAAGATATGTAATCAGCGTTGAGGATCTGCAAATTATCAATGTAATTTAGTAGGACTGGTGTCTTGCATATTGAGTTGGTGCTCAGATCTTTGTATTAGGGATTAGTGTCCCCAGTAGGTTAGTGCTTACAAATACAATAGGGGATTGGTGTCTCCAATATTTTTGTGCCTACTTCATGATTGTAAGTTATTCATTATTTTTGTGAGGTTGGATTTGGATAGTAGCTCCAAGCAACTCTTCTCATTGTGGTTTTTCCCATTTCGGGTTTCCATGTATATCTAGTGTTTATTTTGTGAATGTGTGCATCTATGTTGGATTAATTCGTGTTGCTTTGATGATTTAAGATTCATTTTTGAGGAAGTTATTAATGATGATTCATGTTGAATCAAAGATTTTTAAATAGATTTAAATATACCGATTCACCCCCTCTCAGTATATTGTGTTCCCTTCAATTGGTATCAGAGCTAAGCTCATTTGTTAAAGCTTAACAACTTGAGGTAGATTCAAGATGGCACACTCAGTGGCTCAAGGAGGATTGTTTGCAAATAAGGCACCACTTTTTGATGGAACCAATTATGCTTTGAAAAAGTAAGTATGGAAGCATATTTGATGGCCCTAGGATTTGAGGTTTGGCAATCAGTTATGGATGGATATGAGATCCCTAAAAGTCCTCCAAGAGATTAGGCTAGAAAGAACGCTTGTGAGAATAATGTCAAAGAAAGAAATGCTAGTTTATGTGGTTTATTTAACTCTAAGTTTGTGAAGCTCATGCATTACAAGACAGTGAAGGAAGTATGGGCTAATTTACACATCTATGAAGGGGATGACAAGTTCAAACAAGCAAAGCTTCAAACTCATCAAGGTCGATTTGGAAGTTTGAAAATGAAGGAAGAAGAAAGCATTGCCACATTCCTGCTCCGGGTTGATGAGGTTGTCAACCCTATTAGAGGTCTTGGTGAAGAACTAAAAGAAGGTATTATTGTGAAAAAGGTACTCAGATCCCTTCCCCAAAAGTTTGATGTAAAGGTTTCTATTGTTGAAGAAGATAACAATTTGAATACTCTAACTATGGATGAGTTACATGGAATTTTGATTTCCTATGAAATGAGAATTGAGAATGACAAATTTGTAAGGAAAGAGGAAAATTCAAAGTGTCTAAGAAGCAAGATGATTATGATTCATAAGATGGATCAAATCCAGATGAAAAATTTGTCAAAAAAATACATAAAGGTTTCAAAAAGTACAAAGGTAAGTTCCCTTTCAAAAAAAATAGTTATAGTGAAGTAGGGCATTTCATGGCTAAGTGTCCATACAAAGAATCTAGTACTGATGAGAAGAAGTCATCTTCAAAAGGGAAAAAGTTTCAGAAAAATCAAAAGAGTTTCTTTATCAATGAGGAAGGCTACTCAAGTAATGATGGTGATCAAGTCACTTCTAGGAATGAAGGAGAAAAGGCTATTTTCATGGCTATGGAAAAAAATTTAAGGTGATGTAGAAATGAAGCCTAGAATTGATGATGATGATGGAGTAGATCTTGTAGAAGAGCTTCTTTGTGTTGGCAAGGAAATTAAAAGGCTAAAGAAAAGAATTGTGAAAGAAGTGAAAGCTAAAGAAAAAATATCTTTGAATCTTGAGAAGGCGGAGAAAATGGTTATTGACCTGAAGATTCAAGTGGAAGAAGCAAAGAGGATAGAATTTTTGACAAAAAGGTTGCTAACAAGAGACAAGGATTGAGAAAAACTTGAAGCAAAGATTGTGTCCCTCCCTCTGGCATACCTCACCTTCAAACTCTATTTTTTTATGGAAGACATAAACCATTAGCCAACCTTGACCTTCAAACTTCAATGTTCTTGTCATTTTTCATTATCCATCTCCACCTACCATGTGCTACATGTTAGGAAAACCACTAATGAATAAAGTGACAACACAACTCCTCATGAGATTCTACCTAGCACTAACATTCATACTAGTACACTTGAAGTTGACTTGCATGGATGTCTAGCAATGCATGTCATGAGGAAGCCAATGACCATCATTAATACAACATTTATGATTTTGTCTAAAGAGGCCCATTCCCATACTTTCTAAGGATGGTTGAAAGTCATAGGGAACCCTCATCCACACCTTCCAAGAACATTTTTTCATAGGATTATGTCATTTTTAGCTTGATGCAAAGGTAAAAATTCCTCAACCCTATATAGGAAGCCACTCTCATATGTTAGGCCCAAGATGGAGATCATTGTGTAGTTCTCGATACTCTTTTTGATGCCTTAAGATTGCAAAGATGGATCAAAGGGGGCATCTTTGAACAACCCAAAAAAAACCCTAACCAAAAATCATCATGAATACTTATGTTCAAGAGTTCAGATTTGAGAATGAAAAATCATAAATCTATGGATGATGAGTGACAAGAACCCCACGGATCTCATGTTGGAGGATGAAACCCCTTCAGTTGGAGGAGTGGTCTCACATAGAGGTTGCATTCAAGCATTAATGGTAGTTTATATATGTTGTATTGAGTCTACACAGCACTTATAGTTGTCACATATGCAAGCCATGATGTTTCAATTTTCCCTAACTATAATAGAATATTATAATATTTTATAGTTTTTTTGCCTTTACTAAATTATTTGTAGTCTAAATATTGTATTCTAATTGGTTATGCAGTTGTACATCGTGGGTCATTATTTGTGACAATTATATTCTACATTTTTATAGTTGCGGTAGCAACATTATATAAAGTGTTCTTGACCATTTAAGGCAATATAACGTTGTTATTTATGTGAATGAAATTACATGCCCCTATTTGTGCTCAACTCAAGCAAATAAAATTAGGGTTTATTATTTTACAGTTACATAATAAATTTTAAAGCTTAAGATTGGGTCATGAGTTCTTCTATGTAACCTTAATATAATCTAAGGTGTGTAATGTATATTTTGCTTACATGTTTTTGAGTTAATTGTATGGGTAAATATTGAAGCAAACTTAGAGTTTGTTTGGTTCGTATTTACATATTTTCATGTTATAATTATTTTCCCTAAATCTAGCACAGGACATTACATAAGTTAGCCTATAGTGATTTGATTAGGCTTGTATTAACCTATAAGTGGCATGTGATATAGCTAGATATGGTATAAAATACATAAATAACCTACATCCTTCTTGTAGCATTTAAAAGAAATAAAATGTGTAGAATACACTTCCTACACTTAGCATTTAAAAGGAATCAAATTTGTGGAATATGATTCCTACACTTATCAATGACAAGAGGTATTTGCAAATAAGTTTAATCTTTGTAGATACAAAAATAATACACAAGAGTATATACCAAAACACAAGGTTTCTTTGAAGAAAACACTTTCAAGAGAAAAAACCCTCACTCCAAAAGTGAGACAAATTGTATTATTCAATAACAAAAGTATAATACAATATCCAAGCTATGCTTTTATAGAGCATCAACAAAATGTAAATTTGGAGTAATTATGACAACATAACAATACTTGCAAAATAACTCTTCTAGCTCCATCTCCAAGCACCAATAAATAGATGAACAAACTAGAATCCATCAAATTGTTTTACAAAAACATGTACCAAATCCATGAGACAAAAATGGCACCCAAAATGGCACAAATTCCAATGGCTCATTCTTGATCTTGGTCTTCAATAAATATTTAGCATGTTTCTTACACCTTGTCATATTATCTTAGTTTTTCATAGTTGACCACCTATCATGGATGCTCAATTTTGTTCTCTTCCTCCATTCAAACATGATTAATATTGTAATGTAACCCCTATAATGATGCTTTTAAAGATCATAAGAAACTATCATAACTAACTTTTTCCTAGCAATGTAATAAGTACATTTAAATGCTCTTGCAACCTCTCACACACATTCTAACATGGCTAACATGTGGCAAAGAGTTTCACCTCAAAGTGAATAGTCTCACTTCTCATGTGAGGATAAAATAAGAAATAAAATAAAGAGTGAATAAGTATGAGCTTTAGGAATGAAGGGTTGAGACAAATTTCCCTAATAGCATTCATTGAGAAACCAAGTTAGTAAGACAATCTATTAGGAAACAACAACCCAATAGAAAACAAGCTTACAACAATTTATAGGTTAAACTTACAAGTTGTGGAACATGACATGCTACCACTAAAAAAGAATCTTTGAAGTTAGAAAATATTAAAAATCATGTTAAATGGTTTTAAAGGGATGCATTGAATAAAGTCTTTCAATTCTAAAGCAATTAGGATCATTGCATTTTTTTCTTTAATTCATTAACCAATTTGGACATATTATTTTTTGTAGCACATATTTATCATAGTTAAAGATAATTGAAATATGATAAAAAGTTGTAATCATCAATCAAACTACCTTTTGACCACATATATTTCATGTATATTATATGCAATCATTTTGGAAGAAGATATATTGTTGTTTAAGTCTCGATAGTATAATTACTTTGAACTTAACTACTTTAACTTAATGATATAGTTTGTTGTTGAAATTACCTACCTTCATGAACCAAAAAAAATTAGGAACTCAAGACAAATAACATATATATTGTAATTAAATGGATTCAATGTTTAGCACCGTTTTTTAATTTACTCAAAATTACAATGGTTTTCCCATGTACTCCAATGAGATGGAATGGTGATCATAGGGACACTTGATCCCATTTTCCTTAAGCTTATTATATATTACAAGAAATGTATTTGATTTTTTTGTAAATCACTAATGCAAGAGTCAAATCACTAAGAAAATAATAAAAGTGTTGTAGGTACGGATGCAACTTACTATGTTAAGGATGGTCTATAATTTTGGTACCATTATTATACTACGTGACTTTGTTAAGTAGTATGAATGAAATAATCATTTTCATTGAGAGTTTGCATTTATATTAGTTTAGATTTACTAATTCTGTTTGCTTCCAATCATTTATAATTGTCATTGCCCATTCATTTTTAGTTCATCCCTTTTCATGTTTGAACCCTTCTCATCATATTGACTTTGATGTGCCATCTCTTAGAATTTCCTCATCACCATTACTTTCCTATAATGAATTATTTATTCAATATAGTTGTGGAAAAAGATTGATCCTAGACTTGCATGTGGTACTAAGTTGACATTTTTTGAGAATCAACACGAAAACTTATTGAGAGACAAGTCAACAACCATTCTTATTACAAAATTTTCAAAATTTGCAATCAATAAATGATGGTCTAATGGGGCATCAAGTTGAAAACATGTTTCTTGATAACTGTCACTTCAATACATCAAATGATACTACAATCAAGTGTGAAAAAATTGCAATTGATAAAGATACTAACAAAGAATTTTAAAGGCACTAGCTAATCCAATGGTGAAGTGGAGGTGACTGCTCATAAGTCACAAAATCTTCTATTTAAAATATTTTCAATTTAGGAAGGGGAGGTGACTACTCATAAGTCACAAAATCTTGTGTTGAAAGGAAGACAACACAAAAGATAAAAGCAAGTTTCACACCATTTGGATAATGTCAAAATATTTTTCATTTTGAAAGGATGTCAAAATAATATTTTTGTTATAAGTCTCAACTCTAGTGCATCTCAAAGTTCTCAATAGCATCATTTCAAAAAATATATAAGCAAAAAAAGAGAAAAATCTAATTGTGAAAAACCCTTGGGCATTTTTAGATAAGAGGTGACTATGTGACAAACCACCTACTAATATATCAATAAAAATATTTACGAATTTGATATATAATGAATTGTTTCTTCGAAAATCAACTTGTTAACAAGCTTGTGTCAAAAAATAAATAAATAAGAAAAATGTATGAAGTTTGTCTCTTTACAACTACTATTTACAAATAGCCTTCTATGACATTGTCTCTAAGTTTCTTGGACTTTATTATGCTACAACAAACCTGTCCTACAAGATGTTTATTTGTATTTCCACTATTTAACCTATTGCATTCTTTAATCCACATTCAAAGCTTCAAAAGTATCTATTGGTAAATCAATGTGGCTTCCATTTTTGTTAGATTCCATTTCAAGATTATTGCAACTCTTTCAATTTAAAATGTTATAGCATATCTTATCTATTTTACTCTACCAATTTTCTTCTATCTCCATACTATTTTAAAGTTGCTATAAAATTGAAGATATTTTTTTAACTCTAAGCTTGGGGAAGCAATAATAGCATACATGTAGGAAGCAATGTCATACATGTCCATGAATTTTTGCACAGTAAAACTCTTCAAAAAAAACTATGTGAAAGGATTGTGTTTATAGATGGCATCATAGCAATGAAGGTATTTAATATATCATTCCACATATGACATAGTGTCATCACTCCAATCCTCTCACAAAAAAAATACAACAAAATGAATCACCCTAAGCCACAACTTGAACTCACTCAGAAACATTCATGAAAATATGGTCCACGTCCTCAAACATCAACTCACAATCCATAAAGCACTCATTTATAATGCTATAAGACTACTACAAAATTATGGAGCATAGTTCCAAATCAAAACATGATGATTAAAGATTTACGAAGACATACAATATGCTAAGTTGGGAAGTGATGATGAATCCTCAAATGGATACATTTATAGCACATTTTTAGTACATTCTCCTACTTTACACTTCATGTCACCATATACTATCCCATTTTTACACCACAATGGCTATGCTATAATAGTTTAATTTTTGAAGATTATCAATATGATTTAATAACTTTTGATAGAAATTAACAAGAAGTCAAAAGTTGTGTTATTGCTTGTAGCATTATTGTTCTAATTTCTACAATAGTGGAGCTCATAAGGCAAGTTTCAACATCTCAAATAAGGAGGTCCAGTTTGAGCTTGTACTAGCACTATAATACTACTATATCTTAAAGATTGTTTTTAACATAAGCTATTAATGGTGGGGGATCATTTTGGAGACTTGAAAAGAAACGAGGAATATGACATGAAATATTTCTGGCAATTAAACATTTTTTTGTGAACTTGCAACATTGTTGCAACTAACCTAGAGGTATCGCTATCACCAAACTATTGGAGTTAATTGTTGAACCCTACAACTCCCACAAATTACCTACAACCAAAACACTTCTAAACATGAAGAGAGAAAAAGTAGATAGTGTGTTATGCAACCTTGAGAATTGAATTGATCTAAAAGGGCTCTACGATTGAGCTTTTGTATTGAATGATGAATCACTATGATAAGAAAAAAAGAAAAAAACAACCTAGATAAAACCCTAGGTGAGGATTAAATTAGATCATGACAAGTGTCCTCATCCTATTCTATGAGACAAAAAAATGCATAACCTAAAAATATATAGCTCCTAATTTTAGCTTAAGTATAATAAAGTAAAAAGGGGACTTAATTAAGTAATTGATGATTAATTAATTAATTAATTAATTAGGTGATTATCTATTTTACTCTAACACCCCCCCTCCCTCCGCCCCCTTTAGTATACAACTTAGGGAGAAGCTAAAAACCTAGTTATGAATGCAAGGATGGATGCATGGATGGGTCCCGGCTACACGGCTTGATGAGGTGCCCATGTACAAATAAATAAATATCTCATAACCAAAGAAAAGGAGAAAACTCCGTGGAAAAACTCTTCTCCAAAAGACAAAAAATGAAATGAATGAATATTAGTGAAAGAATGAAAAGACCCGATATAACCCCACAAGGATTATTTATGTCACATAAGTTTAATAAATGTCCTATGAATAAGAGAAAAAAGATGAGAATATGAATCCCACCATAACGAAGTAGCTCATGTGCTAATGATAAAAGCTTGAAAACATAATATAATTCACTACCTACAAGAAACATTTCTCCCCTTGGAAAGAAACGGATCACAATGACTGGAGAAGCCATTCCCATAAACTAGATGAATAAGGAATCCAAATCCAAATGTGTCTCTAAAAGTTGTTCAAATGTCCATGTGTTGGGATGAGATGATGTTAATCTAGAATCCTATGAAGATTGGTGTAGAAAAAGCTCCAAAGACAATGATGATGTGGCTATCATGAAAGAGGAGATGATTGTCCTCAAATGAATCCTCCAAATCTGCAATATGAGACTCCATAAACAAGGATGATATGTTTAATAGATATTAATCCCAAGAAGTTGTGTTTAAATGAGGATGAATGTCCTGTTGCACTAAGTCAATAGGGGCCATGGATGTGGTGATACTAAGCTGACCAAGAACAACAAAAGATGGAGATTTGGTCTCAATATGAAGAGTGGAAGCAAGAAGACAAGTCTTTGAACCATCATAACATGTAAGACTTGTGATATACTCAAGCTCATTTAAATTACCATCATTAACTAATATACTATCTACATCATTAAGGGGAATGAGACAATCTATAGTAGGGTCCTTTGGTAATGGAGAGATATGATCTCCATAGATCTCCCAAAGTCTAGGTTAAAGTGTGTGGGGACAATCAATGCTTGATACAACACACATAGTGTCATGATCAACTCTAGAACAAATCAATCCTATTACACAATCAATGATCTTTATCTCTTCATGTGATAAGCATTTTGGTCGCAGGTGATTTTTGAGAACTATGGGGTTTAATAATCAACTTGAACACAAATAACATAGTGTCTATAAAATCAACAACTATTTTAGTTGTCTCCAACCTCACTAATAATAATTAATACTCAGTAAATAAATGTTGATATTTTCAACTGAATTGTTGTAAATGATCATTGTTGCACAAGATATGCCTACAACCCATAATTAAGTAGTTGTAAAGGATAATGATTTGCACAAAATCTACCTAAAAATTAGATGCAATGTGCTTTTTTATCATTTTTTTCTATAAAATGATGGAGGATATGGAAGAGAAGGCAAAAGAGGAGAAGAGGAGAAAAACATGAGAATTGTGAAGATCCATTTAACACTTTATTTCTTTTCTTCTTTTGTTGCATAAAGATTATGTATAGAGGCTAATGAGAGAAACTAGCAATAGAGAAGAAACAAGTTCCTTATCCTACAAAAAGGAATAACAAAGAGGCATATGAATCTAGTAGGAGATGTCAAGGACACACACTCCAACCCAACAAGTTCCAAAGGAACCATTTCCACCATGACAATAGCTTAGATGTCAATATGCCTTTTGTCTTCTATACACCAACACCATGCCCTGAGGGATAGGAAGATGGTTAGACAACAATGGAATAGATCCCTTTACGATAGAAATACCTTGCACTAAGGGAACAAGGCACCTAGACATAGCAAGGGAGAGTAGAAATTCCCTACAAAGAGCTTCCTTCAAACAAGAAGACTCAAAAGACTTCCTTGGAACAAACCTCAATGAAATGACCTATCAAGCCTCTTGAGGAGAAGCCCAATTACAATGGAAAGCGAGAGGAGTGGGAGGCCAAATTTTGAACAAGGAGTAGGAAGTTACAAGATGTTTCAGGTAATATTGAGGAGGAGGAGGATGACAATGAGGATGGTGGCAAAGAGGATGAATGACATTGTAGTTGGGATTCAAAGAAGGATGAAGGCTTGTAGGATATTTGGTTGGAGACTCGTTGATTGATGGAGGAGTGTCAAGGTTCTCTTCCTTCCTAAGAGGTTCCACAAGTCACTTACGTCAAGGTTTATTTTGAGGATGGTTTATGAGTTTTTTGGTTCAAAGGAAGATCTCCATAAGGGTTTTCTACTCTCTCCTACTACATCCAAGTGCCCTATTGCATTAATGCAAGGTATTTATGTTGCAAAGGAATCTATTCGCGTATTTTATAAGCATCTCCCTACCACTCAAGGTGTGGTTTTGGTTGATGGTGTTGGAATGCAAAATAGGGATGGTATACTGACAACTATGTTATTGTCATCAAAGGAAATGGTTCCTTTGGAACCCATTGGATTGGGAGTTTGTCCCTGGTGTCTCCCAAAAGCTATTATGCCTCCTTGTTTAGCCTCTTTTTTGTAGAATAAGAATCTTAGTTGTTTTTTCTTGGTTGGTTTCTTCTGCCAACACCTCTTGTGATCACACCTATGCCAATAGAGAGGAAAAAAAATTTGGGAGCATGGAGGCTATATTGCTCAATGATATTGGCTCTGACACTCAAGGCCTTGTGTCTAAAAAGGTGTGTCGAGGCTTTCTTTTGGATTTGTCATTTACAACTAGTGTTGGTTCTAGTAAGGGGCAGCCCAACCCTTCTTTGCATTTTTCATTTGTTAAGGTGGACCAAGGCCTATCCATTAGGGTCCTAGACTCCATGATTAACAAGGTTACATCTAACTTGGAAATTCTCTCATTGGAAAAAATATCAAGGTGAGGCCTAACATAAATGATTTCAAAAGGTGGACCAAAAGAAAATAATATTATTGTGCCCATTTTGAAATCATGGCCTTGGCAAAGGGTTTCTTTTTTATCTCCTTGAACCGTGGAGATTGTGAGCATACCCTCTTGAATGGCCCATGGTTTATGGGCAAGTTAGGGCTTTTTCTCAAGAAGTGATGTCCATGTTTCAATCATAAGGAATGTATCAACAAATTTCTAGTTTGAGTGAAGCTCTCAAGCTTGCCTTTAGAAATGGGAAGTCTAGGTTCTAACAATTATAGCTTTTGCCATCGGTCAACTTATATGCTTTGGTCCAATGACCATTTCAAGGAAGCTTATAATTTTTTGCCGAATTTAATGTTCACTGATGTGGGTAAGAAGCTTCCTCTTCTATTAGCTTGTTGGTTGGCCACTCCTTTGGGTGTTCAATCAATAGGAGAGCAAAAAAAGACCAAAATGACAAAGAAAAAAAAAGATTTAGAGTCACTTGGTAAGCCTCAAGGTGAAGCAAAATCATTGTTGGGACATCATTGTTGTGAATGAAGACACTATTGTGCAAGGCTCAAAGGTAGTAAATAGTGAGGATTAGTCTATGGAACTTCACAAAAAAAACATGCAACCCTTCTAGTGTGTTCCAACCTACACCCTTAAGGCCTTCTCGTAAGGAAAAGAAGATCATGGTTCATCACAAGAGTCCTCCTAAGGAAAGGATGAAAAATAGAGTGTTGATCATGAAAGAGAGTTGCCAACTTGTTTTTGTGCTTGAAAACAAAAGGTTTCCAGCCAAGAAAGGAAATTCTGAAATGGTTGGTTTCAAACCCCCCTAAGTTTGCCAAATTTTGTGGCCTGTGGGTTGTTTTCCCTTTGTTAGCTATGCTTAGCTATCTTGGTCAGGTTGTTTGTCTACTATCATTTTGCAATCTTTGAGCTGCTAAATCCTCGTTGCTACTCTTTGTTGTTGAATGAACTTCTATATCTATTTTATCTTGTTTGTAAAAAGAGTTAGGGCCCTTTCAATAACCCTGCCTTCACACTTAATCAAAGACAAAGTTCTAAGTATAGAGGGGGTCACACACCCCAATCTTCTTGGAAAACAATGTATTCACGAAGATTAATCACTAGAGCTTTCCCCTAAGGATAGATAAATGATTGTGTATCTTTCTGTTTAATATTTTTAATGTGCACATGGTTTATTATTTCTATAGATATGTTTTAGTTATTTGTGATCTAATAGATCTGATTTTTTAAATTGACATGACACGCAGATTTTTTTATACTAGTTAAGTTTTGCTTCTGTATTTTTCTGCATTTTCAATATTCAGGAAAATGTCGTTTGGACACAACTGTGTGTAGGAAAAATGTTCTTTGATCTTTTTCTCAATCAATCATAACAAACAAGTGTTT
Source organism: Sequoiadendron giganteum (assembly GCA_007115665.2). NCBI lineage: Eukaryota > Viridiplantae > Streptophyta > Pinopsida > Cupressales > Cupressaceae > Sequoiadendron > Sequoiadendron giganteum. Next base: position 605,415,411 of record CM021108.1, on the reverse strand, counting down.
ACTGGTGTGTGAATGTGATATGCTAGGTGTGCCTGTGAAGGGGAGTGTAAGTTTGTGCTGTGTTCAAATACCCTAAATAAATGGTGAGGATTTGACCCTAGCATTCAGAATGGTTACAAGGGGAACTTGATAAGTTTTCCTTAGAATGCATCAATAGAACATGAAGTATAGAACCCATCATTTAAAATACAAGGCAATCAAACAATAAGAGAATAGTTCCAAAAAGAAAAGCTACTTCCTCCATCTTAAGACAGAAAGAAAGTGCATTAAACATGGAACAAAAACCCATCATAGGGATGTTGCACTATAATAAAATGCTTATAAATTATTGGCATCACTGTTCACAAAGATAATAGCCACAAGAAATGACAGAGAGCAATGAACGCTCTACTGATATTAAGAACAATTTACATCTCACTCACATATTTCACTGCTATTTTCCTTCTTTCAAAAAATATTGAAGAAACAAGCACAATAGACATAAAACTTCATATTGTTACAGCACAACAATGCTCTTTAGTAGAGCTGTACAAAAAAGAAAAGAGAAGCAGAACCTAGATATTCATGCAAAAAAACAGAACTTTATGACTAGTGCTAAGCAAAGCTGTAGTACAAACGAACTCAAAACTGGTATTGTCCAATTATTGCTGTGAGCCTTTATTTGAGACTGCATATTGTGACCAAGAAAAAAAGCTGATTCCAGGCCCGCAAGAACAATGACAATCCACTTGAAAACTTCCATTGGGATGAGCAAAAGGAACTGCCAAATCAAAATAATATGATTAGTTTTTGTGTAAAGACGTGGAAATGAATACCAAATACAGTTAAAATTAGACGATGCACATCAAGTGTAAGCATACCGAAGCAGGAACGAAGATGAATAGAGAGTAACCATACAAACACCAAATCTGCACTAAGCTTGAAGTTATGCCCAAGAATTGGAGTAAAAAGTAGAATCCAACTGGTGCAAGGCATACATATGCATAGAATATGGCTGCAGCCAGGCTTACATAATTGATGTCATAAACCCATTCTGTATCAGTGGTACTTGGCTCAAAAGATAAATAGGATGAACAATTTCCAAGAACAGCTGCCAAGAAGACTAGAGTTGTACAGATCCAGATAGGTCCGTACCTGCATCACCTTAAATAATAAGTCATGCACTCAAATATGACCCTACCATCACTAGTTTTTGAATCTCTCTCATATGCACAGATATAAATATAATTTGCAAATGTTAGCCCCACTATGTCATGCAGTGTACATAGTCTTTGGTGAAATAAATATAATTTATACTAAAGACTCGAGAGACTAATGTTACATTCACAATTATTAACAATGAAAGGAAATGAGCATAAATAGCTACAATGATACAAGTGAATCTTTCTGCAGTTACAACTGTAGTTGAAAGTCCATAAGGTTACCCCATGTTGAAGATTGATCTCATGGTAAAATAATCTACTTCACTGTAGATTTTGCTATCACTGTTCAATGAAGACATGCAACACCACTAGGACAGAATGTCAAGATCTGAACTGTTACAATTGCTCAACAGTAACCAACTGTAATTACTGCTTAAATGATGCATGGCATTGTAAGAAGGCTAGAGAACTGAATATTTGTCATGTTATAGAATCTGTCCAGCTACACCTGTGTACACTTACTGGAAATATAGTGGAATTCTCCTGTTGCATGTTTTTTAAAAGTGTTGTTCGTGTTTGTAGATTTGTTAGTTTAGTATGTTTTCATTTTGCTTTCCTATTATAATCTGAAAAAAACATTGAAAATACACGTAAAATTCAAATGTGAATCTGTGCTCCTTGGTAGAAAGAGCGGACAGAACATTCATTACAAATCCAACGATAACCTCTAGCATGTAGTCCTATTGCCAAGGCCTGTGGGCAAAAACATCTACAGAGGATAAATGCCTCTTTTGGAATCTGAAACAAAAAAGAAAGATTAGAAATTTTGGAGAAGAAATTGAATCAATTTACAGAAGATAAGTGATAACAAACCAAATATCAGAAAATCAGCTGAGACATATAAAGATCACAAACTATTTGATGAAATTTATGGAGTTTATTTGTAAGAGTTTGCATGAAAAACATGAGTGGGAAGAGGATATCTATGCAGAAAATATGATCAAAGGAACTCTTATGCAAACCCTTGACAAATCCAACAATTCATGAAGCTATTTATAATTATATAACTGAATTCAAATATAATACAACCAAAACCTTTTCCTTGACTAAACAAGAGTTTCAGTGTGAAGAAAGAGCCAGGTTCATTGATGCATTGCCAATTTGATTAAGACAATGCTCATCAATGAGAGAGTTGTGCCACAACTTCCAGACAGTTCAGTAGCCTAAAGAGATTGTGCAAATGAAAAGGACCGGGTCAAAGTATGAGATGATGATAATGCTGGCAGGACCAGAGGAATCAAGTGGCAAAATCCCTACTGAAATAGAAAATAGCATGTTGCATTCCAAAATTCACTAAATGTTAAGTGGTGTGAACAAGATATGCAAAGAAAAAGGGAACCTAAGGTGAGAAAAACAGATCAAATTTGTGCTAGTAGAGATAATAAATTCAGTTAGAATACAGACAGAATAACTAAAAAACAGGAAAAGAAAGAAAATAAGCAAAACTATCCAGTTGAAGGAAAAAACCAAGAATGTCCAAAAGAAGAATAATTCAAGGCCATTGTGTCTCTTCCTTGGGTGAATTTTGTAGAGGAAAAACTAAATCTATAATAGGAAAAAATGAAGCAAACTCCCTTGCTAAAAGCATCACCTGCCACACATCTTAAGGGAAATGGTTTGTTTCAGAGGCTTCCGGTTTGAGTGACATGGAGTGAGATGTGAAGAGTATTGCTTAAGGAGTTCTGAAGAGCTGGTTGAAAGTTAAAACCTTCACGCAAAACTGAAACAGCTACCAATACAGGATTCAAACTCGATTTATAACTATGCCTTGATAATCCACTTGGCTTAAGGTCCCCAGAAAATGTTATTTTGGCACTAACCCATAATAGATCTAAGATTTCTTCTCCCAAGAGAGAGGAAAAGAGGAACAACAATGGAAACAAAATTCATAAACTTCCCCTTCTATCATGGGATAACCAATGGAAGTCGTCACGGTCAACCCTTATAAAGAGGTTGGGAGATACAAAAAATAATAAAGGAAAAGAGGAACAACAATGGAAACAAAATTCATAAACTTCCCCTTCTACTATGGGATAACCAATGGAAGTCATCACGTTCAACCCTATAAAAGAGGTTGGGAGATACAAAAAATAATAATGATCAAGCCATATCAGACAACGCATAACTTTTTGCTACTCTCTATAGGGATGCATATACATGGTTAATGAAGTACAACCACAGGAAAAGAAATGGTCTAATGTAAAATATGTGTAATCAGCAAGTTCAAGATGCCAAATCCATTGTCAAAGGGAATGGAAATGTCAGCAGAGCTTTTATTGTTACTAGCAAAGCCAGTGATTGAACATGACAAAAGATTTAATGTTGTGATTTAAAAGCTTAAGAGTGGGTTTTTAAATGACCAGCATGTAGACTATTTTGTGCATAATTTATAGCAGTTGGTGGTTAACCCAAATCTGACAAAGCCAAAGGACATATTGGAACTTGGAAAATGTGATAAGAGTACAAAGCATACTTCCTGCAATGCCTGAATCCTAATTGCTACCTTAGCAGCACAAGTCAAGGATCTAGTTCAATAAATGTAAAAATTCAATATGAAAAAAATGAGGGGAAAAGGTGTTAAATGCACTGAATGTCAAACCAAAGGGGCACAACCCAAATGAGTGTCCCATACTGAGGTCCCAGATGGTATTTGTGGCATCAACATTGAAAACAAAATGCAGCCTCCAATCCACTACCAATCCTGTTGTAGATGCCGCTTCCTGTACATTCTTGTCTAAATGCAATGGCAACGAAGGATGGTTCCCTTGAGAGTTGTAAAAGACCATTCATTTGTGGTGTGGCATTTGCAGATTGTGAATTCACTTGCTAATCACCTCTGTCACACACTGCAATGATATCAGAAAGTTTCCATTTGGTCATTTTGGGAGTTCTGCTAATAGGCACCTAAGATTGTAGAGCAATGTTGAGGGCTTATGAAGAGAGGCCAATAAGGATTTACTATATAGCTGCAGCAGACGGAGGTGGAAAACATCCATTAAGGGGGAGATGATGGGATGGAACCAGGGACATGGAAATGTCCAATACTGAATTAGGAGCAACTGAAACATTTGTCACAGCCCTTGCCCAACCCACCAAAGGAAGAGTCTTCACCTTGTTTAGGCAATCACTCCCATACAAATCAAGAAAGTGCAACAGAAGAGGGGAAAATGGATTGCAAATATGATCATGTTTTCCAAGAAGAGACAAATAACTCTAGTGAACCTTAAATATATACGACTATTGCTATTGTCAATAGAGGTTGTTGAAGATCAACATATATAAGGAAGAGATAAAGAATAGAGAACAAAACATTGATCCAAGGCACAGTTGGCCAGACCCAAGGAAACAAACAGAATCTCAATGAAGCAGAAAAGATCATAATAGATATACGGCAAGTGACATAAGAATCAATCACTAGTTTCCATTGAGGAAGAAAATGACATGGAAATGGTGACAAAAGGTAAACATACTGCACCAGATTTGAGCTCTAAATAAGTTGCATAACTTGGTAAAAGATTGGTTATTGGGTTGTTGATTGGTTCTATAAAAGATTATTTATTAGATTGTTGATTAATTACAATCAAGAACAATACTTAGACAAACCCTAGATGGTGAGTTTTTGTGTGCTTCATCGGAGAGTATTCAGCAAGATATCGTTTTGGATCTAGGATCACATTTGAAAGTCTCACCTAATGTGTAGCAATAGGCAATATTCTCAACAATACCTTTATTTGGAGAATTATTACAAGGAGTTCCGAATTTGTACCTAGGTCAATGTTGAGGCTAAGTTACCGGTTTTGGTACAAGTGCAAGTGTGGGTACAAGTACCAAGTACCAAGTATGACAAAAAATTCCTTGGGTATGAGTATGTGTTCAGATATGCATGTATGTATGTATGTATGTATGTATCTATATACATGTATATATGTATACATATGTACATACATATACATATATAATATATGTATTAAAAAATTCAAATTAATATAATATAAAATAGTGGTACTCATAATTGCCAATAAAAAAATATTGAAATACCTCATAATTTGTAAAAATGAAAATTCCCATAAATTCATAATTCAATAATTTTTTTAATGTTAATACACAATAAAAATTACAACCAATATTTAATAATCTTCATATTGCTCTTCATCAAAAGCATCAAAGTCAACATTTGGTTCAATTTCACTTGAACTGCAATGAGTTACAATGCCACTTCCACCTGCAATGTACTGTCCAAGCTGCCTCATCTAAAGATACTTTTTGGCAAATTGTGCAACAATAACCTCTAAGTCAACACATTGAAGAGTGAGATCCCAATTCCTCATCACCCCCTCAGTGTAATCAAGTTTCTTAGGTGACAAGAGATCCTAATAACAAGCAAGGGTTTGGGAGTGGAGACCACAATCAGGTTGAGGGGAAACACCCTTCATGGGGGTTTGGGGGAAACGCCCCAACAGGTTGAGGGGCAACACCCTCATGCGGGTCTGGAGGCAATGCCGCCATCAAGGTCAAGGGGTAGCACCCCTCATGGGGGTTTGGAGGCAATGCCCCCAAAGGTCAAGGGGCATCATCCCTTGTGGGGGTCTAGGGGGGCCCACAAGGAACCCAAGGTGTTTGTGAGGAACCCTAGGCAAACCTAAAGCAAGACCAGCCGAGGACCTGGACTCAAACCGTACCCATATGGGTACGGAGGTTTTAGAGGAACCTAGTAACATAGTGTTGAGATAAATCGGATAGTCAATTTGAATAAATACAATCTTGTCTTCAAAGGAAATTATAGGTAAGCAATCATCCATTAAATCCCAAGTTCAAGAAACTACCATGGAGATAACAAGTACAATAGTATTTCTTTTAGTGAAATTGAGAATAAATATATAATTACAATGTGCAAGAATCACTTCATCAATCCCACAACCAATAGAGAACTACATTGGTGCAATGCAATTCAAAAGGAACCAAATAAAAATTGGATGATGAGATACACACTTGAGAAAATTGGTGCTTATGCCACTTGAGAGAGACAGTTGTATGACTTATCGATGTTGGAAACAACCTAAAATTCACCTTGAGAGATGTGTGGAGGATTGGACCCAAATTGAGGAAAAGAATTTACCAGTTTAGGTACAAAAGTTTTATAATAAATTGGGTGCAATCCAAAAAGGGTAGTATGTTCAATAGGAGACCCAACAAACCACAAGGCACAGTGAGCTTGCTTTGGAATTTTGCACAATCTTCACTTTTGGGGTCCATATTTGGTTTTATGTGGCATTTGCAATAGTTAAAAACAATCCTATTTGAAAAAAAAAAGCTTGAATAGAAATCACTAATACCAAGTGAAGATAAGGTGCAGATATCCCCTAGTCCTCATGTATTTAGCAAGAATAAAGACCATCCTTTGCAAGGACAAAGAAAAGCAATCCAAAAAATGAAGATCATCTAAATATTCGACCATAAAAGGTACAAAGAAAAGTGATTGATTTGCATCTTGATCAGCAAAACCAAAAATTCCAAAAAACAACGAAAATTTTGTAAAATTGATACGTTCAGAAAATAAGCCAAAGTGGGTGTATATTGATGACTAGTAAACCAAAAAATATAAAAATGAGGTTGTCCGACTGCTAGATAATTACCAATATTTATTCATACTAATTTAACACAATGAAAGGGATGATTAAATTTCTAGGAACAATGAAGATGCAGATCAAGCCTATTGCCAAACCTGTTAAACTTAAATTGAATGTGGATAATAGAATTGATATTCCCATTCAAAAATAAGAAAAGATTGGCCCTATAGTCATCTTGAACAAGAAAACAGGAGACATACCTTTGTGTAGATCACAGAATTCTTATTGCTATTGTAATGTCCCCTCCTTGCCTCTAAGCAGTGGAGTTATCCATTAGCCTATTCCAGAGTTTTCGTAGGCTAAGTGGAGTTTGGTAAGGGAACTCAGAGCCAATCTCATTCTATGTTGGTTTTTAGTGTTTCGGGCACGACTTTCTATTTTTAGCAAGGGGCAATTCCATCACTTACTATTTATAGTAAGATACAGGGCATCTTAGTAATCTTCAGTTTTGTGCTAGTTGGTGTTTGGTGAGTACATACTATTTTTAGAAGTTGCTATTTATAGTAAGTCTATTTCGAGAAATTGGTCTCAGGCCCATAGTGTTCTCAGCAAAGATATTTCTATGGTGGCATTGGAGAGCCTAAGGTTAGATTATTTGATTTTTTTTTTATCAGTCACTTAAGTTATTTTTATTAAATAACTTTATAACTTAAGTGAGGGGGTAGGTGGTCATCGAAAAGTACCTCGGTGCCTAATGTGATAACTTAACGTTGTTTTAGAAGGCTGCATAAAGCAAAATAGTTTTCTTATGAGCATGGACGCCCAAGGAGGGATAAGATGTTTTAATTTATTAAATTTTTATAAGGGTCATAAGAGGAGCATTGGATTTTGGGAGGGAAAAGCATTTCAAAACCTAAAGTTGCCCTAATTCCCTCTCACTCTATAAAACTTCATTTTGGCTCTCATTTGGGGATCTTCTTTTTGGCAACTTAACAGAATGTTGTTGGAATGACTCCAAAGTACTCGGGCTGCGTGTTGAGGATGAAAACCCTCGCCATATTGAGCTAATTTCGGTGGTGATAGATCCACCCTAGTCAGATTTTGAGTGGTTCCATCCAAGGGTCACACAGTGTTTCAACAGAGTTCAGATTTTCAAGGTTTTGAGTGGTGAAAGATGAAGATTTTTGTGGTATTTTGATTTGGAATGTTTTTTGTGGTCTGAAATGAAATATCAGAAGTTCTAGAAACTCAGATTTTTCAGTGGCTGTAGGTCAAATCTTCTCATAGCTTCATTGGTACTTGGCAAGTCATTCTGGATGTTAGTGCGTTGAAATCCTCTCATCAAGGCACCCTCTTCCAAGTACTCATTTGTATTTTTTGGCAAAGGACTGAATTTTCTAGGAAAATCGCCCTTCTTGGGTTTCGTGCCATTTTGGGTTTCAGGAATAAGGGTTGCTGTTGTATAACCCTCATAATCAGTCCATCTTCAGTATTGGTATTGCTGCTCCTAGGCGTTGAAAAAGATAAGGTTTTGGTGTGATCTCTCTAAGGGGACGTGGGAGCTCATATGTATTGAACTGCTGCTGTTATAAAGCAATTTCCAGGTCTGAAACTCCTTATTTCAGGTCTACAAATACATTGTAATATTCTGATTTAAAACTGAAAATATATGCTCTTGGTATATGTTGCAATTTCTATTGAAAAGCATTGTTATCTATTGGTCTCCTTCTTTATATGCAAATATTTCTTCAGTGAAATATTGTGGGGAGATTTTTATTTTTATTTTGGAAACCACTGTCTGCTGTTTGATTGTTTGTTGATTTGTTTGTATATGTTACAGCTATGTACATTCATGATTTAATCCCCCCACAATATTTCACTGAAATGCTCATAGAAAGTAAAGAAGCAAACTTGTTCAATAATAGATTTCAAGGTACCCTTAGGTGAACGTTATTAAGGAAGAAAAGCAAACCAAGCTTGATTGAGATAAGTAGATCTTTACTTTCAATTATTTTAGGTAGGTGAAGACAATAAGTAATCATTTACAGTTCTACATCTCAAAGCAGCCCTAAAATAGTACAATAACCAAAATGAATGCTAGGTTCAATCCTCAAAAATGCTAGGTTCAATCCTCAAAACAACATACCAGTCACCTTTAGGCAACAAATGGACAAAAAGGAATGTAAAATGTTATCTCATACACCTACAAAAGAATGCCAAGTTTATAAAACCTATCTTCTCAAAGAACTTGGTGTTTGAAATCAATCAAACAATAGGGAATCCAAGGCAGCGAAAGAAGTTCTGCCTTAAGTACTCTCAATTAGTAAATAAGGCCATTGGAAATCAATAACAAATGTTCCATATAGTTTGATGTTGAGGACATAGGCAAATCACTTAGACTCCTTATAGTTTTATGAAGCATTCATCTAAGGGACATATCTCGTTGCATCCAAGAAATATGCATATGGAAGGATTCACTCACAATACATTCCTAAATCACCTAACAAAATACAATGTTTACATTCATGAAAGGGGAAATACAATATGACATAATCTTCTATAATATTCTCTTCACCTATATGAGCTCAAACAAAGAAGTCTTAGGCTGAGTTCACCATCAACAATATATTATTATGTTCTGGGTCTCATTCAAGATTTTGGCATGCCAAGATATTTCCAAGTTCAGGTTTTAGAACTATTGTTTGACCATATCAAAATATGCCCAATCAACCGATCCAAGACTAAGCCCCCAAACATTCAATCCATGAAGAACAATAAGCTCAATATGACTATCAAGTAAACATTTTGGAGTTATAGCCTTCTAAATAGAGATGAAAACAATGGCACTCTAGCACTGCTCAAGATGAAGACCCATTTCATAGTTAGACCGAGAAGTTGACCTCAAGCTAAACAAAGAGCCAATAAACTGCACAGCCAAGTAATTATTGGACTTTGTAATCTTGTTCATCTCCAATCCCATGGCCAGGAAGAAGTGGCATGTAATAGTCATAAGTTATTTCTAAAAGTATTCAAGACCATAACCTTAGTTTTACTAAGAAATAGATTCAATACAAGCTCATGAAGATCACAAATGCAAGCATAGTAGTCTAACTACCTCTGCAAACTATCAGGTAGGGGTTAAAAGTGCTACATCATAAGCAGCATCAAAAAGCATTACTATCAAATCATGGTGCAGGATTCAACCATTTCTCCTTCTGCTAGATCAATAATAAACTTCTGCATCTCATGAATGTAGACCCCAAATAAGCCCATAGAGAGTGGCATCTGAACTTGACATCAATATTACTCCTGATGAGATTAGAAAACCCTTGTGTTCTCTAAAAGCACCCTCAAGAGTCACACTGACGTAGGAATGAATTTTTGTCCTTAGATAGCACTCAAAACAAAACTCAAATGAACAGTGGTGTAACCAAAAAATGGTTGTTGTCATATTTTTGTGTATCAATTCATTTATCATGTGCATTTTAGATGCCCAAACTTCATTTCTATTATTCTTGGAATACAGATTAACCTCTAAGTATGTTCTAGCACCTTTCAAAATGGTGAAGAATTAGTATCTTGCTGTGGTCTGATATTCGGAAGAGCGGGTACAAAAAATACATTTGAAAAAAAAAGGAAAAAGGAGTACATGTTGCAGAAATTTGCAGGTTACAGTTTTCAGTTGTATTTATGGAATGACCGCACAGGTAATATCTAAGTAATTCATAACAACAGTTCGAAATTTGAAATCAAATGGCTGTCCCTTTAGCTTTTTAGATGCACATTCTCTCGACCTTTTTAAAAAAATCATTTTCATTAACAGTCAATGGAGATATCAGTTTGTCATATAGTTTTATATACCTCATAAAAGGGATGCAGAGATCCAATTACAACAGCCTTCAATAAAAAAATGCAGTAAAGTGGTGCACACTGATCTAGATCTTTGTTCACAACTTTATGAAAAATAGAACTTAGGGTAAATTTTTATGCTTGGATGAATATGACCTATAGTCATGATGCAAATAAGAGAAAAATAGCCATAACTAACTTTTAAGCAGGAAAAAAACTCTGCTCCGCCTGGGTTGTATGAGAGAGAGAGAGAGAGAGAGTATCTGCATTTACAGAAAAATTATATGGAAAAATAGTTAGAAGTTTTAGGATATACATATCAGGGTTGTGGGCAATCTTTTCGACAAAGTCTCCACGGTGTGGATACAGCGAGCCGATAATTCTCTCAACCACATCATATGTGTCCACATTGAAGTAAGGCCTGTAGGATGTAATGCTGAAAAAACCTTTCCATCCATTTGATGGCTGTGCATTCCCTTCACCACCAGCACCAACCCCACCAGGCACATCTGCTCTAAAAATAATAGCAGAGTGCAACACATTATTTACCAATTTGCCATTTGCAAAATACCAATAAGCTGGTTCATTTCATTGTTATAAAACATAAGTATTCAATTCTGGAAAAAACCACATTTAACAGTTCATAACACGCTTCATCTTATGTAACATATGCAGCAGATTACTGAGTAAGTAGGTATATTTTCTATTAAACCTGTGGAACATGGAATTTCTTGGGCGGAAAATGCTAATTTCCAATACAAATTACTACTTTGTAGTTTGGAAACTAAATACAATGTCATTGACACCATTGATATAATGGCAAATTTAGATATAACAGTCCACAATAAACTTAATTATATAAACATGCAGTAGGGTATTTTCAAGTCCAAATGATTTTAAGTAAAACACATGGTAAACCACAGGTGCGCTCTACCCCAGCAGCAGGATAAATTTCTCCACTTGTAATGTCCCCATTTTGAGCGAGCATCAAAGTTTGATGGTTTAGCCTATCACCGGGTCCTCGTAGGCTAATAATGGTGTTTAGAGGACCTTGTTGTGGAGTTTTGTGGCTCTCCAGAGGGCAGTTGTCCGTGTGTTCATCTCCAGATCCTTCATATGTTCTGAAGCATTGATATTCAAGGGTTTTTGGCATTATTTGCATATACTTACTATTTATAGTAAGTCAGTTGGACATTAGAGACCCACCTTGCTATTTTTAGTAAGGCATCCAGATTGACAATGAGAGCAGTGGGCTAGCCAATGATGAAGTCAGAATCATTAAATAATGATTATTAATGTAGTTATGACATTTAATTATTATTAAAGTGTTACTTTAATAATAATTAATTATTTAAGGGAATATTATATTGACTTCATGTGACTTTATAATTGAGAGGTATTTAATATCATAAAGTCAAAATATTAAGTGAGCATTTAATGACTTTATTTGACTTTATTATAAGGGACATTAATTATTATGAAGTCAAGCTATTAATTAAGTGCTTTATGAAGTGCGCCCACTTTGAGGATCTGATTGAAAAGTGATAAAAAAGAATATTTTAAATGATTTAATGCCTCAAGTGAAATCAACCCTCTTGGAGATGAGTATAAAAGGACCTCAAAAAGCAAATAGAATTATCATTTTGATCATTTGAAGATATTGGAGTTTGTGCTTTTTGGAGAGCTTGGCTCTTGAAGGTGGAAACCTAGGGTTTTCAGAATTTTTGGCTTTGGAGAACGAAGATTCTTCATTATTCTTGCTACCTGAGGGTGTGAAAGATCACTTGAAGGCTGCATCATTGGTAGCTTCATGTCAGAGGCTGCAATTGTGCATAAGAGAGGAGATTTCATCAAAAGAATTTACAAGGGTTTGAAGTTTATCATTGGAGAACAATTTATTGTTGTTTGTGCCTTCATCTTTTGGCACGTGGGGTTCTATTTGTGCATTTCAGAGGTTATATAGAGCAGATCAGAAGTTTTTCCCTGCTGCTACAGTGACGCTACAGTAAAACGCTACAGTGCTGCTACAATATTATGCTGTGGTGTGGCGTTTTTGTCAACGATTCAACAGTGAGTTCCAGAATTGCAGATATATATATTTTCTTAATTGCTGTTGATGAGTTTCAGACTTATATGTAATTGCTATGCATACCGGGTAAGATTAAATTGTGTTTGCAAAAGAAGTAGGAAATCTGATTTTAATTATATATTCTAATTTTCAAGTTATATCAAATCAGAAATATATTATCAAGCATTTCATTTCAGTCATTCTTCTTTTGCAATTGCACTAGTATTTGTTATTTGCACTTTACCTGGCAATATCTCATTGAAAGTCAAACAAGCTAAAGCTTGAAAACCAAAGAAAAAATATACAGGCAGAAATTAGAGTTTGTAAGTGTCCACCTGGGGTGGGACATTTCACCACTTGAATCTAGCTATTTTGCCTTAGCGACTAAATGTTCAAACTGAAGGACAAGGTACAATAGTTCCTGCTGATCAACCACAGGAGAAGGAATAAAATGCTCTCACTGGGTCAAAGCCTTTTGATCATGGATAGGACCTATCCAACAAAAGTTGGGATCGTGCAGACACTACTCCACCTTCGGGTGTTATCTCTTGCCGCTTAACTTACATTATGTCTATATGACATTATGATTTTGTGATTGGCTGTTTCCTTTCTGGGGCCAAGGTTGTTATGTGCAGTTTTTTCCTTATTTGGGACAGCCTGACTCTTGTCTTTTGTTTGTGTGGCTTTGAGAGGTGATTCCATTCCATCTGCTATTTTTTCTTAGGATGTTATTTTTTTTAAAGTTATATATATGCTCTATTTCATCAAAAAAACATATGCTAAACAGAATTCCATGGATACAAATTGTTAATTTCCACAAACTATGTGTGAAATAATATTTCAGAGTTAGATTACATGTTTATGAGTACCTATAAAGGCAAATGATAAAGGTAAGCAACATCTTACCTTGTTGTAGAGATCAAAATGAGATATAATTAGAAACTCATACTTCAAATTAGACTGCTACTGAAAAAATTCATGGCAGATATGAGTACTGAAAAGAATTTTGGCTAGTAACTGGTGTTGAAGAAACAGGATTAGCATATGATTACACAAGGAATATTTACATCACGAATCATCTTCTCCTTAAGTTTCAAAAAAAACCCCATATATCCCTACAAGGAATTACCATAATAGTTTAGTCATCTGGTTGTGTGCCTTTGATAGCAAAGATTATGAGGAAGCTTCATGTTTATAATTACACACAGGAGAGCCACTGAAAAGCTTCAACAAATTGACTTTTTTCACTTATTTCTCTGTTTCCAAAGCTACCAACTATTCCAAGTTTTTTATTTTCTATTTATTCATGGAAGGGCAACTGCATTTAAACAAACCTAGATTTTTAGCTTATTTATCTACTCTCCACTGTTAATAACTGTGTCTGTACTTAAGGATAATAATATCAAGTTCTGTATAGATTGATTCATCACCCAGGAACCTCTACCGTAGAATCTATGCCCCTCTAAGTCTGACAATGAATACGTGTGGCAAGTAATTATCTTCTTATAACCTTGAGGTCCTCCACGAAATCTAGGCAGGGAATATGCTATTTAGTGGCCACCCTGCAGGGAAATAAAGCCAAATCTGGATTAAAATTTCCAAATATTATCCATAGGAACTCTATGAAGCCATGTGCCCTACAGTTATGGACTCAATTTGTCTTGAACAAGATCTGAAACTGATTAAAAAAAAAAAATTACTATACACCCTAACCCAATTATTTCCCAATTAATTAAAAAAAGCTTTAATTTTTAGTTTTTCCAAGTTATTTCCAACAAAGATTTTTGCTACTGTGTCACTATACTACAACTAACATTTTCAAATGGCACACCAACTAATAGGAACTCCCCTCAGAAGATGCGGGTACCAACTCAAGGGCTCATTCCACAAACAGCATGTGTACTGCACTTGGTGTCATGTACCATTTTCAATATTAAAAAAGAAAATATTTGAAGTGGGCCCAATTATCCCATTTTCAAAAAAGGCCACTTAAATATTATTTTTAAAATGCTTTTAACACCTTATTCAAAATATAATTAAAAAGGGGCCCTTGGATGTAATTTAAAAGTATTTTTAAGATTCTTGGAGGAAAAAAGCAAAATAAATATAAGTCCCAAATGCAAAGCACCTATAAAAGAGAAGTCCAGGCTCATTATTCATCATCAGTTTTCATCTTCTTCATTTCAAATTTCAAGTTTTCATTCAAGAACAAAAAACCCTCATATCCTTTGGGCGTGGAAATGATTTGGATTTGCGAAAAAAATTGTCTATTTTAGCGACATTATTGAGAATTTGAATTGATTCCTACTTCTCTGGATTCAAATTCTGTTATGAAGGATTTATCATTATTATCAGTAATTGAAAAGAAATTTTCCATATTATTTGCTGATATAATTCAATATGCTGTGTTGAGTAATAATTATTAAATTGTTCAATGTATTTTGAATGATATATATTACCCCTTTTGTGGCCGAAGCATGACAATATTATTCTCAGATAAGTCACAGCCTTTTAGTCTTTCTTTACCCTAGGTGGCTGCCATACACATCAGCAGCTATATAAGAAGGGCAAGTTAAAACAGATCGCAGCATAATACATATTATTCTGATCGCAGCAGTGACTAATATTTGCATATGTAATGTTTAGTGGGGTTCGCCACCCTATTTAGTGGGGTTCGCCAATAGCGTGAGAAATCATGAGTGTACAATGTGCATAAATATTAAAATATTTAATGTAATATTAATGGTCATCTTTGCTTTTATTCAGCTTTTGTTAGTCTTTAGTTATCTTAGTGTGTTTTTAGTAACTTCTACTCGTTCTTGTTTTTTAGCTTTAGTTTTCATCAGTTAACAATTGTTTCTTTTAAAAACATCGTCTTGTTTTTCTCTTTATAAGGAGATCTTCTCTCCATTTTGTATATACACAATCATGAATATCAATAATATTTTCATGGTATTAGAGCTGAGGCTTGAACCTGGTTAACCAATTCTTTTTTGTAAAAAAAAAATCGAAAGTTTTTTTAGTGAGATTTTTTTTGAGGAAGAATTTTTTGAGAAATTTTTCGAAGGTTTTTTTGAAGGAGAAATTAGAGGGTTTCTCAGAAGAAAATCGTGTCATTTTTAGACGAAAAATCGCGTTTTTCTTTTGCAGTGTTTTTCCGAGGATTGTCTGAAGCTTATTCGTGGGTTTATTAGCAAAAAAAAACGCAGATCTATTTTTCTGGATCATGGTGGATTTCCTGAAGTTTTGAGCGCCATTTTTCATGAAGATTGCAGGATCACGGCTCTTGTGTGTGGTGGAAACCGTTTTTTTGAGGCGTGCAAAAATTTTCATGCCATTTTCTGTTATTTTTTTGCTACACGACTGTGTTTTTTAGCACTACTTTTGTTTCCAGTCAAGGGTGTGTTCACGTGACCTGCCATTGTTTTACCTGTGCGCGTTTTTCCTCTACAGTTTGTGATGACTGAAAACCCTAGCCGCGACCTGTATTTCGCGGGTTTCTACTTGCATTTTCTGTGATGGGATTTTCAAAAAGATTTGTGGGTTTTTTCTTTTCTTGGAGATTGTGGTTTTTTCTAGAGAACCTAGGGTTCCGATCAGATCGTGGTTTTGAAATTTGTGCCTGGTCCGTGTTGGTTCTCTGTTTTCATGGCAGCCTGAAAAAGATTTTGAGCCAATTTTGACAAAAATTTTGGGAAAAATAAAATTTCTATATAGAGTTTTCGAAAATTTTCTTAAAATTTTACACAATTTTTGAAAAAAATTTGTTGTCTTTCAAAAGTTTTTCAAGGATTTTTTTTGAAAAAAATCTTACAGTTTCTAAGCCTCTTTTTCAGACAATTTTTGAAAAATCGGGATCGAGTGTTGTGCCAGCTAATTGTCCAATGTTTTGCCAGTTGATCACAAAGTTACCTTGTTTTTCGTGCTTTGGAAAACAAGAGGGATGGCGTCGTTGATAAATGTTATGTTGGAAAGTTTGCAGAGGTTCAATGGAAAGAATTACAACACGTGGAAGCAGAGGATGCTTACCATCTTTGAGTATCGGTGTCTGGATGTACTTGTCCTAGGTATAGAAACTCGTCCCACTTCTACTAGGAAGGATCGGGACAAGTATGATGGAGGTAATAGGGAGGCATTCATGCTTCTTAAATTATCTATCGCCGATGAGATGTTACTAGAAATACTATTTGGTAAATCTGCTGCGAAGATCTGGAAGCATTTGAAAGATCTTCATGAGACCTCTAACAAGGGAAGGGCTTTCTTTCTAAAGAATATGCTTTTCTCTATTATGATGGATGACCAAGTGTCTTTGCAAGAGCACTTGATGAAAATAAAAAATATGCGTAATCAATTGGAGGCCTTTGGTCGTAAGATGGAAGAGGAGGATATGGTGGTGATCACTTTGAAAAGTTTGCCACGTTCTTACGAGCACTTCATTGAAACGCTCAAGATTACATCCACCAATGTTGACTTGAAGTTTGATGAACTGTGTAACAAGCTTTTGCAGCAAGATAGGTGAAGGAAGTAGTTTGGGAGCAGCAGTCAATCTCCTAGTGTTGAACAAGTTTTTACTGCCAAGGACGTTGGCAAAGGCAAGTCCACTCAGCAGAAAGGACGAGGCGATTCGGAGGAGGGCTCCAAGAAGTCTATTACTTGCTATTACTGTGGAAAGATTGGTCATATATAGAGGTACTGCAGAAAGCGGTTGGCTGATGAGAAGTCCAACCAGAAAGCGTCTCAGCAAAATGCTCATGTGGCGGAGCAGACTGAGCAAGAGTCTGCATATTGTGCATTTTGATGACCAACACAATATGGGTAGACTTAGTTTTTGTTTGTAAGATGACCATTAAGGGAGGGTATTAAAATATTTAATGTAATATTAATGGTCATCTTTGTTTTTATTCAGCTTTTGTTAGTCTTTAGTTATCTTAGTGTGTTTTCAGTAACTTCTACTCGTTCTTGTTTTTTTGCTTTAGTTTTCGTCAGTTAACGATTGTTTCTTTGAGAAACATCGTCTTGTTTTTTTCTTTATAAGGAGATCTTCTCTCCATTTTATATATACACAATCATGAATATCAATAATATTTTCAATACATAATGGTGCTTGGGCTTCCATAATAATATTTGCCTCAGTATTGATAACAGCAGTATATATTCTGACCAATATCCATAGTCTATGGCACTGGAAAAGGGGGTCAAGCCAAGTATAAGTTCGTTGTACCATCTATTTGCAACAGTATTTGGTGATTGCGGCTAGGTATATTCCAGTTTGGGACTGGTATTCAATATATACAGGTAGATATTATTGATCAGTAATAAGATTTTTTTTGGGAGCAGCATTACAACAATTTTATATTGAAGATTGGTTATCAGTATATCTAATTCTGAAAATACAAATTATATATTCCATAGTACCTTAGTGTTGTATCTAGGTTTGGGTAAAAATCAGAACTCATGCAAGTACTTAGAGAGTTTTAGGAGTGACATTGGGCTTAAGCAAGGCTGCCCTTTATCTCCTACTCTCTTTGGCCTTTATATCGACAAACTTGAGGAGTGATTGAATCTAAGGGTGGGGACGGTGCTTCCTTGAGAGAGTATGTTGTCAAGCTTCTCTTGTACCTTGATGCTCTTATTTTGATTGCTAGATTTGCCCAAGGGTTGCAAGCACATTTGGCTGCACTAGAGCATTTTTGCAAAGATGTGGGTATGCAAGTTAACATTAGCAAGACCAAAATCATAATCTCATCCGATAAAAGGAAAAGAATCAGTTCAACTTTTATTTTGAAGGTAATATCCTAGAGGAAGTAACGGAGTATAAATACCTAGGGATTGGCTTCAACAACAAGCTCAATTGAGAACCTTGTAGAAGCAAAAGAACTTTGGATGGATGGAGAGCACTTTTTGTTCTTCAAAAGAGATGCAGCAAGGCAGAGTTATGGGATTGAAAACTATTCAAATTCTGTTTGGGCTATTAGTAATTCCAATGGTGCTTTATGGGTGTGAAATTTGGGCTAGTACTTCCAACATCAAATGGTCGCAAATAAAGAGGATTCAAAAGCGCTTGATCACAAGCAAATTCAAACTAAAAGCATCGGTTCCCTACGAGATACTTCTAGCTGAAATAAGTGCAATGCCCATTGATGCCATCACTATGGTGCGTCTTTTAAGATATCTGAAAAAAGTTGAGCAGATGGAAACAAATCACTGGCCCCAATGTTGTATTTAAAGATGTTTTGGGGGAAAGATAGGTGAAGCAAAATTGTAGGTGGATGAACAAGTGGCACATTCATTTGAATGCTTGTCCTAATAATGGTAAAGAAATAAAGACTTTGTTTTGGAGAAATTTTACAAGGTTATGTGGGAAAAGACAGTTGGGAGAAAGAAGTATTACCTTGAAGAATTTGACCCCAACATGGACCATCAGCAAAAGGCCTAAATAGAGGCCAATATGCCTTGCAGGTCAAAGATTCTCATTGCCCAACTGAGGACTAACTCACATTGTCTTCGGTGTGAAACAGGGAGGTGGAAAAGGCTAAAAGAGATTTGGGAAGAGAGGGTATTTATCTTGGGCATAGCCAGGGCTGTGCAAACTAAAAAGCACTTTATTTTATATTGCAAAGCATACAATAACATCAAGTTCAACTACATAAGTGATTTAGCAACAACTTCATTTCAAGATTTCTTCAATGAAGAATGGGTGGAGAAAATGAGAGAGTTCATTATTAAACTAAATTGCAGGTCGGCACTTCACAATGCAAAACTAGCAGGCTCTGTTGTCTCATAGGCTATCTTTGGCCTTGTGGATGTTAAAAGTCTTTTATTCTATTCTATTGTTATTTCAGCTGGTACAATATTCAGATTTTGTCGTTGCATCAGTATTCGTACAGCAATATTTGGAGCTGTGATACTCCCTAAAGTGCCAATCGCAAACTTTATTTTATGGGTAAAACCAAACCAGCACAGCCTTGATGTGGTTGGTTACACCATTACTGTATTATGGGGTTCACCACTCATCCAAATGCAGCCTTAATCCAACACAGCACTGTAGGGATTATTTGATAAGTATTTGGTGTGATTAGCATTCATCATTTTAGATTAATGTGAGTAGCACACAGCTGTATTTCATTTTGGGATTATTCTAATATTATTGCAGCATTTAGTGTTGGCTGATTAAGTATCTTTTTTAAATCAATTTGCTGTTATGATAGAACATGCTGGTAACTTCTGATAACAAAATATTGGTTAGTTCATTTTGATTAAATATGTATTGTTGACATCTGCCTGGCGTCTAGGTTTTATTTAAGAGTAATCAGATTCAAATTGTTGTGCTGGGTCTATTTGGTGTTTAAATTTTATAGTTGCTAGTTGATATTTAGTAGCGTTAAAGGCATCACTGATTATAGGGTTTGTTTAGTTAATTTTCTGCATTTTAATCTAATTAATTAAAATAAAAAAATAACCTATATCATGTTTATTTTAGTTCAATAAATTAAATAAAAATCACAAGTTGCATTTGGTTAGCTAGGGTTTGATTGCATTTAATTTGGCATTTACTTCTTGTTAGTTTTAGGATCAGAAAAGAAAGCAATCAGAAAATGCAACACATGAGACAATGAACACAACCAGATACCCTGGGAAAACCCTCCTAACTCGAGGGGAAAAACCCAGCAAATATATCTCTCATATATTTAGGAATTAGAGCAGAAATCTGCTTACAACTCAGGCCCAACACGAGGCCGATTTTGATACACTGAATAATAGCACCTCTCCTAGATGCGAAGATACAAATGATATAATTCTCCTTGTAATCGATCTGCTACTACAGAAGATGATCTGCTGCTATAGGAGAATGGTCTACTGCTCAGGCCTGAACTCAGCCTTCTACAAGATATCAACCTGCACTTGATATCGATCTGCACTTGATGACAAACTCGCACTTCTCTATAGTATGCGAACTTCCTTGATGTCGACTTGCTGCTACAAGAAGGCGAGTTTCTGCAAGGTGCGAACTATGTTGAATGAACTTGATCCAAATGAATGAATCTCATCTTGTATATATACACACGCCAAGAGAAAGATGTGACTCTTCATGCCACCAAGTCAGCCCATAAAGAGACAAGGAGACGTGTCTCTTAAATTAACTTCAAGTCAGCCTTAGAGAGAAATCGAATTAATTAAATATTAATTATAATCATATAAATAATGAGGCGCCTCCTCCATAAAAATAAATTGATGTATATATTAAATAGCCATCGGGCTATAATTTAATTTATAACTGCCTGGAAGTAATTTGACAAAAGCTGTATACATCAACACTCCCTCTCAGCTAGGGAGAATTACTTCCAGCTGTTACAAGACATATCACCTCACCGTGATGTCAATCAACATGGCTACACCCATGTGTGGAGCAAATCATATCACCTCATTGTGATAGCATATCACCTCATCGTGATATCAACCATCATGGCTACACCCATGTGTGGAAAAGGAAAGATATCACCTCATCATGATATCAACCACCATGGCTACACCCATGAAGTGATAAAGGAAAGATATCACCTCATCGTGATATCAACCACCATGGCTACACCCATGAAGTGGTATGTGCAAGTGCTCATCACTCAACATGATGTTGTCACTTCATCATGATGTTCACCATGGCTCTCCCAGAGGGTGAAAACACAAGTACAAGAAAATCATCACGGACTCTCTCACGTGATGCTATCATGGAGTCACACACATGACATCCACCATGGCTCTCCCAGAGGGTGGAAACAAGGGCTTTCACCTCAAATCTCAAAGAAAAATGTATTAACAAGGGCTTGCACCTCAAATCTCTCTCAAAGAGAAATGCATTAACAAGGGCTTGCACCTCAAATCTCTCTCAAAGAGAAATGCATTAAAGAGGATCATTGATACTGAGACTCCTTCTCAGCTAGGGCTTGATTATCCACCATACCAAGCTTGTCTCGAAGGTACATAAACTTTATCCTGAAGAGATGCTTGGTGAGAATGTCTGCCATCTACTCATCAATGTTGATAAACCTCAACTGAATTGCTTTCCTCAATACCATATCTCTGATATAGTGGTATGCTTAGTTTTGTCGTGAAACACTGGAATGACATAAAGCTTCTCAAAGCTTTGATTATCACAATGGATGATAGTCGGCTCCAATGATTGTCCAAACAATCCTGCAAGGAGCTTCTGAAGCCACACTGCTTCTCGAGCTGCCACACAAGCTGTAATGTACTCGGCCTCTGTTGTACTTAGTGCCACAGAAGACTGCTTCCTGCTACACCAAGATATCATCGCAGACCTCAACCTAAAACAACATCTAGAGGTACTCTTCTGATCAGCCACACAGCCATCTTCTTTAGGTTCAATAGGCTCCCTCTGAATCTTCAAGCACTTGCATCAACCTCCTGACCTCATCGTCCAAGATTTGTCTGCAATGCTTGCCTTAGAGAAATGGTTACCAGCGCGCACCTCTGTAGAGAATCAAGGTTGTCCTCTTCAACCTCATCCCAGATCACACTATTCTGAATAGGTTTGCGGAGCTACCAATGTTAAATCCAAGTTGACTGATTTGAGCAATTCTGATCTCAACTGTTGAAGAGGTACTTCAAGAATTTAGCATCCGGCCTTGCAACACTACAACCCTTACTTATTCTCAGCGAGTCATAGAACTCCCTCTGAAGGTTAATTCTTCCTCTTCGAAGAGATGTCTTCAGCCATTCACTCAAACTCATAGCTGCAAGCAGTGTCTCCATTCTTCAACCTATAGGATGCATCAATCTCTTCTTGAAAGCAATCTCTTACGCTTCTTGATCCATCCTGAAAGCATTAAGAAGAGATTACTAATAGTTCATGGAACTCAACTATCTCAAACAAAAGTACCATTGCTAGGAGCATACATGATTGACAATCTCAATGTTATAGCATGAATTAATAACTACATAACAATTCATGAACATTATTCAACCATGCAATACTTATCTCATTGAAACTAGAATCTTGTACACCGAGAATGAGGGATCGATCTACTCAAGCAACGATCACAAAATCTGCTCTCTCTGCCCTTTCAGTGGCGTCGATCACTGCAAGTCAACCCTTCGAAAGAGTTGATAATCGATGACTCCCGTGACAGTGTTCATCAATGTGAACTCCAAACATTCTGCAACCTCTTGACTTAAATCTTCATCGACTTAAGCATCCTTCACTAAGTCCTCATCATACATATACTTTTGCTCTAAGTATTGATGGCGACTTCTCTGTCAAGATGTTCAACTGTAATGCAATCCATCGAAAATGGGCACTATGCTTGCTCAACTCAATGCATAAGAGCCATGCAGCCAGCATATAGGGTCAGGCCTCTCCATGCATCATCATAATCCATGCACAAAAGAGAATGAAATCAATGTGTTCAACCAATCACAATCGAGATTGTAGTTCTCTTTTCATCTCTGAGTCATACTCAGAAATTTTCGCAACTAGCATGATCATCTCACAAAGAATGAAGGGTGTCTCCA
This sequence comes from Sequoiadendron giganteum, assembly GCA_007115665.2. Lineage (NCBI taxonomy): Eukaryota > Viridiplantae > Streptophyta > Pinopsida > Cupressales > Cupressaceae > Sequoiadendron > Sequoiadendron giganteum. The sequence goes on along the minus strand of CM021108.1, from coordinate 605,392,195 downwards.
CAGAATCTCATCCAGGGATCACTATTCAAGAGAAGGACAGCACGATTTATCTCTTCCTTGATTATGACCAATGTAATCACTGGTAGATTTTGAATATGGCCTTTGATATAGAATAACAGCTTCGCAATTCTGGAAATTTCTGGTGACTCATTCAGTAATTATTTAAATGCTTATTTGTCAGGCCCAACCAGGCATATTGTGCGGCTCTTCTATATTATTCGACTCCTTCCAACTCCATGTCATCTATAAGTTTAAAGAAGATGATTTTGTGACAGGAAACGGCAGCTGTAAAGCTCAACTCTCTTGATATTATGTACACCAAGTTATTTTAGAATTGTTGCGCTAAAGATCTCTGTTTTACACAAACTCAAATAGAGAAGGCACAGTATGTGTTTTCTCAAATCTGGACCCGTTCATGATAAATTTGAGGCCAAATCTGATTAGACTTTTCAGAACCCGCTCTGATACCATGTTAGTTTTAGGATCAGAAAAGAAAGCAATCAAAAAATGCAACACATGAGACAATGAACACAACCAGATACCCTGGGAAAACCCTCCTAACTCGAGGGGAAGAACCTGTTGGTGTGTGTTTTGAATACGCCACCATACACAGAATAAAATGCCCAAGGACACTTTATCCTCTCTTGAAAAGTAATTGCAAATACCTAGAAGATAATACAATAACTCCAATGTTTCTTTTGGCCAGGTTATGACATATGGACAAGGTCAGTGGGCGTTGTGATTTGTTGGTAATCACAAGGGGACTTACATAAAATTCATTTCGCGAGTTGAGGATTTAGACAATTTTATCATTGAAGCTCTTTTTGATGGGTGTTTCAGTTTTTCCAAAAAAAGGCAAAAGGATAAGGGTTTAGAAATCTAAACTACGCCTAAGAACTCAAGAGACAGCAGTGACGAGATAAAACAGGGTAACCACACTTTGTTTCGCCTCCTTCGGACAACTACGCAAAGTGGGTGCAATCTTCAAAGGAAGTGATAATAATTTTCATGTTTGAATTGAAAACAAACAGAAGTTAAGCATCCACAAATCAACGGCTCAGACTAACTTTACACATCAAATGCAAATCATCCATTTGACAAAAGTATGAGCTAAATTTTATCTACCACTGCTATCAAATCTATCATCCACTTAACAAACATATAAATGAAATACTAATCTAATTCTACTCTAAGTGTTGAAGGAGAAATATTAAACCTTGCACACTATTTGAAAATAAAAGTGATTCTAAGCAAATCATGCACTAGAGCTTTTATTGACGGAAATAGTCTTGTCGCAACAATATTATACTACTCACTTCACAAATTGTAAATGAGAGTAATCAAGTTTATATAGAGTTCATGAATTTGAATAAACGGCTCAGATTAAAATGAGCCAACGGCCAAGATTAAAACACATAAACCCTAATTAGGGTTTCCCAAAATGACTTCAGTAAACAGAGAGTTGACAGGGTGATGTGGTGCTTTGGAGCTATTATCAAAGAATTACATCCCGATCCTCCCGCGTTGCCGTGTGTTCGATGAATCCGGACACGATCAAGGCAACTTCATCCATGGTGACCTGAGGAAGCATTCCGATCCTGAATTCCAGTCCGTCCACACTCTCGGCGCATCTGGCAAAGGTATCCTCCCACTCTGGCTTGGTCTTCTCAAAAGACTCTCGGATGCTTAAGAAGTTCACCAATTTGGCCCAATCCTGCTTCAAAATAGGTCCAGTGATGGCAAAGATGCCTTCTTGGACCTTCCCTTTCAAAACCTCTAACTACAGGTCATTCTCTCGTAGAGCCTCCTTATCCAGGATATCGGCAATCATGTTGAGAAGTTTGGCCTGAACTTCTTTGACCTGTTCTTCCAATCTGATACCATCAACCTTCACCCTCTCCAAGACTTCGCCTCGTGCCGTCAAGGCCCAATACCAGGTGTGGAAGTCATAGGCTGCTCCTGCTGCAATAACACCTCCGTCTATCAGCTCCTGCTTAGGAACTCCTTTCAGAATCCTAAGGCAAGGGATTATCCTATCTTGCACATCCGAAAGGTTATCCCATACTTCTGCCAAAGCGGCCAGCCTAGAAAGTAGGGCGGTGGCCTGACCATAAACCAGAGTCAACCTCTCCACAAATGCCTCAGCTTCAGTCCCCTTTGCTGCTATCCATTCTCTAGCTTCCCGAACGGTGACCATGTTTTCTTCTATCTCCTTAACGGCCCCCTGTGAAGAGTTTGGAAGTAGAGAAGCTGCCGTGTTGTCTTGATCAAGTGGCTTGATCAAGTGCTGGATATACTCCTTTAGGCGCTCAATTTCTAACTGGCACTCTTTCCTCTTGGCTACCTCCTTTGCCAACCTTGACTTGATAGTGGACACAGAATTGTCCAAGTCTTCAATTTCTTGGCCCTTCGTGGTTGGGCCCAAGTCAATGGTTGTGATGGCATAATCTTGTGGAGCCATGTCCTCCTGTGGCCTGTCCATTGTAGGCACTGCGATCTGCACTGTCCTGTTGCCGGCTCCATCTCTCTGTATGCTCGAGAATTTCTTTGCTGGCTTCTTAACGGTAGTCTGCGTAAGTCTGGCCAAGAAGTCAGCAGTGTCATTCTCTTCTGGCTCCTCCATTGGCGCCTGTACTTTCAGCCTCTCTCTTAGCCAATCCGGGATCGTCGGCTGCTCTATGCCTTCATCCTCCAGCCTGTCTTCTCTATCAGGGACGTCCAGAATTCCCCTAAGGGCTGAAATCATTCCTTCTTGGAAATCCTCATTTTGGGTGTCCACATTTTCATCATCAGACTCCAATATTTCTGTGCCCCTAGGAGATGGTGGCGCATCTTCATCCGGTTGAGGCTCCATATTGTTTTCTGGAATCCGGGAAGGATACCTAATGTCAACCAGTGAAGCATCTACAGTAGCCAGCATCTCCTCAATATTCCTAGATGCGGCCGAGTGGGAAGGCTTTACCTTAGCCTGCTTCTGAACTGGCTCCTTGCCTACAGCTATCTCCTTCCTTTTCCTGGAAGTGGTGGCCTCTATCATCTCTACGCCCTAGGATGCGTCCGCATTGGAAGAATAGGATTCCGCCTCACTCAACATATCATAAGTTAAGGTTATCCTTTTTCGCCTGAGTTCCTGAATCTGTTGATCAACCCACCACTGTGTATACTTGACGACTGGTCTCATCAAAGTATTCAAATCGGCATGCTCGGGTTCTGACCATCTGACCACCGGCAAAGGCAAGCTCTCATCAAGGTGCGGCTGTACCTGTTGTCCATCTTCCTCTAACTGATCCGGCACTCGAAAAAGTTATGTTGCTTTGATCAAACTGACTAGCAGTCTGGACCACATCTTTCGCCTAACTTCAAACTCGTCTACAGCATTTGCCCAGAAATCTTCCAGTTCGACCCTATGCTTGTACCTCCTTCCATCCACCATCTTGATATGGTGATGCGGGTCGAAGTGGCTCCTAAATGGGTAGGTAGCAAAAGGATAATGTTGAATCTCGAGCCTGGCACTATCTGCTGCCTGTGATGACGGACAAGACTCTAGCATGTTCCCTATAAAGAAGGGAAAGGTTACTGCCGCCTTTTGCTTTGTCCGTTGGAGGCTTTGAAATTCCTCCAGCTGCCTTAGAACTTCCAACAAGACCATCTTGTTAGTTGGGAAAATGGGCAAACGATATGGGCTCCCAGTGAATCCCTGGATTCTGATGTACGTATATCGGGGATACTGGATAAACCATGACCCATATTTGCCAACCAGCTTCTTGGCCTCAGGAGTCAACCGTTGATGCGTCCCTCCCTGGAGTATTCTTGTGATATACATGAGGAAGGCGTCATGAGCTCGCCGGAAGTGCGCCTTTTCTTTCAACTGCAATTGTGGATAGCAATCGTATGCCTTCAGCTCATTTCATCCACTGCCGACCGTGCCCTTGCATATCAAGCCTGCATACTTGTAAGTCCTAGCCAACATGTAGATGACATAAGAACTCATATAAAACGTTTTAGTTTTCTCTAAGTTGACAAGCTGCTCGTGGAGGTTATTGCTAATCATTTGTGACCAGTTAAACATCTTTACGCCCTCTGTGATGTCCTCAATAAAATAGTACATCCATGGCTCAAATGGTACCCCCAAAGGACTGCCTGCTATTTTGTTCAGCAAGATAATGATATCTCTGTAGTCCTCCTTGAAGTCCGTACGCATCAACTTCTTGGGCATTTTCTTGACCGACGGCCTAGGCTTGTCCAGCCATGACTTGTTGATGTTGGCGACACAAAGGTCAGGCTGCTCATCATACAATCTCTGGGCGTCTTCCTTAGTCTTGTAGGTAGTCTTAGGATACTTAGGAATGCCGAAGGCTTCTTGTATGGCCACCTCTCCCAGATGTGCCAATATTCTCCCGTCAGGAGCCACAATTTGTCTCAACTCAGCATTATAATGGAGCGCACACTCCACCATTAATTCAGCACATTCAAGCGCAGACGGAAATCCGGCAGCTTGGAAGATACCATTTCTCACCATTCTCCTGGCTGCAGGCGTGGGTAAAGGTCCGTTGTGCCCATATACTCTTCTCTTGAATTCATCTAGGTCTATATGACCAAGATTGGTGTCCGAGACATTCTTCCATTTTGATTTTATTCTAGTCTCTAGCTGCGATCCTTTGCTTGCAAACTTCATATGTGCTTTCCTGGATGTTTCTCCTTGATCGACTATCAACCTGCAAGTACAAAATGCTTAACATTAATATAAAAACTTTTAAAATCAAATTACTCCGGGTGTAGTTTGGACAAAATCGCACTTTTCAGCTTATTGAATTGAAATTTCTGTCAAAAAGCAAGCTGAAAGTAATAAATTCGCCTATCTATGAATGAAATTCGTGCCAGAAATGAAGTAGAAGATAGGAATGAGGTGTAAACATATTGCCGATTAACTTCCAAACCTCAAAGATCGTGTTTTGGCTGCAAATGAATTTAAAAATTCAGAAAATATGCCAGAAGAAGTGCGCCAAAGCTGGAAAGTGGGATTTTCAGCCAAGAAATGACTTATTTCTTCCTAAAAATCACACCTGTCAATAATAAATCACTTCCTTGATTCTCACAGCAACGTTACTTGCACTAAATTTTCCTTCGCAAACGATTCCCAGAAGATTCGAGAAAGATAGCCTCTTCTCAACCGAAATTGTGAAGAAATGAGTTGCTGAAACTCATTTTATGGCTAAAAAGTGCGATTTTCCTCAAGGAATTGCTTTCTTTTCTCTGATTTTCTTCCAATTTTTAGAAACGTTTTTCTTCCCAGATTGGCAAGTTTCTAATTTCACTTTCAGTTGTCGAGGCAAGTTTCTAATTTTCATCTCTGTGCCACCTCTGTTTGAGATTTTCGAATTTCTCAAAAAATTGCCTAAGTGTTGGAAAAAATATCAAAAGATATTAAATTAATTGTTTAAAATTAATTTTCCAACATACTTTAAATCTTCGAATCATGGCAAAGTTAAATTCATCTAGGGCAGAATAATTTAATCTTCCAAATAATCTCCAGACTTCGAATTTTTTTTTTTAATTAAAATTCCCTAAGCGTTGGGAAATAATTTAAAATATTAAAATATTAAATTCCAACCCGTTTAAAACTGATACATGGCTAAATTTGTTTGTCCGTGGCTAAATATTCATTTTTCAATTGTCTGCCTAGCCCAAATGTGCTCAACGATTTGTCTACCAATTTCCAACTCTTCGGGTGGACTTCTGACCTTTCCGGACGTTTTACTTAGCCAAATAATTCATTTTCTCTCTCCTTCTAGGTTGGGCAAACTTGGAGATTTCTCCGCCATTTTGCCATTTTTTATTCATGCCTTAGGAATTTTTCCAAGCTGAGAGGGGCGGACTTCATGGTTTGCCTTGCCTTGCATTCTTCATTTCTTGCCAAAAAATTTCATTTCGTCTTGCCGAGGAGTAATTTTCATGCCGTCCTAACCTCTTCTCTCTCTAGACATTTCTTCATTTTCATGCCTTAGAAAAATTTATCTTCTAAAGTTGGGCAAATTTCTCATAATTCCTTGCCAATGGCGTGTTTTATCTTGTATTTGTCTAGGGCGGACTTCACCCTTCTCTTGCCATGGTGAGTTTTGGTCTTGCCTTGTCCAATGGCCAACGTTACTTGTAATTTCACCATTTAATTCAATTAATAGCGAATTTTCTATGTAATTTCACCCCTTCCAAACACCTTGGAGCGGACCCCTTCATAATTTTACCCTTCTCCACACTTCTTGGGGCGGACTTCTCATATCTCATGCCATTTTCCATATGGTGGACTTCATAAGTTGTTTGCCATTTTCCTCTAGGCTGGGCGGACTTCACATTTTCCATGCCACTTTCCATATGGCGGACTTTATCATACCTTAGCCACTTCCTATCTTGCTGGGCGAACTTGGAGACCTTCATGCCATTTGACTTTCTTGGGCGGACTTTGACCTTCTTGTGCCAAGGGCGGACTTGGCTTCTCCTTTGCCATGGGCGGACTTTAGCTTCCTTGTGCCATTCATCTCTTCCAAACATATTGGGCGGACTTCATGCTCTTCATGCCAAGGGCGGACTTGGCATCCTTCTTGCCTATGGGCGGACTTTGCTTTCTTTGTGCCATGGCGTACTTTGGGCCTAGCTTGCCAGTGCCTACCTTTGGCATGCCAAAGGTAGGGCAGACTTCCTATACTTCATGCCACTCCTTCCTTGAGGGCGCCATCTTCATACTTAGCCATTTTCAAAAAATTTGCTATTTTACCTTGATTCTTTTGACATCTGGAGGTGTGCTGATTTCTTGCCTGATGGAATCCAAAAATAGAAACTTTCCAAAAATAGAAACTTTCTAAAAATAGAAAAAGCAAAAAGCAAAAAAATAGAATCCCTAAAAAATAGGAAGTGTCAGAATTGACTGAAAGCAATGGCGTTCCTCGTCTACTGGGTCTTCTGAGCATTTCCATGGCGTTTAAGCTTTCAAATGGGTTCAAAATTTCAACTTGGCCGGACTGACTCTCAAAAAGTTATTCAAATTTAGGACTCTAAACTGGCGATTCAGAGGGCGACATCAAAACTTGGGGGTCCCCATTTGCAATGGGGCAATGTGTGAAATAGGTCACAACAGAACCCAGCAAATATATCTCTCATATATTTAGGAATTAGAGCAGAAATTTGCTTACAACTCAGGCCCAACACAAGGCCGATTTTGATACACTGAATAATAGCACCTCTCCTAGATGCGAAGATACAAATGATATAATTCTCCTTGTGATCGATCTACTGCTACAAGAGAATGGTCTGCTGCTCAAACCTGAACTCAGCCTTCTACAAGATATCAACCTGCACTTGATATCGATCTGCACTTGATGACAAACTCGCACTTCTCTATAGAATGCGAATTTCCTTGATGTCGACTTGTTGCTATAGGAAGGCGAGTTTCTGCAAGGTGCGAACTATGTTGAATGAACTTGATCCAAATGAATGAATGAATCTTGTATATATACACACGCCAAGAGAAAGACGTGACTCTTCATGCCACCAAGTCGGCCCATAAAGAGACAAGGAGACGTTTCTCTTAAATTAACTTCAAGTCGGCCTTAGAGATAAATCGTATTAATTAAATATTAATTATAATCATATAAATAATGAGGCGCCTCCTCCATAAAAATAAATCGCTGTATAAATTAAATAGCCATCAAGCTATAATTTAATTTATAACTGCCTAGAAGTAATTTGACAGAAGCTGTATACATCAACACTTCCAGCATTTGCTATTAGTCATTTTGAAAATTAGAAAAATACAAAAAATCACATAATTCCGAAAAAATATAAGGGACTTTACACTTGACCACAAACAATCCCCTAGAATCCTTCTCATATTATCCAGTCAAAAAGTAATTTTTTTCCCTTGATCCTCAAAACCTTTTTATGACACCTATATGCTTAAGCCCTTAGTTAACAGGTTGTAATCCCCTTTGCACAGTTAATTTATTCATGAAAACATGATTTACTTATGCATAGCTTAACATTCCATGATTTAAAGAGATAATAATACCTTTTTCACTAACAATGCTCTTTAGAACTCCATGAAATCTACAACTAGCTGCATAATTAGTGCATAATCAGTTCAGCAACTTGTTAACCCTTGTCAATATCTATGGCATTCATACACGTAAAATGGGCTATATTGCTTTCTTGCCACTCATGATAGGCTTGTTATGAGGTCCACGGTAATAAATTCCCATTTATGATTGGTAGTGGATAGGGGTTGCAGCAGACCCAGACAATTCACAATCTCAATATTATTTATTTGATAAGTTTCAGAATTAGCTAATAAGTTTTCACATCATTTTTCAATCCCTTCAAAAAGAGTTTACTTATGCAGTAATAGGTCTTTAAAAAAGCTAATATGGCCAGCAGTAAGGAAAGACATTCTGCTAGACTCTAGTACCTTCTTAAATTTAGAATCTAGACACTCACTCAATTTTAGCATATCCAGTTAATAATCTTGCTCAACCATAAGTATTGCATACAATTTAGGTACCCTAGATCAGGAATCTACAACAGCATTATTCATGCCCTTCTTGTATTGAACTCCTAGGTCAAACCATTGTACTTTGCTTACCCACATTGCTTCTTGTTTGCTCTAATCATGTTGATAGAATGCATACCTCAAGTTTTCATGAGTGTACCACATTGGAATGATTAAGTGCTGGTGAAATAATTATGGCTTGCATCTCTAGTATCCAAAAGGGTCAACATTTCTTTGTCACTGATAAAGAACTAACTACTTGCCATTCCATTTTCTACTTTCAAGCACAATGGGCCACTGAATTTGCATAAGCATAGCTTCTATTCCCCAGCCTCTAGTGGAATGTGAAGTATCACATTCCACTACAAAGGGTAATAAAAATACTAGAAGTGCAAGAGCAAGACTAATGTCACTACCCTTTTTGTTTGATGGAATGTGGTTTTTACTGCCGTGCTCAACATTCCACTACAAAGGGTTGTGAAAAAAACTAGAAGTGTAAGAACAATACTAAAGTAACTACCCTTTCACTTGTTGGAAAATGGTTTTTGCTACTATTTATTTATGAGCTGTGTAAGCAACTTTCTTAATCAATGGAAAGTGCAGACTAGAATAAAATCTTCGATTGATATCAACCACTTTGAGGGGCAACCTCCTGTTCAATAATACTAGAATTTTAAGCATCCTTTCTTGAATATGTTGGTGTAATTGATTAGTTAATTACACTTTATTAAGTTTACTTAGGTAATAATTAGTTTACTTAATTAATAAGTAAGCTTTATTTAGTTGAGATAATTTTAGTTCAAAATTAGGTTTACCTTTAGGGTTATGCATACATTACTTTTATAAAGCAATTCATCTCTTGTAATTTCTTAATTCCTGAATACAATTCATTTGCACATCTTTATGCAAATTGCTCTTGCTTTTTCTATTTTTCTCTTGTGGAAGGTTTTTTCTGGTTTGCATGTCTGATCTTGGTTTCTAACATGGTATCAGAGCCTTGATTTGCAGACCCTTCTCAGTTTTTGGAGAAATACATTGCAGAGCACGTTCAAGGTTCCTTGAAGGTTTCATACCTTGAGCTTATTTCTAGAGCGTTTTGGATCAAATCGAGCATGTCCATTGGATTTAGAGGGCTGGAAAAAGTCAGGATTGGCTTTTGTTTTGTTGATTTTCATCATCATTTGTCAGATCTATGAGGGTTTGAAGCTATAGCAGTTTTTTGCCAGATCAAAGGGGTTTTCCATCATTTTTTGAGAATTTTTGACCTTGATCTCTCAAACAGTGGATGCTAGTAAAACGGACCTCATGGGTGCGCTCAGAAGGCCTAAAAAACCCTATTTTCATATAAAATATGATAGGGTTTGCTGAAAATTGGTTTTTTAGTATTTTAGGGGATTTTCAAAAATGCTACCAAAAAAATCCGTACAGACGCATCGATTTTCGTGCCATTTTTTGGTGTTTAAATCATTTTTTGAGTTGTCTCGATTTTTGTGCCATTTTGCCTCGATTTTCATGCCCTCTCGATTTCTGTGTTGCCTCAGTATTCATGCCATGAAAGTACAATTGAATGTTTTATTAATTTTTTTATCTTTAAATTAGTAAAATATTTGTTTTAATGCCTAAATGAACACTTTTAGTAAAATGGTTATATCTTGAGCATACAGAGTCCGTTTTTCACAAACAAGATACCATTGGAAAGCTAGTTCTGAGCCTGATCTAGTGGTGTAGGTGTTTCTTCCAAATTTTGCTCCAGATTTATTTTGCAGGCCTTTGAAGTCAAATGAAGCAGTTTTTGCTTCGGAGGGCATAACTTTTGCCTCAGTTATCAGTTTTTCACAAATCTTGCGACACCGGAAAGCTGATTCAATCCTCTACACAAATCTGAGATCATTTTTAATCATAGAGGCAGATGTGAACATTGATTTGTGCATGCACTCTTTCTTGTTTTCATGCATTAGGTTTGCATTTTCTCTTTGATTTATGCATGTTTTGCATGTTCTCCTTTTACAATCATGGGGTATTGTAATAAATGAACTATAAAGTTCCATCAGGGGGGCTTCTTGCATGATAATTTGATTAGAGTGTAGTTACATTGCATGCACTTTGATCTCATCTTCATATTGATGACAACTCGCATGAGTTGTATCTAGATTATATTGTTTCTTTTGGCCACATCTTGCTCATAGCTTAACACATTTTGGTTCACATCGGTTCACATCTTAGATTGAGAGCCTATGGTTAATGATCCTGAATCGCATCAGATTCACATCGGGTCACATCTCAGTTTGAGGGCCATTCATTTTATGGTTAATGTTCCAAAATCTTCATGGTACTTGCTCCTATGGATCAGTTTTAGTCACAGTTTGGCATTGGCATCGAGATACACATAGCTTCCGGATTCTTTCATCATATCATTCCCTCTTATGGGGGGCATCATTTATTCATCTATTGTTGCTTCATAGATTCCAGGGTTGTTCCAGTTTGTGAGTTTTGCAGTGTTCCTTGGCATCAGGTCTGTTGTTGCTTTATCATGATTCCGCCTGAGTCCTTCAGTGACTCTCATATGGTTTCTCGTAAACAAAAGTATATTTCCTTGCTTGCCAGATTCAGGATTTCAGTGTTACTCCACCAATGTTCTTCCAGTGCTTCTTTGCAACAGGTCATCTCATTGAGGGGGGGGGGGGTTTGTCCCACTGGGTTTTCTCCTCTTTCCCATTCATTGCATTTGTACATGGGTACCTAACATGGACTAGTTTTCGGGACCCATTCATGCTTTCATGCATTCATCCTAGCATTAGGTGCATGCTTTTTAGTCTCCCTAAGTTGCACTTAAGGGGGCGTGTTGGTGTAATTGATTATTTAATTACACTTTATTAAGTTTACTTAGGCAATAATTAGTTTACTTAATTAATAAGTAAGTTTTATTTAGTTGAGCTAATTTTAGTTCAAAATTAGGTTTACCTTTACAGTTACGCATACATTACTTTTATAAAGCAATTCATCTCTTGTAATTTCTTAATTCCTGAATACAATTCATTTGCACATCTTTATGCAAATTGCTCTTGTTTTTTCTGTTTTTCTCTTGTGGAAGGCTTTTTTCTGGTTTGCATGTCTAATCTTGGTTTCTAACAGAATACACAACTCTTGTTTATAGGAGATAACAAGTAGTCATATGCTACCTACAATATGTGGAATAAAAGAAAAGAAGAAATCAGATAAAAGTTGGACAAACAGAAAAATAAAAGAGGAGAGAAGATAGACAAAAATAGGAGGTCTCGTGGGGCATATGACATGCTATCTCCCTAGGAAATAGACTTGACCTCAGGGCATTGCCAACTCCAAATATTTATGAATGAAGTCTAGAGTTCCTACGTGGCATCCTCGAGTAGGAAATTCTTTCATTTGAAAAGATACTCTAAAATGGCATGTAAATGAAGCTAATGAGCGCACTGATCCAAAATTTATTTTGGTTTCAGGATAAGCCTCCCTTTATCATACAAGACCAGCTATTCAATTTGCAAGGTAACATTCTAGCCAAACAATTTCTTGAGAAGTGAGACATGGAAGACATTACATGTACAGGTGGTAGGGGGTAACTCCAAGCATATGCAGTTTCCCTACTTTTATGTAGGAGGTTGTAGGGACCTTAGAATTTAGGGTTAATTTTTTCTTTCCCCTTGAGCTTGAGAGAAGACTACTTGTTGGGTTGGAATTAAGGTATACTCAATCTCCAACACCAAAATGTTGCTCAATTTTATGTTAGTCAGCTTGTTCAATACTGTTTTGAGCAAGCTAGAGATTATCCTTGGAACAAAGGTTTGGGATACTTTATGAAAGCAGTCTTCAATAGCCTAAACCTTGGACAAAGCTAGAAGATAACTATCAATGCTCAATGGGGAATGCCCATAGAGGGTCTCAAACAGAGTGATTTTGGTGGTTGTGTGATAGTTAGTGCTATTCCACCACCCTACGAGGGTTAGCCACTTTACCCATTGGGAATGCTTGCCTGCCACAAAACATTAATGGTACCCCTTCAAATGTTTCTTTTAACTATCTACCTATACATGTTATGAAGAACTTTGTGTCCACTTACTATGCTCAATCTCTATTTTTAACTAAACAGTGTAAGGGTGTAGGCGTAGAATTTGTTTTAAGTCAAAATGCCTAAAATTCTTTTGCTAGTGTTCAAAGAGTGTCTTAGCCTCTTACCCTAGTCAAAGCCAAAAAGATACACATTTACATTTATTCAACATGAATGTGAACTCCCCAAAAAAACGTTGTTAAAATTGTAAAATTCAAAGTACATATTATTCATAGTAGGTTATTTTTTATTTTACAAGGATCTCCCCTTCTAATTTAAAGAGCATTTTACAATACATCTATTCCATTTTGTGGTGCGCTATAAGGTGTGAATTAAAACACTCACCTATAAGTTATGATGTTGAGTGACACACTCAAGAGTCAAATTGCTAGCATGTTCATGATTTTGGCTTGGCAGTAGTCCTTTGGGAGCATAAGCAAAGCTTCTTGAATGCTTATCCAATACTTGACTTAAATTTTAAAAATTGGATAGGGTCTCCCATGGCTTGGATACAATTGAGTTGAGAAATGATCATTGTGCACTTTATGATAGTAGTTTTTCCATGCAATGTGGGGTGGTAATTTTAATTATGGTGCATACTATTGAATGAGCAAGACAACTAAGGGGGGCGTGAATCAATTGTACCAAATTAAAACATCAAAAACCCTCAACAGTAATCAGATCCACAAGCATTCACTAAACCCTTAATCTATTATAATGTTTAAACATGAAAAGCAAATAACAAAAACTGAAACAACCAACACCATACACAAGAGAACACCAGATTTACATGGAAAACCCTAGAAGGGAAAAACCACGGTGAGGATTAGCTCACAATATAAGTAATTGCAAAACCAATACAAAGAGGCTCACTGCCAGAATAGGACGCACTGTCCAAAAAGGCTCACTAGCGGAATAGAAAGAAGAAAGAAGATAGAATGTTACACAGAGAACATGATCTCAATGCAACAAAGACTCCACTACAATAGCTTCAACAACACTTGCAGTCTTCAAGAGATCAAGATACTTCAGCTCACTGCATTTAGCAATCTTGCACTATAGCTCTCATTGCATTTCGCACTTCTACACTTAATTTCGCATCACAACACTCAACTCTATTCCACACCTCATCTCGCATCAATTCACCTTGCATTTATACCATCCACAACTTGAAAAGCATCTTCAAGTCAGCTACACTCACCTTACACTTTACAAATTCAAAATAGGTCGGCACTAAGCATTCCCGCGATGGATAGGAACGGAAGTGGACCAATACAAAACTTAACTGGGACCCGAATTAACTCACACGCCACGCTACACCTTCATTAATGCTCAAACATCTTCGAATGTAGTGTAAACACCAAGTCGATCATTACCCGTGCAAACACCATTAAACTTTGAATTACACACTTCCTCAGATCCAAAGACGACTTGCGAACCACACACCACGCTTCATCATGATCTAGAATATTCCTCTACCATCCTAAAATCCTTCAAACTCCTTCGCAACAATTCGCACCTCTAGAATGTACACAACTTGTACATTCAAACTACACTGCCAAACACTGCAATTCTAAAATCCATCTTCTGAAGTACCAGACCACGAATACTCTTGACGCAGGCAAGAGATCAACACCATAAACATACCTTCAGAATAGCAAGACCTAAAGAGCAACTGTAGAGAAACGCGAAGCAAAAACATTTCTCCCAAACACCTCTGTAAGCAACACTACAAAACCAATTCACACACTAGTGAACATAACTTCCTCTGACAATCGATCCAAAAGCCAAAATTTTGGATATAGAAACTCTGAACACCTCTATCCAACATATCCAAACCACACAAGCAAATCTTCAACCCAGAAGAAATGCGAAGCAAAACCAGAACACCTTATTTTTTCAATTTTCTCAATATCCTTGACATCTTTACCACTGCCACCATCATGAACAAAAGCTTATCAAAGTAACACTAGAGGTTAACACCAGTAACTTAACTGATGACAACATAATGCAACCAATCAAAGCAACAACCTCTCTCAACCACTACACAACTGTCACCAATGACAACACAAGCTTGTTGACATCAATGACAACACCTTCATACTTGCAACACATACATGCTTGTAAATTGGTGAGTCTCTTTGTTCTTCTCAAATTTGCAAAATAATTCCTCGAAATTCATGGAAAAGATACATAGGTTTTTTAGCCCTTAAATCCCTAATACAACAACAAATCCCCCCAAGACCAATGGCATACATAGGTGTGGTTGACTAGTACATTCCCCATATTGGCTTTACATTGTGAAAAAGTCCCCACAAATTTGTGCCCCCATTGGCAATCATCACCCAAAAAATTCTTTACTAGTTAGGGGAAGCACATTCATTAGCTAGCTAACTTTTTGTCAATAGAATTATGACGACTTCCTAAGTCAATGAACATAATCAAATTTTACTTTTTGATGTAACCTTCGATTCACAATGTCTAAGGTGCTAAAGGCCGACTAGGGTATGAACTAAAATCTATGTTACTGGATCCGCCTATAGATTGATCGAATCTGAGTTTGTTTTGAACCAAATCCATGATTCAGTCCAATCTGCTTATAATACAAGCAAGATGAGGCAAAATGGGGTTGAGATGAACCCAAGACGGATTTAGGGGAACCCAGGCAACCTAGAGCGAATCCATTCATTTTTCTACACTTTTTTTTGCCTTGTCTTTTAGTTTTTCCACCTTTGACATTGCCTTTTAAAATAATATGAAAATGTTGTGTGCCATGAAGGTCTATGTGGTTTAGAAGGTCTTCATTTGGGCTTGGTGGCAAGCACTCTGCCCCTCAATCCTACCCTATATCACAAAAATGAATGCACCAAGGACACTACCACTAAACCCCTGTGGGATATGGAGCCAAAGCAAATCAACTTGGATGCTTTCGCTTTTCAAAATGTTGCACTTGAAGAGCCTAAAAGTGAGCACACTTTTAGTGCAAATGGTAGTGGCACTACTTGTGGTTCTTCAAATGTTCCTATATCATCTAATGTCAATGATGATGATGGTGTTGATGATTTAGAAAATCCATGACACTAAAAATTGAACGTTGAACTTGATATTATTATTTTAATATTGCACTTGAAGTTTCACCAATGAATATTTTATAATATTCATCATTTATGTTTTAAATGGCACTAGAGTTTATGGTGGTTTTGTTGATTATATTATGCTATGTGGTATTCTAAACATTATTCCTGCTTTTAACCTACAAATATATATGTATATATATGATTTTTACATTTTTTTGTACAACCTAACCCAACCCAAAAAATGTTGGGTCCACAAACCCCATGAACCTAAACTAGGATCTATAGTAGAATTGGTAACTTAGACTATAATAGCGGTTGGAATTAGACCCTCTTCATCTACAACATCATTTGAAAATTTCTTAGTTCATTAACTTCATCTTGAGCCTCATTTGGAAGTTCCTTAGGTTCTTCATTAGATTCATCTAATGTGTCTTCTAAGATAAACACTGCATTTTTGGCACATTGATGCCCCTTGGGCCACTTCTTGCCACATGTATAACACACCCTCGGTTTGAATTTCTTTGAATTCCTTCAAAAAAATTCTAACAAAAGAAAAAAAACAATAAGTTGTGTTCGCAAGTTTTTTGTGGTAGAAAAAATTAATCTTGAAGGAGTTGGTTATTTGGCCTCATATTGTCATGCCAAAGAAATGGTCTCAACTATCTTTAAAGGACAAAATTATTTTACATCAAGCCTAATGTCTTCATTCAACCCTAAATTGAATGGTTTTTCATTGACTCGTGTAGTTCTTGACAAGAGGGATTTTTTAAGTGGCTATATGTCACCTTTTGGCTATTTTTGGCATTTCTATCCCTTGGATTTGGCTATTTTTGGCTCTTCAAGATTGTCCAATTCACCCATGTTTGATGTGTTTTCCCTCATCTAGAAAGAAAATAACCTCTAGTTAGAAATTTTAATCCTTTAAGATAAGACATATATCGTGCTATTGTATATAACAATTTGGGCCCTAAACACCCTATATTATCAAAAGTTGTTTTATTATTTTCTATATGCATTCCATTTCAGCATCTTTGTTTAGAAGTTATATATTGAAAGAAAATTTAGACATTGAATCCCATATAAGTTAATATTAATAGATAAATTTAGTCCTGAACATTATAATTATTTCTAGTTGATTCACCAAGATTCTATACAATTTTCAAGAGGTCTTATCTTATACCCCACTTGACAAATCCCATCTATTGCAACTTGAAAGATGGTTGAAATAGTTATTGTCCCAAATATTATCATAGCGAGTTGTGATCCCCTAGACAAACTCATTCCAAGTATTGATTTTACTAAATGGTTCCTTCTTCCACCACCACTAGTACCATTGCTATGGCTCATTCACAAATGCAAAGCTGCAAGAGGAATCTTCTTTCCTTCTGAGATTTGGTGGAGAAAAATATCAATCAAGCTAACTAAACTAAGCTTTGACATTAAATCCATCAAACTTTCTATGCTCCTAGAGTAAGGATTAGCTATTTAGTGCAAACAATTTGAGTTGAGAATGATGTATGGCTATTTATCTTCTATCTTCTATCCATTATGCAAAACAAAGACAGAGAGATGTAGAAATAAAACAATGAATGCATTTTTATTTAGCTATCCATTTTGTATGTGGCATATCCTTGAGAAGGGTGTGTTTTCGTTTATCTTCTATCTCCTATTGACTACTATTGACTTATCTATTGGATAATCTATCTATCTGCCTATTTGCTAAGCTACAAATATGTAAATATATAATTTACATAGATTCATGTCATAAAGACTAAGAATGGTTTATATAAGTTGAACATGTTAAGTTTAACCATTCCATATGTCACTCTCATCTCCCAATGATTGAGTGGTGCAATGTTGAACCATTTGCTAGTTGTGTGATTTGTTGGTGGATAACCTAGCATAGTGTGAGACTCAAGGGTGTCACCTAGACCACCACAAGCCTCAAGAGTGCCACCTCGATCATCAGCATGATTACACTATCTGACAACAAAAGTGTAATGCTAAGAATGATGCAATGATGTGCAATGCAAACTAGCCTTTGCAGTTTGGCCACAAAGTGTTTGGTGCAGGTATGGTTACCAAAGGTGTGCCTAATCTCTGGCAAAGTGCTCTACACCACCATTGGAGTATGTGCAACATTGGCCAAAGATGGATGAATAGTCCTTGTGTTACTATAAGTATTTGGAAGGTGCTCTAGTGTATTGCAAACCATGAGAATGGTCTTGGCATTACTGCAAGAACCTTGTTTGGCAAATCCTCCTAGATCAATGTCCCACTTATCTTTTCTTTCCCTAAGAAGGAATAAAACTCCTAATTTGTCTCTTTCCCCAAATGAAGACAAAAAGCTCCACATATGACTCTTCATATTCCACATAGGACTCTTCATGACTCCATGATTCTTCATGCCTCGCGCATGACCTTTCACATTCACCACATGACTTTTTATGTTCCTTCATGACTCCTCACATCCCACACATGTCCTCTCATTTCCTATATCAAGAAAACCCATTTAAATACATGTAGAGGGCGAAATAGAGCAATTGGTAGACATTCCATAGTGAATGTATTGATTGTGTAGGCATCCTGTAGTGAATGTATCATCAAGGGAGGTAAGTTGGAGTATTGAAGTGACTAGGATAAAAAGAATTACAATTGAAGATATAAAAATCTTGTGTTGTGTTGCAAGCATTCTTTGTTCTTTAGTTGTTATTTATAGTGTAAATAGTATTCCAACACTTTAATTAACTAACATTTGATCTATTTAAGTAGCACAATACTAGCATAGATATCTAACTAAAACATTTTGAGAGAAAGAAGTATCGATTGAAAGATAGTAGTATTAGGATGCAACGCACTAACTATATTCAATTGTTATCCTTCCTTGGATTTGAGGTCTAGCTCATCCAAGCTCATGTGAAATTCCCCCAAGGTCTTCAAACATGTGCCCCTAAGACCACAACAACATCCACTAGATGGCAACACATTAAAAAACCAGCATCTAATGCAAGGTTGTCCATATGCAATTTCAGTCCTTTTATCATCCCTCTACAGCCCATCATACCGTCATTGGACACCAACACTTGAGCATTTTGTAATGAAATAATTTTCAAATTTATCCCATAGTCTTTTCCGACTCTTTACCACCTATACATATATGACATCAAGAGTATTGTCAAAATCAATAAGGTTTCTACTGTTTTACTCTTCACTTTGGAAGGATCGACATACACACCTTTTACATCCTTACCTCCACATAATGCTAGTCC
Source organism: Sequoiadendron giganteum (assembly GCA_007115665.2). Classification (NCBI taxonomy): domain Eukaryota; kingdom Viridiplantae; phylum Streptophyta; class Pinopsida; order Cupressales; family Cupressaceae; genus Sequoiadendron; species Sequoiadendron giganteum. The sequence continues at coordinate 605,373,232 of CM021108.1, read as the reverse complement.
TTTTTGAAATACACTACTTATTCCACATATTTACTAAGTTACCAAATCTCCCAAAAACTTGGCCGATCCAAGGTACGAAATGTCCCAAAATCGGAGTTTGCATTAAATCAGCACAAAAATGGGCAGGGTTCAAATTCTTTGTGTCTTGATCTCGAAAAAACCCTAAACCACATTCTTTATTCTTAAATCCTAAAAACTAAAAGCCCTAAATGGATAGAAAAACTTGAACATCTTTGATTGCACTTGTTTTTAATATTTGTCAAAAAACGTGATTGTTATTCTAGATTCGGCTTGCTTGCTCTTATTCCCTACACGGATTCAAACCAACCATAAAACTATAGTCGTTGACCGGTGACCCACTACGAGAGGGTTGCTTTCGTGGCTAGACAAACAAACAAAAAAAGATGGTCATGCTATTATATACGTAATATGATGCAAGTGGGCATTGGAATAGATTGGATCAAGCTACCTTGGCAATGGAATCTATAACAAGAGGGGTGGGAGATGGATATAGTACATGTTGGGTAGTGGCAAAGATAAGCAATGGATGGACCCTTTTGTCTCTTTTTTTGGCTTGTGAAGGGAACCTATTTTCTTATGTCGTGTTTCCTATAATTTAAAATAATATAACATTTAATATTATAAAATAGTTTTAAAATTTTAACTAGTATATTGTTTATTAAATTATATATTAATAATTATATAATTAAATTATAAATCAATAATAATATAAATTAAAAATTAAAAATTAAAAAACTTGTATAATAATAAGTTATATAGCATTATTAAATATTAATCTATTTATTTTTAACTCATGTATTTAATTTTTAATAAATATACTATATATTTATGATTTTTATATGATTTTTGTACGGATATACCCAGCCCCCCCAAAAAAAATTTGCTGTGCCAGCATACCATGCCCACATATCCATACCCATGCCTGATTCCGATTCGGCAACTTAACCTATTTATATTCTCCCACAGTAACAAGGGATCTGAAACACTTGCCTCTTATGCCTCAAAACAGCAGGGTCCTCCGTCAATTTAAAAATCCTTTCTAATGTTGGTTGGTTTAATATTCTTCCTTTTAAGATCTTCACAATCATGTTTGAAGTACCTTCCATTAATGGGTAAAATGTTTCTGGATGAGACCCATTACCCACAAATCTGTGATTACAATTTGAAATTTTCTGGAAAACAAAACCTATAGGCTATAATGCTTAAACAGAAAACACAGAAACACCAAATTGAGGAAAAAGACTTTCCAAATAGCATCCCCAAATAATAGAAACTTCCCACAAAGGTAAAGGTGCCAACATAGGCCCATTCCAAGAACAGTATGGGTATTGCACCTCACCACAAACAATCGTCTAGGATCCTGCTTAATCTTTTCTGATTAAAAATCCTTTTCTCTTAGAGACTTAAAACCTTTTTATAACTCATGTAATCTAGGCCTTAGCATAACTAACTTATATTTCCCTATGTCGTCTGTACTACTCTGTAGATTCAGTTTATTGTGGCTAGATTATTCTTGATATTGACTCCATAACTGATAAGGAACTGTCTGCATAACTGATGATGGCATACCAGTTGTACTGACGACTGCTTCAAAAAGTTAACTTTTTGCATAGTTGATTTATGCCTGAGTAACTAACATATTCCTGCAAAACAATTTATTTTTACATAACTGATTTATTCCTGCACGTGTGATTTACTTCTGCATAAGTGATTCTTACTACACTACCGTATAGAGATAGTGATGCTTGACAAAAGAGTGCCTCCTTTAGGCATCAGGACAATTTACCTGTGCCTTTTTTATCTTCAAGCGTTTATAGGTATGATACCAACTACATTAATTTCCATTATTTAAAAGATTTTATATTTAACAATTAAACCTTACTTATCCTGCACAGTGCATAACATAGCATCCAAAGATTTGTATGCATGTTATATGACTAGTCTTTAATCGGGATAAATTCACTTTGAACACAAACATGCACCCTTTCCGGAACAACTTTGCCTAGTGATGCAGGAGCAGTTCCAGACTAATCTTGGGTCTTTCTTTTGTAGGAGCTGGTTGTGGATTATTGTCTGTTATTTGTAACCTTTGTGGCAGATTTTATCTTCTTGGTCACAGGCGGCTGGTGGAAGAATCCTTTTACCTTGTCTTATTTTAGCAGCAGTTTCAAGACATTTAATTGTTATTCTGTGGCGGCATCTAATTTCTATGTTTGGTAGATTCAAATCTCTGGGTATGGTCAGCAGTTGCTGTCAGTATTGACTGCATTGTTTTTAGTTTGTTCTATTTTTGGTCTGGCAACTGCTGTCAGACCTGGCAGGAGTCCTTGTTATTTTTGGATCATTTTTAATGTGGCATAGGAATGGTATTTGTGTATAGGCAACTGCTGTCAGACTTGGCGGCAGACATTATTATTGTTAGTGATCATTTTAAATGTAACGTGGAAGTGGTATTTGTTTGTTCAGAGGGGATGCTGAAACATTTTGTGGTAGTTGTAAAACAAATGACCAGGGACCTTTGAGAGGAGTATGACAAGGTGGGAAATTGGTCATGGAAGGTGCTTAAGTTACATTTTCTGATTTTGTGAAGGGTAGAGATAGATTTTTTTGGTGTTCATGTTGTTGAATCATAGAGGGGTAGCTGGTTAAATGATGAAGACTGTAATGTCAAACATTTGAATCTACATATTTTTAGTTTTGTTTGTTGAGAGGCTATTAAGCCAATAAATTTGCAATTGTTTTTCAGAATATTAAAGAGTCTGCATTTGCTGTTATCATACATCAAAATCATTCAAGTTTGAATCTGGCTGCCTGAATTGGCTACCCACTTTGGTCTGCATCGCCTAGTATCTTCTCTCTCTTGCTTCAGTACGTATAATGCATTTACATTTTGAGATTGTTACATATAAAAATGATTGGCAGTTCAGCCAAAAATCAGCATCTACCAATTAAAGATGAACATAGCTTACAATGGCACTTCCTAGGAGTTAACCACAAGCAAAAGAATAAATGAAATAAAATGCTAGTAAACAAGATCTTAGACTAGCCAATAGCTGTACTTTGAATTAAGATGGTTTGACTATAAATACAAGCAAAAACATAAATGTCAGCAACAAATTCGGACTATAGAAAAAATAGCTATTTACTTCATAGCACTAACATATGATCAATACATACCATCAACACTGTGTGTAGGTTGATATCCCCATGGTCTGCTTAGACCAGTGTCCGGTGTTGGTGGAAATATCTGTAGGTTTGCTTCTGCATGCATATCACAAGGCCTACCATCACTCATGAATATCAAACTTAAGTGATAATCAATTGACAAAGCTATTTAGGAGTTACACAAGGAGCTCCAAATTTATTACCACATCCTGAATAAATTTCTATCATCAGGAGTCAAGCAACTGTAAATTTTTTACCAACAGAGAGATAACTAATCATTTAGGTTCTTCTAGTTCATTGGATTTTATCTGGAAAAAAAAACTGAATTTTAAATGTGTATTGAAATAGAGAAAGACAAAGTGGATTATACATACCGCCAGATTTCAGCCGCTTCGGATCACTGTCTATCACAGCCTACACATGAACATTTCATGATAAGAACACGAAGCATAATGTCAGGTAAAAGGCAACAGTTATGAAGAGCTACACACTAATCTTTACACCCAAAATAATGTGATCATCTAAAGAATGTCACAGAATATATGGCCAGTTAAAAAAGACGTATATCTATCTAGTGCAGAAATTAACAGAATTAATCATTATATGCAAATTAGATATAAGACATACGTCAAAAACAGTATTTGCCATGTTTATAGTATTATGTAATCAATAGTACATCAAATCTACCAAATTGTCTAATGCCAATCTCACAGTTAAAATGGATAAAATATATATAAATGGAGATTGAATGCATAAGAACAATAGTCTATGTTAAGAAGAAATAAGTGTAGACTGTGTCTACTATCCGAGCATAAGAAACATTGTCTATAAGAAGAATAAGAAAATCTTGGACTGTCTCTACTCTCCTGTCATCTGCTTTTGTTAATTTACTCTAGCAGTTGCCCTTATGTTTCATGGTGAAGAGCCAAATAAAGGTTTAGGAGGCTATTCCTAACAATGTTGTCACATCAACCAAAATTAGAACATCCCAATTACCCAATTAAAGTATGTAACTTAAGTAGAGAATGAAGCACATGTATTATTGAAGTGTGCTTATACAATGATAGTAGGCATTGAGCAGCGATTTACAATCAGAACCAAGTGCATGATATCTTATAAAAACCAACCAATCAAACCTTGGAAAGATTATTTCAAAATCACATTATGGTATAAAAAATCTTCTAAACAAGTAGAATTTGATAGCTCCTATTACACCAGTTCATATATGTATACGTGTGTGCAATTGAGATCATAACCTTGGACATGAAATCTTTGAGAAGACAACTAAACAAATCTTGGAGGATTTATTTCAAAAGTGGACGCTCTAAAGTCAATTTTCTAAATAAGTGAATAGAAGTCCATCCAGTTGTGTTCTAGAGATTGAGTGAATAAACCAATTTTGAAAATGTAGAAGAACAAGACCCTTTTGTTGCTAGGTAAATCTCTTAGTGTGTGTGACTTTGTATATGCGCGTATCAAAAGCACACTTTCTTTCAAAGATTCTTGCAATTATCTATTGGCCCACTAATTATGAAAAGTTAATTATATGACGATTTCATATCTTTCCTGGCATAATCATATGTATTGTATTAACAAATTTTATATGGAGAGACGCTGCTACTTACAACATGTTGATCATATGATCAATCCATAGACTTTGTGATATAATATAAAATTCTCAGTTTCTTTCAATTATTGATTCTTGTGATCATATCACCCCATACTTCCAACGAGGTCATCATATCATAAATTCATGCATTTTCCAAATGAGATATGAGCTGATACCGTTTGACAGCATTTAAGGCAATTGTGCCCTTCAACAAACGTTATATCATTTATACCCTTGGCCTATAGTCAAAAGCTCTCTTTATGGCTGAGCCCTAAAGTCAGTTGACTAGCTAAAGATCCTCTCCCTATTGGTCAAGTCGGATAGAGAAGAATTTTCATTTTATCTTTTGATTCAATTTTCATAAACCAGGTCAGATGAGAAATTTCAATACAAAATGAACAAACAGCTCATAAACCATCTCAGATGAGAGAGAGATTTCAATCCAAAATGAACAAACAATTCATCCATTCTTTTGATTTAATTTTCATAAACCATCTCAGATGAGATATTTTAATCCAAAATAAACAAACAGCTCATCCATTGACTTGCACTAACAGAAATTTAGGGAAACAGAAGCAAAAATATAGCAAATTGGATCTCCGAGAGGAGGAACGCCAAACATTTCCAGCATCAAACATCACAGCAGCACAATAATTTGATTCTTGAAAAACAAATGTGATGAATTGAATCGCAGTAGTAAAGGAAATTTGCTTAAAATTTTGAGAAAAAGATAAAGGTTACATACAGGCACGGAGCCAGGAAGATGACTCGTTGGGAGACTGGCATAACCTCCGGACATTTTAAGGGTAAGATAAGTCGAAATTATCTGCACGAGTGAAAATTTATTAAAACCTTTACATCAAATTGAAATAATCTGCAGCAATTCAACGGAAATTTACCAAAACATTAGCATTAAATCAAAATAATCTGCACAAAATCATTGAATATTTACAAAAAATTATCTACAAAAATTCAATGGATACTTATGAAAACTTTTGCAATAAGTCGAAATACTCCGCACAAATTCAACGACTATCTACTAAACATTAAATCGCAATACTCTGCACAAATTCATCAAATGATTACTAAAATCTTAGCATTAAATCGAAATAATATACCAAATTTAACGGATATTTGGCAAAACCTTTGAAAAAAGGGAAACAATCTGCATAGGTTCAACAAATATTTACTGAACATTTAATCGAAATAATCATCGTAAATTCAAAGAGAAATTATTAAAAGCTTTGCTTTAAATTGAAATAATCTGCACGAAATCAACAAATATTTGTCAAAATATTTGCATTACTCAGTATTTCTTCAGAAACTCGACAAATATTCACTAAAAATCATATCGATTTAATCTGCACCGCTTCAACGAAATTTTACCAAAAATTAAATCGAAACAATCGGCACAAATTCAATGATAACTCTCTAAAATCTTTACATTCAATTGAGAGAATAATAATCACGAATGCAATTATTATTTACTACAAAATTTACATTAAATCGAAGAATAATCTACGCAAATTCAACGAATGCTCATCAAACCTGTACATTAAATCGACACAATCTGTACAAATTCAAACGAATATTCACGAAAATCTTATCAAAGCTTGAAGTTTTGTTACTATAAAATAAATTATAAAATTCTGAACTGTACCTGAAAAGGAGTGAAGGGGCGATCATCTCTGTATTTTGCGAAGAGTCAAATCTGTCTTCACGATGAAGCAAGCGGAATTAGTTAGTATGAAATTTGACTATGGGGTTTCTTAAAATTTTCGCTTTACGAATGGATTGGTATTCGGTTATTCATAAAGGACTTGCGTCATAAAGATCGGTTTTCAGCTCATCTCTCTTTCCCCCGCTTTTTTTATTTTTTTTAAGTTTTTTCTGTAATTTTCATTTCAACGAATTAAAATAACTGCTTACCGATGCACAAACAAACGCAGAAGCAACGCTTGGCATGAAACCAGGTGATCTACAAAAGATAGATCAATGTCGCTTTTAAATTTACTTTTTGGGGTGCTACTTAATTATGTATTAGCTCCAATGGTGGGGACCACTTTTGCTGTTCTTATGTGTAATGATCTCATGTGGGCTCCCTAAGAGAATTTTAGCTATAGTGCATAATCAGGGGATAGCTAGATAATGTAAGGGAAACTATAATAATGGCTTCTTAAAAAGGAAAGGTGAGTTCACAATAGCATCCTTTTGACCCCAAAAATATGTGTTAGTGATTGGTTTTGTTGTTGGTAATATGTTTTTTTTTGGATTAAAGATTTTCATTGTTTTTTATGGTTAATTTGTATTATTTTTTATGTGAATTAGGTAGATGGAAAAAAATAAAAGAGGTATGAAAAGAGAGATTATGTGTTCTTTGTATAGTTGGGATAGTTGAAACAAAATAACACTTTATTTTGGATTGTAAAGCTTACAAAGACATTTGGATCAATACATAAGTAATTCAACAATAACTTATTTTTCAGAAATTATTTAGTGAGGAGACGGTTAAAAGAACAAAGAGTTCATTATCAAATTGAGTGGTAGAAGATCACCACTTCACAAAGCAAAAATAACAAGGTATGTTGTCCCATAGAGTATCTTTATACTCGTGGACGTTACAAATTTTCTATTACATTCTATATTAAAAACCATAATTGATAATAATTAATTAAAAATATTAATTAGTTGATAGGTTTTTTAAGTGGGCTCGTAAATCTACAAAGATGTTGAAAGCTATTTCACGCTTGTATATAAATTTGAAGTCACCAAAAAATATCCTATAAAATACAATCTTATGTCCTAGGTAAAAAAATTGGTCTATTCGATAATCATGTGATATTCTATTCAATAATCTATCAAGGGTCAAAGTTAATATAAACACACAATTAGATTGTTGTCCACAATGAAAATTCATAAAGTGATGTCAATTTACCCAATTATGAATTTTATTGTTATTTTGATTATGATATAACAATCTATACTATTAGTAAATCATTGTTCATTCAAAGCAAACAAAACTAAGCATAGATAATCTATGAAATATCCTACAATCAAATCAAATATTTCACACATATTCTAAAACTAAACCATCAATTTGATTTTGTTTGAAGATTGTATTTTATTAGCCTCTAGAATCACCGTTAATTTGAGTTTGTTGCACATATCATTCTTTGAAATATTTATTTTGTAATGTCCCCTTTCTTGGGGTGAATGTTGATGAAAACCCTTAGTCTATTTTGATTTTTGTAGGTTAATTGAAATATATAGAAAGAAATAATTAATTAAATTAAATTAAATTTCCTTAAGTATTAGGCAAAAATGAGCGAAAAAGGTGAACAACGAGTCATCCCTTTAGAGGACATAAAGAAGGAGGAGAGTGGGAAGATTTGTAGAGGAAAGAAGATACATATTCTAGACAAAGAAGGATCGACTAGGGTGTCAAACAGTAAATTTGAGGCCAATAAAATTGCAATCGGTAATGTCATTATAGAAATGGACAAGGAGGTACCCTACATTTGCATCCCTGATAATCTCTTGAAATCAAAGATTGAAAGGTTGAAGAAGAATGCAATGATAGCAAAATTTATTAGGATTTGGCCTTGATGGAGTGAATCAAAGGATGGATCAACCAAAAGTGGCATTGTCTTGCACCTAAAGTCAACTTTTTGGCTCTAGGATTTTTGCAAATCATTTTTCAATTGAAACATGATGGCAACACAGTTTTGAAAGGTGGGCCTTGGTTTATGGGTAATGTGGGGCTCTATATCAAGTTGTGGTCATCAGGATTTGATCCACATATGAAGGTGATTAAGGATGCATCTTTGTGGATTTGAATGTACAAGATCCCTTAGGAGCTATGGTCTGAAGAGATTTTCAAAATGATAGGGGACGTCTTGGGTGAGTATTTTTTGTTCCAATGCCTTGGGGGAATTCAACATGTCACTTATGGCAAGATTTGCATTAAGAATAATTTGAGAAAAAATGATTAAGCACACTATCAAACTCTCTTTGATGATTGGTGTAATGTCACTTTTCCTCCTAAAGTAGTTTAAGTATTAGCAACAGATTTAATAGATTAAATATTATAGTTAAGGTAATTTACAAGATGTAATATTACTAAAATGATATGAATAACTAATATAGATTAACCAATATAATTATAATATATAATAATTAGACAAGGATTCTCTAGTAAATTGAATACACATCCATATAATTCATATAAATTAAGACCAAAACATATAATTAATATTTTCAATATATTTTAGAGTCAATGGTTTTCAATACTTATTTGAATAGCAACACTTGGAAAAGCCACTCTCACTCTAGGAAGATGCCAGTGGTATTGGCTCTTGCTATGGAACAATTTAGGAAGAACAAAGTGTATTACAACACTCTACACAAGTGTTGGCTCAACAAAAACAATGCTCTACACAAGTGCAAATACCCAAGCCCTGACCAGAACAGTCCCCAGTGTACTTTGTACCCCAAGTTGGACACACTTTATGTGCCCCCTTCTCCAATGCACATAGCTCACCAAACCACTTCCTTCTTCTTCCTTGAGTGTTCTCCATCGTTGAATGTTCTATATACCTTTCCAAGTCTCGCATAAATGCTTTAAATAAGTCTTAAGGAGTGGTTTCCAAACCATCACACTTTTTCACAAAAGTTATATTTTTAATAATTATTCTATCTTTCTTTTTTAAGTTTTTATATATATTCTTTATTAATCTCTCTTTTAACCAAAAGATCATAATATCTTTTATTTTTCTATCTCCCTTTTAATTCTAAAGATTATTTCATAACTTTCTCTTCTATTGAAAAAAAGGTCATATAACCATTAAAGATTGGAAAGTTTATTCCTGTAAGTGTTGGAAGATCAGACATCTTACAAGGAATTGTGGAGTAATATTGGAGCCCCAAGAAAACAGGGATGATCGGGAGATGGTGGCGGAGAAGAATGCCCATTTTTCGCACTCTTTCAAATGTGGGGATCCTTTGAAGGGGGGCTCATTCTCTGTGGAGATTTCTCCCTCGGCTCCTAAAGCTTCCAAGGTAAGGGAGGCTAAAGCTATTAAGGATTCCATTGAGGAACCTTGAGAGATTGGGGATTCAAGCCCGACAAATTTACTGATGACCACTTTAATAGATCAAAAGACTTATGGTAGCAATACAGAGATATTGGTAGATCATTTGGAATCTAAAGAAAATCAGGAAGAATGGAGTATTTGACCAGAAGAGGTAAATGGGTGCGCTCAAGATTACCCTTACAGATTGACGTTGGGGCTAGCAGCAACAAAGAGAGAAAGATGAATGCCAATATAGCGAAATCAAAGGTAGTGAAGGATTTGTAAAAGAGTATGCAAGCGTTGATGAGGAAGTATATGAAGTCGGGGAGGTGAGCAAATCCCAGGTTCAAAAAAATTATGAAGATCATAAACTGGAACATTCGTGGCCTCAATGGCCCAGAGAAACGTTGCCTTTTAAAGCAACTTATAGAAAAGGAAACTTTAGATATTCTTTTATTTCAAGAAACTAAGATGGATGGGGGCAGTTTCAAGTATCTTCTTCCTCAAATCTAGAGGAAGAGGAAGAGGTTAATGATGGATGTGGTAAGTTCAGCTAGTGGTTTAGCGGTTCTCTAGAATAGAAAATTACACTCAAGCATGCAGGATTCGTAGACCTACTAGTTTTATCAATGTTAGGTTCAAGGATATGTGGGATAATGACTCATTCATGGTTTCAAATGTTTATGGATCAAATCTTGTGGGGGATAGTGCTAAGGTTTGGGAGGAGTTAAGTCTTTTTGGGAGCAAGTTGTTCATTTCAAAAGGGTATTAGGGTAGAATGTTATGAATGCATCTAAATAAAAAGAAAGTGGGAAATTTGTGGGGAGGAGTTAAATCATAGAAAGAAGATTTGGATGAAGCAAAATAGCAAGTGGAACATTAAACTGTATTAGTGTCCCAACACTAATGTTGAGATAAAAAAGTCTGTGTTAAAAAAGTTTAGGATTATTATGTGGACTAAACAAGTTGGTCGTAAAAAGGCACATTATATCCAAGAGTTCAAGCCCATGTGGGAGCACGATGAGAAAGAGTACCTGAGGATTGCAATTAAAGGCAAGGCTAAGCCTTTGGTTGTTCAATTAAGAACCGGGTCACACCATCTTAGATGTGAGACAAGTAGGTGGGCTATCCCCAAGGAAGCCTGGGAGCAAAGAACTTGTATTTTTTGCAACAAAGGGGTCGTTGAGACTGAATGGCACTTCATCATTAAGTGTGTTGCTTATGATGATATCCATATCCAGCATGAAGACAATTTGAAGTTGGATAATCTAAATGAGCTTTTTAAGGAGACAAGGCTCTTGAAATTGTTGGCATCTTGGTCAAGATCTATAATAGGAGGGTGGACATGGAAAAGAACTTGAAAATTATTTTTAAGATTCGACACTCGATCCCATAGGTTGATGGTCTCGTGGACGTCATTAAAAATCATTCATTCATTCCATGCCTACGGGGTATTTAGATTTCCAAAATTTGTCCAGGGATGCTACTTTAGCAGATATTGCTCCAAAATATGATTTGTTTACGTGGAATAATAGGCACAAGGGTGAGGAGAATATCTTATGTAGACTAGATATATTTTTGGTCTTTGTTGTTTGGATGCTTTCCCCGTGTGAATTTATTTTGAGAGTAATACACTTATGTGGCTCTAATCACTAGTTGATGGAATTAATTTTAAATCCGAGTAAGAAGCCTTTGCAATGCCCTTTCAAAATGGAAGCATTTTAGTAATTGCACTCTGATTTTAAAGATTCCCTTTCTAGTTGGTGGAAGGTTGATATAAAAATTTGCAAGAGATTCATTCTTCAAAGAAAATTAATTGAAGTCAAGAGGAAAGCTAAAATATGGAACAAGTCATGGGGAATTTTTTTGAATCATGTATCTCAAAGTTTGGGCTGGTTGATAACTTGAGAATGCAAGAGATGTCCTTGTTGGAAGATCATAATATGCTCAAGATGGAGGAAATTTTATGGCAGTTGAAATCTAGAGTAAATTGGTTGAAAGAAGGAGAAAGAAATACAAAATTCTTTCATTTTTCCACTAATATAAGGAGATAGGTCAATAAGATTGTTGATATATATGCCTTCAAGCATTGTGGTAGATGACTTGGAGGTTATCAAAAAGGAAACAATTTTATTTTTTTTAAATCTTAATTCTCATCCTCGGGATAACTCAAAAGCTCGAGATTATTTTCTCAGTAATATCACTAAGATGATCGACGATGATCTTAATGAGCAGCTCTTGAAACCCTTCTCATTAGAGGAGATTCAATTTGCTACTTTTTCTTTGGGTGGCATGAAAGCTCTTGGGTCAGATAACTTCCGAGCTAATTTATTCCAAAAGTTTTGGGACATGGTGGTTGAGGATGTTTGAATGGCTTCAAAGGAATGTAGGAAAATAAAATATATTCTCCACACATGGAGGATGATTTATATTGCATTGATCCCTAAGGTAAAGTCACCCAAATTCTTTGATGAGTTTAGGCCTATTTCTCTATGTAATATAATTTACAAAATCATCTCCAAGGCAATGGTTGTTAGACTAAAAATATATGGAAAAGATTATTTCTAACGAACAAAGTGATTTCTTGAAGGGTAGATACATTATGGATGCTATTGCTTTGGATTGTGAAATAATTCACTTAATCAAATTAAAGAATAAGGAATGAGTGCTTATTAAACTTGACATGAATAAATCATATGATAGAATCTCTTAGGACTTTTTGGTTAGCATTATGAGAAAATTTGGCTTTAGCAAAGAATGGTGTAAATGGATCTTCAATTGTGTGTCTTTTGTCTCCTATGTGTTTCTCATAAATGGCACCCCTATTGATTTTCTCAAAGTTAGAGAGGTTTATGTCAGGGAGATCTAGTCTCCCCTTTTTAATTCTTAATAGTAGTTGAGGCTTTGGGTTGGTCTCTGAAAGTGACAGTGGGGAAAAGTGTGATTAAGGGCTCCAAGTCTCCTTGGGGGTAGATAACATTTCTCATCTACAATTTGTAGATGACACTCTTATTTTTGGAGACACTTCGACAAGAGAAGCTCATGCAATTAGGAAAGTGTTGTAATTTTATGAATCTACTACTAGATAAAAGGTTAACAATACTAAGTCCATAATATTTTTTTAAAAAGATAGATGTCAGGAAGGGTTAGAATTGCAAAGGATAATAGGGTTTGAGATTGATAAGCTTCCTAGAAAATATTTAGTTATGCCCTTGGTGGATAGAAGGACTTAAAAGATTGGATGGAAAAAAGTCTTGGATAGAATTCACAATAGATTGGCCTCTTGGAAAGGACGTTGACCTTCTCTTGTGGGTAGAATTACTTTGATCAAGGCTTCTTTGGCATCTATCCCTATTTATCTGATGTCTATTTTTCATATCCCTAGTAAAGTTGCCAAAATTTTAGAGAATCTACAAAGAAATTTTATGTGGCATGGAAGTGAGGACACTCAAAAGTACAATTTGGTTAGGTGGGATGATGTTTACAAGAATAAAGGCAGAGATGGCTTAGGCTTCATGACATGTAAGAAGATGAATATTGATTTGGGGGTCAATCTTGGCTGGAGAATTTATGAGGAAAAAAATAGACTACGGAGCAAGGTTCTACAAGCTAAGTATCTTCCTCAAGGGATTAATTATCTTTTTAGATCTGGTTCTCCTCCCTAAGGGTTCGAGGATTTGGAATTTCATTAAAATTTGATGTAAGTTGATCTCTCAAGATATTAGATGGAAAGTGGGAAGGGGAGATAAGGAAAAGTTCTAGTAGGACAATTGGGTAGATGATAGGGCTTTGATCAACTTTGGGTTATTCAAATCATTAACATCGCAATTCAAAGATAGTGAATGTGAAGGACTATAGGAGTGGATATAATTTGATCTCTTTTTCCCCCTCTATCGAATTTGAAGTATGTGTGTGTTGGTCTTCAAATAAAAATTGATAATTGGCTTGGCAGCCCATCTCAATCAAGGATTAAGATGATAGGATGGTTTGGAGTGGACATAACAATGGCCTTGTTACTATTTGATTTTTCTATCATCATTTCTATGACAATTTTGACCCTTTCATTCAGCATCTAGAGTGTGAAATTTGGTATCCCAATGGCTTGCCTAAAGCTTATGTTTTTTTATGGTTTCTTTTAAGAGGTGAACATTAACCTAGGTTAAATTATAATAGTATGGAAAAATTGTGTAGGAGTTTATGGTGAACTCCTCAACACCCCAAGATCACCTACAAGACAACAATAACTTCGATAAGAGATAAATGGTAGAAATATCATGCTATGATTATGGATGCAATATTGTTAGATTGAATATGACAATATAGATATGATGCCTTGCTTATAAAATCAAGTTGTGAGATAGGATTAGACAAGATCTTGACATGTGTCTTAATACTGTACAATGAGATAACTACCTCAAAAAATATTAAATGACTTAAGACACAAGCATTAAATGCCAAAAGATAAGATAAGATCTAGTGACAACTAACATTAACTAGAAAGATTCCCTCCTAGGACCTAAGTGGACTTAACATGTAAATAAGACCTAAAAGAGGCAAAACACCTATTTACACCAACACCCCCCTTAAGTACAACTTAGGGAGTCGATTATTATGCAAAGATGTAAATATAGGTTCTGGCTACGAGGCAATGTTAGGTATCCATGAACATATGCAATGCAATCTCTCACAAACAGAGAAAAGGAGAAAACCTAGTGGGACAAAACTCCTCCCCAAAAGAGAGATAAGATAATGCTCTCCATGAAAAATGAGAGGATAAAAAACCCATACAAGGAAAAAGAACCCCCCCATAAAAGAGACGAAGAGAGACCATTCAACCTCCCTCAATGAGATAACCTACTACAAAGAAACACTAGAAACACACTAATATAATAACACTAGAACCTTAATCAAAGCAAAAAAGGAAAGATAATTTTGATGCTAGGAACATTGGAAACTCTCAATTATGGAGCAACTTTTGAATCATGATAAAGCGACAATGCTCTTTATGCCAAGGAATACTGGAACACTCCCGATATGGAGCAAAACTAGAATCTAAATGAAGCAACAAGAGATAGAACATCATTCTAGAACTAAAATAAAGTGCAAAGATCAAAATTGCACCTTCCCAAATGACAGTATGTCCAGGTGATCAACCAAAATGTGAATACACATAAATCTAAATAAAAGATACCTAGGATTGAAGTGGAAAAGAGTCATGGATGGCAAGATAGAGCTCCTCAATACCTTTCCAACACTACAAGAATCACATAAATCAAATATTGTGGCAAAAATTTATGAGTTCAAGAGCCAAAAATGAAGATATGACTTCAAACAATAATAAATGCCTCCAAACAAAAAATATTTGGAAAATAACTTACACCATTGTAAAATTGACAAAGCCAGTTTTCTATGATATCTTGTTTTTGAAAAACAACCTCTTGGATTGTAATTTATGGAATTTTGAAAAAAAAAAACCTGATTCGGGCATGAGGGGACAAAATTTGGGCCCTTGGGCACCCATAGGACCATCGGCAAGCAAAAAGGTTTAAAAAACAATTGTCGGCCAACAATTGCAACATCATTGGGGCAAGTGATTGGGGGCGAGGGGCCACCAACCGCACCGTCTGGGACTTTAAGCCCCCTTACTAAGGCAGGACCAAGGGCTCTAGGCTCCCTATGACCCAGAGCTTCGCTAAACCACCAAACACAATTAAAACTTTCCAAATATTTTAATAATAAACCTACATGAAAAAGATAATTTTGTACATCAACAAAATAATGATGTGACCAGTGACCAATTTGCAAACAAGGAATAATGCATACACAGACTGACCAATACCGCTGACGTAGAGGAATCTATGGAATATTCCAAAAAAGATACCGATTATACACCCAATGCTGCAAATGATTTGTGCAATACAAATCCATACGACCGTACGAAAATGATGACAAGATGAAAAATTTGTCTAATGCCCCCAAGAAAAATGTCAAAAATTGGTGAATTGACAATTGATCCTTACGTTCTCAAGCCTTCTAGATGCAATGGTAGGATCAGATTTGGCCCAAAGTGCTCTAAAAATTTAGCTACCTCCAAGATCTAGCAACTATAACTGTCAACTTGAAACCCTTGTAGATTAGACAAAACATAACGAAATTTGATAAAATGAAAGAAAAACTTGACTTTCTTTGACACCCTAGATTCGATCGTGAGGTCCTTGAAACCCCCACTAGCTCCCAACAAAATTTTCAAGCCAAAATAGGTCCCTCAAATTTGGGAAGAAGTATGTAGCACTGAAGCTCTCATACCATGTAGGAGTTTATGATGGACTCCTCAACACCCCAAGATCACTTGAAAGACAACAATAAATTCCACAAGAGAGAAATGGCAGAAATGTCATGCTATGATTATGGATTCAAGATTGCTAGATTATTCATATGACAATATACATATGATACCTTTCTTATAAAGGTAAGTTATGAGATAGGATTAGACAAGATCTTGACATGTGTCTTAATCATGTATAATGAGATCACAACTACCTCAACAAATATCAAATGACTTAGGACACAAGCATTAAATGCCAAAATATAAGATAAGGTCTAGTGACAACTAACACTAACTAAAAAGATTCCCTCCTAGGACCTAAGTGGACTTAACGTGTAAATAGGACCTAGATAGGTAAAACACCTATTTACATCAATAGATTGTTCCCTCTTGGTGTGTTTTATGCAAAAACAATCTTGAGATAGATGATCACTTGTTTTATCACTGTGACTTCTCTATATAGATCTAGATTTTTTTTCTTGAAGAAGTGGGGTTTGGTTTGGGCTATCCATCCTAACATTACTAGACTCTTCAGTTCTTGGTTTTTGAAAAATTAAAATTAATGGATTGAAACTTATTTGGGATTTTTTTTGGCCTTAGCTATTTGGAATATCTAGCTAGAATGCAACAAGAGAATTTTTAAGGAAGTTAATAGATTAGTGGAGATTATTTGGGAAAAAGTTGAAACTGTCATTCAGGAGCTAGGTGATATTCACGAGGACGCTTGTTTTGTGCAACAAAAAGAGAAAATGTGAACATCTTGTTGACCCAAATTTTATTGGTTGGGAGAAAGAAAGCTACTTTACCCTCCCATTTTCATTGCAAATGGTAGCCCCTATAGGATGGATGGTTGCAGTTATTTTTTTATAAGGCAGTTGTGAGTGTATTAAATTAATGAATTTGAAAATGAGAATTCAATAATCCAACAAGTACTTCAATGAGAGTGTTTGTACAAACAAATCAAATCAAATTAAATCAATATTACCTCCACAAGAATACCTAATCTTACTCCATTGTACTAGATATTGCTGCAAAGTAGTTGTAATGTGGATTTCTCTTGATTTTAGCATAACCTTGATTCACAAAATGATATAAAAATGGTGTAATGATGGTATAGATTCTTATATAAATTATGGATGATCTAGATATATATAATGGTAGTTGGTTTATAGATTTCACCTTATATTGATTGTAACGCCCCACCATGCAAACCCCATAGGACAGAACTACTAACAAACATAACAATTTTTTTTTAAATAACAACAATCACATCTAACATAATTAAATAATTAAACAACATAAATATATATCATATAACATCAACCTAGTCCCATGGGGTAACATGGTGCGCTACTCAAAACAAAACCAAACCAACTACAACGTTAAATGATACCAAACTAAATAAATGATAGAAGCGTGAATAAGAAATAATATAAATATAACATAAATAAAAGCATGAATAACATATTATTACATTTCAACTTCAGAGTTTCAAGTTACATTCGTGGAACATATTTCCATAGATACAACACACTGTGAAACCAATATTACATTACAAGTTGCTTCCCTTATAACATTGGGAAGAGTACATCAAAATCCAAAGAATACAATAATGAAGAGCTGAATACATAACAAGGTACAATCTTCTTTGTGCGAAGCTCTAGAATCACTGCATCTACTTTCGCGCCATGATCATCACCAAGGGACCCAATGGGTGTATTGCACATTTCCACCCGGGCATGTGAACCTGAAGGAACACCACCCGTGCAAGGAATCGATAAGAAAGAACCCTCATCCACAAAGTCAAATACATAAAGGACTAACACCACACAACTCAAGACCACATAAAAACATAAACAACAACAATAATAAAACTCCAGAGGCAACAAGAACAAGGGAAAATAACAGGCACATTGGGAGAGTGTCATCGCATGACCTTACATGGATTAACCAGGCTACCTAACATTAGGAACCGCCTCCATATATGTGGATTAACCAGACTACCTAACACTAGGAACTGCCTCCATCTATGGTTAACTAGGCATCCTATCTCAAGGTGTCGCCCCATAGGGTGACTCATGTGGAGCCACCTACCTTTCACAGAGACAAGCTAGTGACCTTACCAACCAGGTCTTCACACCCATCCTTAGCCTTTGAGAGCACTAACGACAGGGATGAGGTGCATATTTTAGTCTTGTTATGTGTTTAACTAACCCAACCCACTAGATACATTAATTAGGTTATCACTTATTTAAGGTAACTCTTCCATGGATGACCACTTGTACACCAGCCCCCATGAAGAACCACTCTCCCCTATAGTTACCCCAACACCAAAAACAAGTAAAGGGTGTATCTAAATATACAAACATAAAGGACCTTATTTCAAAACAAGGCGCATGAGGCATGACCATCTCGTGACTATGCAAAGTATCAAAACCCATAAACCTAGGAGGTACCACCTACAAAAATATTCACAAGATGAAACGATAGATAAAAAGTGCAACAACAAATGCACAACACATGATTTCCCCTAGCCTCTGGAGGTATGTAAACATCTACCCAGGAACCAAAATAACACATTATGCCAATTAAAATCATATTTTAAAACTATATAAAATTTAACCTAAATTAAACATATGGCATATCAAATAAAAAATTCCATCATTTTAAAATCCATTCCAACTCATAAAATTTATTACGGAATTAAACGTTCCAACTTAATATATGGAAATAACCATTCACATTTAATATCTAATTACATAACTTAATTTACATAAAGTTAACTATCTCATCAAATTTATTTTACCAAGTTAGAAAATATGAGTTTCTTTAATTGTTTCTAAATCAAAATTTAATAAAGACAACTACATTCTCTACAATTATTTAATCACACAAATATACTTCGAAAATAAAATATTTAAACTTAAACTATTAAAACAATTATAAATAAAATGTGTATATTTTAATCTTATGCAATATTTATTTCCTGGTTTTGTTTCTTTTTCCAAAACAAAATATTCTCTAAATCTGATTTTCCATGATTGTTAAATCTAATTTGCAAATTTATTTCCCAATACAAGTTTAATAAAATCATATTTAAATATGAGTTTTAATCAAGATAATTTTTATTCTTTAATTCCAGAATTGAAATTACTTTTGCATTTCATCAATATATTAATTTCCAATACACACACACACACACACACACACACACACACACACATATATACATATGTACATATCCGTGTCAAAAAGAAATATTAAATTGAAGTTATTGCAACATACCAAAGAGCAGAATTAAAAGTACAGATGTATATATATATTATAATATTAAAACTAAAATTTCAAATCCATTTATAATATTAAAACTGACATTTCAAATCCATTTATAAATTCGCTAACCACAGTCATCATATATATATATATATATATATGAACTAAATAAAAACCCATGGTAAAGTGTATAGGGACGCAACCCTCCCTTGAGTGGTTGCACACATCAACCATAGGCTATTGCGTAGCCACCCAAGGGTGAGGGGCTTCCCATAAGCGTCGAACAACCAGGAAGAGGATGGGGAGGGACGCCAAAACATAGACCCTCCCCCAAAACAGTATACAAAGAGAAATCTTGAATGCTAACAAAAATTTTCCGACCATCAATACATAAACAAATATATATATATATATATATATACACAAAGATATGAATATAAATTTATATAAAATGCACATAAGAAACAGAGAAACAACATAGCCCAATGCACGATATTACTTAGAAATCAAGAATCAGATTGGCAAATTACAGTATCCCAAATGAAAAAGAAATACAATCGAAATAAAAAGAGGAAGATCATTGGCAAACAAAAATTACACAGAAAATGACTGAGAATTAACAATGGATAGATCAAAACGTAGACAAATTATTCCAAAATAAGATTAAAATTCTCAGACACTTGCTAGCCATTATCACACATCTAAAATATTAATTAACGACACTGGACAAGAAACGAACGGGAAAGTGAAATCTACAGGCTGGAGATGACAATTACACAACAATGATTTCACAAAACAATAATTCAAAGCTTCACAGAATACATAATGAAATTATGAAACTTTCAATCTTTTTCTTTTCAATAGGAAATTGCAAAGGTATTCAAGGATTACAGTGCTACCTGGAGTCCTTCATTTGAAGTTGATTTGGAGATGAATTGTTGCATCGTGCATATCCATCCAACCACGTTCTTCACCAAATTTAGAGATCTACAACCTCCAGAAGAAATTTTGAAGAGCAATAATCTAGGATAATTTATAATTCTAAATTCTTCTAACAATTTTCGAATGAATTATATAGAGATTTCAATTTTCAGAAATAAAAATAAAAATTCAAAATTATGAGTTGCAAACAAACATTGTTTTCCTTCTTTATGCCTTTTTGAAAAAAAAGCAGATTGGATATAAAATCCCAAGAAGGCAAAAATCAGAGCATTACTAAAACTTCCCAATTTCACTGCACATGGGAAATAGTCACTTGCCTTCAATTTTCCATTTTACTAATTTTCGAATAGGCATATTTTCCAAATTTTCTCTTCTAACTATTGCTTCCAAAAATTTAAATAATACAATATAATTAACCTTTTTAAGACAATTAAATATTATTAAATAAATAAATAAACACCATAACTCAAACAACATTTAAATTTAAAATTTAATATTAAATTAACTATTCGAAGATAAAATTAGTCATCATAATAATAATTTCAATGACTTAATTTAAATAATCAATAAAACAATTTATTAACTTATATTTATTTAAATTAAATGATAATCTCATGACAATTTAAACCTTGCAATATTAATAAAACTATCAATGTATAAAACAATTAACACTAACTAGCACATTTATATTCTAAGAGAATTAATGCCATTTACTAATAATGAAATTTAATTAATTAACTAACCACATCTAAGAATAACATTTAATTAGAGTAATTATTTAATGACATCAACATAGCCACAATTGAAACCTTTAACAAACATTATAAAAACCACGAAAGTAAATATCTCTAACTAAAACCATACCCAAACAAATGAAGTACGAATATATAATATGAACAACAATGACCAAACCATGGACATAGACGAGGGTATTTTATTATCAACTCCCTAACCACATCAAACTATTGGGTATGTAGGGCGCGCTCAGACCTGACAATGCAGGTGGATTCGGCACCCGATATCTACATTTTTGCATAACACCAAACGTCGAACAACATATACATATAAACTCATAATCAAACTCATTGTGAAAGAGAATCACGGTGAAGCAAGGCGCTCACGGATGAGCAATGCAACACCGTCTCTCTCACCCAATTCACATACAGTAATGAAAACCTAAACAACATCATCATAAGCATAAGTATCCAACACATGTGTCCAAATATCATAAGCAAAGAAACTGAACTGTCTGCCAATCCAAACAACACGGCGAAATAGATGTCTATCAAAGTATCAAGTATGCATCAGGACATAACCAAAAATCAAACAGAATCAAAACACATAAAAAGCAGTATCATAATGTATCAGTAACATGAGAGGTGCTACATTGATCAATGGTGGAGAATGATTTGAAGGATTGATGGAGAGATCATGAACGTGCAAGTGACATGTGTCAAGATGAGAGGTAAGGATGATGAGTTAACTGGCTACATAGATGAGTTGACTAACTGCATGAAAGATTGAAGTGAAAGTGAGTGTGAGTGAATTGATGTTGCTTTTTAGTCAACTCACTAAATTAGGAAATCAATTTATTTAATTCATGTGCATGAGATAAAAGTATATTTAGGAGATTTAAAAATAATATAATTTTATTTATTTTTAGAATAAATAAAGATAAAAATAAATTAAAATAATTTATTTAATTTAGGTGAAATGTTAGCTAATTAAATTATTATAATTATAATAGGGGTGATCCCACAATACTGGTTTACAATTTTTGGGCAAACTAGACACTGGACTGATTTTTTTTAACTAAATCTTCACTTTCGGGCTCCTATAGCGGCTAAACCATGAGGAATTTGAAGATGATGCAAACTAGTGATTTGTGATGTTTTGTCTATAGATTCTAAAAATATTTTTTTCAAAAATTTTGGAATCAAATTGCACTTATTTTTCCATCTCCTTCAAAAACTAGCTTTTAAAAAAAACAACATTTTTAAGGAGTGACACTCATCGTATACAACATAACTTTTTTTGTATGAAGGATAAAATTCTATTTTTTTCAAATTTAAATTTGTAACTATGATATCTAACCAGTTCGTTTGGTTTCATTGTGTTTTATCAAATATTTTTTCCTTAATCAAGTTTCGAAGTCAAACCAATTACAATTCAGACATAGGCGGACCGTATACAACATAACTTTTTTTGTATGTATCAAAATTCAATTTTATTTTTTTAATGGATCAAGGACATCAATACCCAGCCTAAACATATTTTTTAAAATTTTATTTTGATAATCTGCTATTTTTCCACATGTATAGAACAAAGATTTTCAGTGAAAAACCTATGTTTAATAAAACTAAAAAAACACATACATAATAAAACCAAAACATATTCAAATTATATTTGTTGGATAGCTCATTCTGAGGACTACCATCATCTAGTTGGGTTTGTGAATTCTCCTCCATTTTCATCCTCAACTCGAGCTTCGAAGGGCAAAATTCTAGAGTTTTTTGGCTGCAGAGGGTGAGAAGGTGGGAAAAGGGGGGTTCGAGCGAACCCCCTTTCCACATGGTTTTTTTTCCCCCGAGAATGCATTGAATGGGTTCGCTCAAACCAGGGTTCACTCGAACCAGGTCCTTTGGGTTCATTTGAACCCCCCAAAAGCAACTTTTTTTTGAATGGGGTCATTTTTTGGAAGTGTTCCTTCCTCACTCGAATTGTAAACCGCTTATGTGGGTTCACCCATGGATAAGAAGAATAAATGCGAGAATGAATTAAATAATAAAATTATTTAATTAATGTGGATGGAGGAAATTGATAAATTAAATAAACAATTTAAAATATTTAATTAAGGTGGATGAGAGGAATTTAGAAATTAATTAAGTAATTCAAAATTATTTAATTAAAGTAGATAAGGCAATTAAAGAATTAATTAAATAAAAATATTTAATTAATGGTGGTGATGTGTTAGCTTAATTAAATTAATTAATATTATTGGATAGATTGATGAGAAATGATAATGAATTAGACGAAATGCATTAGTCATTTTTAGGTGTCTATAGTAGCAAAAGGTGACCCAAGTCATGTTGGGGCAATTGGTGTTTTTCGAGATAAGTTTGGACAACCTTTGGGTATTTATGCTTATGATTAAGGGGTGGATTCCAATAGTATGGCAGAAGCCAAGGCATTATTATGGGGATTAATGATTTCCAAGGACAAAGGTTGGAAGAAATTATGGATTGAAAGAGACTCAAAATTAGTTATTGAAGCTTTGAAAGGTGGCAACATCCTAAACTAGAGGCTAGAGCATCCTACTAAAGAAGTTATTGTGTTGAAAGAATTTGATGATACCAAAATCTCACACATAACAAGAAAAGGAAATTTCATTGTTGATTAGGAGACCAGTAGTAGGGTGGAGTTGAAAATTAATAAGGGTTGTGCCAATGCCAGATAGTGGGATAGCTTCTCTATGGTGGTAGTCCCTCTCATACAAAAGGATTTAATGGAGATATCCTTTGGTATAGGAATGTGTCTTCTTGGGGTTATTATTGGCACGACCATCAAGAATTAAGGTGCCTAGGTTTGGTTTTCAACATGTATGGTGTTTCCTAGAGGCTCATAGCGCTGGTCTTTGAGGTCTTTTTAGCATCTTTTGATATTTGAGTGTTGCGCAAGATTTTTTCATGATGGTTCCTTTGGTTGAAGCTTTGTTTGAGTTTGTGGTAAGAGTTGGATATGTTGGATTGTCTTCAGGGTGTTGCAGGGCATGTTTTCTCCGCCTCTACCCCTTGAGGTTTGGATTTGTGTAGATTAATTCACTTTTCTATGACAATGGCTTGAGATCTCTTATATTTTTACTTGGATTTTGGACCTAAATCAAGTATTTTAATTTAAAAAATAAGTTGTCTTAAATTATTATTTTTATAGGAAACTTATATGTAATTAATCATTTTAATAAATTTAAGCATTTTATATTAAAGTGACTAATTTTAAGGCCCAAAAAGAGAATTAAAATTTAAAAATTCACTTTATGGGGAAAATAAAGTATAATTTCTTGAGTGTTCAAAAATGTAATATAAAAGGGAATTGCAAAGGAGAAATTGGGATCTTTTGACAATTTCATCTTCTATTGTGGAGTTTGGGTATTTTGCTCAAGTTGAAACCCAATGATAAAAACCCTAAGGAAAAATTGGTTTCAGAAAGGATTTCTTTCTAGCCAATATTAAGGAAAATTCATACAGGTTTGATAGGTGTGCTCATTGTTTGGTATCTTTGGAGATTTAGAGGAATGATAGTAATTTTCAACTTATTGAAGATTGAAGATAAATTTTGAGATTGGATTTTGAATAACTATAATTCAAAATTTCAATTTGGGATTTTTTATGAATTCATTTGAAATATTTTATGGTCAATATTAATGAAATTATCATGAGAAATATATATTTGCAACCCCAAATACTTGTCATACCATTCTAAAAATTTAGTATATATTTAAGATATTGACAATATCATTATACTGAGGGGTGATTCCATGTAATGAAGGTTTATAACCTTATTCCAACTTAGTTGCAACCTTTGGGCATTCTCACAAAGAAATTGTGGGACATAATAAGGTAGCAATTCCCTTTTTGGGAATCTTTGGTGAATAAAGTTTGCATTAAGTGTATCATTGGAAACAAAGTGCACATTATTTTTCGGTTATCAACAATAGATATACAATCATCTAAAGTATTAATAAGGTTTGAAAATTTCCATAAGAAGTGTATGTGAATTTTTGATACATATAGATATGAGAATATTATGATTTAGCAATAATATCTTGAATGATTTTTTACATTCATATGATTCAAAAAGGAACAAATTTATATGAGAAAATTACAATAATAATATGCTACAACAATGAGTTTTCTCCTTTTGTTGGAACTCGATGGTGCTTCCAAAGGCCGGTAGTTTTGCATGGTTGGCTTTGAGGCATAAAATCCTCACTAGTGACAAGTTGTCTAAACTTGGCATTGTTGATCCATTTCAATGTGTTCTTTGTGGTGATCATCGAGAAACAATAGATAATTTGTTTGTGCAATGTGTCTACTCTCAGGAGTGTTGGAATTTCATTAAGCAAAAATTAACTTGCTTTCATGTTCTCCCTAATTCTCTCTAGGATGTTTTCTCCAGTTGGCCTATTTTATATAAATCTGGTGTTTTTGCTTGTATTTGGAGAATTGTCCCAACAGTGCTCATCTAGAACATTTGGTGGGAATGGAATAGAAGAATTTTCAGGGACTCTAAGTCTTCAGTTGATCAGACTATCATAAAAAATGAGAAAGCAGTTTCAAAATGTGTGAATTCTTATGTTTATAATCATAAATCAAATGCTTCCATTTTCACAAGTTGGGATAATTAGATTTTTAAAAATTGGCAATTCATTACACTTCCATTCAAAGGTAGTATGTTGCATCCTCCTAAGCAGAAAGTGGATAGAAAAAGTGTAAAGTGGTTACCTCCCCAGGATAGTTTTTGCAAACTCAACTTTAATGGGGCTTCGCGTGGCAATCCCGGGGCGTCAGGGGCAGGTATGTGTATTCGTGATTGCAAGGGCATCTTACTTGCAGCTAAATCAATTCAGTTATCTAAGGGCAGGTATGTGTATTTGTGATTGCAAGGGCATCTTACTTGTAGCTAAATCAGTTCAATTATCCAGGGGCACAAATAATATAGTTGAAGCTCAGGCCCTTTTATATGGTTTGAATTTGGCCTAAACCATTGGTATTAAAAAACTTCAAATTGAAGGTGATTCATTGTTGATTATCAATGCTTGTAAACAACAATCTATTCCCAATTGGAAACTAAATTATGTTCTTCAAAGGTGTTGATCTTTATTCTCATGTTTTGACTCAATAATTATCTCTCATACCTATCGAGAAGGAAATAAATTGGTTGAATCACTAGACAATTTGGGTTGTGAAGGAAAAGATATTGATTTTTTTATAAAGACTCCAACATTAAGCTTTTTCCTTCAATTGCAACCATCATAGAGACAGAATATTCTTATTAACTATGGTTTGGAGATCGAGGACAAATTGATCTTTTCATATCTTATGGGTTTAATTACCTTCATTATGGTGATCTTTACTAAGATTATCATGTCTGATTACCATCATCGCATGCTTTGATTGTTGGGGCATTCTTTTTTTCCCTAATCCTTTTTTGGTTTTGCAGGTTCTTCATAAGCATGGTGTATCTGTCAAGTTGATTGCCTCTTGTTTAATCTTTGAGCAACATGATGTCTAAATAAATAATTAGTTGAAAAGTTCACACCTTCGCCTTATAGTGTTTTTGCCAAATATAGATTGGGAATACACCTTTTTTGATTCAGTGGGCAGTTGGGTTCTTGATGTTGTCTTTAAAGATCACTATAAAAAGCTTCGTAAGAACATCAAGCGAGTTGTGGGGGATGAAATGGAGTATCTAGTTGGATTGTTAGTTTTTTTTTGCTACCTTACTTCATCGAATAGATACTACTTCGAGTTAAAAGTCTATTTTTATTTTATGAATGCAATTTTTCAATGATCAAATGTTCAAATCTGGATAGCAATGAGCCTTTCATGTAGTCAGTCTTGTTTGGCTATGTCTCTAATCTAGCTGTTTAAGAACCTTTCTTTTCAAATTGTAATTGCAAAGTTTGTTATCTAGCTATTGTAGAGCCATCTAAATAGATATATATTTATTTTGTAATTTTTTTATATATATTAATATATGGGCCTCTATTCTCTTTGCCTAAAAAACAATGATTTTATATTTGAAATTTTGTTAGTATTAGTTTTCATCATTGAAATTGTGAGCATTTTATCAAACATTTGTCAAATTCTAAAGAAAAAAAAATCAAAGATTTTACATAATTGCATATAATAAATATATGCAATGATGTACATAATAATATTGTCTCTCCCACTTCCCTAGATGATTCTACATCACCCAATGGAATTTAAATACACTCCAATCTATTGATTTTGTAGAGGATTAATTATAGTCAAATAGAAGTAATTTAAGAACAAATAACTATTGTATGTTTATCTTCCATTACTTAGATTTTATAAATGGAATACAATTTTATTTTTCATAGTTTATATTTTCATTTCAAAATTATTATTTATATGTTGTTGCTCTTTAGTATTGATAGCAACCTTGTCATTGAGCTAGCATGCCTTATTTAGTATATATTTGATGTATGTGAGAATGTTATGTTAGCATTTTAAAAATGAACCTTACCATCTCAACTTGTTGAAGTATGTGGATATGCGTTCATAAGTTAGATATAAATGTCCCATAAGATCCTATAGACTACCTAGATATGCTTTCATAGGTCAAATGTAGAAGGTCTCATAACTAATGATTATATTTTTCTCATTGATTATTTCTATCATGGGATGGAAATTATGAGCTCTACATATAAGGTTGCCTTGCCACTTCCTATAACAACATATTAATTGAGGTGGTGTAGAGCAAGGACTATTTGGAGGTTAATGGTAGGAAATATGTTGGTAAGGTGTTATGATGCATTATGACCATTATTGAAATAAATTCCTTGAATTTAGATAGTGTCGTTAGTGTATTAAAATTTACCTTGGTGATGACAAGTGTTGTATACTATGTTTAGGGTTTATTTCATTTTGATGGAGAGGCTAATTATGTTTTTCAGTTTTGCAAATATCTTGTAGATACATGTTATTAGAAGCGAGTGGATTTATAATAGTACTGTGAGGCAATACGAGGAGGACTACAATAATATATGATCATATAATCATCTATCTTATTTTCTTAAGTCGGTGGAATTCCATGGTGATATAGATTAAAATTATGAGAGATGTAATTTTAGTTCTAGTCTTGGAGTACTCAATGTAATTGAAAGAATGATACATTATGTTATGTAAAACAAAATAATGTAATGAGTTATTATATTTCATATTTATTAAATAAATTTACAAGAATGTTTTCAATCGGTTCATTGCTAATCTCTCCTGCTAGAGTAACCCTTGCATGATATGAGTCATGATTATGTGTGGGTTGTAAAATTTGTTAGTGAATTGAGCTATTCTAACCTAATGATTTAATTTCAATGTTATGTTTATGCCTCTATTTAGAATTTAGTTATGATTCATCAAGTCAACTATTTTATGTATAGTAATTTTGGCATCCGATAAATTCATCGCCATCAATTCATCAAAGGAAAATTCACCGCTAGTAATTCACCACCATGGAAAATTCATTGACAAAAAAATCATCGTGGGCAATTCACCAAGTTTTTGAAATATATATTAAAAAATATTGGTGAATTGCTAGCGGTGAATTTTCCATGGCGATGAATTGCTGGCAGTGAATTTTCCTTCGGTGAATTGTTGGTGATGAATTTTCCTAGAGCTAGTAATTTTAGGAGGTGAATTGATGATTTTATGTTTAATTATTGTTATGTTCTAACAATGTATGTGCAATACAAGCAATTTTTTGTAAGTTAGTCCATTTTTTTAGTGGATGTTTTTTGTGTTTTGTGTTGTGCTCTTAATCAAGTATTTTGGGCATTACACTATGAATCTACATGCTTAATAAAACATAGTATGAATTGACAGTAAGAATTTTTATTTGATCTCTTAGTTTCTCTAGCAATAGTCCAAGGGTCATCCAATAGTGAGTCCCAAACTTGGGACATTAGAATCTTCACTTTGGAGGGGGTTGAACCATAGGAAACACCTTTACTCGAAGGTTTTTCTTTGAACAAAGGTTCCTTAATTCAAAAGTTCTATGGAAAAAACCTTCGAATGAAGGTATTATTCTATTGTTAAAAATATCAAAAGTAGCAAAATGACCAAAGTCATTTTTCTTTCACATTACAGAGGCTTTTGAATTTGTATGCACAAAACTCGCCATCACTTCCATAGGGTGCATGACAAGTTGAGGACGGGTCTCCAAGCATAAAATTGACACATTCCCTCATTATGATACATGAATTCAAATAGAGGTGTGTAGGTAGGTAAAAGTACAAAGTTATGTCACACTTTCAGCCAACTTATCAACATAAGTGAATTTAATTATTTCTAATTAAAAATCAATTTTGGTCAAACATATGATCTAGTAATATTCATTTAAGCTAAGCTAGATTTGTCCACAACTTTTCCAACTAAAATTGTTGGCTAAATACATATGTAGCACCACTTTGATGCCAATCTACCAAAAGTAAAATTATTTGAAAAAATTGTTGTTTCAACAACTACTCATGTAAATAACATTTTTGTTAAAATATAAAAATACCCTTATGTAGATCCATAAGTTTAGTTTTCAAAATTATATATATATATATATATATATATATATATATATATATATATATATATATATTAATAGCTTAATTATTATTTATATATATATATTTTATTTTTACTAAAAGCAGGTTATCAAAACAAAAATATTAGGTTGATTACCATGCTAAGAAAAAATACTAAAAATTATTAAAAAAATATAAAAAAATATGATGCACTAGATAAAGGAATCTATATCAAGATGGTATATTTTTTTTCTTATTTAAATAAATAATCAATTTGAAATTTGACGCTGAATGGAAACAACTGTGTTTTAGTACACACATTTTAATATTTATTTAAAAATGTATATTTATCAAAATCGAAAAAAAAATATCCACACGCTAAAGTTTCAAGTTATAAATACGCACAAAAAATTTTAAGGACAAAAAATAAAATTTACTATATAAAAATTGTTGTCTCATGTATCTAAATTATCGTGTCAATTTATAAATAATTATATTCAAATATATATATATATATATATATATATATATATATATATATAATACAAACATAAAATATACTAAAAAATACACATTTTATTAGTTTACATCATTTCAAAATTCAGAACATATATGTCACTTTTTAGTGTTTCAAGTTTAAAAGTTGGATCATTGTTGGTTGTTTCCTTTATAAAAGTGTGACACAAATTTATAATTTTACTATACAATTGCATACCACTTCTATAAATCTTGATTTTGATAGTTGAGTAGGTATCTTTCAAAGCCAAATGTACATTTTGATTGATATTCTAAAAAATCATTTACAATAATTTTTAACCCTAAACAACTAAATTTTGAAACCCTAAAATATCAAATTAAATCCCAAAATGTTTAATTAAAACCCTAAACAACTATTTTTTAACCCTAAAATATCAAATTAAAACTCTAAACAACTATTTTTAACCCTAAAATGTGAAAATTAAATCCCCTCTCCAACATCAAAGCTTGGTTGGGCCTCATCCATGACATCAATTATCTATGGTTGGGCCTCTTACCTAACATCGACTATGTGTGGTTGAGCCTCCTCTACTCCAATATCTAAATTAGGCTCAACTTGTACTCCATTTTTTGTATGTTGAACCTCTACACATACAAGAGAGAAGATTTTAGAATATATTTAAGGAATGAATATATAAAAACTCATTTTCAAAAAAACATACATATAACATTGCTTTTCCATTTACTCTAAAATTAAGATAAAATTAAACATGCATTTCTAACATTATTTAGATAACATACAAGATTGAATCCAAGGTGTAGTGCCCATGATGTGGAAAATAAATACTAAGTCCATGTGTACGTGAAAGAAGACACTTGGTTGTAACATGATAGAATATATTGCATGATTAATTTAGGATTAAAAGAGATCTAGTATTGATATATTACACAATTAATTTAGGTCATGCCAGATTCAAATAATTTAACATGTGTTATTCAATTTAAAATTAGAGAATATTTATTAAATCTTAAAAAGTGCACATGATATTTAAGATTAAGTTATAGAACTATGTTACAAACATCTAGACAACCTTAGAAATCATGACACAATTTTTAAATAATTAATCTTTGTGGATATTTGAAGGAGTTTTGTCACAAAATTCTAACAATATTTTCTAGAGATCTAGAGAACAAAGGTTTAGCATCAAATTCAACCACTTGAATTCAATTTATTTTTGACAACCTTAATGAGGCTTATGAATAATAGGTTTTGTAAGTCCTATGTGGTAGATTTTGGTCTCTGCCCAATATCTTGCTAACATCATCCCCCTTTTAAAATTGTCTTGTCTTCAAGACATATTGCTCAATTCCTTAGGAGAATATGCTTGTATATGACCTTCAACTACACAAGTGTAGTATCCCATTATTGTTTTTCCTGTTGGAGGACTTTGATGTGTCCTTGAGTGCTTATGTTTGTTTCTTTTTCCTCTAGAAGGGTAGTGGGTATTTGTATCTGTTATGCTGCGTTTTTAGCTTTTCCTAGGATTCCAATTAAGTGCATCAGTTTGACGTTGATGGTTTTCATAAGATGATTTGCATCTTAATATGTTCCCTTTGCCCCTAGATTTTTTGCAGTTGAGTGTGTACATTCTCTATTTGTGCCTTGAAAGATCCATCCATGTATTTTAGTGGATCATAAGAAGATGCAACCTGGCCTATCTGGGCTTCCAATTGTGTGATCTGATCCTTCAAGTTCTTGGTGAGGTTGGGCCACTCGAGAAAAAATTGGTAAAGCACATTTTCCTCTACTATGCTACCTTCTATGTTCTTTGTTTTATTCTCCAATTGTGAGTGGGCTACCTCACATCTCTTAGTGGCATATTCTATTGTCTTTTTCATTATTTTCTCTTGTGCTTCCTTCCTTATTTTATATTTTTGTGCTTTTAGGTCATTCTATAGGCTATCCGCCAATTGCTTGAGTTGTTGCAATAGTGAGAGAGATGTGTTTCTCTGCATCTGTAGTATTGAGTTTTGTAATAGGCTTACTTCTCTTTGTAACTGCTCTGCACTTCCAACATGTTGTTGTACTATTTCTTCCCTAGTAATTGCATGGAATATATCCCCTAATTGGATCTTTTAAATTAGGGAAATATTTGATAGGTTCACTTGTGAACCCACAACTAACAACTGAAATAATTGTGGTGTGGGCACTAGATGCAGTTGTTTTTGTTGTGCCAAAAAATATTTGATAGATTATACGGGGGATTGGGATGTAGATGCTTCTACAGTGTTTCATTCTTGTCCTTTTGTCATCTCCTCCACTTGTTTGGTTTATTTCCAAAGGGGATGTTGCTTGTTTCTTTTCAATTTTATCTTCCAAGAGGGAATCATGGAGCTTTTTGGTAAGCTCTATCATTTCTTTTTGTACTTTCTTTGTTTTTGTTTGCTCTCCCTCCATTAAAGAGTCCACCCTATGTTTTTTTCAGAGCTTTTTAGCTTGAGCTTGCACTACTTGTTCCTTTTCTTTTGCGGTAAGACTAGACCCCACCTCATGTATTATTTTTTCTCTTATCTCCTCTACTTTTAGGGATTTTTCCCTCTTCTCCCAAAGTGCGACAATTATTTGTTCTAAATATTCTTTAATCGCCTTTTCTAAACTTTTATTGAATTTTCTTATATATTTTACTAAACTTTGTATTATTATTTCTTTATTGTCTACATTGCATCTTCATACACATTGAGTACTTGCAGTAACATATCATGATAAATGATGGTGTTTGTTGTGACTTGGACATCTATTATTGGTTGTGGTTACTTTGGGACCTCTAGTTGTTGTATATCCATCATTTGCTCCTTTTTTTTGACCTCTTCTTCTTCCTCCTCTTCTCTTAAAATTTGTATTATATTTCTCTTCACTAGTTGTTTGGCTCTTGCCTTGTGATTTTTACTCTCTACACTCATCTAAAAAAAGGTTTATGATTCTTCTTGCACATCTGGTGTTGATATTATGAACATGTGAAATTAATTGATCAAATAACATTGAATCAAAGAAAATTAGACAAGATAATGATCAATCAAAGACATATTCTCAATGAAATTTTATTAAAACAACAAAGAGGTTCATATCAAAGTAATGAAACTAAAATTAAAGTAAATTGAACCTAACTATTATGCAAACCTCTCAATCCCATTGTTGATTGATGCATAATGAGTAGAGGAGGAATGTGGATGGATTAGTTTATGCATTATCCATTGTTGTGCAAAAAAATTGATGATGAAGATTGATGAAGTTGATTCACAAGATGCTCTCAAATTGCTCCAATGGAGTCATCAATTCAAGATTATAACTTTGCTTGAAGGCTTATGTTTGAATTGATGTGAAATAGGCCTGGTATTTATAGATTTGAGAGATATTGATCAATGATGAGGATTAAATTGAAGGATCGAGGGATGAAATTGAATGAGAGAGGTGAACATGGATCAAGGATGAATCAAACGGTTGATAATCCATGAGGCATGGATCAAGGATAGGATCAATGGTTCACAATCCATGAGAGACTCAACAAATTCCCTAAATTTTAGGAAGCCATGTGAGAGATATTTCCATTTGGAGGGAAATATTTGAATTTGAAAAGGGAATATTCTTGTGCAAGTTGGAGAAGTTGGAGGATTAGAAAGAAATTAGCTAATTAAACAATTAATTAAAATAATTTTATTGTGCAAGTGGATGAAATTAGAGACTTTAATTAAATAATCATAAATTATTTAATCAAAGTATGATTATGACATTTAATTAATTAATTTAATCAAATGAGAAGAAAATTAGCATAAAAATGATGAATTAACCAAATAACCTTAGTTATTCGATTAATAGGAGAATAGGGTGAATTTAACTAAATAATTGACAGGTTTTAATTATATAGATGAAATAGTTGATAATGATAAGAAAATGATGTTAGTAATCGAGAAAAATGATGTGCGATATGCTTAGGACATTTTTAGGTGTCTACATTTTTCCCCTCTTTGAAGCAATGTACTTGTTGCATTGTTTCAAAGAACTAATGATACTCAGATCAAGATTTTAAAAATTTGCCTGATTTTTCCATGATGCCCCACTGTGCCCTAGTAGATGAAGGAATGCCAATATACTGCCCCTCAAGAGATTGAGTGGAAAAACTAATTTTTAGGTCGAGCTAAGGATAAAATTATGAGAGTAGTTTTGTTGAGTAGAGGACGAAAGATAAATCTTAGAAAGTTCAAATATTTGATGTAGACAATTTTATGATGTGCATACAATCATCAACTATGGGTAGCCTCATGTATATTTTGATGTATATCACACAAAAATTTGGTACTTGGATAGAAATGTTAGTAAGATAGAATAATGAGATAGAAGAAGCAAAAGAATGAGATGGAATGGAATGATTAGAATGGAGATGATGATGTTGATCAAGATACCAATAAACCTATGATTATTCCAAGATTCTATTGGATATGTGATGAGATGTGATGATTATTTTGATTTTTCTCTTAGATAATGATTTTCATCCTAGCAATCCTTATTTTTGATATAGCAAGTAGATACGATGCACCAAGGTATGAAGAACTAGGGTGACGTTGCATCGAATGCATGGACTTTGACTCTACAAACAGAGAGGAGTATCCTTGTTCACACTTGACATACAAAAACCTTGTTTGATCATGTGAAAGAATAAAGTCATAAAAGTAAGGAGAATAATACACAAAAGATATGAAGAACCTGATGTGTCATATTCATTGTTTTACTTGAGACTATCCTTGCACATGCAAGATAATTATTCACTGAGGTTGTATTACAAGAACATCCGACAAACACAACAAATACAAGCAATGATCAATGCCCCATTCCTTTATCTCTAAGTCATTTTGATAGACATCATCGAGAGATCATCAGAATGGACCAATAAGATAAATCATATGAAAAGGTTAACATAAACAAACAATCAATGTTATTCATATATCTTGCCAAAAATATATGTTTTAAGGGTTAATATCCATTGATGTCTATTGTAGGAAAGATGTATCTGTAAGAAATATTTGGATGTGGATTGGTTTGATAGGTTGTTGATATGAGGTTTGACTAACATGTTTGATAATGATCATGATTTTGATTTGCGTTGAAGTTTATGTTTTGATTTTGATTTTACATTGAAGTTTAATGTTTCGATTTCGATTTTACGTTGAAGTTTAATTTCGTTGATTGTTGTATTTGGTTTTGTTTGTTTCACAAAAGGTGAGGATGACGATCAATTTATTAGGAATTAAAGTTTATCATGGGTGAAACCGAAATGGGATGGGTGGTTTTGTTTTCCAAATATTTCAATGTTTTTGACATTTTGAAATATTTTGAGACTATTTTTGATGTTTTTTATGATTATTTGAATGTTTTGAGTTTTAAGTTTTGGTTTTATGAAGATATTTGAGACTATTTTTGAGAATTTTATGATGTTTTGAATGTTTTTGGATTTTGAGATGTTACAAATGTTTTTAGAATTTTTGCACGATATTGACAAGTGGATATGGATATGTAACAATATTAGTGATTTATTTTGTTAAAAACCAAGCTAGGATTGATTGATCTGATCAATGGACTACCGATAGTGATAACATTGTTGAGGATACACAATAATGTAAAGATAGTGTTGTCAAGGCTATGACCAACATGAGGATTGGGGAAGAATATATCCTGAGATGATGATGGATTGATCAGATAAAATAGATCAAGATTTGAAGCTAGGCTTGGAACAAAATCTGGTTGAATAATTTGATATGACGTTGAAGCTTAAGCTAGATGCAATTGATATTGATTGTTTAGATTGATGTTTGATAAAATATATAGCTTGATAAATAACATCTTATTCACCAAAATGTGCCATGGGATAATGATGTTAAATGTTTTCTTATGAATTTTTAAACCAATTTGATTTCACATTTGCAAATGTTTTGATCACAACATGAGTTAGAAGACATAGATCAAGATTTATTCTTGAAGCAAGATGTAAGTATCTACCCCTAATGTCTAGAAATGTATGAAATGATATGGGTGGATGCTTCGAAGGAGGGATGGATGGGTATGCAAAAGATGCCAAGGATTATCTTGTAATAAGATGGCATATTTGAATAGTGAATGCTCTTTTGGACAATGCATCATGGCTTAGATAATACTGGATAGGGAAAGATAGGATCAATGATAATGACAAATGTCAAGATGTCTACCACAAACAAGTGTGAAGTATATGTCGAACCTTTGTCAAGATCAAGATAATTAGGATTTGGATGCAAATGGATTGGATGGATGGAATCTTGTATTTATTATGGATAAGAATGGATGGAATATTGGATTTATTATGAGGGGATAAGATGCTTCCACCTAAAATAGCGCATGTAGATGCTTGATTCTACACATGATGCATGTTTTCCAGGTTTTCATCATGGTACTTTCCCAAAGTGCCACTATAGTGGTTTTCACTGGAGGACAATTTTTCTCTTTACTATTTTCTTGGTTTTTTTTTTTTTTAGGATTTTGAAGATTTATGCTCGTGTTGAACCACCTGGTGGTGCTAATGTAGATGTTGTTGTCATGATGTGCCAACGATATCCTACCTGGAGGAATTGCTTTGCTAAGATATGGGTGCTTGAATGTAACCCCTAAATTTTCTTGTCTTCTTTTTCGATACCAAAGTTAACCTTAACTAGATGCGCACATCGAGAAAGAATGCCTTTAGAGTCCTTATGATAAAGAGTTGCTTCCAAGACATGGTCAATGCGATATTTGGATATTGTGGGTGTTAAAGTGAATGGTGGAATGTGATGGGGAATATGAGATGTAGATGGATTGGTTGATAGTTTGGAATCTTTGATTTTCCAAACTTGGGATGATGATCAATGATGGGTGGATATGGAGATTTGATTAGGACCAACTTCTTGATATATCTTGTAGGTCACTCTTAAATCTTTATTTTGCATCGGTGGACATCTTTGATGGATGAAATTCCATTTTTTATTTTTCCCCATAGTTTCTTTGACTAATGGAGTTTGATTGGGATAATTTTCTTTTTTTTCTTTGGTATCCATTTGAATTTTTCTTGTCCATTTTGATTTTTTGATTCTTTTGCTTCGATGACTTGCTCTTTTCTTTGATATAGACCTTTTTCTTGTGGTTGGTCCTAATTAGAGGGTGGAAATATGTGTGGATGACGATTCATGATATGGATGGTTGGAGTGTCAATAACAGTTTTATCATAAGGACTCTTCATGCTCCCCATGTTGATGTTTGCACTAGATAATGTTGCCCCCAGTATTAATGAGGTATTAATGATATGATATGATTTTGTTGTTGAAAAACCAAGACTCCATTGCTCATGATTGTTGATTATCTATATTGATTCCAAGATACTATGTTTATGTAAACATAATCCTTTGTTCTGATAATGTTGGATATCCTAATACTCGATATCTTCAATCTAAATGTGGGATGTATCAGATTTTAATTCCTCTTCAAGAGATGTTGATGATTCACATTCAATGTATGGATCCTCATGATCACTATAAAATTCTATTTATTATATTATGCTTTGTTCCTTTTCTAGGAAGTTAAGAGTAGGAGACCCTTGTTCATTGTTAATGATGTTCAAATTAAGAGACTCTTGTTTTTGAAGATCATCTACGCATCCATTAAGAGTAAGCATCTCATGGGTAGATGTAGGAGTATGTGATATATGGATATGATCATCATTTGTGAAATATTGTATGGATTGGAAGATACCCATTAAATCATTGTAGTATCTTAGAGATATGGATCCTTTATCTTGGCTTTTATAGGAGTTATATTCAGTATCATATTGGAATAGACCCATTAGATCTTGAGAAGACATGGATCCTTGATTTTGACTCAGTTTGGTGTTATCTTCGATATGCTTTGGATTTGGTTCTTGTTATGGGTCAATTTCAAAGGATAGATTGTTTGTAAAGGGTTCTCAAATGTCTTAAAAATGCGTATATGTGGATGATAACTCTTGGCTTAGACTTTGTTCATTGGATATGGGTATTAATTTGAGATTTTCTTGATCTTCAATCAAATTTGGATCAAATAGTACATTAAGGATTTATTCAATATTAGCAACCATGAGATAAAATGATGTCAATATGTCTTCAAAGGGACCATTGCTAGACCTTGGTGAAAAATGTTGATCATGCTTTGGTAAAGAGTCTTGAGGTATGCCAAATTTATCATTGTGTAATGTAGAGACCTCATTAATGTGATCATTTTTGGATGAATCTTGAGTGTTATCTTCAACAATTATTTCTCCTTGATCAATAAGGTCTTTGATAAGGTTTTTGAGTTGAATGCAACTTGATGTTTCATGACCTTTTGCTCTATGATATTCACAATAATCCTTGATTTATACCATGAAAATCCTTGATGAATAGATTCACAACTCCGTTTTGGAAGATTGATAAGATTAGTATGGACTAATGTCTTTAACACCAATTCGATTGGCTCCCCTAAAGGAGTGTATTCACATGTGGTGGTGTTATTGGATTGCAAAATTTGTTGTGGTTGAGGTGATTGTTGAGATTGTGTTTGATACACGATTTTTTGATGTTGTAAGGAAGGATTTTGTTGTTGATGAAAATCAATGTTTTGATGATTTTGACGAGGAATGTATTGATTTGGAGATTGAGATGTTTGTTGGAGAAGTGTGTCAATTGTTTTGGCAAGTGAATTTAAGGCAATTTGATGTTGTATATTTTGATTTCAATGATATTATTTTTGAAACCCTTGATGTTGTTGTAACACTACTTGACATTGTGACACTTGATGTGGTTGATTTTGATATGGATGTTAATTTTTTTGATTTTGATATGGTATTTGACTTTGTTGAGGTGTGAACAAATCCATCCCATAGTTTACTAAGTACGAATTTGACATGTTTATATTTGATATATTTGTGTTTGGTATGTTCATATTGGACATGTATTGACTCGGTGAGATAATGTTGTTTTGATTAAGACTCATGCTTCGATCATTTAATTGATAGACTTGTAAGTTTTGACATTGATTGACATCTATGATATGACAAAGTGTTCTTAAGCTTTGACTATGTATACCCACACACTTCTTATGTCATTGAAGTTTGTAGGATATGTTGACCCTATGTATGAATTGTATGGATGTGAGTTTGAATAATTGATTGACATTGTCATGTTTTCAAGATTGAATTTTCAAGACCTCTAGGATAAATATTTAAATGATGAAGGAATGTGTTAATCCTAGAAGATGTTTGATGCCAAGGACCTTTGTTGAAATTATTTGATTGTTTCAAATTTTATTAATGATAACACTTTGATGAATTTATAGGATCAATGATGAATGGTTGATATGAATGAGTGAAGGATGTGAAACTTTTAATTTTGACCACACTTAGAACTTGATTGATTGCTTGGATTTTGATGTTTTGATGATGATTATAAACTTACTACTTTGGGAGTAGACTTGTGACTCCAAAGTGATTTTTTCCAAGATGATTTTGTTAATTTAACCTAAACACCTTCGAAAAAGATCATTTCCAAGTATAGAGCTAAATTTTTTAATAGGATGAAAGATTCAAGCCTAGGTGATTTATGTCAAGTTTGTTTATTTTGAGGTGAAATGTTTTGATGGATGATGTTTGATGTTTGAAGTTTGAAGGTTATTTTGATCCAATGAAAACTCATAAAGCTTTTTTATAAAAAACAATGGTGAGTAAGAATTTCCTTGTTTGTTTGTTTATTTGTTTGTTTTGAAGGTTATTTGCTTGAAGCAAGTATATCCAAGTTTATATCAATGAATAGAACCTTGTGTTGCATTAACCTTTGGTAATTTTAATGTTTTCTTTAAGAAATTGGAATTTAATTCAAGATTTGTTCTTTTACCACACAAAATATTGGTTGTGTTTATTACTAAGATGTCTACAAAGCATGTTGTTTCTCATAAAAGCACGATATTGTGAAAATATAAGAATGTTGATTTGTAGTTACCTAGTTTTACTTTGAAAAAATGCGCAAAGATATAAACAATGGTACTAGGATGCACACAAAGATGTTTTTTTGATAAAAATAGAAATACTTAGATGCATACAAAGGTACAATGTATTTCAAGTGCATAACAATGTGTTCAAAGGGTTTAAAATCTTGTCATAACCATGTTTAATGTTTGTTTTGAATATTTTGCAAACAATGTGTTCAACTAACTTTATTGGTGGAGGGATATATGTTGTGATATTTCTTCCACAAAGCTCACTAGAAATAGATCAATATAAAAATACAAGTACAACCTAAATAGTCATGTAGGTGTACATTTCCAAATTGGGTTTGCACAATAAAATACCTCCCATAGAGTGAGTAACTAGTATATGCATGTATACACAATACACCTCTTACCTTGGAAGGAAATGTTCCTTGCAAGGGATTATGTCGCCTCAACTATGTTTGGTACATGGAGAGTAACTTCATGGAACGATGCTATTCCATTTCACCTCCTTGAGAATACATTCAAAAGTCTTAAGCCTCTAATAACAATAGGTTTTTAGTGGGTATAACTTGGTGAACACCGCTGACCTCTCAAATATCGCATCTAGAAACCCATGCAAGCATGGAACACTACATGCATAGATCGACCTAATCTTTCACTCTTAGCCAATTTATATAGTGTGCTGAAAAAATTCCATGTGAGTTCAAACCCTTGAGTTCTCTATTAGGATGTGTCTCAAGGCAGGCCTCCTACTTAAAAGAAAAGAGTAGTTACTATTTATCTTCATCCAAGATCGCACTAGGCATGAGGGGAGAGGATACATAGCAAATACCTTAGGGTTAAAATGAACATAAAGTGCAAACTAGAAGTGTTTCTCTTCACCCAAGATCACGCAAAGCGTAAAGGGAGAGGATACACACTTGCTAGTCTACCATACGTGTCAAGAAAAGCACACAAGTTAGTTTTAAGCATGCACCAAAGTAAATGTGTGGCTCAATTTTAACCCCACATAAAGATACAATTTGATTGTTTGAGATGAAAGTTGTTTGTTCAATTTGTTAAGCACCAATTTGAAATATGAAAGTGTCTTGTTCGTTTTAGAGCACTAAAGTAAAGATGAGTTCATTTTAGGCACTAAATTTGAAAGATGCAAGTTAGATTAGCTAAAAAACAAGCATTAACAAACAATTTTCCAAATGCAACACACTAAAAATGTTATATGAAAATAAGAAACAACAAAGGATTAGGTTTAGCTAAAGATTAAGCATAAAAAATAGACTAAATAATGCAACCTAGACCCAAAATGAGTTGTAGGTTTATTTTATTGCACCAAAATGAAGTGTTCAAGTTATGTTGTTTAATTTTAATGCACCAAATTGAAGTGTGAGAGTTGTAGGTTCATTTTATGCACCAAATTGAAATGTGAGTTAACTTTAGGTGCACAAAGGGAAAAATAACTCTACAAAAATGAAAATCACCTACACCATTACAAAGAGCACAAAATTCTACTCCATTTAAAAAAAAAACATTGAAAAATACCACCGTATGACCGAGATATGGTCGTTTGAAGATGGGTTGCAAAAGTAGGGCAGAAAGACAAAAACACCCTATTTTGACAAAGGCGCCTTTTAAGTACAAAGGTGTGCTTTTGTCAAAATAAAAAAGGTGCAAGTCTTTGTACAAAGGTGTAAGTTTAGGTACAAAAGCACAAAAATAGGTATAGAAGTGTGCCTCTATTAGAAAATAGAAGTGTGAAGCTTTAACAAAAGTGTGGATCTTTAACAAAGGCACTATGTTGCCCCCTAAAACTTGCAAATCTGACAAAAACTCTAGAAAACGGATTAGATAAGGACCTAGGGTCCCATCGGGCGTGCCAATATGTGAACATGTGAAATCAATTGATCAAATAATAATTTTTTTTGATAATTTAATTGCTGGATTGGGCCAGCACCCATTTTATTAAAGCCAAATTATGATAGGATTTACATAGGCACTGCTACTATCCTAGTCGCATGATACCATTCTATTACAGAGCAGTGCTTAAAATTGTTGATTTCTTCATACACTAGTGTGACTTCCCTGTTTATGCATCCTATTCTCCTCCCCCAATGTCGGCAGAGTAAAGTGGACTCCCCAGCACAACGTGCATGCAATCTGCAGAACGCCTACATACAACCCAAGTAAATGGACTTTAGGCCCGAGTTGATCCTATCTAAGCTCGACCAGCGCAGTTCCATGCCTCTCTTAGTTAAAAATTTGGTAAATATAGACAACAGACCACCACAATATCCACCTTATCTACTGTGCCTGTATCTATCCCTCTCCGACCTCAATTCCTACTGTAGCCTTCTTTGCGAGCCCATTCGCCACAAAATTGCCTTCCTGATAAATATGGCTAATCCAGAACTCCAAAAAGGTATTGATAAGCTTTGAAATGGGATCTATCCATCTTCTCAGTAACCAATTGGGTGTGAAGTTGGATCTGATCACATTAACTGTGATGAGTGAATCACCCTCCAGATGTAATTTAGTTGCGCCCATAACTTTCCCCAACTCCAACCCTCATAACGCAGCCTTGAACTCAGCCTCATTATTTGATGCCTCACTAATGAATTTTGCTTTCTGCCCAATCACTTCACCTACCGAATTCCTAGCAACACACCCGATCCCTGCCAAACCTGGGTTGCCACAAGAAGCCCCATCGAAGTTAATCTTGATCCACCCATCCTCCAATTTTTGCCATACTATTTTCCTTCTTAATTCAGCCTTTTGTACTATGCTCTGAGAACCAACTACTGCAGGGATACTCAGTCCCTAAAACTTATTCGTTAGCTCAATATCCCTATTAGTGAAGATATTTTTGGAGAATGGACTTCTTCTAGCAGCCACATTGACTAACTCCACAATTGATCCTTCTATTTTCTTTGCCAACAACTCCCTGGCCATAGCTTGATCCTTAAAGATTCTTCGGTTCCTTTCTTTCCATAATTCCCAGCAAACTGTAGATGGAAAAATCTGCCAGATACTGTTGAAGACACCCTTAACCTTCTTCTTTGCCCAGGAACACAACCAGTCATATAGGCCTTGGGGAAAAGGAGTTTGGTATCTGAGTTGTCCAATAATGAATTTCCAACAATATTCAAAATAAGGACATGAAAGCAGAAGGTGATCCACAGTTTCCAACTGCTGCTTGCAAAGAATGCACCTATTAGGTCCCCTGAAACCCATCCTCTCCAACCTATCCTAAGTTAGAATTTTCCTTTGGACTACAAGCCACGAGAACACCCCTGCTTTTGGCAGAACATCTTTCCCCCAAAAAAGAGGTATAGGCCAGCAATGGCCTGATTCTGTGTTTTCCTTTATCTTATACCCTATCTTAACCTTATATTCCCCATTTGTTGATGCACACCATCTTAAAACGTCCTCGTTGTCCATATCAAGAACAATTCTCTCCTTCAGAATTGCTTTTAAAGTGTTCTTTTGCTCTATCGGGGCATTGATAATGCTGAGATCCTTCCATACCCACTTGCACATCCCTTTTATTATAACTCTATTACCATAGTTGCATACTTTGGGCCCCCACATTCTGATTGTTTCTTCCCTTAACTCATCCATTTGCAGTTTGCTACACAATTTTGAGTGTCTGTCTGAGGAGTCATACCAAAAGGAGGCCCTCAGCCCATTATGTACCTCCCATGTGATGTGTTTAGTTATAATACTTTTGCTCTCACAAATAAAATTCCATATGGCAGATCCTCTTGGTGGATTCATGATTTTCATTATACTGACAAAATCATCTGAATCAAGATATTTCTTTCTTAATAATCTAACTCATTTATGGTTTCCTTTATACATCATCCAAACCAATTTCGCCCCCATTGCTAAACTCATGATTTTCATTTGTCTAATGCCAACCCCACCCGCCTGATGTGGCCTACAAATCTTGTCCCATGCTAGTAAAGGAACCTTGTTAGTATCATTCGGTCCATTCCAAAAGAACTTCCGCATAATTTGATTGAGTTGGTCATCAATGTTGGCTGGTAGCTTCAAACATGCCATTGAGTAAACCGGTATTGCTGCCAGTACTGTCTTAATCATCAACAATCTCCCAGCTGATGTAAGCCACCTTCCTTTCCATAATTCCATCTTCTGCTTGCAGTTGTCCACAAGTTTATC
The DNA here is from genome assembly GCA_007115665.2 of Sequoiadendron giganteum. Taxonomy (NCBI): domain Eukaryota; kingdom Viridiplantae; phylum Streptophyta; class Pinopsida; order Cupressales; family Cupressaceae; genus Sequoiadendron; species Sequoiadendron giganteum. The sequence continues at coordinate 605,328,805 of CM021108.1, read as the reverse complement.
CCAAAAACTCTTCTTATTCGCCCCAGTGAACAGTGGCATACCAAGAAACCTCCCAGGAAGGCATGCAACTCTTACACCCAAAATTCTGGTAAGATCCTTTTGTAAGCTCAGCTGCACATTGAGGAAGTACACCTCTGACTTTCTCCAGTTTATAACCTGCCCTGAGGCCTTACTATACTCATCCAAAAGGCTCCTAATTTTCCTCGCCTCTGTTCTTGACGCTTTCCCAAACAAAATGGTGTCGTCTACAAATTGTTGGTGAGTGCTTGCTTGCACCCCAAGGGTGGCTTCAATCCCTTTCCATGAGCCATCCAACCTTGCCTAACAAATACTCCTACCTAATGCCTCTGCCATAATGATGAACAAGAAAGGGGATAATGGATCCCCCTATCTGATTCCTCGAGAGAAATTGAAGAAGCCTTGGGCCACCCCATTGACCAAAACATAAAATTTTGGAGAGCCAATGCAACACATTATCCAATCCACCAAATTCCTATTAAAACCAAACTTGATCAACATCTCAGCCATAAATTGTCTATCCACACGATCGTATGCTTTTAGGATATCCAATTTTACTATCATACTTGGTATTCTGATTTTTCTGGCCGTATGAATGGTCTTGTGTGCAACTATTATGCCTTCGACAATGGATCTACCTGGGATAAAGCCTCTCTACTCCTCATATATTACCTTATCAATCACCAATTTCAGCCTGTTTTCTATTATTTTCGTAATAATTTTATATAGGGTGTTACATAAAGAAATTGGCCTATAGTCCCCCATATTTTTGGCTTCCTTTTTCTTGGGAATGAGTGCAATGAATGTGTGGTTGATTTCCCCCAATATTGTAGTCTTTCTTCGTGACTCCTCCACAGCCTTGAGCAGGTCATCCTTAATTATCTCCCAAATTTTTTGAAAAAAAGGGCCGGAAATCCATCAGGCCCTGGTGCCTTGTCTGGTCCCAGCTGAAACGTAGCTTTCTTTACCTCTTCTAAACTAATTGGCTTAAGCATTTCCCTGTTATCATCCTCTGATATAATACTTGGAATCCTCCTCAGAAAAGCATTCCTCTCTGCCCTTGGTTGTTGGTCGTCTTGGGTAAAAAGAGTTTCGAAGTACCTTACAGCTTCCTGACTGATCTCATCCCCATTCCTAATGACTGAACCATCCTCCTTCTCAAGTTCACCAATTCTATTTCTGCTTCTGTTGACTAAAGTTGTGTTATGAAAATATTTTGTATTTTTATCTCCTTCACGTAACCACAATTTCCTTGATTTATGTCTCCAATGACATTCCAATCTGGCCATAATTTTTGTTTTCTCAACTTTCAGTTCTTTCTCTTTCATATATTCTTTCGTCCCCATACCTTTCTCTATTATCCTTTCATTGAGTTTCCTCAGCTCCATCTCTATCTTATCACTTTCTTCAAAGATATTCTTAAAATGCTCCTTATTCCATAACCACAGTTTGGTTTTGATGTAGGACAACTTATTATGGAAAGTAAACAAATGTGATTGCTTGCCCACCCTACATTCTTCCCACCATTGAGATATCCTGTCATGCAGACTAGGATCCCGAAACCACATTTTTTCAAATCAGAAAGGAGAGCCTCCTTTGAACTCATCTTGTGTAAATGTCAGTTGGATTGGGAAGTGATATGATCCACTGAATGCTAGTATTGAGGTTTCTATCAGGTTTTTTGTTTGGTTCCAATCCCCAAATAACATAAATCTATCCAACTTTTCAAAAATTCCAAAGTGGCCTAGCCTTCTATTGGTCCAAGTGTAAACATCATTTTTTGCCTGAACTTCCCTTAATGCATTACCATCCACAAAATCCTGGAAGTCCTTTTGTACCCTGGTTAAGTTTCTTAATCCTCCTTGCTTTTTCGTGTTATTCAGCGTGGCATTGAAATCCCCACCTATCAGGACCCGCTCGTCCTTTAACTATTTTAAAGTGGCTGTTAACATCCCCCAAGTGTCTCTTTTTGCAACTGTGGCAATTTTCCATAAACGTTAATCATTTTCACCTCGTAATTACAATGTAAATATCTCACCGATAACACCATCCAATTCCGATTAGCCGACATGAGAGTGCAACTTGCCTTGTTGGGATTCCAAACTACGCCTAATCCTCCAGAGGCTCCTTCTGCTTCCATAAATAAACCTTCCCAACCCCTCCAAAATCTCATCCTATTTGCTTGTTCCTCCCTACTCCACTTTGTTTCCTGTACAAAAACTATATCCGGTTTGCTAGTGTCTATTTGACGCCTAAAAAGACGCCACTTGCTAGGGTCATTTAAGCCCCTAGCATTCCAGCTTATGACTCTCATGGCTCCTCGGGAAAGAGTAGCTCTTTCTCGTTTCATAAACCTGTTTGGCTCAGTTTAGTTTGTCCTCTGGCATGTCCCGCCAAAGCCAATTTTTCTTTGTTGGATTTTCGACCTTTTTGTTTAGCAGACCTCATTCTGGGAGTTTTTTGGTCTGAATGTATTTGTTCTATTCCTCTTTCATCCACTATGCCAACCTGGGAATCCTCATAGTTCTCATCCATATCTGCATCTGAATCTTGTCTCCCCCCCTCCTGCTTTTCCTTGGTCTCTTCGTCTTCCATCCCATCTAGCACTGGGTTCCCTCCAAGCTCCTCATCTACTGAGTCAGAATAATTCTCCCCATCCCCATCTGCTATCATGCTCAACCCCTGGATATCTGTTACCAGTAGGAAACCATCCATTTTTTGCCCTATGTTCCAAGAAGTGGTTGTCTCATCTAATGGGGCACGTTGACCAATTTGGGACCCTTCCAACATCTCTTTAGAAGGTAGAATCCGATAGAGACAAACATTCTCCTCATTTTCCCTGCTTCCTATTCTCGGGGGCCATATAGAATCTGCCAGTTCTTTTTCCATATCAGTTAATGGGAGACCCATTAGGACGTCGTCATTTTTGGCTATGCGCGAATCCCCCATGACTTCATACATATTAATTCCATTAGCTACAACCCACGATGAGTAGTTCTCCCTACCATGATCCACCGATTTGCATCTAGGGCATATTATCAACTTATCCTCCCTTACAACTTCCTGCCTCCACAGTCCTCCCTCTGAATCTAGTTCTATTTCTATTGGGAGTGCCAACCCCTGCGGGATTGCGACACATACTCTAAAATATGTACCACGCACACTATCATTCTAGACTTTGTCTAAATATTTAAACTTCCCCAAATGTATTCCAATTACCTTAAGCATATTTTTTGCCCAATATTATGAGGGAAGATTATATAAACGTATCCAAACGAAACTTTCCTCAATTTCAAGCTTCCCAGCATCAACATTAGGGCTCCAGTCAAAAAAATGCATTTGCGATCCTTCCATGAAATAAGGTCTCGAGTTTTTAATCTTATTTTTATCCTCTTGTGTGGGAAATGTAACCAGATAACAGTTGTATTGTAGGGCCCTGACCACACACTTATTTCCCAATTTCTCCATGCACCAGTTTTTGATATCCGTTAGTTTCTTTGAATAACCCCCCCCCCACTTCATAAACATACCTATATCTTTAAGTAAAACCCCAATTTCTTTAACTAAATCAATCTTCAAAGAAATTGTAAGTTTAGGTTCATTCGGGGACAAACCAGTCACTGTGTCACCGTTCTTTGAAGTGCCCTTTTCCTTCACTGCGGCTCCTTTGCTCAACTCCACATGGCGCCACTGTCTTGCATCATTTCTGTGTGGGCTTGGCCCTTTCCTGTACCATCCAAACTTTCTATTTCAAAAATCTCTTCGCTTTGAGAGGTTTCCATCCCCCCTCGCTGCCCCCCAATTTTTACTATGAGGATCAAATCGATACGGGTAAATCCATGGAGGCAACTTTCTACCATATTTTTTCGCTTGGCCATTGTCATGCATTATCCATTCAGGGCTAGGAATATCCCTTACCCATTGGCTTTGCCTGCTCCAATCCTCCTACTATCTTCCATTATATAGAGGATGGTATTTATCTACCCATTGCCCATTCTCCAACACCCACTGTGGTTTGTAAACACCGTTTTGCTCCCATGATCCAGGTTTACCATATGCACTCCACTCATTATGGACCTTCTCCCTGAAGGTCTCCATTGGTTCCACGCATTCCATTTCATCTCCCCACCAATGCCGACTTCGGGCTCCTCGCTCCTCCTGCCTATCCCATTGGCCGTCGCCTCTTGGTCTCTGCGTTTCAATCCTCTGAAGATCGCTCCTCTGCCTTGCGCACCTTGCTCCATGGTCTGCCATTGTTCAATTGATCAAATAATATTGAATCAAAGCAAACTAGACAAGATAATGATCTATCAAGGACATATTCTCAATGAAATTCGATTAACACAATAAAGAGATTCAAATCAAAGGAATGAAACTGGAATTAAAGAAAAGTGAACCTAACTATTATGCAAACCTCTCAATCCCATTATGGATTGATGCATAATGAGTGGAGGTGGAATGTGGATGGCTTAGTTTATGCATTATCCATTGTTGTGCAATTTTTTTTATGATGAATATTGATGAAGTTGATTCACAAGATACTTTCTATTTTCTCCAATGGATTCATCAATTTGAGATTATAACTTTGCTTGAAGGCTTGTGTCTGAATTGATGTGAAATAGGCCTGTTATTTATAGATTTGAGAAATATTGATCAACGATGAGGGTTTAATTGAAGGATCAAGGGATGAAATTGAATGAGAGAGGTGAAAATGGATCAAGGATGAATCAAACGATTGATAATCCACAAGGCATGGATCAAGGATTAGATCAATGGTTCACAATCCATGAGAGACTCAACAAATTCCCTAAATTTTAGGAAGCCATGTGAGAGATAATTCCATTTGGACGGAAATATTTGAATTTGGAAAGGGAATATTCTTGTGCAAGTTGGGAAAGTTGGAGGATTAGAAAGAAATTAGCTAATTAAACAACTAATTAAGATCATTTAATTGTACAAGTTGATGAAATTAGAGACTTTAATTAAATAATGATGAATTATTTAATCAAAGTATGATTATGACATTTAATTAACTAATTTTGATTATCTAATCAAATGAGAAGAACATTAGCATGAAAATGATGAATTGACCAAATAACCTTAGTTATTCAATTAATAGGAGAATATGGTGAATTTAACTAAATAATTGGCATTATTTAATTAAATGGATGAAATAGTTGATAATGATAAGAAAATGATGTTAGTAATTGAGAACAAGATGTGTGATATGCTTAGGAAATTTTTAGGTGTCTACGATTACTATTTGTGAGGAGAGGCAAGACCCTTTGATTGTGTGTTGGCTACTCCATGTAACCTTTTGAATCTTCTTATTGTTGGTGTGCCAGTCTTTGGAAGTGGTGCGGAAGAGGAAGGTTATGTTTTCATTTTTTGTGGGATTCCTCATTGCTTATGTAATTATTTTTTATTCTTTTGGAACTTATCCTATACATTTTTCTTATGAATTTGGTCAATGATTTCCTTATATGCCCCATTTTTTTTTGTATTTGGGTCTTTTGGCTTGTTGAGTATATTTGTGGCATAGGCATCCACTTCCCACTATGATACTTCATAGGGGAGTTTTGGAATCCATGATGTTATTGGCTCCACCAATTCCATTTATGTGTAATCTTTGTTTGCTAGGAAAGTGATGGTATTGATGCATTGTTTTATGGATTCGTATGGTATTAGATCTTTGGCTTGTAGTTTCTATTGGAAGTTTTTGAAGAAATCCCAATATGCGATGATCTATATTTGTTTGTCTATGAACTACCAAGTGTGGATATTTATTTGTGCTGCTACTGGTAGGTTTGTTTATCATACCTTGCCTTTGAATTTTATTAGTTCGTTTAGGAAGTAGAACACTAGGCAGATGAGTAGTGTATCATACCAAAATTTATATTGGGAGGTTTTGACTTTCTATAGAGTCTCCATTATCTTCTCCCTCATCCCCTCGTATAGGTAAAAATATTTGCCCTCTATCAGCATCTGATATACAATGTAAATTGTTGTTGTTGTGGAGTCTTCTCTACTGGTGTAGTAGATTTTGTAGGTGAAACTCATTGTGGCATACCGCACAATGGTGTTTGTAATCACCTAGACTCTTAAGCTTTGTCCAATTGGTGTGGCTCCTGTAAGCGGTTAATTTTTTAATTTTTGATGGATTTCTTTGCTAGAATTTTGCCTATCATGCTCAACCTCATCACCACATGAATTACCTCATTTGTGATTTGGTAGGATTTTTATAGGTAGATGAATTCATCGTGTACTCTATTTAGAACTAACCTAACCCAATCACGCTCATCACATAAGTCTAGGTAATCCTTCCATACATATAGATGTTTTTGTCACACCATTTGATACTAAGTTTGATATGTGTGTTATTTCAAGGTAAGTAGGGTTTGTCAGAGCTCCTCAAACTTTGTATGATTGATTTTGGTATGGGCTCATGGATGTATTTTATTACATCTTTTGTATACACCATGTCTATGGGGATTTTTGAGAATGCCTCATCTTCATCTACTTTCATTGCCTTGAATAGGCACTTCTTGTATTTTAGGCACGACTTCTTTGTGATGTTTACCAAAGATGGTGTTGCCATTATTTTCAATTGTATTTGTTTGTACAAGTAGCAAAGCTTAGTTAGCATTTTTCAAATTAGAGAGTTTAAGTGCAAAGTGAGTATGGAGTGGGTGTAGGAGTGTTTAAATATGTTTTAGTTGGTGGCACTTGTGTCTTTTTCCCATTGATTTTTACAAGATTTTGTAGTCATTTGTATCATTTGACCACTAATAGCTTAATTTTATTGTTTATTGGTTTATAACACATAACATGGATCCTTAGATTTTGGGGTTACCTATTCCTCTTGACATGTTGTATGTCAGTTGTTCATGTCCCGGTTTTGTTTTGTGTGGCTTGTTTGGCCTGTTCTGCCGAGCCCTAGTGGCTCTTGTTTGTAAGGGATCGCCACCCTTTTGTCTAGCTTCCCTTTCTAGTTCATGTCTTATTTTTAACTAGCTTCTTTTTAGCTCAGAGGGCTCTCCGTGTAAAGGGAACAACACCCTATAAATGTTGCTTACTTTATCAAAAACACATAACATAGATAATTTATAGTATAGATGTCTTTTCTTACTTTATGATTTTAATCCTTTTGTTTGGTGGTAGTGTTTAAGTCTTATGCCATTCACATATCCTGCGATAGGATCTTTGTCTAACCTTCTTAATCTTACTTCTCTTGGTTTTGTAATTTCATGTATGTAGTAAGGTCCTAACAACCTTACTTTTAATTTTCCTTGCTTTTTAAATTTGTTGTCATATAGTAGGACCAAATCTCCTATTTGGAAAGTCTTATTTTGGAGGTTTCTATAATGCCAAGATTTTTGTCTTTTTCAGTCTACTTGTCGTTTGTATAAGGGTATGTGCCTATTATCATCTAATTTTTTTAATTCTTCTATTCTTTGTGCTAGATAATTATCATCATCCAACTATAATGTTAGTGTGGTACGTAGGTTGGGGTCTATGAAGTTCATGGGAATTGTCGCATCAATTCCATATACTAACTGGAATGGTGTAAACTTGTTAGTTCTTTTTTAATATGTGTTATAGGCCCAAAGTACCACAGGTATCTTTATATCCTAGTCTGACCTATTTCCATCACACATCTTGGTGAGTGTTATTCTGATTATTTTGTTGAGAGCTTCACTTGCCCCATTTTCTTGCAGACGGTAGGGTGAGCTCTTATTGTGTGTAATCATGGAATTTTGTAATAGATTCATAATTACTTTATTGATAAAGTGTTTTCCTTGATCACTTACAATACTCAATGGGAAACCATACCTAGTGATTATATTCTCATAACAAAACCTTGTGGCAGTCTTTGCAATATAATCCTTAGTGGGTTTCACCCCTGCCCACTTTGTTAAATATTCTACCCCCATTATTATATATCTTGCCCTGGAATGTTTGGCAGGTGGTTCAATGGATCCTATGAAGTCTATCATCCATTTTTCAAATGGGATTTGTGTTAGTACTAGTTTTAGGGGAATTTCATCTCTTGCATTAGGTTTCCCCACGCTTTGATAAATGTCACAGTTCTTTGTATACTCTTTTACATCTTTGTGGAGGGTTGGGCACCAAAGTCTAGCTAGTTTAACTCTTTTGTTCGTTGTTTCACCACAATAGTTTCCTCCTGCTATTTCCTCATGTGCTTCTCTCAAAATGGATTCTCTCTCATGTGCACAAATAACCCTTCTTATGATTTCATTTCGTCCCATGTGGTGTAATTCTCCTTCTATTAGTGTGTAAGGTAGGGACTTCTACAGTAAAGATTATTTATCTTATGGTGAGAGATTTGTAGGAAATTATCCTATTGATAGGAGTATAGCAATATCATGTAATTCTTTTGGGACTACATTAAGTCTAGATAAGTGTGTGCTAGGTGGATCTTCTGGCTAATCCTCTAAGTCTTCCCCGATTTTTATTTTGAATAGGTAATCAAGTCCTTGATTGTTCTTCCCTAGTTTCACCATTATTTTTAAATCAAATTCTTGAAACAAAAGTAGCCACCTACATATTTGGCCTTGTATGATGGGTCTATTTAGTAAGTACTTTAACGTCTCATGGTCTATAAAGAAAGTAAGGGTGTTGACAATAGATAGTGTCTAATTTTTTGGTGTATAAACCACAACTAGTGCCTCTTGTTTGGTAGTAATATAATTTTTCTCTACCTTGGATAATTTCCTACTTGTAAATGTTACATGGGATGATACTTATTTCCTTTGGATTGAGCCAACATTTCTCTTATTGCAATTCCCAATACATCTATATGTACATGAAGTATTGCACTCTAGGAAGATTAAGATAGGGACCTCCGCAATTTTGTTAAGCACGTGTAAAATTTTATTTGAAATTCTTTGTTCCATTCAATATTTCTATCGATTTTATTTTTCAACAATTCTTCCGATGGTGCAACTATTCCAACATAACCTTTTATAAATTTGTAGTGATAATTAGTATATCCTAAGAAGGTTTTAACTTCTAGAATTGTTTTAGGAGGTGGTAATTTCATAATGAGGTCCACCTTCATGGGATCTATAATTAGTCCTTCTTTGTAGATAATGTGTCCTAGTAGTGTTCCATAGGGTACCGCAAACATGCACTTCTTGAAGTTTAATGTTATTTGTATATTTTGACATCTATTTAGCATCATTCTAAGTACTTGTACATGGTCTTTTACTAGACTGTATATTATCCAAGATCATCTAAGTATACCTCCAATAAGTCATGCATGAAATCCTTAAATGCATTTATCATTATCCTACTGTGTACATGTAAGAACCCCATTATGTCATGAATGTAGTTTTTGGTTCATATTCCTCCCTTATTTTTACTTGGTGGTAACCAGAGAAGCCATTAGTGAATGAGTATATTTTTCTTCCCATTGCTAATTCCATTATTTCCTCAATGAATGGTGTAGGGAAAGGGTCATGAATGCAATATTTATTAAGTTCCCTAAAGTCAACACAAATTTTTACCTTGTTTGTCTTCTTGTTTTGTATATCCATAGGGATAATCCATTATGAATCTTCTACCAATTTGATTATACAGCCTTTAAGTATTTTTATAACTCTGCTTTAACACTTTTTTTTCATGTTTGGTGGATTCAATCTGTATGGTCTCTTCCGTATCAGTTTAGTTTCTCATTTTGATTGAATCTTCATAACTCATGCTTCTTCTTTTATTCCTTTTAGGTCTATGAATTTTCTAGGGAATAATTCTTCAAATTCGTATAGGATCTCTGCAACTTGTGCAACTACTTTATCATCCCAATAGTCTCCTATGTTTGCAAGTTTATGGTCCCTTTCTTTGGCAATGTTCTCTTCTCTTAGCCTGATTGGTTGATTATAATATTTTTTTTTTGGATTTTATCAAGGACTCTAATTCCCTTTCTCCTTGGTTGACTTATATATCTCGATTGTGTTTATCATCCTTTTCCTATTTTGTCAAATAACATATTTTCCTTGGTACCATACAATCTATTTCCATATTCCTTCTGATTGTGGGGGTGGTGTAGGGGTTTGTGGTACCGTTGCTTCATTATTTATATGTGGTTTGAATATTCTCTTTCATTTTGAGTAGTGTGGTATATATATGTTTATCCTCATTGTAAAAAGAAAAGATTTGTATAAAACCCATCTTAAGTTGTGTCCAACATTTTGTTTCTCCTCCTTGTTCTTGGTTTATATAAATTTTTTGAGAAACCGGTGTTAGTGTCTAATAAAATAGTAGGATATATAATCGTTCCTCATACTCATTCCATGTTTTCCATCTTGTAATACAAGTGGTTTAATTATCCTCCAATAAGATATTCCCATTGTATTTTAGTATCTCCTTGTATTCTCCTTCTTCTAGTAGGTATCTTGTTTTGATTAGGATTTTAAATATTTCCCATTTGTTTAGGTGGTCCTTGTGTGTGTTGCACCAACTTGTGATGTTGCAAATGAGTGTGTGCTTTAGTATGTCAAGTCTCATCTCGCCATTATCAAAAATTTGTTCCATCTACGTAATAAATGGTAATAGATCTCCTACTCTTGAATACTTGGGAAGTTTAACATGTGAAATTCTATGTGATATATAATTTATCTAGTGACATATTTCAGATGTGTCATCTCTACTTTCTCCCAATTTTCCACAAAGATTCAAGGGTATGTCATCTGAATTTTTGATAGAATGCAAAGCATTCTTCGATGTCTTCTTAATCATAAATACTTTGCAAATCTAGTAATCCTCCAAGAATAAAGTTGTAAAGTACATATCTTAAATAACAATGAATAATTCACAATTTGGCAAGAATTAATTTTGTATACAATAATTCATGAGAAATACCTCATTACATTCCATGTCATCAATCAAATTTATACTTTTGTATAGGTAATAAATACATAGAATATTGAGGTACAATGATTAACTTAGGTAGATCATCACCATCAAGTCATAATGTAATATAAAGAAAGTACAAATGATGTACAAATACATTGGAATCATCCACAAAATATGTACAAATTGGAAGTACATATACCAATATCAAGTCAACATAAATGTGGAGATGAAAATAATAAAGTCTTTGATTGTTGTGACCCTCTACTAGTCATCTACAAATCAAGAGATGAGAACATGGTCTAGGCGCTTTTTCTATCCAAACATGAAGCTTACACTTCCCAGAAGAGTTCTTCAGGTGACAAGAAGAACCACTGACCCTACACGCGATGCTTAACAAAAAGGAATTAGTGTACAAGATGGAATCTAGTGTATGCCTAGTATATCTACATGTATTTATTTCATACTAGAACATACTATGATCAATACTAGGATATGATAGAGAGCAATAATATAAAATAATCCATGTCTATTTCAATGGTCTACAATCGCTTGGCCAAGCATATAGCCGTATATAGCTAAATAATAATAGAAATGGAAAAAATGGTCTATGCTCCCTGATACCCATATTTGGCACCCGTCTCGAAAGATAGCTTTCCAAAAACACTCATAAAAACAATAATAGGCATGATGAGTACAATAGGAAAACACTTGTGAAGACAATAAGTCATAAACAACAATAAACTCATACATGCGTGACTAAAAATCTTAAAACATTTCAATTTCAAATTCTAAACAAGTATAAATGTCATAGAATAAATATTCAATACCTCTTTCTATCAAACAAGTCATTTCATGTTTTTTAAACCATTTCAATCTTTCCTAGATTACCGACCATAAAATGTTTAAAAATTGACATGCAACATGGTTCCATTTAATGATTTTTCCCCAACTTAACCTGACTCAGATCATGCATGGTACCAAAAGAACCAACACAAATATTCTAAAGTGGGCTAAAGCTTATTGGTAATAGAAAATTAATCTACATATGACTATTGTTCCATTTTCATTTGATTGAATGGAAAAGAGAATTTTGATATTAAATAAGTTAGCAATTTATCATATCAATTTCCACTTAAAATTTTTAAAACCAAAAAAATTAATATTTCAACCCCTTAACTCGCAATAAAATTTGATCTATTGATACAACTTAATCTAAATTAATTAAAAAAGTCAACCTTCTCACCTAATCTAAATAAAATTTCCAACTCATCTAAGATGCCTAAGGCTTTAAGAGGATATGATAAGAGATATTAATGATATTAAATAATTATTGAAATTGTCCTCTAATAATTTACTTATTTTTATCTCTTTGTGACATTGATATGGTAAAAACAAGTCAAGTTCAAATATTATACTACCTTACTTGGATCAAGAACAAAATGCTCCATAACATGTTTGATGTCTAGCTGACTCGACAAAAATTCAAGGTAAAGGAAAGGTCCAACCAATTCTATGTATTGAATAGGATGGAATCCTCAAACATACGTGCTAGGATATATTATCATTTCATCAGATAAGTCTGATAGAACCTACCATATAATTTATACAAACAATTATGGAATTGCATGTTGTAACTTGACACTTAATTTTCTCAGATTTCTTTGCTTAATTCTAGGCATTTGAAAGATATGTGAATGTGATCTAGTACACAATTAAGATTTTTGTAGGTTGATGAGACTATGAGATAAGGAATCTATGAAATGGTGATTTCATGCATGCATGGAAAAGGGGTGCATAAAGGATGCAAAGATCACAAGATTTAAGGAGCTTCCAAAACAACGAACGGAATTAAGGAGTGAGGATTGGATGGTTAGAATTTCTCTTCACGAATATCTTTACGCAATTTAAAATACCATTGAATGCAAAGCATATATGTGAAATTTTGATACGATATATATATGTGTAATAGTGTCTTTATTATACTATACATTAAAATTATCAAGACTTTTTAAATTATGATCTATTAAATTTATCTTTTGAAACAAATAAACATAAGACTTATTTTGTTTTATTTTTCTAATTAAGTTTATTCCTACAACATAAACTATATGATATATATATTTTTGATTTCACTTGAGTTTATTCCCAAAAATAAAAAACAAAGCTATGTGATTTATTTTCATTTTTTCAATAAATTCAATTTATTTTCAATTTAGTTTATGCAAAAAAATGAGATGCGACAAAAGTTTTGGTTCTTCTTGTATCCATGCATCTAATACTTCCTCACTATCTATTCTATACACACTACTTTCTATTTTGACTTCTCCTTCGGAGTTTGGTTCTTCAAAGTTGTAATTCAATTGTAATCATTATATTGTGTAGAGGTTTTTATTCTCAGAGTTATGATATTATTCTGTGTTTACTTCTTTTGTGTATGATTCATTTGGGTTTTTCCCTAGGGGAATGTGGATTGTTCTATTTTTGTCAACAAATGATATTTCTTCCTTCCTTGAGTCTACAATGTCATTTGCATTGACAAACCACCTTAGTCCTAGTAATGAGTTGAATGAATCAAAAGTTTCTTTGATGGCAACTACTTCAAAGTCTACAATTTGTTTTACTCCTCTAACACTTACTTCTACTTGTTTCCAAGTTTTTAAGGTTTTCATCCTGGTACCATCTGCCAAGCTAATGTTATAGCATGTTTGTTCAAGTTTAGTTTTGCCTATTTGTTTCCACACCCTTTTTGGGGGCATGTTTATGTTAGCTCCTAGGTCTACCATTACATTGGTTATTTTATTATGGTCTATGCTAATTGTAATCATGATGGTTCATGTCTTCCATTATCTATCATTCTTCCCTATTGTGCTTTATTCTATTTGTTCTAATACTTACAAATATTACTTTATTTTACCCAGTAGATTAGAGTGTTTGGACATTTTTATTAGTTGAGTATTCCCACTTCTTGTTCTGAGAAGTCATTTTTTTTTTATGTTTCTTAACCTTGGTCTTTTGTCACATTTTTTGTTGTTTGTTCTATTGTTTGGTCATTTTGTTTCTTGGTTGGGTGGAATTCTTGCTCATTTATAGTGGTTTCTTCTATTGTGGTTACATTTCTATCATTTGCAGTATTCGTTCCCTATCTAGTAACTATTGTTGCTTTATTTTTCTTTCTATTGTTTGCTCCTATATAGGTCCCATATCCTTCTTCAGAGCTACTAGTCTCAACAGTGTTAATGTCGATTCACTCTACTTTTTTGCATCTCCTATTTGTTTCGTTGGATTCTTTTGGTATTTTTCTTAAGATTATTACTCCTCTAGGTGTATTTAAATCCTAGATCTCATCACTTTTTGATTGTGGTGTTACATTCTTATAATAGGTTTGGGCTTTTTCATAATTGAATATATCATGCTCTGTGCTTTTGTAAAATCCACATGGATTTTTCTTATCTCCCCAACATTCAGTTGTGAAGTGTCATTTCTTACTACAATTGAACTAGGAGGCGTCTGTTCACCTTATACTCCCTCTTCCTTGGCCTCTATCTCCTCAAATTTGGTCTTCATCACTATATGGTCCCTGATTCTATTGGTTTTATAGGGTGTTTATATTCCTTTGGTTTTTTTCATTTTGGCATTGCATACCCATGGTCCTATATGTAGAGTGGTCTTTCTACGAAAGCTTTTTCATATTCCAACCCTCTTTTCTCATTATAGTTTTTTGGGGTGGGATCCTCTCTTATTTGGAATCAGGTGTGAAGTGTCATTTGTCACATGGTCATCCCATTCTCCATAAGTTCCATAGTAAACTAAGTTCATCTCTTTAGGTAGTGTCCTTAGATCTACCCTTAGCACATTTGATTTTTTTCTCCTATTTCCTTGGGGCATTCATTTCTTAAGTGACCTTCCCACCCACAATAGGTACACCAAGTATCAGGTCTCTATGCAAACATATATTGTTTTACAATAAGATCCTATTGGAGACTTAGTTATTCTACTTCTTGTCTTAATTTCTCCATTTCTTTTTTTCCTTTTTCCTTCTCTAGTTTATGCCAGGATTGGTTTTCAATTTGGTAAGCCAAAGTGTCTAATTTTGGATATGTATTTAAACTTCTTCCATCTAAGGCCATTCTGATTTCTGATGTTACTCTAGATATGAACCATTCATTTTTTTCTTTTCAATTAGTGGTTTCTCTAATCTTCTAGTTATTTCTTTAAATCTTTAATCAAATTCAATTATGGTTTCATCTTCGTTTTTTGTAATTTCTCAAAATTTTCTTTCCCCTTCAGTAGGTAGTTTCAGAGTGTCAAAATTTTCTAAAAACTCTTGTTCTACTACATCCCACTCCTTGTCATTTTTTCGATAAGTTTTCTGGTACCACTTGAGGGTATCGCCTCATATGGATCCAATAAAATCAAATAATTTCATGTTGTCCCTAGTTATATTTTTTCTTTGCCACATTGATTCTAGAATGAAGATATGTTATGCAACCTCATTAGTGTATTTTCCAAAGATGGGTAGCTTCCTAGAGGTATTCATATTTGCCTCTTCTTGGCAGTCGATATTTGTATCTCCTACTATAAAGTGATGTATCACTAGGGCTCCTATGTTATTCACCTCACCTTCCTATTCTCTTGTGTCTCATTCGCTTATGATGTGTTCTATTGCTTATGTGGAAATCCTTCTTGACTTTGCATGTTAAGGGTGACTCTTGGTCCAAGGGTTGTATCTGTTTGAATTTTCTTTTCATCCTCAGAGATTCTTGTTTGTTAGTAAGTCATTTTATTAGTAATTGTGTTTGTTTATTACGTTTTTTTAAACTTACAAGATCCCATTTATTTTTTACCGCTTATTCTCCTCGTATTCTCAAAACACTTCTAATTACTGACTCATCTAAGTATTATGCATCAGTTGTTATTGTTTGGAGATTTTGTATAGGGGTCACTACCGATAACCAATTCTCATCTATCCTTAATTTAATGTTTTCCCAGTTTGGATAAGTAGTCGGTGTTGTGGTTATTGGTGGTGTCATAATCCTTGTAACTTTTTATTCTAAATCCTTTCTAATTTTTTTATAATCCTCCATTTCTCTCTCTATATTTTGTATAGTTTGATTTATTCTATCCATGCTAGAACTTATTTGAGGTATACCCTTTCTTACTTCCTCGATTGCACCCACAATGCCATGCTCATTAGCACCCACAGTGGTGTGCTCTTCTTCATCATTCATATTTTCTATCGCTCTATCTCCATGCCATGTTTTGTTTCTTTCTTGCTTGATTCTTCCATCCTTTTGCAATATATTTCTTATTGATCCTAACTTTGTTTCAACCTTCTCTCTTTTGTGTTAATTTCCATTACCAACTTAATTCTTTTAATAATTTTTATTTTCCTTTTATTATCTCCTTTTGCCATGGGTTTTTCTAGTCTAGGTTTCCATTAATCCTTATCTCTCCCATGGTTAGTTTAAATTTTGAACAATCGCCTCTTTTTAGGAATATTTTCAAATTCCTCCCCCCTTTCCATTTTTT
Organism: Sequoiadendron giganteum; assembly: GCA_007115665.2. Lineage (NCBI taxonomy): Eukaryota > Viridiplantae > Streptophyta > Pinopsida > Cupressales > Cupressaceae > Sequoiadendron > Sequoiadendron giganteum. The sequence continues at coordinate 605,312,383 of CM021108.1, read as the reverse complement.
ATCCCTTAAGTGCCTACCCCACTCTCACAAGGGTAGTACATAAGAGTTGCGTCTGCAATTTTTTTCCTTATTGTTACTATCCCCTTTTTCTACCGTTACTGCTTCTTCTCCTTATCCTGTATTTTCTTCACTACTCATTATGGGGTCCTGATAATGGAAACAATATTGGCAAGTGGAAATAGGGAGTTACAATCCAGATATTTGTACCCTGATATCCCTTATGTAGTCTGTTTATACCTCAAAGGATAAAGTGAGAGAAAAGAGTAATTACGGTAGGAAATTGTATCAAACTGCGTTCCATATGTGATAGATAAATACAATAACCATTCATGACACATACTAATTCAAGCCTTATAAAGCTCCATATATTTATAGGTTCATATAAAAAATATAATGGAAAGTCTTAGTATCTACTCTATAATCGTATTCCTATCTTATCTTTTCCCATTTTTATCTATTATTCTACTTCCATATCATATATCCTACATTTATTACATACGTATATCTTTGCTTTGTCTCCTAGAGAGACCCAACCCTTGTGGGGTACCTCTTACTCTATCTTCCTTGTTGGACTTAGGTTTCACAATTCCTATGTGATAACTTATGATAACTTTTGGTCTCTGCTCTATTTCCTACAAACAATCCTCTCAAATACCTCTTATCCAAAATAACCCTTACTTAGAAAATGGTGAAATGGGTAATGTTTCTTAGTGAATTTGGAATTGAATAAATAGACCAAAAGGAAATTAAGGGACAAGCTCTAGTAAATCAACTAGTAGAGGAACCTTTATTAGATCTTCAACCTTTAGTAACAAATTGTATTAGATCATCACACCACAAGGGGATTTCATACCAAAATCCTTTAAAATTAGATTCCCTTATACCAAAAATATAGTAGAATACAAAGCACTCATCTTAGGACTAAAATTAGCAATACGGTGGAACATTAAGCATCTATTAGTCTATGGTGATTCTCATTTAGTCATCAAACAAGTTAATGATGAGTATTACAAAAAAGATAAAAAAAACATTCCCTATAAGAGAATGGTTGACAATTTTAAGTAGTATTTCACCTATATTTAGTTTGAGAAAGTTATGCATATTAGTAATAAAGTTTGAAGATGCTATGACTATATTGGTTCTCTTTTAAAAATGGATACATATACTCAAACTATCATTCTCGGTTGAACAATTGTCGAACCTAGCATATGATATACTAGAAGTTGATATAACATGTGAGATTGTTGGTCCTAGCTCCCCTTTGTATCACAATATTTATACTTGCCTCCATGACCAATTATTACCATCTAACCTATCACATAGCCAATAAAAATTTTATCCAAAAGGCCTCTTGTTTCACCCTCCTTTATGACACCTTATATCATAGAGGTTATGACAAGATCCTCGAATGAGACCACCTTGGATATCAGGGAAGTCTATGATGGTATTTGTGGGGTACAAAAATTGGTTATTATTAGCCTACAATGGAAAATGATGCTTGCTAGTATGTTCACAAATGTGTGGCCTGTAAAAAACATGGCAATCTGATTCACTCTCCTTCTAAATAATTACAACCCATTATAATTTTAATGGCCCTTCTCAAAGTACGGGCTAAATTTTATTGGTAATATTAACTTTCTTCCTCTAATGGACATAAACATATCCTTGATACTACTAAATATTTTACTAAATGGGTTGAGGCCGTTCCCCTTGTTTATATAACCGAACCGATACCCAAATATCTAAGTTTATCCTAAATCATCTCATTTGTCATCATGACATCCCTTCTACTATAATTATCGATAATGGAAAATACTTCAAAATTTAATAATTCAAAGTCATTTTATGATAATTTCATATTCAACACAAATTGTCCACACCTTATTACCCCCAAGGTGATAGCTAGTTGAATCGTCCAACAAAACCTTGATCAAGATTATCAAAAATATTATTAACGATGTAGGCCAAGATTGGTATCTTCAAATCTATCTTGCCTTATGGGCTTATCAAACTAGTATTCACACACCCACGGGGGCAACCCTTTATTCCATTTTCTATTATACTAAATCTATCTTACCAATTGAGATCAAGTTGCCTTCTTTGTGCATCTCCCTATAAATCTTGATTGATGATAAAGAATACATGATTGTCTATCTTCATAAACTTTAACTTCTTGATGAGAAAAGACTTCATGCCCTAAATCACCTGAAATCATATAAAAATAGGCTTCATAGAAGTTATTATAAGTTCTTCAAATATAGAGAGTTTGAAATTGGTGATCTTGTCCTAAAAGAGATAAGAAAAACACAAACCAGGATTGTGAAAAACAAGGAAAACGTGATCCTAATTGGTGGTCTCTTATGTCATCACTATTAAATATAGATCAAAAGAATATAAGTTGACTGCACTAGAGGGTCATGAGTTAGAATAGCCAATGAATATTGTGCACCTAAAGAATTTTTTCTCCTAGTGGAAAGGTAAAACATCATAAAAAGTAAATTAAAAAAAAAAAAGTTAAAAAAAGAAGAAAAATTTAAAATGAGAAATTTTTGAAATTTTGTTCAATGTTGGAAACCATTTCTATGGTGTCTTAGGTAAGTACCATGATGAAAACCTAGAAAAAAGGCATCTTTCCATTATCTACAAGAACCTTACACTTGGGGGAAAATTCATTTCATCTACCTTTGACAACTCCCCTCCCACCCCATTGTAATCTCTACCATTGCCACAATAATCTTCCCTCTTTGACCTTGATTTCAACTTGAAAAAAAAATAGATTCATGATTTAGGAAACATACCTTGATAAAAACCCATAACTCTTAGGCAATCTTTTAATGCTACTATATTATTAACTCTTGTGACATTATTTTTTACTTGAACCTTAATATGCACTAGACAATTAAAGCATCTAAATTTAGGTCCTTAAACTAGTGTGACCACCAAATTTTGAACCATGCACATAAAATAATTCAAGACATAGTCTCATAAAATCAAATAAGATCCTTTGTAACTTAACATCATAAATGCAAGCTTAAGCATGCCATTATAAGTTTTAAAGTATATTATTCCCAATCCACCTCACTTGCATACATAATTTATTATAGGCATAATAAATTTTTCATTGATGCATATCATTCTCACTCTTGTCTTTAATTGATCTTTAGGTTTTGGTTTGGTTTGGGGATTGTTTTACTTATTTTCCTAGCCTATTTTCTTGCTTGCTTGCTTATTTTGTTTATTTTGTATGGGTCCTTAGGTCATGTTTCAACAACCAACATCATGGTCTCCCATATCATGGTGTTATCTATCAAATTTATTCTTGTGAATTATCTTGTCTTTTAGTCCTATGGCACATGGAAACAACACCATCATGGTTTTCCATATCATGGTGTATCATGTTATATGCTATTAAAAGCATCAAGCTTCCTAATAATCTAGATCCCTAGCATATACCTTAATGATCATTCATCTTCCTAGCACTTCCCTCTTTTTAGCCAATTCCATCTCCCTATCGAACTCTATCCTTTCCTCTTACCCCTACCCATCTATTCCTTCTTCCATCCATTTTAAGAGCACACTCATGCTCTTCATCCCTGATTATCTTCTCAAGGGGGCATCCCTAAAATTATTTTAAAGTCCCAATGTTTGGGGCATGTTCCCCTTTTCCCATTGGGCGCCTATATCTACTTTCTTTACAAAAATTATATTTCACAACACCATTTCAAAGAGGGGAAAAATGTAGACACCTATTTCTAGCCATCTCTTAACATTGCCTAGCACCATTACACAACCCATTTCCTAGTTCCCTTCCAAGTTCCCCTTTCATTACCCATCCTTAATGAAACCTAAAATTTTTATGCACCCTAAATTTAATGAACCAAATCTAGGGTGTGTTTTAGTGTTTTTATATGTTTCATTGGGATACAAATCAACAAGGTGTATAGATTGACTATCAACCTCAATGGTGAGCCAATTAGACTTTGATCTGTATCCTTTAGGGGGTGGGAATGATTTGGAAGTGATTGTGATTGATTTCACTAATTAAACTATATGACCTAATGCAATAAATGTAAATTTTTGATAATTGATAAATAGAAATAGTCAAGTTCTGACACATTTGGAAGGTGTAGATGACTGTGTACCTGCCCAAAAAAATTGGTTATGTTGTGCATACAAGGACTTAGTTGCCCTTGGGTGAATGGGTCTTTGTGGGGGTATCCACTCAAATTTTTGGGTCCTTTGATGTTGGATCTGAGCTTTTGTTTTATGTCTGTCCCATAGTTGGAATGTTGTAAATAAATCTTATAGGTGAGTTTTCGTGGCTTGACAAGAATGGTTACAAAAAATACAATAATAAAAAATGGATCTTCAAGTTCTCATCAATCCACTTCAAAGTCGTAATCTAGACATTCACAAAGAGGGAAAATGTTGTGCCATATAGGGGCTTGCCTCAGTCAAATCTCGTGTTAGTGTTTCCACTTCCACAATGGCAATGTCAATGATAAAAACCTTGAATTTAAAGGAGGGAAATGATGAATGAACACAATGCTCCAACTCACCACCCTTCAATGGATTCCTTGAAGGAATAAAGACATGCACATATCTTCAAGGTTCTTGGACCTCACTTGCTTGATTTTCTTTAATGCTTGGAGTCCTACAATAATGTTAGCCTTCACATAGCATGAACATGAACACACATAAACTTTGATATGATATTGGATCTTAAATTGTTGTAATAATGCTCTAAAATGTTGCTCTTGACTTGCTCAATATTGTTCTTGATCATAATTTTTCCAATATATTTCATGTTATATTTCAAATGATAAAATGACTAGGTATTTATAGGTGTTTATCTAATTTCTCAAAAATAGATTCCAAAAGCCGACACTTCATATTTGAATTTTGGACGTTAAAATGTCGCCAATAACATATTTGAATTTAGGTCTTGGCTAAGGAGGGGGAGGTGAATGGGTCATGGCCCAAATTCCTAGAACACGCTTGATCCAAGGAAATTTAATGTTTGAATGCATTTATTTAATATTGGTTCCCCTTTTGGAAAACGATAAAAATAAGGCTTTGGAATGCATAATCTAGCAAATTAAAAGCTTAATTAGGGGGCCAAAAATATAATGTAAAAGTATAAGTGTATACACTTTTTTACAACACACTTAATAAAATTATAATATCTCCATAAATCCCCATCTCTATTAAATAATTAAATCCACTTTATTATCTACATCCAAATAATATATATTTTTCCATTTTTAACTAAATATAACTCTTTTTTGGTAGGAATGTTTGTGACTACCTCCATGGTCAATAGGGTGCCAACAAATGGAAAGATTTAGGTTTGTACTGCCCCTTTTCCCCGAATTTGAAAAGGTTGACCAATTATTTACAGGACTTACTCTCTCTAACCAAAATCCCCATATCAAATGTTGAGGATGATTTCTTTTGGACTATGGAGGGCAAGGGAAATCTCTCTGTCAGGATGACTTACTGTTTGCTGTCGGATAGGGGTATTCAGAACATATTATGGAAACTAGTTTGCAACAGACACTTGAGACCAAAAATAAATTTCTTCTAGTGGACAACATGTCACAATCGAATTCTAACCCAAGATAATTTAAGAAGGGGTTTTCAAATACCAAATAGGTGCATGTTATGCAAAAGTAATGAAGAGTCAGTGGATCACCTGTTACTGCATTGCCCGTTTGCCGATGAATTATAGGATCTGGGTTTCCAAAATTTGGAAACTCATTAGACCATGGATCAGGACTTAAAATCCTTTATTGAAGAATGGACTAGGCCTTTCCAACACCCTCTCCCCATGGAAATCTAGAGATAGGTTCCCCCCATAATTTTTTGGTGCCTTTGGAAGGAGAGGAACAATCCAATATTCAAAGACACTGAGAGAAGTCCTAAGGAAGTTTTTGGCATTGGATCCAGACTTATCACTGAAAGTATCTCTCTATACATATGGAAACCACTGGATAAGGCCCCTACTGAAAGGGAGATCAAAACGGAAAAAAAATCTTGGAACATAAAGTTGAAGACCAATTCTTTTGACAACTCCAAGTCTCTAGCTAGAAAGAACACAGTTTGGAATCCATTGAGGGCTGGATTGTTCAAACTAAATTTTGATGGAGTGACTAAAGGGAACCCTGGGATGGCTAGTATTGGTGGTGTTATCACAGACTGCAAGGGCAACTTCATTGCGGGGTTTGCTGGAGGTATAGGCATATAGTCCTCTATGATGGCTAAATCACGAGCGCTGCTCAAGGGCATCGAATTACCTGTCACTCTAGGCATAAAAAAATTGCACATTGAAGGGGACTCTATGACTGTGATCGAAACAGTCAATTATGGTCGTTCTCATAGTTGGAACATTAGGGACATCCTGCTGGATATAAATTTATTGACTGCAAAATTGGAAATGACACATTTGTCTCACATCTTTTGAGAAGGTAACCAAGTGGCAGACAGGCTGGCCAACTTGGGGTCCTCTTGGAGTCTTTGCAAATGTTGGAAAAGACTCAAATAATTACCAAAAAACATACAAGGATTAATCCTTGCGGAGTAGAGAAAAATATTCGTTTGATGATGGCAATCAAAGCTAGCAGTTGGGGGAACAAGTGGCACTACATGTTAGGACCTATGATGACGGGGACTAAGTCGGATGATGTGGCGAGTTCAATGAGAGATGTCATGGAAGGTGAGGTCACTTGCCTTTATGGGCGGTCTAATCATATGTACCACATATCCCATCAAATCTTTGGGAATGTGTGTATCGTGATGTCTATCTCCAACTTGATGGTTTATTATTTTTTTATCATGCTAATGATGGCCATAAATTTTAATGAGGTGTACTTAGGGAATTCAAAATTTGGCCCTGTAGCTAAAAGACATGGGAAAATGTGTAAGTTTAATGTGATTTTTGGCATGTCGAGTATTTTTTATCCGATATTTTTAATCATGGCTTTTTGTCTTAGCTTATTGTACTTAGGGAAGGATTATTTCCCTATGGAGTTGGTTTCATTGGGAATGACCACTGAAGCGTGTAAATTATGAAAACTTTAATTAAGCCTTATCGCCTTGGATGGCTTGGTAATGATGTTATAAGGGCGAGTAAATTCACTGACAGATAGTCCATTTTCTGGCTAACTTTGTTTTCTTGGGCTAGTCTCTTTGTGTTGTGGGTTGAGATGGGGGGTGATAGGGTCAGGACCGAGCTCGAAAAATATGAAGAATTTAGAAGAGGCCCCATTGTGTGGCATATTTGTATTGAGGGGGGTTTGGCACTGCTGCTAGAAATCTTGGTGGGGCACGTTGAAAAAATGTCTGCTCAATTTGTTGGTTTGTGGAAGGAGAGGAGAGTCACCATGGGTGGCATCTCATTTGAGTTCAATGAGGAAGTGATTGAAAAGGTGATGGACCTTTCTTGCAAGGTAAATAAGTACAAGAAGCATACAAAGATGTAGGATCTTGAGAGCCTCAATGCATTTTTTAGGGACAACAAAAATTTGGTTAAGAAGCAGTCGGGCTTTGACATAGAGGCATTGCCTAAACCTTGGGACAAGGTGTGTCTTGCTCTGATGAAATATGTTACTTTAGAAGGTAGATTTAATATTATTTTATTTTTATCATCTACCATTGCTTAACCACCTAAGACACAAAATGACCCTCAACTTTCCTTTCTACCTGTTGATCTCCCTTGAAAGTTCGATCAAGGAATCCAATAATACTGTTGCTCTTAACCCGAACTTGTCGGCTCTCTTGTCTCTACATCAAGGCCTCATTATAAGTCTCTATCACTTTCATTTGGACCTGTGCCCCCTAAACCCATCTCGGATGTTCGAGTGAAAAAATTGGAACCTCTTAACCTTGCCCTTGATAAACTGTCCCTTGCAGATTCGGTGCGCCCTAAGAGAAAAACCCCCTTGGCTGAAAATGAACCCTCTGCTGAGCCTAAGCCTTTAACCCCATCAAATAATAAAAAGGGGGAGGTTGGGTTTGCCCAATCCAAGGTTGCGACCAGATTATGTGAACTAAAGAAAAAACCCAACAAGATGGACAATAGACCTACGACTAAGAAAAAGGGGAAAAGACACTACGTGTTGGGTGGAGTTGCTGGCCACTAATAGTGAGGGAAAAAAGTGTAAAGGAAAAAGACTCCAAAGGTGACATGATTGTGGTTGCTACTATGGAGATCAATACTGAACAAACTAGTGTCTGGAGGTCCCACAGACTGGCTAAGAACAAAAAAGGGGTTCGGTGGATGATATTTCAAGTGACTCGAAGCGGACTGTCGACAGAGAGGAAGGCAAGAAAGACATTGTTGAGGAGATGGAAGAGGAATTTTTGGAGGGTCCTAGCCATTTCTCGAACATGAACATAATGCTCAAAGATGAATCTACCCACTCTTCTGATCCCGGGGCTATCGAGGAGGAGACAACCCAATGGAAGAATGACATGGATGAGGACATCAACAAGCTGCATGAGCTGGTGGTGAAGCTTGAAAGGAAATTCAATAGGCTGGCTCGTTTCACTATTAAAATGATCCATAGATCTGCGGTCACACTTTCCAAAGTCATCAAGGAGGAGGCTGACATGACTATTGAGGGAGAAGGCCCCAACTGGATTGGGGATGATGTTTTAAATATCCTCATTCAAAAATGGGAGAGTGTGGCCAATTAGTGGTCTGGACTGGTTGTCTCTCCTAGGTCTTTGTTGTTAGTGTGCAGTGTCTGTGTCCTTTTTCTATTGTTTTTTGTTTGGTTACTTAAAGTTTTTTTTAACTTGGTTCCTTTATGTTTTTTTGAACTTGGTTCCTTTTTGGCCCTACAGGCTCCTCTCGTAAAGGGTACTGTAGATGTTGCTTAACTAATCAAAAACTAAATATAATATTTGTTATTCATAAAATCCATAATATCTATTCAATATTCCTTTGTAACCCCCCTCATTATGCCACCACTAATTTAATTCTATGCACACCTATTTATCCAAAATAAATAGAAAATAAGAGATAATTATCCTTAGGTCCATTTGTAACTCCCCTAACTATTCTTAGTGAGGATGTCCCACTTTATCCTATTTGATCTTAACCATCTATTGAGACTGAATATTCACTATTCACATTCCTCTTTTTAGCTCTATAAACCCACCCTTATCCTTCATCCTTTTATATACATATGTTGATTTATGTATTGTTGTGCAAAGGTTATGTATGATTGTGTTAAGGCTGCATGATTGGATAGTCCTTCATTAGACCCTCCCTTTATGATTTCATTAATAATGTATGTCTTTGGGTGAATCAATTTAACATACGATGTTATTCCCACACCATTGACCATCAATATTTTGATGGTTAGGCATGAAAAAGGTAGTGATAAATGTAATTAGTACTAAAAAGATATGGGAAAGGAAAAGTTTGTGGAAAATATATGATGTTTTCAATTAAAATGTTGTCAACATTGGGAAAGGTAGATGGAAACAATGTGAGAGAAGAAAAATGAATAAGGAAAACATAATAATTATTGTATAAAATCATGTTTGGTTTAAGAAATACCCTAGTCTTGGAACTAATTTGATTAATAGGCCCTTTAAATAGTAAATAAATATACAAAAATATTACACTAATTCTAGTGTTGGGGTGATTAATTGCTTCCATGACTCATTCCTCTTAAGTTTTGAAAATAGGAGGCATGCTTGACCAAAGTGTTGGCAACATTATTGGCCTCTCTTTTAGAGTTCTAGAAGATTTAGATTTATAAATTTTTGGCTATCCAAGAGACATTGGATAGGATTTGGTGTAATCTTTAACATGATAAATTATCCTTCTCTAAAACTATATAGATAAAAATTATAATTTATTATTAGATTGTTCATATTTCATTATTTTCCCCAAATCAAACCTATTTAGATTGTTAAATTTGTGGGAACATTGTTGAAAGTAGATCTCAAGTTCTAATAAAAACTAAATCTTGGTTGACCCATGTTGTCTCTATAAAGGCCATAATTATTGACATAACCCCCGTTTACTATAAAATCACCATTGATATTTAGTTTGACAAAGGGTGGGGTAGGTGGCTTCTAGAAAATGTTAGTGGATTCCTTTTTAACATCCACTTAAAAGGGGGGAACATAGTTGTACATAAAATAAATGTTTTCTTTTAAATTATAATATGTAACAAAGGCCTTAGAATTTGTTCTATGTAATTGACCTACACAAAGTACACCATTTTTAGAGAAAATACTCTGAATGGTTTTGAAAAACAAACAAATATTAAAAGTATTAAACTTCAAAAATGTGAGAAATATAAATATTATGTTTTCATGAGTTCACTATCAAGCTATAACTTAATTGCTTTCAGGGGATGTTTGTCACATGATTATTTAGATAATTGAATTGTTTCATTTTATATTTTTAGATGTTTTTTTCATATCATAAACTATAAAATAAATTTTACCTAAATATGAAATCATCATTATAGTATGTGATTGCCACGTTTTCTATAAATCACTATTATATTCAATAAATGTTTTATTTATATTTAATTATAATCAATGTTAAATAAATTCATTTTCCTTTTTATTCAATTCATTGATTTAATAACAAATTGAGATTCTTTATATTTTATTATGTAGTCCATGAGATTACCTATTAAGTTTTTCTTATAATCATTATATGGTGAGGATCTTTTATAATTGTCATGAATATTTACTAATTTATCTACTCATATATCTATTTTTTTAAGAATGATTGTTAAGTGTTCTCTTTCTTATTGGAAATGACCTTTGTTCACTATTATTAGGTCCTTTCTAAAAAATGTTTTTAGCATCCCTACCTTTGTTTTGGGCGGTGATGTGAACATGTGTGTCAATAAAGTTTAACATGTTTCTTGCATTTGTAAAATTTATGTGTAAGAATACCATCTTATTTTCTCTTTGAGAGGATATATATGAATGAGAGACACCTATTTATTTGAATCTGATAACCAATTTAACATGTTGGGACATAATATTCAAATGTCCAACCATACTTCCAATTTTATCTTTATCATGATACAATGTATATTGGTTTTATTCATATTTTTGTACCACCAACATAGATTCTCTATGTATATTCCGATATTCTCTTTCAAACCCTTCCACCATTAACTTTGCTAAATTGGTGCCACAATGAACCCATCAATATTACATTAATTCATTTAAATATCTTATCCTTAAAGCTAAATAAATTTTATGTGGCTTTCTAGATAAAAAACAATGTGAAGTCCATAATATATCAATTAACATTGTTGATAAGAAACTATGTTGTAATAAGAAAGTTCACAAGTCTACAAGTCAAGGACTTTATAGTATCCACAATTGGGCCCATTGATGCCAATACTTGTGTATCTTAGATTATGTGTCTATTTTAATTAAATGTATAGGTTCAAAAGTTAAAAAAATAATCAAAGCTTATCATAGGGAAGAAAACATACCTTGCAAAATATTTTTGGGTTAATAAATGAATAAAATTAATTAAATATATTAAAACCCTAGATAATTAAGAATGGACAACGATTAAATTAATAATAATATTGTATAAGATTGTGTAACTTGAAATAAGTGAAAGATGAGTTTTGACTACTCTATGATAGATACGTGTAACTAAGAATGTGATATTTAATTATGAATTGGAGAGTAGAAAAAAACACTAAATAAGTAGAGTGTTTGGGACATGAATTTGAAAACAATCTTATCTAGGGGTGTGATTCTATCTAAAATTTAATTATTACATATTTAGTGAAATTGGGCTTTTCATACCTACATAACTTCTTCATTTAATGATATTTTGAAGTAAGAAAAAACTTGGTGACTAGTGCTAAGGAACACCACGGGGATTTTTATACAAGGATCGAAGTTTAGGACTTATTTATGTCTTATCAAAGCCTTGGGATTGAGTTAGTAGCAATAAAAGAGATAATGAGTGAAAATAGGTTCCAATGTGAGGTGGTAATGAATGTTTCTAAATTGGTTATTTATTGTTCTTAAATCTCAATGTAATTCAATGAGTGACTATGCTAGAGAATGTATTACACATACTTTGATAATGGATGTTTCTTATTGATAGATATTTTTTATAAAGATAAAATGGGGTTTGAAACGGCTCGATCCCTTTTACAAATACATAAAAAACACGATGAAAATGGAATGAGTACCATGAGATATGGGACTATCAAAACCTACTAAACAACAAGAATAAACAAAAAGAAAAGGAACAATAATAACACAAAAAATAAAACCTACTTATTACTAACCAATTTTTGAATCCCAGTGGTAGCATACCACTCTAAATTTAACTTAATCAATGAAATAAACGCCTAGGAGGTCTTCTTAAATAAAATTGAATTTTTCTCTCTAAGCTATGGACTTGGCCTTGGTTCTCCTGGTCAGGCCCTCATGCATAGTCTACCTTTGTCATTTTGAAGTGTATTTTTAGAACATAAGACTAGTTGCTTAATTTTTTATCATCTACTTTTTGAAATTGACAATATGAGAGAGGTCATCATTCTATTCCACTTTTTTCTTTTGCAATGCGATGGAACTTCAACTCCAAGTTCTCCCAATTTTGGAAGGTGGCAAAAAAAACATTTCTTGCCACATATATTTATCCACTTGGGTTTTAATTTGTTCCTTGGATTGGTTGAACACCTTTATATCCATATCCTATATTACAAGTCTAGTATTTTAGAGATGGGAAAGAACCATTTCATTATATTATTGCGAAGATTAAGTATTTCCTATACTTTAACCATATAATCTTTTAAATTATTATAGTTAGAACAATCCACTTCTTCTTGAACAATAGGGTGGCATGGGGGAGCCCAAAAGTTTTCAAGAATGGTCTCATCTTCATATAGGTTTTTGGTTTGGGCATAGGATGATCCCTCTTTGGAATGTACCTTGAATACTTGGTCACAATGAACTTAATATGGACTAGGATCGGCAAGGGGATTGATAGAGATGACTTCCTCTAAAATATTCCCCCCCTTGTTATTTGGTAGGGGCTTGTAGCTAAGGGGCATGGGATTATTGAATATTGAAGCTTGGTGTGGCTTGATAAGGGGCATGAGGATTTTAACCATAGGATTAGGTTTAAAGGGTTTGTCTAGTAACATAGACTTGGGGGTGTTTATGGGATGGGAATCCATGACTACTTAGGAACAAAGGAAGAGGGTTAGCTAACTTTATTATTCTCTTTGGACTAAACCAATGCAGGGTTAACAATCTTGGGGATGAATGAAGGGGTGAGCATTTTAATTTTTGATATAAATAGATATTGTTGATCCTTAAAGCTTATCCTTAAAGGAAACAACCTTATGGGAACTTCAATGGATGGGGGATGTAGTGCACTCCACTGGACAACCTCCAGGATTTTAGAAGCCGACTCTTCGTTCTTGAGTTGGGTAGCAAAGGGAGAAGAAAGAATAAAACATACGCAAATCTAAATTAGGGTGATGCGCCAAAGCTTTTACAACATTTTAAATCTCACTCAAATAGTCAGAAGCACAACACTCTAAGGAAACGAGCATAGAGTGCCACATACTCTTAATTGTTGAAAAGAGAACAAAATGCTTAAGGCCAAATAGGTACAAAGCATAACATTCAAATATTTTCACAAGAAGCACCCACTAAGGCTCATTAGAACATGATACACCTGAATTAACTACTAGTACCTTAAATCCTTTACAAATATTTCTCACTAACCAACATAGTACGACAACTAACCATAAAATTGTTGCAGAAAATGAAAGAGTATAAGACATGATTCTATTATCTGCAATCTTAAGCTAGAAATCATAAAATCTAACACTTATAAATATTATCTATTAATATCCATTCCCTAAATGAAAAAAATCATTTAGCTATCATAAATAGAAATAAAACACGCAAAAGTGGTGAACTGGGCACAATCTGCTATGTTTTGTTCTCTATTGATTGATTGAAAAGTACAAAATGCTAAGGTTTGCAAAATATATTTTTTCTTTACTAATCCTCTAGGTGTTCTTTTACAAAGATAGTGAACAATTACTGCAAAATTTGTGAACCCTATTTACAAAGTGCCCATAGGCTTATATAGAGCAGTCTCCTCAGGTGTAAGAGATGAAAATACAACTCAAAATATTCCCCCACAACTCGTTGCCTATGGATCCTCATCATGGCGATCACTGCAATTGCCTCCCATACAAACATCGTGCTCTTGATCGCTTAGGTGTGCTGACACTTGGACTGTTAATGATTTATTCTTGTAACTACTTAGGTGAGTGGGCTGTGAGAAGTATTGGCATGCACATCTTCAAGCTTTGACATGCATCGCCCTCTGATACTCCTCCACTTTCAGAATAACCAATGATATGCTTTTAAAATCATTATGGGCTCAAAAATATTTGGGCTTCTGCCCAGCTAACAAGTGACAACTTCCAATGTTGCTCGGGCTTCCTTTCACTGTTCCTTTTAAGAAAACTACGTTTGGGACATGTGGCTAGTAGGCGGGATTTGTCGAGGCTTTCCTCTCACTGCCCATCAAAAACTTTGTTAGTGTCCACACGTGGCTTGCTCTGGTTTCAAAATCTTCCATGAATAAAAGCTTTAAAGATATCGCATGCAACCACCACATGGCGCCTTCACGAACCTTTACAAAAGAAAGAGGTCATGGTCTTGCTTGAACATGCGCCATGGTGACATGTGATACCTTTTGACACCAATATGCAAATAATTTATATTAAGGTTCATGGGTTTACTTAGAAATAAGCCAAAACCGAAAGGGAAGGCTAAGAAGAATTCCAAAATATGAATAAATTACAAGGCAAAGAAACTCAATGAAAGAATTTAGCCTTGAGCTATAGGAGAAATGATCTATAGTCTTGGCGAATTCCCTAGGACCTCTACTTATGGAGGCACAAACCCAAAAGAACTCTAGTTCCACATCAAAATTAAAGACAAACAAAAAATGTGTGACCTCAAAGCTTAGGAAGCACAAATTGAAGTGGTGCCTAATCCACTTTCAAGGGTTGTACCTACACTTGCATATTCTTAAATGTCTAGTCCAAATCGATCATCTCTTTGAAAGAGATATCACTCAATGTTGTTAGTGTGGACTCCATATGAAAATTGAGTTGTGCGTGAGGATGCAAAATCTTCTTAATCTCCACAACACTTCGTGATGGACTCAGGGCTTGGAAGACCAACTGATCCTGTTGTTTCCTTTCTAGCAATTGCCTGATTTGATCTTCAAGAAAAGTTGCTCCATCCAACATAAAAGGGGATGGCAATCCCAATTGGACTAACACCTCAAAATGCCCTCTCATCTCTTTGACCTTGAGCTCCAAGGCACAGTGACACTCTTGAGTTCTTCAGGCTACCCTATTGCAATTGATGATTTTATTGGCCTTCTTTGCAACCACTCTTTGATTTTCAATCCCCGCAACTACTAAGGCATCATCCACTAACTTTTACAATTTCCCTATTAGAAGCTCCGACTTTGTTACCCTAGGAGCGATAGACTACAAAATTTATTTCACGATAGGGCTAACCCTTACACTTAAATCCTATGCATTCACCATGAACTTCAAGGCCAGTTGCAGTGATGTTACCGCATCCCTTATTTTCTCCGAATAAGATATGTATAATTGTTGCAACAAAGGAAGAAAATTGGCTTGCTGCATTAGACTATAACACACCCAAGATCAGAGGGAAAAAATTTTGACACAAAGAAATGAAAAGAAGAAATTTCATGTCAGGTTCACCAAAATGTAGAGGGAATTAGCTACTCCCAAGTCTCTAGGACACATAAGAGCCTAAAAGGAGAAAATTGCCCTCAATTACCTCAAGCTTAACCAAAAGGGAATATGCTGAAAAGGAAGGGCAAACTAAGCTTTATTTTCTTTATGTTTTATGACGAAGGTTTTTGAGAAATGAGTGAGCAGACCTCTGAGGTCTCAAACTGTGAACTAATTGTCTCTCGGCTAGAGGACGCTAGTGCGCGAGTCAGGCAACAACACACTAGCATCTCATACGGACAAAGAGCTGGGTCCATAGACTGAAACTCGTAAGGCGTGCTAATAATCCAAGAGTTTTAGTTTAACAATTCAACATATATGAATACATGCATGAAATGGAGAAAACAATAAGAATAATACTATATCTTAAAAGGATAAACTACCCAATAATGAAATGTCAAGGGAAAGGAAGAAGAAACCGAACTTGCCAAAGGTCCAACCTCCCACAAGCTCCTCACAAACGTAATGAACCTACACACAAAGCAACAAAAAAGTGTTGTGGCTGTGTTTTGTAGCTTGCCTAAGTTTAGCCCCTATTTTGGTGTTTCCACCTCCACATACAACCAATAGACCATAGTATATAGAAATGATAAAGAAATAGGAAGTAGACACAAAATGTAGAGTGCAAAGACAATCTAAATGCCACCCTACAAACAAGACAATGCAAGTAAATAGATAGATATTACCCTCCTTTTTGTGTGCTTGGAGAAGCCAAGAGAGGAAGGAAGAGAGCAAGACAACCACACCCATAGAGTAAAGCTTTGACAACTTGAAATAGACAATGGTGTAGAAGCAACAAAACAGTGTAGAGTGTGAAGCAAGAGTGAAGCAAGTTGAGAGAATGCAAGAATGAAGTGATGGAAGATCAAGAGAGTGAATGAATTACAAGAGATATGTTTAAAAGGTGTTTTTGGAGTCAAATAGACGTTTTTAGGTGGTCAAGATTCGAAGAGGGATGTTACATTTGCGGGTTCGTAGAAAATATAACGTCTCCAACGTCTCCTGACACAAGAATCTTGCCAGGGCGGTGCAACACGCGGGCGTCCCCAACAAAATTTCCATCACCGACAAAAAACAACAAAGAGACGTGTGAAAGGCAAGGCAAAGGTGGTAGATTTTTGTATTGTTGAGTTTATAATACTACAATGAGGTAATATAATGAGAAATTGCATTGGATGCAATTTTATGCCATTACAATCTGAATACTTCACCTTTATAAATATCAAAAGTGAATATCACTTAAATCAAATGAACATGATGGATCATTCATTTTTATAAAAGACAGATTCATATAACTACTCATAAAATATCTTACTTATATATATAAAAAATTATACTAAAATCATCAAAACACGATATTGTAAAAATATCCACTTTTCCCTACAAATATCAAAACCGAATGGGTAAAGAAAGTGTCTTTCAAATAAAAAGAGATAATTAAAAACTGAAAAACAAATCCGGTTTGATAGAAAGATCACCACAACCACTTATAGTCACTTGAATTGAATACAGTATTTACACACATGGTCGATTCAAAAGAATGGCCTTAGCTTCTCGTTATAGCTCTGCACTAGCAGGGCTTCTGCACCCACAGCAGAATAAATGGGAGGGAAGATTTACTCGTAGGGAGAGCTTAAACTGCATCGATCTACAAATTGCATCCACCAGGCTTAAGATAACGAACCCACAAATTATTTTCTCTAACAAAATTGTTAGAATCCATGGAAGCAGAGGACACTCTGTTCTATCATCAATTTCTCAAGGTAAGGAAGAAACTGATGTACAGGAAGCAGGTGGGATTGAGGAAGTAGAAGACGAGGAGTACCTTCGCCAAATCTTGAGAGTACGTTATTTTTAGTAGTATTTAATCTGCTGTTTTTTTGTGTTTGGTTATGTTTGGTAAAATAAAGGTCAAGAATACTTATGTATGGCGGTCTTGCAGGTTTTGGAGCTTCTCAAGGAGAAGAGAGACATGACTTTTAATGAGGTATGTGTTTTCAGTAATCACAGTAAACATTTACATTTAGAGTAAAATTTCATTGCAAACATGGGAGCTGCCTTTTGCCAGATTCCTTTATAGGATATTGATTCTTGTCTAGAGTTTAATCTTGCGGGCAGAGCCTCGCAATCCGCAAGCACAAGAACAGGCTTAGAAAAAATTAATAGAAAACGTTTATTTTAATAGTCAAATTTCATTGGAAACAGGTCATTGGAAACAGGGTAATTGCTTTTTGCCATATTCTAATTTACGATTTTGATTTTGTTTAGAATTCAATCTTGCGGACACAAGAGCTTATGATTACATTTGTCATTGAGTTTTTGTTCACCCGTTTCTTTATATCGGTAGGTCAATAGTCCAACAGGCCTTGATCTGGTGGTAATGCTGAGCAATTGCAATGATGACCACCTCTAAGTTTAACGGTAGTATAAGCAGCTTGATAGCTCTGGCTCGGTTTGTTTCCTAGCTTGGTCACGAGGTTTAAACCCAATGGGTATGCAATTTCAACAATGTATGTAGGGAAAAGTGAGAAGGTCCAATTTTTTGCCGAAGAGGTTCTCCTATGTCTTGGAGGCATGCTGGGTAGTGACCTAAGAAATAACCTTCATCTTTTACCTTAGTTTGTGCTCGTAGTAGAAGGAACTTAGATTTAAGAATTTAATTGAAGAGGCCTTGCCAGCTAGAAGTGTAATTATGAAGAGAAAAGATATTGATAAGCTTATAATCTGTTAAGGAGAAGCAAAAGTAAGGAATCTTAAATGGAAAAGAAAGAAAATTATGACATTCATAATATAATACAATTATTTATTTTGAAAAACATTTTAAGAAAAAATTTGAAAAAAAAAATTCATTATATTAATTCAATTATTCACAATATAATAAGATATATTATTTTTGTATTTGTGCTTATTCATAATCTTTATTAATAATGTAATAAGATATATTTTTCTTGTATTTGTGCTTATTCATAATCTTTATTCACAATATAATAAGATATTTTTTTCTTATATTTGTGCTTATTTATAATCTATATACAAGTATATACTAGCATACTAAATTTAAAAAATAACTAGACAATATTACAATACAACAAATATAAATTATGGATAAAAACACCTATAAGACCCTTTATAAATCCATACATGATATCTTATATTCCACATATGACGTCTCATATTCCCTAACCAAGATGCCATTAGAAATATAGAGGTGTAGAACATACAAAATATACAACACATATCTAAAATGCTACTTGCAGGATCTAAAATTCTTTTTGAACGACAAGCCTTTAATCTTAATGGAGAGTGAACATCCTCCACCAAAGGCACATCCTCCACGAACTTAGGGATACTTCTTGTGCATGGAGCAGAAACATAGATTTTTCCTTTTCTTGCTCTTGTTTCCTCTTCCAAACTTTTGTAGGTTCTCCCTTTTGTTTGGCTATGGTATCCACCTTCTTGTTTTGTCTAGGAGGTACAAGATAACTTCTGCAAAAACGTGCTATATGCCCAAAGTTGTTGCATTTATAACATATGACATTATAATTCACTAAAGGGGCACATGAAGTGTAGTTCCTACTTGAAAACCCAATATCATTCCTTGCTCGAACTCTACAATCCACTGCCTTATGACCAAAATTATATTGCATGAATAGCAATAACCATAGAAAGAGTGATAAAACCTAGTCATTGGTGCCTGTCTTGAAGGGAATGATGTCCTTGTGAGGGATATTACCTTATTCCTTCATGGTGCTCTCACTATTGATGGATCTTTTGATAACATCAGCATACTTCTTCTCTTCACTTAATTTCTTTGATGATTGAATTGTTTTTGTACTTTGGCCTTCTTCATATCCAATACCACTCCTATCAAACATAAGCTTTTGAGAATTGATGATGTCATCCAATATTCCTGAACTCTTGTTGTTCTTCAAGTTCCTGTTTAATTGAGCCATTGTTTTCTCCAATTGCTTTCTTAGAGAAACAATCTCGGATTCTAGGTTCTTACAATTTTCTTCCTTTGTCTTCAATTGGTTTCTCATTTCCTCTTCAATCCTTTTTGCTTTTTCTACTTGAACTTTAAGATCTACGATCAACTTTTTTGATTCTTCAAAACTTTGTAATAATTTTTCTTTGGCTCCATTGTCCTTTTGAATGTGTAATCCTTGTTTCAAACTTCTTTTCTTAAGCTTCTCAATCTCATTGTAGGCATAATGGAGTTCCTCCTCAAGATCCACTTCTCCTTCATCTTCGCTATGCTCTTCTAGATCTCTTTCTTCTTTCTTTTTGTCTTCATCATCCTTTGCTTCCATCGCCATGAAGAGTATTTCTTCTCTATCGTTGTTAGAAATTTGTTCTTCGCTTTTCTCCAATGAGCTATTATCTTCCGTGGATAAAGATTCTTCTTGTACTTCTGGAAGTTCTTCTTCTTTTCATGTTGACCTTGTTTATAATCCTTCTTATATTGTTGATACTTCCTTCCTTTCTTCATGTAGTGATCCTCTTCATCGCTACATTCACTCTTAACCTGTAGACACTTAGAAGTAAAATGACCTATTCTACCACAGTTAAAACATTTAAATGGTAACTTACCTTGGTACTTCCTGATCGTTTCTTTAGCTTTCTCTTGAAGTGGGCTTCTTCTTCATCCGTTTCATTGTTTGAGCCATCACTTGATTCATATACTTTATTCTTTCCCTTTGATGCTTTGAAGGCTGCCTCCCTTTTAGATGGCTTTTCTTAAATCCTTATTTCATAGGTAGTAAGAATTCCATGCAACTCATCCTTTGTTAATTTGTCTAGATCTCTCATTTCTTCAATTGCCGAAACCTTGGAATCAAATCTTAGAGGTAAAGACCTTAGTACCTTTTGTACAACCATAGCTTCTTCGACTACTTCACCAAGACCTTTTATTTTGTTCACGATCTCATCAACATGAAGCAAGTAGGAGGCTATGTTTTCTTTTTCATTCATCTTAAGGCTTTCAAATTGTCTCCTATGAGTTTGAAGCTTTGCCTTATTTATTTTATCATCTCCTTCATAGATATTCTTCACCTAATCTTAGATGTCTTTAGCTGATTTGCAATGCATTAGTTTTACAAACTATGATTCGAATAATCCACATAAGATCACATTCATGGCTTTTGCATTGTTTTCACTTTCCCTCTTTCCTGCTTGATATGTTGGGGGAGTCGCAGGGGCTATATAGCCATTTTCCATCGATTGCCAAATATCAAACCCTAGAGCATTCAAATAGGTTTTCATCCTTATGCTCCAAAAGGCATAATTTGTTCCATAGAACTTTGATACCAATTGATGAGCACACATTTATACTGAGAGGGGGAGGAGGGGGAGGGTGAATCAATATAACACAATCTTTTACATTTCAAAACTTAATCAACCATAGCAATAACACACATGCAAGATCTAGCAATTAAGAACACAAGAAGAACACACGATTTACGTGGAAACCCTTGCGCGGGAGAAAACCACAACAAAATATTGCTTTTCTTATAAACCTTCTTTTGTAGGCACCAACCTACTGGAGACACCAATCCCCACTTGTAAAATATGTGAGCACCAGCCCACTGGAGACACCAATCCCTGCTTGTAGAATTTGTAGGTACCAATCTGCTGGAGACTCCAATCCCCACAACTAAGCACCAACTCAGCAAGAGACACTAATCTCTTATTTTGAGAGGCACCAACCTTCAAATTCTTCAAAGGATGATATTGACTTCACAAAGATCTGATTTTAAATGCACTTTCTTTCACACCTTTGCTTGTGGATGATCTAACAGTTATTACACAAGTGGTCTCCTTCACGACTTGGTTTGTAGATGATGTAATCACTTTCCTTCACAAATTTTCTCTCAAATAATGCAATACTTTCCTTTATAATTCTGCCTTAAGCCCTGCTCTAATTTCACTTACAAATCTGCTCAAAATATCTGCTATAAATCAGCCTCTAGATCTGCTATAATTCTTTCTCAAAATCTGCCTCGAATCTGCTATAATTCCCTCTTAGATTTGCTATAACTCTTTCATATTCTTCACATAAATCTGCTCTTAGTCTTCCTCAAAATTCTGCTCTAAAAAGCAGAAAGATATTCTATTTGTTTCTTGCTTTCAAAATATCTTTGCAACCACATCTTATAGCTTCTCCAAAGTGGGCGACTCATGAAAAAGATATGTCACTTTCTAATAGATGCAACTCATTTTATATGCACCCCTGCATCTCTACCTTGGGCACTCCAATAGGGGTCGGCCCCTATATAAAATATATTTATTATTTTTTTATTTACAAATTTTGAATCCCTAATATGAGGCGCCACAATAAGGGCGTTGGCCTCAACATAAAAAAATATTTTATTTATTTTAATTTCAAATTCAAGAGAGGCGCCAAGTAGGGGGGAGTCGACTAGAAATAAAAATAATTAATGACTGCCTCGTGATAATAAAACGGTCTTGGAATGGGTGCAATCTCTTTTACCTTCATTGTGACATGACATTAATGTAACTTTGCCATCATATGCCTTTGACATCAATGGCAATCTTTCCAACAAACATACCTTGTGATGAAGCCATATGATGTGAGGCTCTAGAATCAAGAAGCCATCTACCTGACTCAGGACTTGTAGATACAACAAGTGCTTTACTTTTCATCTTATCAACTCCATTAGAAAAACATGATGTCTTTGATTGTGTGGATAATGATGCTGTAGAAGAAGGGTGAACTAGAAAACTTTGAAGGCAATGAAATACTGTGCTCCAGAAGGAGTTGCTTCAACTCTTCTATTAGTTTTGAATAACAATTATGTTCACCGTGCCCTTGTTTTTTGCAATATGCACTTTGGGTTTCTCCTTCTTAGGTTTATCCTCTTCAGAAGAGGTGGGAGGATCACTAGATTCTATCTTAGTTTTGGATTTATTCTTGCCTTTGCCTTTGGGTGTTTGTGCTAACAATGCGTGACTCTTGGAAAGTGCATCTAACTGGATAAGCTTTGCTTACTTTTTAGTCAAACAATTACAAAATGTCCCAAAAGAAGGCATGCTGAATGATTCACCTAAGGCATCCATGGTGGAATAAAAGGTAGAGGAAAAGATTGCAAATGGTCCTTTTAACTTAGACAAAATCAAGAATATGCATTCCTTATCCGATTTATCTTTCCCAGAACCAGCCAATTGAGATCTTAATGATTTGAACTCAACCATATAATCCTCAATGGTAGGGAATGTATCAAGAGAAAGAGATGCCAATTCTGCCTCTATTTGCAAAGGACAAAATTCACTAACTATACCAAACAAATTCTTGTACTTATCCCATACCTGCTTTGGTGTAGTGCACTCCTCAATGTGGAACAAGAAGTTGTTAGAAAAATGCAATGCAATCAAGCCCATGGCCTCACCACACTTGTTTCTATGAGAAAATATCTCATACTCCTTAGTGAATTCAAGTTGATGATCACCCAAAGTAGACCATAAACCCCTAGAAAGGAGCAACCGTTGCATTTTGGTTTTCTATTTGTGGTAATTGTGAGGAGTGAGTAGCTCAAATGGACCTAATTTAGCCATGAGAGCAACAAGCACCAAGAGATTAAAATAGACAATATATTGTAAAAATTTGATATGAAACCTCCTAGATCTAAATCAATATTGAAAATAAAGCCCCCACAAAAAGACAAAAATTCTCCAGGTGTCAGGATGTCCAAGTAATGAGTCACAATGCAATATTTGCAAAAAATGAATAAAATGTACCTGGGGCTAAATCTAAAAAAGGTGCATGGATAGATTAGAAGAGCTCCTTATTACCTTTCCAATGCTGCAAGAATCACAAAATTTGGATAAGCAAACAAAAATTTATGAGCTCAGATGTCCAAATGGGAGATCTGATTTCAAACAACAATAACTTTTACCAACAACAAGATTTGATAATGAAATCTGCACCACTAGAAAGTACATGGAACCAACTTTCCAACGATATCTCGTTTGCAAAAAATTGACTCTTGAATCAAAATATTGGTAAAATTGAAAAAAATAATTTTTTTTTTAGCCCCCAAAGGAATGGATGTTGGTTGCCCATGTGACTTCGGTTGCAAAAAAAGCGCTTAAGGATTTTAGTGAAAACTCCGTGCCACTAGGGGTGGTGAGAGGATGGAGATTTTCCGGTGATGGCGGAGTGTGCCGCTTGCTTGCTTAGCTCCCTTTGCTGACTAACTAAACTAAGGGTTGCCCTTATATACAAGCAGGCACTAATTTTAAACTGCTGGAATTTTTAAATATTTAATTAACAATCCATTAGACCTATGACACAGTGATGTGACGTTGACTCATACCTCAAATGATTCTTGCACAACACGATGTTTGCACAGTATGCAAAATATGTCGTAGAGATTCTAGATTCCGCTTGCGTAGAGGACTGTTGATGCTTGCAGATCAAACCTGTATGGATTCGCATTGTATAGATTTCATACAGATGTACAAACGAAATTAATGGTGGGTGGCTGAAAAAATCGTTGGTTTTGATGATTTAACAGTTGATCTTAGGAATTTTGGGCCTTTTGAACATGATGCAGGGTTCATTTTGGCCCAAAATTCTCCAAAATTGCAGCTACTTTGTGGATGTGGGAACCATCTCCCAACTTCAAACCCTCATAGATCTGGCCTCACATGTCCAATTTGGATGAAACAAAAGGCAAAACTGACTTTCTTGGACACTTTGAATTCAATGATGAGCTTAGATTTGCATCAATATGCTCCAAAATAAACTTGCAATACAAAGCCACAAAGAGGAATCCCCTAAAATTTGGTATTTATATTAGGTTTTTTTGATTCTCCAGGTCATTATATGATGCAAAAGAACAACATACTCAACTTTTCAAGATCCACAAAGATTTGCAACCTAGCAATAGTTCATGCACAAAATCACTCTCAAATCTGAGAAGGTGATTTGCAAATCTAAAGCTCTGATACCATGTTAGAGTCACTCAAGGACTCAAGCTCCTAGGATCACTTACAACCAAAACTTCCTTCTACAAGAGAGAGAAAAACAAGAGCATAGATTTGCAATGATGGATGCAAAATGACTATATTGATACAATTGATTCAATAGACCACAATTGATTTTCATAATGGACATATGAGGCCTTGCTTATATAGGCAAAGTTGAGAGGTAGGATTAGACAAGATCATGACAATTGTCTTACTCCTATGACATGAGACAACTAAAGGTAAGATAAAATAAGATCATATGACAACTAAAGACTTCTAGAAAGATTCGTAATCTGCTAAGTAAACTTAACATAACTTAACATGTGAACATGTGTGAATAAGACCTAACTAATAATTAGTTAGATAATGTTCCTTGTTCACAGTACAAAGGGGAAATTGGTTGGGTAATACTCTTGTTTACACCAACACAAATTTCTTGGAGAAGTCCATCATCCTTGGATAGAGCCAACTTTCTGTGCGCTAAAGTCCTATGCACTAAGGAGTTGGTAGAATTATTAGGAAAATTTAATTGGCTTATCTTAATTTTTTTCGTAAGACCTTGGGATGATTTAAAAAGAAAAATTAATTAAATGATTGAATATTAAAGTTGTTGAAAAAGTAAAAATAAATGACAACTTATATTTAATTATTGAGAAAAGTGTTTTAAGTGTGCAAATAAAGTATTGCTAGGCTCAAGGTGTTGAAAAGTGATCATATAGACACTTTATGTTATTTTATTAAGGAGAAAAAAATGTTTTTTTTTAAAAACAATGAAAAAGCAAAATATTGCTTTTTCAAAAAAACAGTTAAGAAGCAAAAAAATGTTTTTCATATAGCTATGAAAAAGTTATAAAAGGAGGAGAGTTTTCAAATAAACACTAGATTCTTTTTGGAGTTATTTCATTTCTCAAGAATGAATGCCTATTCATCTTCTCCATTTCCCAAGGATGAACACCCTTAGGAAATTTGAAAGCTTCGAGGATGAAAACCCTCCTAGTTTTAAAAGTTATTCCATCTAGGAATTGCCAATGTGCAGCAAAGATTTGGTTTAGTGACAAAAAACCTCATTCTGTTTTTGAGTAATTTCATGTAGGAATCGCCATTGTGCTGAAAGTTGCAGATTGAGTATCAGGATCAGTTGATATTTTGTTGAGGTTTGTGGTTTTCCAGTATTTGGATTTGCAGAGAATCTTTGAGTTTCCAATTTGGTGTGTGATTTCAGTGTGTTTTTGTTTTCCATATTAATTCTGGTTATGGGTTCAGTTTTGGGTTATGGTGATTAATTTGTTTGTTGGTTACAAAGAAAAATCAGATTTTTATCACTTTTTGATAATTGATCAACTTTAGAATTTTTATCAATCGACTGTGGCTTTTGAAAGGAGTTAATCTCATGATTGCCATAAAATAAGCTGCCTCGAAGGTGATATTGATGGATACTAGCTATCAATAATTGATTTCTATGAATTGCAACATTTTTGTGATGACTTGCAGCTTGTTCCATTCTTGGGCAAATACAATTGGTCAGTAATGCAAACCAATTTGCTACAGCAGTTATATTAGTCCCTAATTGTTTCCAGATTGTGTCATGCAACTCTTAGAGCAATCCAATTTAGTTTGCAGCAGTATATTTGTTTGGTTAAATTCATTCTTCTTGATCATACAAAATTTCAGTGGTTAACAGGTAGGTTAGTAGTGAGGCATTGGCATCTTCAACATATTACATCACTCAAAGGTTTCGACAACTCATTCTGGCTAATAATTTATTTGTTTCCAATTTCAAGGCAATTGTTTGATGAAATGCTCATGTTCAAAATTACGGAAATATGTATCTAAGTTTGGTTCAAATATGTTTGTTAAAATATCATTCATCAATTTAATAATTTGGAAGGTATTCCACCATATTCTTTTATTTTCAAGTATTTTCTTTGTAATAGATTCTTAGATGGTATTACTGCGGGATCCCATTTTATTTTCTATTATTCTCTGTCTTGCATAGTGTGAACTAGGATCAGGTGAGTTAAACCGCCATTTTGGCATTGATGCAACTTTGTTTGCACATACTATCAACCAATTTGGCTATAACGATTCTATGATTGTTTTAAATTGTAAGTTGGTTGGCTTGTTGCCAACACTTCTCAATTAATTTTCCTCTATCCTTGTTCTTACTCTGTATGCTCTCACCTTGCCTTTTCTGGGAATTGGGTGATCAAAAAGATTAGAACTGAGTTGATTGCAAAATTTTATTGGTATTTAAGCTAATGCCCTACAACAAATAAGGATAGGTTCGAATTCATGATCCTCATAAGGCAATAAAGTGAAAAGTGTCGAGGGTCAGGAGTTGGAAATACTTCATATCTCGTGCCACATTAGAGGTATTATTGCATCTTCGATTTCAATAAAACATATAGAAGGAAGCATCAAAAATCGGGGATTGGAGATACCAAAGAAAAAGTATTGGGGTAAGAGATGATTGAAACTTTGACTTTGAAAGGTAACTTAGTGTAAAAGATTGGGGAGTCAGATGAAAGGCATGTCGGTAAGAGAAAGTCCAAAAAACCCACAAAAGGCAAGGGAAAAGGTGGGGAATGGAGGAAAGGGATTTCAGGATGGAAAACTCTGATATCTTGACAGGGAGAAAGGAAATTTCAGAGTTGGGAGGAAAGGCACATTATGAAGGGAAACTTTGAAACTTAGACATCAGCATAATCCTTAGAAATTTGAACATAAAATCTCCACATTTAGAATTTTTTGAGACTTTTACAACTTCCAACATATGATAGGCACATGCAAAAAGATGGAGAACAACACATGCAAGCTTTGACTAATGGAGACCCACTAGGGAAGTTTCTTAGCTTGGTTATAAATGATGGGCTAAATAAGGCCAAAATGCATAAGAGGACGTGACTCAAGAAAAAAATGGACACAATCAAATGAGGTGCCAACACATTGAAAATCTGCTTCTACCCCTAATTAACATCTGCTAACATTGCATTGAAATTAGAGTTTTAGGTTGAGTCATTTTCACTATGAGGGACCACTTCATCCAATGGAACCCCAACCGATCCCTCTTATGCCTCCTCCTCATCAACCTATATGACATCTTTGGGAACAAGATCCCAACGTGCAATTGGAGTTGAACAACACTTAGAGTTTGTTGATGTTAAAGTAGCAAGGCACTATGCACAACCACCAACTTCTCAAAAGATGTTTGTTGTTGTAAAACTGGCATGCAAGTGGTCGACGATGTGAAATAATGTTGTTGTAAAAGGTGTACACTTTTTCTTATAAAATTTATTTTTTGTATGCTTGTTGCAAGAGATGGCTAGTCACACCTTGTTATTTTCATGCATTTCTGACAATTTTTTTGATGTCTCGAGGACAATTTTTTTTTTTTTGGTAGGTTGGGGGACGTTTCCAATTCGTCCCTGCATCCTCAAAACATTTCTTGTAGGGGGAAAGTCTAAAATTGCAAAGGGGCGCATCCTTGGGGTACACAGATAAAGAGTAGATCAAAGCAAGACAATGTCTAGGCAAGAGTTAAGACCCAAAGAGCGATCCAAGTGAACACTCAACTTGGGTGCAATGATGCTAAGTAGAAAGCTTAGCAGCATCAAGCTGCAAGTTAGGGAAAAAGCTATGGTCTAATATAAAGGGAGGCTGCTAGTTACATAGAAAACCATGACTTGCAACAAATGGAGGTGACAAATCACTAGGAAAAGCTGCAGCTTGGTCTAAGGAACTTAGATAGGGTTTGAAATGCATGAAAATCTGATTTAGATAGCAACAACCTAGACAAAAAGGGTGTGACACTAGGCTTGCCAAATTAAGATCGAAAAACCTCGATGGTGTGTGCTTGTAGTGAGATAGGGAGGGGCATGGTCAAACTAACACCTATCTCTATTCCAACGGTTCACCATAACCGATAGGGGCTATTCTAGTTTGTTGGGTCTATCATATGACCCTATTGATGGAGATTAGGTTTATAAGATAATCTATCTTCAAAATTGCACAATGAAATTTACAACTCTAATTATAATGCTAGAAGTAGAAAAGCTATGCCATGGACAATAAATGAATCTAAAATTTGAATAAGATTTTTGCATGAAATGGAATGAAAAAAAATAAAAATCTATCCAAAAGCTCTCATAGCTACTTCACCAAAAAAGCAAGAGCGACAAGACCCTACCTTAATCTAATCAAGAAAATCCCTAGTTGATGGGCTGAGGAGGAAGGGGAAGGGTGCATGATCCAAACAAATGAGAAAAGTACTCCAACAAGCCTTCAAGAATTCCAACTACAAGATGCTACCTAGGGATGGAGAGTTTGAGCTAAAAGATGGATGAAATCACCTTCATGAAAATCCCTAGGAACTAATTCCATAATGGAGAGCCCAAAGAATGATGATAGAATGATTTGAGTGTCCCATCCGACATCATAAGTGTGCAAATAATTAGTTTTATGGAAAATGGAAGGGAATAGTTCACAATATAGATTCTAATGGGGGTTGAACTATCTATTTATGGTTGTTGGAGAGGTCAAATGGTCATCTATGATATTGTTTGGCCAGGCCTACAGGTTTCAAGGAAAAGCTAGGGCCTAGGCCGCAAAAGTGCCCCAAGTCTCTTAGAAGGTTGAAATTGAGAGAAGTGAGAATTCAAGCTGGTTAAAGGTGTTATGGGATGTTGCACTTGCACTTCTTTGTGTATTTGATTGATTAGAGTTTAGTGAGAATATATTATAATCTTTGGGAGGTTTTTCACTAGTACACCCCAATGCTTCAAAGTTGATCACCTACTCCCAACCTAGCTCAAACATTGGATATGTTAAGTGCCCTTTATATATAGTTGAATCACACGCAAATGGGGGCATTCAATAGAGATAGCATCCATCTTTTCGTGATGCTACTAGCATCAATAGTGTCTTGCTCTCATGCTTGAATTTATGGATTTATTTCTTTTTAGTGCCCAGGGCTATCTAGTTCTCTTTATCTACAGCTGAAGCCATGTGGACAAATGCATATTGTCAGATTTCTTTACCTTTGGAAATTTATTTTCCTTGAGTGTTTGGAATGGTTCTAGGGGGATTATCTTGCGTTCTTCAAGAATTGCCCATCCTAGTCATTCTATTATGGGTCCATTATTAGTTCTTGTATTGGCTTTATTGTGGTGGCAAATAGTGTGGATGCCAGTTCTTCTTCTCTTTCAATCTCTTATCAAATGTATGTCTGCATTGGCTTTGAGCCTTGGTCCCTATCTTTGGTCTTCATTAGATGCTCTTTTCCTTGAGGGATCTTCCCATACATGGCTATTGTACTTGTACTTGGATCATATGGATAAGACTATTGATTTTTGGGTTCATCCCCTCTTGTTGTGGTTCTCATGGTTTCAGCATTTAGTAACATTTTTCAACTCTTTTGTCTCATTTTCATTTTAGCGATTTTCTGTTGTAAGTTTCATGATCCTTGAGTTCCTCTGGCCCTACTTTGGTCATTTGGGAACATCAAAATAATATCTTTCTTTCTATAGGTTAACTTAGGTATGCAAGGTTTTAGAGTGGTGAAGAAAAACCAACTAAAGCATTGCACTTCATAAAGGTCGATAATTCCTGTTGTTTGTTCTTTTCTTGATTTAAACATGGGATGCAATATATGAGGGGTCTCAACAGCTAGGAGGTTGAAGTAAATAGCTTCACAAAATAAATAGTGTTGGGGAAGGTGTGGAATCAATTTCTCACTTTTGGAATATATGTAATAAATTTGCCACATCCTCAGGGATGTTTTGCCAGATTAGAGACCTTTTTCAAAGACTTGTCCCAACTTGAGGATCATAATTTACAACAGTTGTATCTCAGTATGTTGACCTTGTATTAAACATTGATACGGTTAGTGATATTCAAACATGTTAACTATTTCCTAAAATTTAATTTTTTAAGTACCCTGCCTATTTTCTTGTGCAGCAAAAGGGATTATTTAAATAGTTCTGGTATTTTCTTATGTTCATCTCTTTATGTTTACAAATAACTTGGTTGGGTGCGTAATTTATTTCAGGAATGTATTTTTCAGGTGTCATTCTGGAATTTAAACTGTATCTATTTTACTATTTATTTATCCACTCATTTTTCGTATTACAGATCAGACTAACTATTATGATTGAGGATCCAAGGGAGGCTGAGCAGAAGAGACAGTTAGGATTAGAGGATGCTCGAGGATGTACCAGAGAGGACATGGCAGCAGCCTTAAAGGATGTATGCTCTTCACTTGGGTTTTCCTTTCATCAATTGAATTTCTCAAAATTTGTACAAATACCCCTCCATGTGGACAACGGTATTTACATGGATATTCAATCTCTCTGCATGTATATAAACACACATTAGCCATTATCTTTTTAACCTTTCAATGTTGCCATTTATATTTATCCCTTTTCTTTGTTTGGTTTATGAATATATCTAATTTGGGTAAACATATGATGGACTCTGTTTTTAAATTATGCTATTTGTCCCTATCAAGATAGTATTGAATTATTTCTTATAACATATAAAACTACTTTAGAAAAAATGTTAATTGTGCTGCTGAGACTCTTTTATTCATGAAACTTCCAAGTTTAAGTAGTGAGCAATCTGAAAAGGAATCAAAATGGATTGACTCTGAGAGTCTGACCATGAGAATTGGCCACCTAAAAAGAAGAGAAAAGAAGCCCTCATTTGGAGTAGCCCAATTTTGCCCATGTTTTAAAATAAGCTTGGTTTACCAGGCATACCAGTCTCTTCAAGTCCAAATTTCTTAACTAGGGTTAGATTCTTGTGTTGTTTGTTACTTGCTAGATTCATTTTCAGCTATATAAGGCAGCATTTGACAAATAGAGCTCTATTGTAAAGGAATTCTTTGTTATCTAGTTTCATTCTGTTGTATGCAATCCAAAACTTGATTGTGTCACATGATACTCCTTTTTGTCAAAAATTAGTCATTTGTATGTCAATGTTGAAGTTGTAAACAGTTGAGTCATAGTTTATCATGTCAAAGTCCAAAATTTCAAATTGTCAATTTTTTTGTGGTTTTTCCATTGTTTTTAATTTTTAATTGTGACAATTGATTAATAATATATTATTAATTATTCATTGATATTCTAAAATTTAAGTTATTGTTAATTAATAATTGATTTTTTTTAAAAATTAAAAACATTAAAATAGAAATTAACAAAAGTAAAAATAAATATAAAAAAGGCAGCCGCCTTTTATAAAGATTAACTCCTTTTTAGAATCAACAGCCAAGTCAAACAGAAACTGCAGCCAGAAGGTGAAAATGTGCAACAACATAGGTGCACATTTTCTAAAATTCTGCCAAAACAAAAACTATGATCAAGTTGGTAAAGTTCCACACAGCAAAGAAAAAGGGAGGAAATTTCTTTAAGCGAAAACAGAACGCTAACCAAGTCATCAGATGAAGTGGCAGTCATAAAAGAAAGAGGCCAAGTCAAAAGTGGCAGTCAGCTCAGCAAAGGGTAAAGTCCAAAATCAGAAAAAGACAAAAAGAGGCTGTAGATAGCATAAAATACATATTAGTTATGTTGTACTTTTGGTTATTTGGTGGGTATGGTTATGCCTCGTCAATTGATTGAATTAGTTTTGGTAGTTGCCGACGGTTGGATTCCCTTGGCAACTGTCAGCAAGCTTATATAATGTTTCTGATGTTGGGAAAAAGGACCATACATTGGATTTGTTCCCTTATTCCAGTTTTGCATAAGAGCATCTCATGAGTAAAGCAAGTGATTGTTATATCATATGAAAACTCTCTCAAATCACTCTGCTGTTCTTGTATGAATTATTCGTGTGTGAAATCAGTTTACTGTGCTTTAAATAGTTGTATATTCATTTAGCAAGTAAACAGAGGCAGCCCCCATTTTAGTTTATGAGATGGTAATTTAATTACCAAAGGGAATCACTTAAACAAAAACTGCCATCAACATAAGAAAAATGCGCCAAAACAAGCATCCAGTCAGCATGTAAGCAAGACTAAAAATAGGATCTCCACATTAGCTCCAATAAAAGACAAACTGTTTTGTCGAGCATGCCAAAGGTTCAATGCCAAAAATGAGACTTTTCTTAAAGTGAATTGAATCACTAGAAAAAGGACAAAGGAGATGTTGGATGCTGTTGGTTCCCCAACTTGTATTCCAGTAACTCCTATATCTAATTTTATGCTCAAAGCTGCTGGAAGCTAGGCCAACGAACAAGAAACACCTTCAATCATGTTTTCTTTTGCACTTCAGGCTCTACAGAAGCTAGGCGGGTTTCCCTTTATGACACTGAGTGTGAAAATGCTACAGATCTATGACTCAGTGCCTAGCAGATTAACTCTTGTATACTTTATGACAAGGATATGTGAATCTAGTTGTTTTAGATATGAGGATTTCAAACAAATACAAAAATATTAAATGGTTGATTTAAGATTTATCATTGTAAGATCAATTCTGAGGCTATGGAAGAAATTGGACTGATCGGTGCCTATTCATGGTGACAAAGTAAATACAACATACATATTCATTCATAACAATCAATATACTCCAATGGTCAATCTAGAATTATCAACTTGTAATAATTTGACCTGCAAAGGACTAATTGTGCGATCCTACTTCAAAATCCATTTTGTGATAGCAGTATTCTTTATTATCTTCAATGAAAGAAATTACAATGTTACTTGAACATGACTAACAATGAAAATAACCCAAATACAACAAATGTGCACTGATGAACATTACAATACTTGATTATTTTGCTCAAAAGAATACTGGATGACAAATTGGAGACAACACACACTGAGACATGTATTCATATATGCTTAGATTAGAGTATGTATAGTTATTGCAGAAAATTGTAGTCATTGACTGTGTACCCAGAAAAATAAGACACATAAGCAATCAAGTTGTTGCCCAAAGTCTTCTTAGATTCCTCAAAACTTTTTTCCACAACCCTTCAAAAATGGCTTTGAATCCCCTTTTAAAGACAGGAGAACCCAAATTCAAGTCACTGTTGAGAACAATTTGTCTTCAGATTGAACAAACAACACTAGGTATGCAGACTGGGCATCCTCTGTCATTACAACATGTTGCAGTTCAAATCTGTAGTGAAACTTGGAGATCTTGTTGTTAATCCACTCATGTAGGCACTAGTTACAAGTTATGACATGAAATCATGCGTTGCATGCCTCAAACTGCAATTCTAGAGCATTATCAACACTTGTCGGCGGCAAAAACACATTTGCTGAAGAAATTGCAGAAATTTGCGCCCTTTTGCACAATTGCAAAGATTTAGGGGTCATTTTCCATTGCGGAGATTTAGGGGGCATTTTCTCCACTACGGAGATTTTGGGGGTATTTGGAATTGTGGAAATTTGGGGGTAATGTGGATATATCCTTGTCAGGGTCAAATTTTCGTGATTGAAGAATATCCTTGTCAGGATCAAATCTTCGCAATTGAAGAATATTCTTGTCAGGGTCAAATCTCTGCACTTGAATAATATCCTTGTCAGTGTCAAATTTTTCGCAATTGAGAAATATCCTTGTTAGGGTCAAATTTTCGCAATTGAGAAATATCCTTGTCAGGGTCAAATTTCCGCAATTGAGAAATATCCTTGTCAGGGTCAAATTTCCATAATTGAATAATATCCTTGTCAGGGTCAAATTTCCGCAATTGAGGCATATCCTTGTTAGGGTCAAATTTCCACAATCGAGAAATATCCTTGTTAGACTCAAATTTCCGCAATTGAGGAATACCCTTGTTAGGATCAAATTTCTACAATTGCATATCTTCTACAATTTTGCTCAAAACTTCAAACTTGAAACATGACATCCCTAACACGAGGAAAATCGCACAATTGCATATTGGATTTTTCTCAAATTTGAAACATATCTCTGACACTAGGAAAATCCCGCAATTGTATAACTTTCACGATTTTGGTCGGATTTTTCTCAAATTTGAAACACAACATCCCTGACACGAGGAAAATCTCGCAATTGCATAACTTTCACAATTTTGGTCGAATTTTCTTCAAATTTGAAACACGACGTCTTTGAGACTAGGAAAATCTCACAATCACACAACTTTCACAATTTTGGTTGGATTTTTCTCAAATTTGAAACAAAGATACCCAATTGGGTGTTCTAAAAATGAAACTCTTGGCAACCTTCACACTTAGACAAATTTTTAGCTTTTCAATTTGGGTGCTTGGGCCGAAATGGGGGTACAAGTATAATGCCTAAGACATCACTTAAACATCACAAAACCCATGAAATCTTTCTCAAGTTAGTTATACAATATGGGAAGTGAGATGGGGGTATGAAAACTTGCAATACCTAAAGATACCATCCAAAGGAAATTATATTCTATTCCATCACCCAATTAGTAGGAGAAGTCAGTAGTAGAAAATAAATGAGGGTACACTCTTTGTAAAGTTTAATGTTTTAAAGAAAAATGCAGTGGAGACAGGAAAACCATGCCTGACTTGGGTGCACATTCAATGATGTTTTGTCTTTTATTTTAAAAGTGTGGCTAAAACAATAAGGTTTGCCTTATGCTAGGCACACCTTTTACGAACATTTGCATCTTTTATGAGATTATGGTCAACTAATAAAAATTGCGCCTTACACACTTTTGAGGATGGAGCTGACATTGCAAAGGGAAGTTTGTTCAGGAAAAAGAAGACTATTTAGATCTTTAGCTTGATGTCAAGGGTTGCATGGATGTTTATGCTTCCTTAGATAAATATGTTCAAGTTGACAAACTTGCAAGTGACAATCAATACAAAGTAGAGAACTTTGGCTTCCATGATGCTTGAAAGCAGATACTTTTTGCTGATTTTCCCCTGTATTGAAACTTCATTTAAAGTGTTTTGAATATGATTATACTAAAAATTTATTGATTAATATCAATGATAGGTTTTTGTTCCCATTGCAACTTGAGCTGGATAAAGGTGATGGCCGATATATTTGTAGTATCCCCAATTAGACAAATGTAGGAATTATACAAACTTCTCAAAGTGTACAAGCTGAAATGATGAACAAATATCAAATGTAGATGCCAAATCCTATTGAAAATAAGTTGACCATTATCAATCAAAATACTCAACTATGAACAATGGTTCCCACATTCCGTAATGCTGATATTATTTTAAAAGATTCTCAATTGCAAAATATCTGTATAACTGCAGATCTGAAGACAACATCTTGTATGTTAACGGGTTATAGGTCTATCATATGCTGTCAGAAAGCTCTTGGGTGCAATTCTTATTTTGTAAGTTTACAATCCTATCTTTAACTCCATTTTTTAGCCTCAATTTTAAAGTACGGTATTTCACTATGGAGCCACAAGGTTGGTTGTTGGTAGCACAATGGAGTCTTTTTAGATTTAGGCTTGTGATACATTGTTACCAACATCCTCTTACCCAAAAATCATTCTCCTAAAGACAAAATCAATGATCTATATTTTCTCAAGTTTCTATGCTTGTTGGAAATCTACAAATGTTCATTCTGTCAAACTTGAATGCACATAGTGCTGGAAGTAGTGTTCTTAATTACATGGAAATGAAAAAGTATTCTAGTTGCATGAAACAAAAATGAATCCATGACATAATAAAAAACAACCACAACAAATGTGACACAATTAGCCTGGAAACTGTTGTGTGAGGAGAACCAACTGCTATTGCCAAATGCTCAACATCCTTTTCTATTTTTGGCCAAGGTAGTTACAAAGAGCTGAAATAGAGCATGTACAATAATCTCCTTGCTGATACGCTTACTCACTACTCTCTATACCAGTAGTTCTGCTACTAGATGTTGGTGTGAATAAATGTTTTGTAGCTAGTTAATTTCCTTACTAGGGACTTAGGGGGCATATTCACATGCTAAGTTTATTTAGGATTATAAGATTCCTTCTAGAAGTCTTAGTTGTCATTTCTAGATCTTATCTTATCCTAGGTTGTTATATGTTAATTGTCTCATGTGATAGGATTAAGACACTTGTCATGATCTTGTCTAATCCTATCTCTCACCTTTCCTTTATAAGCAAGGCCTCTCATGTACATTTGCATATTCAATCTTGTAATATTGCATCCATTATCATAGCAAGTTTGTGGAAGTTATTTTGATCTAGCAACTGTTCCTGTGGGTGTTGAGGAGTCACCATTAACTCTACACTAGAAACCAACTACAATTCATTTCTTTCTCTTCATACTTGTCTTACAACTAAGATAGTACTTGTTACAACTATTAATGATAGATGTGTCCTTTTGTGCATTGAAGGACCTCCAAATGCCAAATAACTTGAAGAGATACCATTTCCTGCAGTTGTGCTTCTTCTTGTTCAAAATGGCTTAAATTGCCATGGGCATCATGATCAAATTACACACATGCGTAATTTCCATGTCACGAATGAAAGTGCCATGGCACATGTAAAACCACCCTACCAATGATGCAACCGCTACCTTGTTGTACCTGGTAGTTTTGCTATGGTACAAAATGGTCTCCACTTCAGCTATGTTTTTGCTGTTTTTCTTGGCTGTTTGTTGAAGATTTGTTTTCTAGGTCCTTATGGATCCGACAATCTTTGTATTGACCCTTTTCTGTAATTGATGAAGATGCTTGTCACCCTTTAACACTTAAACTCTAATGCAAACTAGAGCCTTGGTTTTTTTCTGAGACTCTCTTTTTTGAAATATTTCTTTCCTCGAGATTGTTTGTATTAAATGGCTTTGTATATATTGACTTGTCTAAGGTTATGAACTTGGGTTACATTCTCTCTTCCTAGGTTCAATTCTAGTAGTAGTTATAGACATTTGGTTGCTGTAGTCATTTCAGCACTGCTGATTTGGTTTGTTACTTGCTATTCTTTGATTCCTGCTGCCCTACTTTTGGCATTTGTGAGGTTGAAAAGCATCGTCTTGCAATTTGTGTACATTAAAAGCAAATTCCTATGATGAGACATGTTCATCTTTTTCAATTTCAACAAGTTTGTGAAATCCAACTTATGGATTATATCTTGGGGTAATTCATAACTACCAACTACTCCTTTGTAATTTTGGAACCTAGTTGACTACTCTCTGTACTCTAGACCATCTCACTTACTTTACCTTAGACAAAGGTGCTTACTATTTCAATTTTTGCACCTCTCCGTAAAGATCCAAAAACATGATTGATGTAGTCTTGAGAAGTAAATCTATTCTATGGTGTATGATGTAATGTCCCCATTTTTGGGTTCTCTTGCATTGCAATTGGCATTGACCTTCTGGGTGTGTGGCAGCCTTATCAAAAGAGTTATTTGATGTTACTAGTGAGCTCAGATGGTCTAGGGGATCCGCATGAGACTTTCCGAAGTATGTCTGGCTTTTGGTGTGTTTTCAAAGATTCTTAGAGAGTGCATCTATTGATATCAAGTCAGCCTGTTGGGCTTGATTCTCAATATTACTCATGTGCAGTCAGTTTTCGATCTCGATGGTTTTCAATAGTTTCCGCAACTTGGGTGCATTAATGGCTTTATTTTAATTATATTACTATGGTTGCTTAATATAATTTAAATTATTTAAAAAGCATCTTAGTGTTATAGCTCATTGGAATCGGGATGGAAAGATTTAAATGTTGGGATGTTGATAAAGTGGCTTTATGTGCTGAGAATAGTTAAATAATGAAATAAATCACTTTTCGGGGATATAAGGCTTATTTACTTAATAAAGTGATTTTATATTGAGTTTTCCAAAAAGTTCTCAAGAAAACTTATAAAAAGAGATAGGGAGAGCTCTTTGGATTAAGCAAATTTTATTTATTTTTCTCTGGTGAAGCCCTTGTGGTTTGAGAGATAGAACTCAATTCATCTTAGCCTTCTAGAGGACAAAAATGTTCTGGAAGGAACTAGAAAAATCTTAGTTGCATTAACTGAAAAAGAGATTACAATATATAGAAAAGACAAGCTACTGTAGATATTAAATATCTACCTACAATCTATCTACCAGTTACTGTAGAAACAATAAATCTACCTACACTAAATAAATACAATGATATTGACCATTAAAGAGAATAAATATAATATTCTAACAAAAAACCCTCTTGGAGAAGATAAGTTTCAGTGGTGAGACTATCTACCCTGGTTGGTACAGGCGGAATCATTTAGGTTTTGCATTTACACTTCAACGAGTGAGTTTGAAATTTGTGAAGTCTCTTGCAAACACAAATTTCCATAGTTTCTCGACGATTTTGGCATTTGTTGATAAATTATAGTGCTGCACATATGAGCGCCATCTTTCATTCCTAGTTGGGCGTTGATTTTGAAGTTAGATGCGAGGTTCTTGGATATTCCATTATCTAAGGTGGAAGTTTTGACGCTACTGTTGATTAATTATATGAGAAGAATGGAAATATATGGGCAAATATGTTAAGTTAAATCTGAAGCCAGGCGTGAGGATGTATTGTTGAAGTCGATATGGTCAGGGCATGAGTTAGTTTCCTTTGGTGTGTATGGTGATTTGCAAATCTTCGTGAAATGGTGTTGGGTTGGTGTTTGGTTGGTGTCTCTTCCTTGAGTAGTCACCTTGATCAATATTGGGGGCGATTATATTTGCTGGAAGTTTGATTGTGGAAAGGGGCATTGGAAACTAGGGGCATTGTGAGCAAAGATAAAGAAATAAGTCGCTGGTTCAATGTGGAGAATTAGACCAAATTGCAATTTTTATCCTAAACATCCTGTGTGATGTGGACTTGGAATTTATTTGCTGGTCGAGGCAAGCTACAGGAGTGTCGTCTCATGTATGAGGAGTTATGGAGTATAAAGCAAGACTCAGATTTCATTCTTCATAGGTTGCGGGGTTGTGGAGGTGTTCTTTCTAGTAGCGGAAGTTCATTGGTTGGCGTGAAGGATTACAAATACTCCTGCTGTGCATGACAATGGTCTGCAATTGGGAACTAAGGTCTGAAAACCAATTTCCATCCTTTAGTATTGTTCAGCACCAGCAAAAACCTCATGACACTTCATCATCGCTGAGTAGAGGTCAGATTTTATGTGCATAGTTTATGTAAATTCTGCTCATTGTATGCAGCCTAGTACAAAGACAAATATTTGCATTTTGTTTCAGTAATTTCTTATTTATGTTATGAACATAGTTACAAGACTCGGACTCGCCTCGGACTCGGCAAGCCGATTTTTGACTCGGACTCGGACTCGGAGCCTAGACTCGCCCAAGACTCGGCAAAGACTCGGCAAATAGAAAAACCCTTGAAATTTAGAGATTTTTAAGGATTTAAAGCTTGTTTCATGCACCCTTTAGTGAATAAACCTCAAATACACAATAACATCATGAAATAGAAACTACTATGATCCTATACACAAACATATATTGATCACATAAGTATAAACGCAAATTTTAGCTGAAGGAAATAACACATTCAGATATATAAATATTGTCAAATGTATACAAAACTCATGGAATATGAAATCCATGGCATCAAAACAAATATCAAAACTAAAAAAATAAGTCTATGGCTCAGAAGAGCTTGCATTACTCATCCCAATATCACGACAAGTCATGCGCTAGTGTCTAAGTTAGGTCCTAGATGATGATGTAGCCATGATATTTGCTTGTGTCTCAATGATTGGTGTGTATATTCAAGTGAGGATTTTATTATTAAAATTTTATTGAAGCCTTCAAGACTGCATGTTTTGTTGTCTAATGTATGAATTTTGAAACAAGATAATCCTTGATTATGGCTTTGACTGTGAAAGATGCAAAGATTTGCAACAGGGGATATGTATTTTGTAGGTTTTTATGATCATGATTCATCATTGGCCTATAACATGCTTAGACCTATAGTTTGATGAGGGGAAACGCCCCTCAAGGGGCATGGGGGCAGCGCCCTGGGCGCGCTCCCTGTCGCGATACAGGGCGGGGTCGAGGGGCGGAGCCCCCACCACCAAGCCCAAATGAAGACCTTCAAAACCACACAAACCTTCATGGCGCACACCATTTATTTAAAAATTTGAAAAAAAAAGAATGCAATTTAAAAAAAAAAAATTTAATCAAAATGGCCGAGTTTGGGGCACGAGACTCGGCGAGTCCGGCGAGTCTTGGCGAGTACTCGGCAGCCGAGTCTCTGGGACTCGTTTAGGGTCACCCGCCTCGGGACTCGCGAGTACTCGCCGAGTTTGGGCGAGTCTTGTAACACTGGTTATGAATGTCAAAACATTGAAAAGTTCATGTGATATCTTGGCAAATCAAACAACATAAAGTTTTGCAAACAAAAACCTATCTTATATATACTCATGCAAATTGTTTGACAAAATGCTCATTTGGAAAAGTGCAAAAAATTGATAAGGGATTTTATATGTGAACTAGTGTTACACTAGAAGTGATGTTTAGAATTAGTTTCAGTGCCTAGTGGTATAAATTGGCAATATTTTTGCTATGATACATGGCGAATGGTCTCCAGCTCTTCACCTTGCGTCCCTCTCCCCACTCATGTCCTTGGTTTCTCTAAGGACAAGGGATGATTGGGGATGTCCATTGGCTGCCTTTTGTCCTTGGGGAAATTGGGTACACATCCTGAAATCACTAGCCCCATGTTCTTGGCATCCTAGGTACATTTGACCTCCCCTAGATGGTTAGAGATGCATATGACATCCCTTGACCATCCTAGGGATGATCAAATATCCCCACTTTTTAAATAAAAAAGTTATAGCCAATTTAAAAACATCAATAAAAAGGCATGGGGGCAGCACACGTGCCCTTCTATGCCCCTTATAAGACACTAACTTATTAGTGTTATAATTTGCCATTTGCAAGACAAGACAAAACAAAATAGTTTGTGAGAATAAACCTCTCTTCAAATTGTGAGGGAGAGCTCCCTGAGACCTAAACTAAACCTAACAATAAGCTAAATTGATCCTAGAGACCAAACTATAGACAAGATATTCTAATATCACTACTATACAATAACTTCTTTTTTTTGGGGGGAGGGTTGGGGGGTGGGGGGATTTTGCAAGTGAGATTTTATAAATTTTACAAATGAAAGCAACTTAATTTAAACACAACATCAACACTTTACCATTTACTAAAATCAGAGACTAACATTTTATGATGAGCACACACACTTATACTGAGAGGCGAGGTGAATCAATATAAGATAATTTTTTTACTTATTTATAAACAACAACCACGAACATAGCAATCAGAAAAGATCTACCAACTAAGAGACAAGATTTATATGGAAATCCTTTCGGGAGAAAACTATGGAGAAAGACTGCTTGGATCTACTGTCCAAATCCAACCAACAATAAAATTCTCTTTTTCAAATCTTTGTAGGCACCAACCCATTAGAGACACCAATCCCCACCATTAAGCACCAACTTAGCAAGAGACACCAATCTCTTCTATTGGGAGGCACCAACCTCCAAATGTACAAAATTTCGTCTTCTTGAATATAGTTTATTCAAAGCATGATTATCATGTGAATCTTCTTCATAAAATCTCCTCAAAAGTCTGCTATAAATCACCTTGAAAGGTCTGCTACAAATCTGCCATAAATCACCTTGAAAAGTTTGCTACAACTCTGCCATAAATCAGCATCAAGATCTGCTATATGTCTGCTTTAGATCTGTTCATAAGTCTGCTTTGAATAGGAAAAATATTTCATTAATTGCTTGAGTTATTCTTCTGCCACACATCTTCTTTTATACCACACAAATGCACCTCTTCACCTAAGAGGGGTGACCCATCAAAAGGGGTCGGCCTCATGTGCATAAAAAATAAATTTATTTTATTTAAAAATCTTCCCACATAGGGTGACCATGCTAAGAGGGTCGGCCTTTTGAAACACAGTACAATTATTATTAATTCCCCCAAAAGGGGGAGATCTACCATGCTTGGTCGGTCAACCCAAAAGGGCCCTCAAAAAATCAATAATTTTATTCTTACTTGCTCAAATGTGAGCGCCAAAATCCATGAGGGGTGATCAACAATTAGGGCACCAAAAAATAGCACATAAATCATGACAAAGATATCGTTTGTATTGATCCTTCAATATGATGGTAACGATCATGCTCAACTCTCCTTTGATATCAATGACAACAATATTTCCAACAACCTCCCCGTTTGTCATTGATGGCAACCCTACCAAGAAATAATTTGTGAATGCAACAAGAACTTAATTTTCCCTCTGTTTGTAATGCTCCCCCTTATTGCAACTCTCCCCCTTTGACATCGATGGCAAAGTCTCTACAAAACTTTAAGATAATGAAATGAATAGCTCCTCCTGAATTCATGCTTCTCTTAAGAAATTAGTGACTGTATGAGAGTGATATCACTCCCAATTTCTGGCTGAGATACTCAAAAGTCTCTTAAGGAAGGGGCTTTGTGAAAATGTCTGCAACCTGTTCCTTTGTGGTGATGTACTCCATCTTGACATTCTCTTCTGCAACTTGTTCTCTTAAGAAATGATACTTGATAGGAATGTGCTTCGTCTTCAAGTGCATAACCGAATTCTTTGAAATATTAATTGTACTTGTGTTGTCACAAAGTATGGAGATGGGATGATCATATTCAACCTTAATGTCCCTCAATGTCTGCTTCATCCAAAGTACTTGTGTGCAACAAGATGCTGCTGCTATGTATTCCCTCTGTTGTGGATAATTAAATTGAAGGCTGCTTTCTTGCTTAGTCAAGACACTAGATTGTTACCAAGAAAGAATGCTTCTCCACTTGTACTTTTTCTATCATCAATATTGCCTACCCAATCCACATCAATATATTTTGTTAGAGAAAAATCTTCACCTCTCGAATACCACAAACCAAAATCCAAAGTGCCCTTTAGATATTTGAATATTCTTTTGATCGCTTGCACATGAGTTTCTTTTGGTGTTGCTTGAAAACGTGCCACCATGCCTATTGCTTGCATAATATTTGGTCTTGATGTTGTCACATATATTAGGCTCCCAACCATTGACCTTTATAGTGTTTGATTTACTTCAAGAGACTCATCATCTTTGCTTAATTTACAACCTGTGACCATGGTGTGCTAGCTGGTTTGCAATCTTCCATCCTAAATTTTTTCAACATTTCTTTAATATACTTGGTCTATGAAATAAATATCCCTTTATCGGGTTGAGAGATTAATAGGCCAAGGAAGAAAGACAACTCACCAAGCATGGACATCTCAAAATCCTTCTGCATGTCCATGGCAAACTTTTGACACATTTTATCACTACTTCCACCAAAAATGATATCATCTACATAGACTGCAACAATCAACTAATGATCACCTTCAGTTTTAATGTAGAGATTATTATCAACAATTCCTCTCTTGAAACCTTGATGTTGTAGATACTTGTCCAATCTTGAGTACCAAGTTCTAGGGGCTTATTTCAACCCATAAAGTGCCTTCTATAGTTTGCTTACATGATCCTCATTTTTTGATAGGGTGAACACTTCGGCCTGTTCAATATACACTTCTAAGTTTCCATTCAGGAAGGCTGACTTGACATCCATT
Source organism: Sequoiadendron giganteum (assembly GCA_007115665.2). NCBI lineage: Eukaryota > Viridiplantae > Streptophyta > Pinopsida > Cupressales > Cupressaceae > Sequoiadendron > Sequoiadendron giganteum. Next base: position 605,268,054 of record CM021108.1, on the reverse strand, counting down.
TGATAGACTTGAAATTTTTAAAACATGCAAATGCCAAAAACATCCTTATAGCCTCTAGATGTGCAACAAGGGCAAATGTTTCTTCAAAATCAATTCCTTCTGCTTGAGCATACCCTTTGCAAACTAACCTTGCTTTGTTCCTATCCACTTGACCATCTTCATTCAGCTTATTTCTAAAGACCCATTTGGTACCAATCACATTCTTATCTTTTGGTCTTGGAACAAGTTTCCATGTCTCACTCTTTTCTATTTGATTCAGCTCTTCTTCCATGGCATCGATCCAATGCTTGTCTTCTCTAGCTTTTGCAGAGTCTGTAGGCTCTATCTTAGATAGCAAGGAGAAATTTGCATGTTCTAATGCACTTGCTAATCTTCTTCTAGTTTGTATCCTTGTATCTTTATTGCCAATAATTAGATTTTCTGAATGATGCTTTTGAACAAATCTAGATGGTGTCTTTGTATCTCTTGTCCTATCTCTTTTTCAATTTCTTCTTCTTTTTTGCAGCTCGAGTCTTCACATTTTTCTTCCTTGCAGCTTGAGTCTTCTAAATGATCATTTGCTTGTATTTTTTTTTTTTGATGTCTTTCTTCGTCCACTCTTACATTGGCACTTTCTACAACCTTTTGCAATCTTTTATTATAACATCTATAAGCCTTACTTCTTGAAGAATAACCAAGGAAGATGCCTTTGTCAGATCTAGAGTCAAATTTTCCCAAATCCTCATCATCTCTTCTTAAGTAGCACTTGCTTCCAAGTTTTTTGAAGTATTTTACTGTCACTGGTCTTCCCTTCCATAGTTCATAAGGTGTCATGCTATTATTGATTCTAATTTGCCCTCAGTTTAGAATTTAGACAGCTGTGTTAACTGCTTCTTTCCAAAATTTGTCAGGTAGCATAGATTCATTCAACATTGTTCTAGCCATTTCTTGCACTGTCTGATTTTTTCTTTTTACAACTCCATTTTTCTGTGGAGTCCTTGCAGTTGAAAAATGTCTTTTTATTCTATGATGCTCACAAAAGTCTTCAAATTCATTTGAGGTAAATTCACCTTCTTGATCCGATCTCAAGCATTTGATCTTTAACTTAATTTCATTTTCAACCAAGGCTTTGAAAGCTTTGAGCTTCTCAAATGCTTCAGATTTTTCTTTTAGGAAAGTAACCCATGACATCCTTGAGTAATCATCAATAAGAAGCATAAAATAACTCACCTTGTAAACTTTGTGTCCTTGTTGGCCCACAAAGGTCTATATGAACAATCTCCAAAGTCTTTGTCATCGAGTACTCCTTTGACTTGAATCTAGCTCTTGTTTCTTTCCTAAATTGACATTGCTTGCAAAGAGTGTTTGAAGGGTTAGTAATCTTTGGCATATCTATTATGGCTTGTTTGGTGTTGATCTTTACACGATTATCAAATTTTATATGGCCCATTCTTCTATGCCATAACCAACTCTCATTTGTTTGTCCCATGTAGCATTTTTCTCCCTTGATCTCGCTAAGGATGTATAGGTTGTTTGTTGTTCTATTTGCATCAGCAACAACTATTCCTGTACTTTCCTTATGTCACAACCTTGAGCATGAAAAGTAAGAGTGTGTCATTGATCACACATTTGACTCACACTAAGAAGATTATGCTTCAAACCTTCAACATATAAGATGTTTTTTATCCTTGTCTTCCCATTGTCAAGACTAAGACTAACTATTCTTGTTATCCTTGTTGTAGCATTGTCTCCAAATTTTACCGTACCTCCATTCGCTTCTTTCAAAGAGAGAAACTTGCTCTTGTCCCCTATCATATGGCTTGAGCATCCATTGTCAATATACCATTGATTTCCTTCATTTTGGGCATGAATGGTTGTTTGTACAAATTTAGATTTTTCTTTCTTTTGTTGCTCTTGCTTCTTTTTCCAAACTTTTGTAGGTTCCTCTTTTTGCTTGCCATGGGTATCCTCCTTGTTTTGTCTAGGAGGTTCCACAAAACTATTTCTACAAAAACGTACTTTATGACCATAGTTGTTGCACTTGTAGCACATAATGATGAAGTCCATTAAGGGAGCAAAAGAGTTGTAGTTTTTCTTTGAATGAATGAATGAAAGATTTTGATGACGTCCACGAGACTAAACAGTCTATGGGACCGAGACAAACAACTTAATTTTTCTTCAAGCTCTTTTCGAAGTCGAACCTCTTGCTATTGATTTTGACTAGAAGGCTGGCCGTCTGATTGATCTTATCCTCCTCAAATAACTGTTGCATATTGTCCACCCCCAAACTGTTTGTGAACTGATTGCGGATATCTTTAAGAACCCAAAATTATTTCTTGCATGAACCCTACAATCCGTTGCTTTAAGACCAAATTGATTGCAGAAAAAACAATAACCAAAGAAGGAGTTTTGGAACCTAGTCATGTGGGATTGCCTTGGAGGGAACGATCTTTTGAATTTGTCCTTGTTGTCCTTGTAAGGGATGCTGGTCTTTTGTGGGATATCACTTCCTTCTTGGTGCTATCACTATTGATAGAGCTCTTAAGAGCATCAGCATAGCCTTTAGGCTTTTCTTCATTTGTTTTCTTTGGTAATTTTGTAGCCTTAGAACTTGAATCTTCATTTGTAGTCTTCTGATTTTCCTCAAAGCCAAGATCAGTTTTGATGAATGGTGACCTTTGAGCATTGATAATGTCCTCCAATATTTCGGTGCTCTTTTCAAACTTCATGCTTTTGTTTAATTGGATAGTTGCCTTTTTTAGTTCCTCTCTCAAGGAATCGATTTCAGATTCAAGTGTTTCACTGTCTTCTACTTTTGTCTTTAGCTGAAATCTCACTTCCTCTTCTATCCTTTTTGCCTCTTCAAGTTGAATCTTTAGGCTGATAATAGTCTTTTCTTTTTCTTCAAGGCTTGCGATACTTTTTCTCTTGAATCACGATCCTCTTCTTCATATTTCTGCAGTTGCAAATTTTGCTTCAAATTCTTTTTCTTGAGCTTCTTGATTTCACTCAAGGCACAAATGAGTTCTTCTTCAAGATCCACTTTTCCATCTATTTCGACAATTTCTTCCTCTTCTGAATCCATCTTCTCTTTTCCTTTGTCTTCATTTTCCAAGGCGTCACTCTTTGCTTCTATTGCCATGAAGAGACTTTCTTCTCTATCGCTGTCGGAGATGCTTTCATCACTCTCTTCAGATGAGCTACTATCTTCTTTGGAGTAGAGGCTCTTCTTGAGCTTACGAAAAGTTTTATTCCTCTCATGTTTGCCTTGTTTATAACTCTTTTTGTACTAATGATTTTTTCTTTCCTTCTTTATGTGATGGTCATCTTCATCATTGCTATTATCATCTTCTACTTGGACATTTAGCAACAAAATGAATTATTTTATCACAATTAAAATATTTCAAGGGTAACTTACCTTTGTATTTGCTGGATCCTTTCTTGAGCTTTCTCACAAAGTGGGCTTCCTTTGCATCAAATTCGTCACTGGAGCTATCGCTTGGTTTGGGCTTTTTATTCTTCATCTTCTTTGAAGCTTTAAAAGCCACTTCACGCTTTGATGACTTCTCCTTTTCAGTCCTCATTTCATATGTCGTGAGGAACCCATGTAACTCGTCCATAGTTAGTTTGTCTAGATCTTTCATTTCTTCAATGGCAGAAACTTTTGCATCAAACCTCAAGGGAAGAGACCTTAGCACCTTTTACACAATCATAGAGTCTTCAATCTTTTCACCAAGTCCACGGATGGTGTTCACGATTTCATCTACTCAAAGGAGATAGGCTGCAATGTTCTCGTCTTTCATCTTCAAGCTCTTGAATTGTCTTCTATGGTTTTGGAGCTTGGCCTTCTTAACTTTGTCGTCGCCTTCATAGATGTTCTTACGTTTGTCCCACATTTCCTTTGCCGAGTCACAATGCATTACTTTGACAAACTCTGATTCAGATAGACCACACAAAATGGTATTCGTCGCTTTTGCATTATTTTCGCCAGCCTGCTTTCCATCAAGATCTGTTTGTGTCGTTGATGGAGCTACATAGCCATTCACCACTGATTGCCAAATGTTAAAGACAAGAGCCATTAGATAAGTCTGCATCCTTATACTCTAGAATGCATAGTTTGTTCTGTCGAACAATTGGGCTCTATTTGAGGAGAAACCTTCTTGACTCGCCATGTGTGCTTTCGAGATCTACCTTCTAGCGGTTAGATTATTCTTGAAGGAACTCACTCTGATACCAATTGATGAGCACACAAACTTATACTGAGAGGAGGGCTGAATCAGTATAAGATAAACCTTTTACTTATTTAAAAACAACCACGAACATAGCAATCACACAAGATCTACCGACTAAGAGACACAAGATTTACATGGAAACCCTTTCGGGAGAAAACCACGGAGAAAGACTGTTTGGATCTACCATCCAAATCTAGCCAACAATAAAATTCTCTTTTACAAATCTTTGTAGGCACCAACCCCCAAATGTACAAAATTTCGTCTTCTTGAATATAGCTTCTTCAAAGCATGATTATCATATGAATCTTTTTCATATAATCTCCTCAAAAGTATGCTATAAATCACCTCGAAAGGTCTGCTACAATTCTGCCATAAATCACCTTGAAAGGTTTGCTACAAATCTGCCATAAATCAGCATGAAGATCTGCTATAAGTTATCTTTAGATCTCCTCATATGTCTGCTTTGAATAGGAAAGATATTTCGATAATTGCTTGAGATATTCCTCCCCCACACATCTTCTTTTATACCACACAAATGCACCTCTTCACCTAAGAGGGGTGACCCATCAAAAGGGGTAGGCCTCATGTGCATAAAAAACAAATTTATTTTATTTAAAAATCTTCCCACATTGGGTGACCATGTTGGGAGGGTCGGCCTCATTTGAAACACAATAAAATTAATTTTTAATTCCCCCAAAAGGGGCAATCTACCATGCTTGGTCGGACAGCCCAAAAAGGCCCTCAAAAAATAATAATTTTATTTTTAATTGCATAGAATTTGAGCACCAAAATCCTTTAGGGGTGATCAGCAATGTGGGCACCAGAAATAGCACATAAATCATGACAAAGATATCGTTTTTATTGATCCTTCAATATAATGGCAGCGATCCTATTCAACTCTCTTTTGACATCAATGACAACAATATTTCCAACATTTTATTGCACACAACTGTTGAAGTAAGATAGCTACGGTCAGATTTAAGAATATAATGATGTATATTCATATCGCACGTACATATTAAAATATGTTTGACTTACTAAAATGGCTAATTGTCGGCTGTTTTGTCAAAGGGACTAACATGAAAGACACGCCCCTTCAACTTGGGTCGTGCCTCTCCTTACCCTTACTTATGGACGATCGGATCCTCTAGTTCAAACATAGAAATTGATAAATGTTTGTATCTTGTGGACCGAACATATTAGTACTAATTCAGACTTGTCGAATATCAGACTTTATCATGGTATTAGAGCCACGTTATAACAAGTCTGAATCTTTAATCATCCCTTGCGTAAGCATCACTCAGAGCATTTGTTGAAAGCAGGAGAGGTGACGAAAGAATTCGATGCGATACCAAGGGACCCTTTGGTGCGGGTGGTGAGAGCCAAAGGCTATGCAGCTGCCTGCAGAGAGTTTGCCCCCGTGGTTACTTAAATGATATCGCTTATGAATGATAGCGTTTGGTGTTGGATATGCCACCTCCTGTTGAGGATCCAGAGCGCGAATGGTGAAAAGGATGCGCTGGTGAGACAAAAGAATGATGTTTGGTCTTGATATTTGCACTGGGAACGACAACACTCAGGCAAATCGGTAACCATTTGTAGATGTTGATCGCCGACACCTCTCTACATTACAACACCCGACAGGCTATCCCCGATGGATGTGCACTGAGTCGTGTGGGATGAGGACGTTTTGAATAGTTTTACTTTGCACCTACAGGAAGCCGCGACAATGTGTGTGGGCCTTGTTGTGAGCATTCTAATATTGCAGTCCACTTATACTTTGTGTGGTTCTTGAAAATGAGATATACATAGTGGGATGACCAGCGATTAATATAGACATGTTCATTTACGTGTGCATTCATTTTTCAATTTTGTGAGAGCCATGGTGCATCTAGTAAATTGGTGGATGCGCTAAAAAATTGATGAAGTATGAAAAGTTTGTATTCTGTGTGAGTGGCTTGGTGTAAGAGACGTTTTTTGACAAAGACAGGTTTAGTATGCGACTGTGAGCAGATGTATTTTCAACAGTATGACGAGGGCTACGTGTGATAGTGGTAACCATGTATTGCTAGGGGATTCACGGGTTGTATGACAAAAAGGCAGAGGTGTTAATGTGTGCCTTTGAGTGGAGTTTTGATTATTGGAAAAAAAATTAAAAAAATCTATGGCTTGTTCAGGTCTACTGTGTGTTGTTCCTATTGTCAATGAAAGCGCTTGAGTCTTATGCAGTAGTCAAAATTCTTATGAAGGTGCCCACGAATTATATTTCTTGATCTTTTTGGAGTATACAACATTATATGATGGTTGCCAAAGTTGAATAGGAGTATCTCATTGCATTATCCTCCAGGGTCAACGTATCCTCCATTCTAGGCGATAACAGTTGAACATCGGCGCTGAGGATTAGGCAAGTCTCACTATAGTCCAGATTTTCTCCTCATTGAGATGCATCGCCACTAGTTATGACCATCTCAGGAGATAAACTGGAGTTGTTGATGTTATTGGACCAATCTTGAGATCACGGGAAGTCTTAGAAATATCGTTTAAGAAGTCCGTTATCACACGAGTCTGCTCCGCCGGTCTAAGTGTTGTCGAGCATTGATGTTTCTATGAACGAGTTGCTTGATTACCATCACCTCTAACAAGAGTAGATAATCCTGTGCCAGTTCTTGGAGTTTGGGGGTATTGGGTTTCTATATAAATCCCCTGTTCTTGGTGCTGCATACAGAATATATATAAATTATTGATTCTTCCAAATTTATTTTGGTAATGCCGTGTTGGAAACCTGACATCATTTCCTAGTTCCGTGGGATCATATTTGAAGACTGCAACAATATATATGTGCTGTTTCAAAAGGGAGAAAACTTGCTGGAGAGGGATCACTATCTACAACAATGGATTGCTCTGCTAACAGTTTGGAGAATGATAACCATGAGAGGGAACTAAATCAAGCCGCGGGATGTGAAGCTAATCACGATCATGCAAAATGATATGGAGCCTGGTTGAAATCCTTCCTAAAGATCTTGAAACTTATTGGTGTGAGGAACAGAGTCAAAATTATTTATGATGAGACACAAAGCTTCAGAATACAGCAGTTCCCTCATACCTATGTAGATTACAGTCAGAGTGTCGATCTAAGACTACAATTGCAATCGAAGTCAAGAGTTTGCATTGAGAGCAATAGCGATCGACGCTACTGTAAAGGGCTGAGAGAGCAGATATTGTGATCATTGACATCGATCCCTCAGTTCTACATACAAGATTCTGACTTCTTTAAGATAAGTATTGCATGATGTTCATGAATTGTTATATAGTTATTAATTCATGCTTTAACTTTGAGAGAGTGAATCTGGTATGCTCCTAGCATTTGTATTTCTCTTCATAATAGTTAAGTCATATAAGGAATCTCTTCTTGATGTGCATTAGGATGGACCTAAAGATTGCTCTCAAAAGAAGAAGAGAATGGAGTCTCTACTTGTAGTCATGAGATTGAATAAATAGCTGAAGAAATCTCTTATAAAAGGAAGAATTAACCTTGAGAGGGAGCTCTATGATTCTGTAAAGGTTGCAGTGTTGATGCTAAAACCTTGAAGCACCTCTTCAGCAGTTGAGATCAGAATTACTAAAGCCAATCAACCTAGATTTAACATTGGTAGCTCCGCAAACCTATTTATAATAGAAGGATTTGGGATGAGGTTGAAAAGGACAACTCTGAATCTCCACAGAGGTGTGCGTTGGAATCCATTTTTCTAAAGCAAAATGTTGCAAGCAATCTTGGACGTTAAAGTCAGGAGGTTGATGCAAGTGCTTGAAGATTCAGAGGGAGCTTACTAAACCTAAAAGAAAATGATCAAAAGAGCATCTCTGGGTGTTGTATTAGGTTGAGGTCTGCAATGATATCCTGGTATAGCAGGAAGCAATCTTCTGTGGCACTAAGTACAACAGAAGCAGAATATATTTCAGCCTCTATGGAAACAAAAGAAGCAGTGTGGCTCCGTAAATTGTTTATGGGATTAATTGATCATAAGCATATAGTGTCTCCTTACCACTATGTGTTAGACGTGGTAGAAAGGAATATTGGAGCATATTAGTACAAATGATCCAACCACAGACATTCAACAAGAAACCTTGGTATGGTTGAAATGTAAGTTATTTGAGACTGAGATTCAAATTGTTTATTTTACTAACATGTTTTAAAGATGTTTAAAGTGTAAACTCTTTTGTCATGCGAGTGACTCCATGACTGTATGGGCTCACCCTCTTTGTGTACATTATTGAAAGGTGACGATCTTTCGATAATGAACACTCTGACATTGTAAGGTGACGACTTTACAATGTTTAGTTTCCCTATCATGATGAATATCATGTGACTTGATATTTGTGGACATGTCATGATAGTATTTTTGGACATTTTGATAGATATCATGTGACTTGATATCAATTTGAAGATCATTATGATCCTTATTCATGGTGGATATACATATATATATCCGTGGATATGCCATGATTTATTATGGTAGACATCATGTTACTTGATGTCAGTGCACATGCCATAATGAAGATGTGTTATGAAGAATGTCATGTGACTTGACACTTTCAGAAGCATACCATATCTTCTAATATCACGAGTTAGGTGATATCACTTTTACTTGATGGAAGTTATCTTCCCTAGCTAAGAGGGAGTATTGTATAGTGAAGATGAGTTATGAAGAATGTCATGTGACTTGACACTTTCAGAAGCATTTCATATCTTCTAATATCATGAGTTAGGTGATATCACTATGTACTTGATTGGAGTTATCTTCCCTAGCTAAGAGGGAGTGTTGAAGTAAGATAGCTACGGTCAGATTTAAGAATATAATGATGTATATTCATATCGCACGTACATATTAAAATATGTTTGACTTACTTAAATGGCTATTGTCGGCTGTTTTGTCAAAGGGACTAACATGAAAGACACGCCCCTTCAACTTGGGCCGTGCCTCTCCTTACCCTTACTTATGGATGATCGGATCCTCTAGTGCAAACATAGAAATTGATAAATGTTTGTATCTTGTGGACCAAACATATTAGTACTAATTCAGACTTGTCGAATATCAGACTTTATCAACAACAATGGGAAATAACAACACTAAGATGACACTAACCTAGAATTAAATAGTTATGTTGTATACAAAGTGACAAACTTGTTGAGAAAATGACATCAACACAAAGCTTGACAATATTGTTCAATTTCAATTCAACTAAAGGAATTGCAAATAGAGTTAACTAATTGAATAACAACTTCAATAAAATAAGTGTAGTATCCATCACCATTTTGAATGCCTTGTGCTTAAAGCAATTCTTTATAGGTTAGGAAGAATAAAGATTTTAGGAAGTTAAAATAGTAATTAATTAGCTCCAAAAATTGATTTTTAAAACAAAGCACTTAAAGGATAAATAGAAAAAGAAAGAAATGAATAACTTTAAAATAAATCTAAAACAAACAACTAATATAATATAGTAGCCTAAAAATATACTTATCCTTTGCTAGGAATAGAACATGACTAAAAATAGAATTTGCTAAAAGTTGCAATATTGTGTGGAATTGGCCTTTGTGATTTTAAAGCAATTGTTCACTCTAAAACTTACTAGATTTTTTGATGAAATTTGAGACTTAATAGTTCTTTTGAAGTATTGACACTCCCAAAGTGTCATGAGACCTCTCCAATCAATCCTAATGACTTGAGAACTCAAATATAATCTCCCCCATGAAGGCAACGAGAATAATGATTACTGCTTAGTAAGACGAGAGTCATACACTTTATATACTTGAATCTAATGCTGCCTGTTTAAAAAATTAATTACTTCAAACCAAGGTTGCTAGGAGACCGGTATTGGTACTCTAATGAGAGATTGGTACTGACACTTCTATTTTTGAATTATTGGCGATTGTGAGAGTTTGAGGGCATATTCCAGCCGCCACAAGGTGTAACCAGCTACCAACTAGCATGTTCTAGCCACCACTAAACAAACAACATCATTAATAATTTAGATCTGAGTTTTGGAGGGTTGCTTGCTGCTGCGCAGCTCTTTTCATTGGTTGCACTTGAGTTTGCAGCTGCCATACCACCCCTAGCTACAATTGTACTACCTCCTAGGCATTTTACTGATGAGCACACACTTATACTGAGAGGGTGGGGGGGTGAATCAATATAAGATAAACTTTTACTTATTTAAATTCAACAACCACAAAAACAATCACACAAGATCTAACAATTAAAAGACACAAGATTTAGGTGGAAACCCTTTTGGGAGAAAACGACAAAAAATAGATTGCTTGGATCTATTGTCCAAATCCAACCTCAAATAAAATACTCTTACAAAATTTTGTAGGCATTAACCCATTGGAGACACCAATCCCCACTGCTAAGCACCAACTTAGCAAGAGACTGTAATATCCACCCCATTTTTTTTTCAATTTTGCACCCGTTAGCGTTAGCCAAAATAACAATGATAAACAATTGAATTAAGCTACCTTCCACTTTCTGATCACCCATATCCCGATGTGGGCAAGGTGAGAGCATACAGTGGCAAGGTGTACATTGCAATAATTGAAAGCAATCACTTGTTCAGTGGGGTGAGTGATAATCAAGAATCAACTGAGAGAAAATACCTTTCACTTTCTGATCACTCATATCCCAATGTGGGCAAGGTGAGAGTATACGGTGGCAAGGTGTACATTGCAATAACTGAAAGCAACCACTTGTTCAGTGGGGTGAGTGATAATCAAGAATCAACTGAGAGAAAATACCTTCCACTTTTTGATCACCTAGTTCCCGATGTGGGCAAGGTGAGCATACGGTGGTAAGGCTTAAAATTAAGTGCTTTTGAAGTAAACCACTTGTTTAGTGGGATAAGTATGAAATCTCCAAAGCATGAAGGCAAACATCTGCTTGTTCAACGAGAATTACAACTAGCAAAGAAAGCATTTGGCAGCTAGCTGACCAAAGCAAAAAGGAAGATCTTCCGTTTATTCGGCGGGCATAACATGAAAGCAAAGAAAGTTCATCCGCTTATTCAACGGGAATTATACGAAACTAAAAGATATCATCTGCTTATTCAGTGGGAATGCCACTTATTTAGTGGGGTAAGCAATGAAAACCAAAGATGAGCAATTCACTGAATGGTACTACCAAATCAGTGTTACAAGTGAGCTCAATATAAAGATATCAACAATTACAACCCAACTGTTATGAGTTAGAAATAAGATAACAACTTCCCAAATACAATCAGCCCACTGAAAATGAGATGCCCCAATGAAACAACAACTAAATACCTAAAAGTGGAAGCAAGTAGAGGTCTGGTCTAACTCAGCAAATGAGTTGCAGCAGGTCTACAACACTCAGAAAATGCTGTTAACAGGTCTGAAACTTCACCAATCAGCAAGCTACAAGTTGGCATGTCTCCCAAAAGTCTTCCCCAAACATCAAGGAACATTCCCACGCTGTTTGCAAAGTGATAGGTTGATCATGGCATCACAAAATCAGACTGATCAGCAAGAGAACAATGTAGGTTTCATCACAACTCCCAATGCACAAGGAGCCCTAAATGGTATGGCTGGCTGAGTAGGGCGACCAGCTCTCAAAAAACCAATACATAATGAAAAAATCTGCAACTTTGCCAAAGGGGGCGCCCAATGCCAAGGAAATTGACTAGCCAATACCCAAAACGAGTTTTTCAACACTTCATCCTGTAGCAACAAGAATGTGGTACGGCCTAGGCATGGGGGTAGCAGGACCAGCAAGTAGAAACTCAGAAAAATCCACTCCAACACTCCAAAAACTTTGCAAATCAAATTCACACCAAAATACCAAGCTAGAAAACATCATAAGAAACCAAAACTGAAAGCAAACTGAAAGCCATCACCAATAAGCTCCAATGGTGACCCCTGCAGCGAAGCCACACCCATGTCCAGCTAGGGAGTATCTTCCAACTCCGAAACTAGAGCCACCTTGAGGGTTTTTCGTTCTCAAAGCCCAAAGGATTCTATCTCCAATTTGACAACACTCCGTTATCTCCTAATTGCATAACCCAAATGAGAGCACGTAGGAGGTTTAAATAGAAATCAGGGCTCCAACTTTCAAATTCCTTTCCCCTCCAAATGGGATGCCCAACTCCAAAAGAATATTAACTTAATTTTATTTTCAATAAGCCTCTCATCTAGGTGTCCAAATGCAAGTTCCCCTTTTTAAAACAACTTAAAGTCATCAAGGGTAGGCGTGGGGGTACAAAGGGGACTTAATTGAACTTTTTATAACTTAAGTCATAATATTAATTTTCAAAGACTTAAGTGATGGTGGATGACAATATGCCAAAAATATCAGAACTCATGAAATGAAATTGTCAACCACTACCAAAACTAGAAACCTGCATTGTACTACTGCCGCTTGCTAGGACCAAGTTCCCAAAATAGCACTTACTAAAAATAGCAAACTGCTAAAAATAGTAAGTGTGTTCAAACACCAAATTAACCCAAACTGAGATGCATTGAAACTTACTAAAAATAGTAAGTGCTAAAAATAGACATTGCTAGAAATAGGAATACCGCCTACCAAGGATTAGAGAAACCTAGAAAACACCCTAACAACCAACTGCATATGCTCCTTGAAAGTGCTGGCAAGAAACCTCCAAGAATCTTGAAATCTCCTTAACTCCTTCATTTAGCCTATGGGACTCCGGAAATAGGCTAATGGTCACTGATAGGCTTAGGACTAAGAAGGGGACATTATAGAGACACCAATCTCTTCTTATTGAGAGGCACCAACCTCTAAATGGACAAACACTTTGACTTCTTGAAAATACTCCTTCAATGGATAACAATTTAAATAGATTTCCTTCACAAAATTCTGCCTTGAATGATTTTCTATATTTTTCTTCTTTAAAATCTGCTTGTGCTTGAATGATATATCTTTTATTCCACACTTGCTTGCCTTCAACCACACTTCTTATTCTTCCTTTTATATCTTCATGCCACTTGGAGAGGGGTGCGATTTGATGAGAGGAGGCAACATTTCAAAACAAAATAAGATGTCTTTTCTAGAGTAGGTGCCTCTATATATCTTTATTTATGGGTGCCAAGATGGGGTCAGCCCATTATAATTTAAATTTAAATTTATTTATTATTTTACAAGGAGAGGGCGCCAACATACAAGGGGGTCGACCATCATTAAAAAATGAATTTAATTTAATTTTATCTCTGCCTTTTTTAAGATAAAGTCTGCCCTTGGAATGGTGCGATTTAGTGGCCTTTGGCCTTCATACTTTCAATTCCCCATTAGTGATTCCTTGGCAGTGACTTTGACATCAATGACAATTAATCCAACATGTACAAATTGCAATCTGCTGATATTCTTTGTTTTGGGTGGCTGTACAGTCATATCTTAGAATAGGGATTGGATCGCTGCACTTGTAAGTGAAATTGCAGCATTTTATATTTTGGCATTTTTGCTGGACATTGTTATTGGCTGCAATCAGTCATTTTGTTGTTGCTGTACTTTTCCAATATGCTGTAGTTTGTGATCAACCATCAATAATTGAGGGTTTCATGTTGTACCTTCCTATTACAAAATTAGTTTCATCACTAGATCTCATAATTTGCTGTTTTTATTCAAGTTGTATTTTCTGTCACATCATATCAACATTCCGTATTGCTAGATCTATGGTATTTGATGCATAAAGGTTTCCATAATCAACAATTATTGGAGCAGCATTTGTGTCTATATATCATATTTGTTTTATTTCAGCTTGAATAAATAAGAAAATACAGAAAATTGCATATCTTTCCAGCTAGGGACATTACAAAATTTGAATTTCCACACAAACATACATCCTGCTATCCCTTGCCATTCCTGAAATGTGTCTTGTTGTTCCTATTCGGGAGATGCCCTGGAACATAGTTTTTTGTACATTGTAATTATCAAAGATCTTAAAAATGAACCTCATCTTACAATAGCTTGAGACAACCTAATGAACAACTGTGGCATGGTGACTAGTACTTGCCATTGAAATATAGTTGATAATAACCAGTAAAAGGACTGGTAAATAATGATTGGTCTAGAACCCATTTCTTCTAAAATTTGCAATTATTAAAAACTCAAGAAAAATAAAAAATTAGCGATTGACTTAATAAAAAATAGTAAATACATGTTTTGTTTAACAAATTTGAATATTCACATTGAAAGAACAAATGTTGACATTGCAAGAAAAAATAAATGCATTTGATTGCTTAGTGAGAATGAACATGGATATTTTGATGGTTTGAAAATATTGCTCGAGTTAATTGTTTTTCTCCATTTTTAAAATTATTTTATGTCTATGTTAATACTCTCTCTATACATGTACAAGGAGAAGAATCTATCATAGTTTTCAACACCAACTTTGTATACAATTTAAAGAAGCAGTCAAAGGAATTGGCGCAACCAGTAAAAAAATAGCAATAGACTTTAATAAAGTATACAAGAAAACAAAATTTTTAGGAAAGAAAATCCAAATATGTAATAGTCTTTGTGGAAGGATCTACAAGCTAAAGATCAGTTTTCGGGTCAGGATTTCGTGAAAGAGAGAAAATGATCAAGGTATCCCTGATAATACAATCTTAAATTCTCTAACATGTGGAATAAAATAGAACCAAATGGAGTTGCCAAAAGTGTTTTGTTGTACCCCAAAATTAAAATTTTCGCTACACTTAGGCATTTTGAAGAATTGAGTCAAGATACTGTCAAATCTGTCAGAAAAGGTCAAAATGGGGGGTCTGCATGTCTTGCATGGGGGTCATAAACTTGAAATTTCCAAAATCTGACAATCTGGGTCGGTTCAAAAAGACCAAACCTACAATACCCAGATTTCAGTTTTTCATCCCTAAATTTTAGGAAAATTTCTATTTTTAGCAGTTTTCTAAAAATAAAAACTTTTTGTGGGTTTTTCTGGGTTTCTTTCGAAATGAATACTTGCAAAATTTTCTAAAAATAGGAAGTTTGGCTTCTAGGGTTAAGACTGATTTTGATTGGCTTAAAATACTTCCTCATCAGGCTGGTGCAGTCAGAATCACAAAAAGATCAGTTTTGCCCTAGTGGGTCTATTTTGCTTTTTCAGAAGCTTCTTTTGGAGAATCAAGGTTATCAATGGAGGTCAGTCGGCTGCCAGGTGTCAGAATCAGATGTTCAAGCATCAAGCAGAAGCTGTCAACAAAGAATGTGCACGAAAAATGAGGAAAAATGAAGAAAGGAGAGTAGAAGCTGAAAATTTTGAAAAATGCAAAAAATTGTCTAACTTTGGTGAATCCAGGCGCCTCCAGTCAAGAAGGGCGCCCATACTCCCATGCCTTAGAATTTTTTTTGCATCCGGCAGTCGAGACCAAGGCAAACACGTCAAACGAGGCAAAATTTGAAATTTACATAAAAATGGCTAAGTCTGTTCAACATGGGCGCCCCTGGAGAAGAAGGGCGCCCATCTTTTTGGAAGGTCAGATGATGAAGTTAGGATTGGCTCTCCTAGGCAACATTGTTTAGATTCTCGTCAGCTTCGCAGCGGATGTCTTCGTCAGCTCGTCAGATCACTTAGTTTCCGGCAAAGTCAGATCAAACAGGAGCCATGATGAGAGGTGTTTAGAACTCTGAAGTGAAAAAGGATGAAAATATTCTAACACTGGTAGACATGGGCGCCCTTGGAGAAGAAGGGCGCCCAAGATTTTAAGAGGTTTAATGATAGAATTTGCTGAAGGCTTCTCCAATGTGACTTCGTCAGACTTGATCAAGCTGTCCAATGCAATCATTAGCATGTTCGTCAGAGGAGGCAGTCATCAAATGTCGCAACGCGAATAGAGGAGGAAAAGTGAGAGAAAAGACAGAGTTGGAAGCAAAGTTTGAAGATCAATAAAAAAAAAACTAACTTTGGAAGCTATGGGCGCCATACTTCAAGAAGGGCGCCTAGGGTTTTGAGCCACCAAAAGTCAATTTCTGGAGACAAGGTATCCAGAGGACCCCTTCCAGAATCATCCTAGCTGTCCAGTGAATCCGTCAGCCAATCATTTTGATCAACACAACACTCGGAATCACAAATTCATCTGAAGGTCAGAAGACAAGCATAAAATTGAAGATCATGAAATTGACTAACTCTGGAGAAAATGGGCGCCCTTTTCAAGGATAGGCACTTGACATTTCAGAGGGACCAATGAAGTTTTTAGCAGACAACGTCTCTAGAATCACATTGTCAGATTCGAGCAGGCTTCGTAATGGAATGTTCAGCTCGTTCGTCGGATCAATCTGGAAGCCGGAAATCAGAGCTGAAACAGGGTTGAAAATTGAACATAAGTTGAAAACGGTGAAAAGTTGGCTAAGTCTGGAAAAAAGGATGGCATACCTCAAAAAAGGCGCCCAACTTCCAATGCCTTAGTCAAAATTTTGGAAATTTCAAAAATTGAAGTTGAAGACAAAGTCTAAGTTCATTACACAATCTTGAATTAGGGTTTTGAGGAATTAGGGCAAAAGAAAGTTGTTTTCTCAAGGCAAAGCATGTTTAAAGCACTTTTGTGTTTTAATTTTCATCATTTTCTTACAGGTGTCTTCAAGGAGAAACATAGCAGCAACTTCAAACCCTTATTTTCAAAAGATTCAAGAACTTAAACTTGCTGGTTTTTCATAATATTTTTAGATCAGCACTCAAGAAGGCTTGTTTTTTCATATTTTTCATCCAAGACATCAAGTCTTTGAAGAAGGAGGCCATTACTTTCAATTTTCAGCAAGCTGGTTTACACTAGTTTGATCTTCTGGATAATTTTTGAAGGATTTTCTCAAGGTTGCAGCATCTGCTTTTTATCTTGCATGTCAGAGAAAACTTCAAATTTTACAACTTCCAATCTTCTGGGTCTATCTCAAATATTCTTCTGGACAAAACCCACATCACAGCTTTTTCAGTGAAACTTTGAGGTTTTCAAAATCTAATCAACTGGGTTCATCCAGAATGTGCTCATGAACAATACCCAGATGCCAGCTTTTTCTGCTTTTTTCGGAGAAAATTAGGGTTTGCTGCTTTTTCAGTCTTCATTCAGGATTTTCAAAAACGGATGATCTGGGTTGGCTTGTAACAAAATTCTAATCAAAACCCATATCTCAGAAAAAAATCCAAAAAATTCATCCGTTTGATGAAGAAAATCAGCAAGTTATTTTTAGGGTTTGTGCTGAGCTTGTCTGAACATAGTCAAATTTATAGTCAATCTTCAAGTTTTTCAGCATGGAGTACTCTCCCATCGGATTCAAAGCCAAACAAGAATTGTGTCATAATTATTTGAATGGATAATGTTGGGAAGTACTTTTTAGTACCATCATGGATATAAAACGTCATCATCTCAGTTGAAGAACATGCAGAGGGAGTGGTATGAGCGAAAGGACAATTGTCACAAAAAGTTGTGCAAAACTCTTCCGTGGGAGAATCAAGAGAAGTGTTAGAACGCACAAAAGTTGCAGAGCCGCCAAGTTATCAATCAGCGAGTCATCTTTTGAGGCAGCGATGTTTTTCAAGAACATAACTCAGAAAGGAGATGGTGATGTCAAAGATTCTCTAAGTTTGATTGCAAAAGGGGAGAAGATCCTAGAAAAGTGGAATACAGCTAAAGATAGTATCAACACTCCTGATAAAGAGGCAGTTTCCTGCTTTTTGGCGGATGTGAGAGAGATTTAAAGCGACAATCTTCTAGAAGCTTTCTCCAAGCTTTCTTTCCATTCTTATCTCACGCTTTCTTTCTATTTTTATCTCAAATCTTTTCCATTCTTTGAGGATAGAAAGAAAATATTGTAACAAGTTGTCACGAGTTGGCACTTTCCTTTCTAAAAAGCTTTCTAGGGTTTAGATGTTTTAATCTCTTCTAGATTTAGAAATAGAGCTTGCATGTTGGCAAGTAGTAGTTGTAAAAGCAAGGAAATTTTAGGGTTTCCTACTCCTCTGCTTAGTTATAAATAAGAGCAATGTTTGCTCATTTTAGTGGAACCGTGGTTGTGATAACAAGACATAAGTGTCTGTAGTACCTTCTCTTTGTTATTGTCTAGTGTTGTTCACTTTGTGTAAAGAGCAAGTTTGCATGCCTCTTTAGTTGCAAATACTTGTTTAGTGCATGTGTTGTGTTGATTATAATTACGTTGATCGCATGTTGCAAGCGTGTTGCTACAACTTGCTGTCCCAAAGTTGTAATCCTTGTTCCAAAAACTTGAGTAAATAAAATCTTGAGCGTGCTTTGTCTACCTTGATATAAATATCTCAAATTTCCGTCTATTTGTTTTGTGTTAGAAGTATGAGTAAATAAAATCTTGAGCGTGCTTTGTCTGCCTTGAAATAAAAGTCTCGTATTTCCGTAATACTTTTATGATCTCTTTTTCAGCTTGCCATAAAACGTATGTTGAAGAATAGCTTATTTAAGTATCTTTGTCAGAAATCAAACTCGTCCATTTCTAAACTCTCTTGCTCTGCGTTTACTTGAGAGGGTAGAAACGTTTTAAGCGTAGGTTAAGTTGTAGCTGTCTAGTTTCATTAAAGGGAAAACCTCAGCCGCAACATCTAGTGTTCTATAACCTTGTGTTCTCGCAGCTGAACCAAAAAGATAGGCGTAATTAAGTCTAGATTACTTTTTTTTATGCAACTCAGCAAAAGAGGGAGCTTCCCTTCCTAATTCGAAGAGCAGTTTACTGCACATAGCTATCTGTTTCTAGAACGCATTCCAGAGGTGCGATTTGAAACGCCAACATGTTTCAAATTTCCTGTCAGACATACTTTATGGGAAGGTGTACATGCACTCCAAGCTCTCTGGAATGCAATCCAAGTTCTCTAGAATGAATCTGCACCTTACATGTTTGGTTATTTGAGCCCCTTTAGTGAATGTCCAAGCAAATAGCACGAGAAGCTGAAAACAAAGTCAGAATCTTAAGAATACAACAGGAGAATATGAACTGATCAAACTGAAATAATCAGGAAGTTGCTCATTTCCAGTTTCTGTGCTACTGAAAAACAATCTAATTCAATGCATGCATGCCTAAGTATGTCTTGAGATTCTGCCATGAATAGGGTCAGAGTTGTTCAGTGTGCTGTGATTCTGTGAAAATAGTGAGAGCAAACAATGTTAAATTTCAGTCTATATAAGTGCACACAAATGCTAAGAGAAGGTGGTGGAGTTTCGGCAGCTGTTTGTTACTACCATGCAGGCTACCATGTACTGATGTGGATTGCCATGCACTACTTTCACACATGGGCTTTGTGATATTGGGGTATTAGGATTGGGATTTTAATGTGAATTTATATTTAAATGAAAGGCAGTGCTAGAAGGATTTAGTAAGAAGTATTTGATTTGTTTTGAATATGAACGGATTAATTGCTGTGTTTTTGGTGATTGTAGATGAGATAGAGGTTAATAATAACTTTGTTAAGTAATATTCATTATCTTTTGATCTAACATTAGAAATATTTGAAGTGGGTAAGAATCCATGCCTAGTTTGAATTGCTGAATGCAATAAAATATAAGCCTTATTTCTTTATCAGTTGCAACCAGTTAGCTCAGTGATAAATGCCCATTCTCTACCTTCTAGAAAGTTGATAGTGATAGTTATTGATGCAAACTTCAATGACATTATCACCAGCAAAAACCTTGCCTCTGCATGGCTATTTTGCATTATCACCAGCAAAAACCTTGTCTTTGCATGTCTATCTTGGAATTAACAAAGCTGAATGTTTCCAATTAGTTTTTAATCACATCAATATCAAGGTGGTATTTGGTAAGAACTTAAATTTTTTAGATGTTTTAGTGATTAAGCATTTATATTGTTCCTCTTCCATAAATTTTTTGAATGATTTAGTGATGCTAGCGATTACAGGTTGCTCTTCAGGTCTATTTTAGTGTGGTGATTTTTTTTTTAACTGAGACAGCAGATAAAATTTATGAGACAGCTAAACTTTGCTATCCCAATGTATAGTCTGACAGAACATATTCAATACAAAATTCAGAATGCCCTCAATGTACATGAATGGCAGAATAAGAAAGCAAAGTTTTTACTAAAGATATGATTGTTTACAAGGTTCTTATAGTTCTCACTATCGACCACTATAGTCTGTCTGTGAGGGATATTAAGACTCCTCGAAGAAGTAATAAATAAGAGCAATCTTATTTTGGACATTGCCCTCTAGAGATGAGAAGCAAGGAAGATAAAACTAGAATAGCTTCTTCCAACAATTGGTAGCAAATTTTTAGTCATATTAATTATTTGGATTAGCTTTGTCAAAGATTGAACTAGAAAATAGAAAGAAATGTGGGAAGAGATGAGTAGGAATCTTTTGGAGTCAACTTTTTTTTAGTTGCCCTTGAGTTTATTTGAATCGTGGTTTGTACTTTGTTCAATGTAGTAGGTTGGTTGAATTTGGTATATTGAATGTGTAACCAAAGTTGGTTGGAATCCCATAATCTTGTAACATGTCTAACATTATTCATGCTCTGTACTGGACTATTTCTTATGGTGTAATTTCTTTTATGTTTGTTATCTTAAATAGAAAGAAAACAACAATCATTTTATCTGTTTTCAAATTCACATAGTTGTAACGTGGATATTTTATTGTTAATTCATCTTGATTCACCAAAATGAGTATTATTCCAGGTCTTGTTATTTAGGATTGCGTGTAATTCTTTTGTTAGTTTTTAATCTTATCGACATTTTTAAGATACACACTTACTTTCCTTTTGTAGTATTCTTTGTTTTATTAAATAAATTGTAAAGTATTTGTGGATGGTTGCTCATAATTGTAGCATGTATGTTAAATGCTTCCATTTTAAATGTGGCTTTTAGTTTTTATTTGCCATTTTTAGCATTGCTAAGTATAACCTTTCTAACACACATAATATATGGGCATGCTTTCTTTGCTGTTTTTTATTATTTCTTGTCATGTATGCTTAGATATGCTTCATACAAGCTTTAAAAAGTGAACAGTATCATATCGTCACCTCTTCTTTTGATATTGATGCGTAAGACCCTAAAGTGTATAACAGTTAGATCATTGAGCTTTAAAGCAGTTTAATTTGGATGATATTTTACTTGGATTATTGTATGTTTTAATGTTTAGTACTGTGATATCTAAAGGTTTGTGAAGGAAGAATTCCAAAGGACCGTGTTGTGCTACGAGAGCTTGCAAAAGAGATGTTGAATTGGCCAGATCTTGAGGTGAGATTTTAAAACTGAAGGTTCAAAATGCTCATGAACAAAGGACCATAAGAAAGCATTCATTTTAAACTTTTCCCATGGTTAATATAGAAAACGAATCCTTTAATATGCATGGTCTTAGGTCTTTGAAAAGATAATTTTTTGTGATCTATCATAATTTATAATGATTGCGAAATGCTTATGTAAATTTCCTTAATTTTTCTTGATAGTGATTGAGTTGTATCTGTTTGTCATTATGTCTCAATTTTATGACAAAAGCAACACACAAAAAGTTAAACAAGATTGCATAAAAATCTATTGAGAAATAAGGAGCAAAAGCATCTATATATAGGATTACAAATATCTTATCCACAGAGATAAGGATGAAAAATATCTTATCCACAAAGGATAAGGATGACAACTCATAGGATAAGATTGACAACTCATAAAGCAAAAAGGTAAATCTTATCCACAGAGGATCAGGATGAGAAATATCTTATCCACAAAGGATAAGGATGACAACTCATAGGAAAAAATATCTTAAGTCAACATGATTTTATTAAAGAAGATCCCTAAAGTCTATCCTAAAAGCTAATTGACCATTAAAATATAAAACATTACTTCAATACCCCCTTAATGGTCATTCTACTAAGTACACCAAGCTTATCCCAAAATTTTACAAATTTGTTAGGACTCGAGGATTTGGTAAGAATGTCTGCAGTCTGGTCCTCAGTTGAACAATATTGCAACATCATTGATCCATCTTCTACAAGTTGCTTGATGAAATGACAATGAAGCTCCATATGTTTGGTATGCTCATGGAAGATTAGATTCTGGGCAAGCTTTAGCACCCCTTGATTGTCACAAAACAAGGGTGAAGGCCCTACTTGAGACATTTTGCATGTCTGAAAGCATCCTCCAAAGCCATATTGCTTCACATGCTGTTTTGACGGTTCCTTGATATTCTGCTTCTGTCAAGGAAAGAGCTACTGCCTGTTGCTTCTTACTGGTCCATGTGACTGCACTCGTACCAAGACTGAAAACATATCCAAAAGTGGGTTTCCTATCACCAACAGAACCTGCCCAATCTGAATTTGTGAACCCAACCAGCCTAGGATCTTTGCTTCTGCTGTACAGAATGCCAAAGTCAAGTGTCCCTGTCACATCTTATAATAACCCCCTCCAGTATGTATCAGTTTGTTTCAGTTTTATAGACGTATCATTTTATCAAACTCATTCCATAACATTGCAAATATTGAACATAGATATTAAACGAAATACATTTCAGGTGCAGAAATCAACATTACACTTCAATCTTTCATAGTGAGCTGTCATACAATGATATATTTGCAAACATTCGACTCCAATCTAATACGAAACCTTTATGGGGAGTAAAATGAAGCATCTATGCATACATTGTCACACAGAAATTTGCTACAGCAGGGTACAGTGTACACATTTCAGTATGCTATTATTCTGAGTTTTAGCATTCGATGGC
The DNA here is from genome assembly GCA_007115665.2 of Sequoiadendron giganteum. Classification (NCBI taxonomy): domain Eukaryota; kingdom Viridiplantae; phylum Streptophyta; class Pinopsida; order Cupressales; family Cupressaceae; genus Sequoiadendron; species Sequoiadendron giganteum. The sequence goes on along the minus strand of CM021108.1, from coordinate 605,245,141 downwards.
TAAACATTATAGATGTATTTTCTGACTGGTAAAAGGAAACAGCAACTTGCAGCTTCAAAAATACACATATATATCAGAGAAATACTCAGATTTAATACCCGGATGACCTCCAAACATGGCAAATAGACTGAGCTTAGAAATAGCAGCACCTGGAACTGTTCGTAGGGTCTGATAATGAACAGCAGCAACCTGTAGGATGTCTGAAAACTTGAAACAGGCTTGCATTCAGCTTCTATGAACCCATACAACCCCCACGCCAGCAATATATGTTCTCAAGACCTCACGTGAAGGAGATGCAAGGCCACAGATTGAGTAAACTGCTGCACCTAGGTCTTAAATGCTCATGCCAGTCCCTAACCAACTTACACTCCTTGATATAGGATTTCCACAACCTGCCCTTTAATCCTTGGAAACATTCACACCTAGGGTTTGAGGAGATTCATGACCTCCTTGCAGATTCGCCCAGCAATAACAATCACAAACAACCTTTAGATATATAGATTATGGCGTCCCAATCTAATATGCAATTTCCTTTCAAACCTGGATGCTAGATACAACCCTGAAACTCTCAGAAAATAATGATCTCTAGGAAACCAATGAAGCCTTGTATTAACCTCCATATGAGATTATCTCTCAAAATGCCCTTGGGTGATCTTCCACACCTATAGACATTGTTCTCTCTGAGGGTTTTCGTCCTCAAAAAGCTTCAATCTTCAAAACCAACAAACCCTTGCTCAATTTCTCCAATTTGCACAAGTTTCAATAAAATAAACAATGAATAATGAAAAAACAAACGCTTTTTGGCTTTTATACTCCAAATCCCCACTTGGCCAAATAATTAAATATAATATTTGCTTTTGATGTTTTTAATGCATTTGGCTTTTGAAATATAATAAATTAATAAAGCATCATTAAATATAACACTTTATTAATTTCTATTTAACCCCTTATATCACCTTTTAATAAAGTCATCATTAAATATCAATACTATTAAAGTCAATTAACTTTAATAATATAAATAAATCATTAATCCTCAATAATTACCCAACGCTAGCTCAAAAGAGTGATCCAATCATATTTTCCGGATGTAGGCATAATGGCGACTGACCTAAGCATGACTTACTATAAATAGTAAGTATAGGCAATATGACCAAGTGACTTGTTGACGTGTTTTTTATGACAACACCAACACAGAATAAAATGTCCAACGGTCACTCTATTCCCTCTTGATCAAAGTATTCTGCATGCTAAGATTGCGTGAAAGTTCATGCGTTCAACTCCAGGTTCCTTTTATTGCGAATAGACTCAGTTGGTTGATGTGAATATGCTGGGTATTCCAAGGGGACTTACGTGAGTTGCTCATTCAGAAGAAAGGATCTTCAAATTTTGGGAGATTTGTCGATAATGCTTGAGTTCTTAAACTAACTGGATAATGCTGAATGTAAAAGGACATAAGGATTAGAGATGCTACCATCTACTCCTAAAGGGTGGAGGACGAGGATCGACTCAAACAATTTTCAAACCAGACTTTGCTTCGTCTCCCTTCGGACAACTCTGACAAAGTTGGTGCAATCTTCAAAGGATGAGTAAGATGTTCAAATTGTGATTCAACATGTGCACTCCGTCACAACGATGCAAGCGAACACACGAATCATAACCGAAGTTAGGTACTGATATTCCAGTTGACCACGCAGGGCGGACTTACCATCAACAAGCCCGCTAGTGGTATGGATGAAAGAAGATATGCTCAAACCAAAACGCCACACTCCACAATTAACAACTACTTGCATAAAATAAAGTCTACTCTACCTACTTGAATCGGAAAGATGAAAGGGCCTTGCTAGCTACTCATAACAAAAGAAGAAATCACCAAGCAATGAAACTCTTTATATTATGAAAAGTGTTCACAACAACCGTTTACAAAACTTTCAAAGGGAAAGTTTTCTTTCCTTTCCAAACTAAGCTATCTTCTAAGCTATCTCTCTATCTATTCTAACTTCTATCTTCTATACTCTCTGATCTAATATCTACTTTTAATGGAATACAAATGAGGGGGGATACCCCTTTTTATAGTTGGCCTAGTCCAGCGGACGGCTCAGATTGAATTACAATGAAGGGCTCAGATTGAGCCATTTATGCCCTAATTAGGGTTTTTGCCCTGAAAACCGCCACAGAGAGGAGTGGGGCAATGAATGCACAGAATATTCGCCACTCCTCTGCAGGAGCCACTACGAGCAATTGATGCCCATTATCCTCTTCTAGAAGATTCTCGTCCAGAAACGTGTTCCCACTGTCTGCCTGCCAATTCTGTTGCGCTAGGAGGAGGGTAAAAGAGTCTCTAAGATTGTCTCCAGAGTTCGTCCGCTCAATCGTTCGCATTCATCCCTCCTGTCGTTTCAATTCCTGGATGCATTTGTAGCTTTCATATTTCTTCAGCTCACTGCCTTGGGCGCACTTAGCTTCTTTTGCATCACGTTCTTAATGCCTTAGCCAAATCTTCACTGCCATTTCTCTTTCCTTGGGAACCTTTTCAACTTTGTCCCAACACTTAGCCATTTCTTTCAACATCTTCTTCCTGCAAAACGAACAAAAAGAAGAGCATCAGAACATTATAATATAAACTCACTTCACTTACCTAGTTCTCATGTTTTGACCGATTGATCTCCGGATCTTGATAGAGTTCATCATTTTCAGCAAACTTTTATAACTTTTCAACATCTGAATGCTTGACGTTCTAGCTTCATTCCATCTTCAGATTCTTCTATGCCTTGGACAAATTTCATCTCTACCCTGTGAGTGTATTTGACCTCTTGAGCTTTATTTTGCCATGCCTTAGAAATTTTTTTATCCCTCAGAGCCTTAGGAAATTTGCTAAACGAGTGCCAGGCTGAAATCTTTGTCGAAACAACACGAGCAAGGTGTGGAAGAACCTCAAATCATCTCCTAGTGGGAAATGTCCAATACCCAGAAGAAATTTCCCCTCAGAAATCATCGTTTTCATGTGTATCCAAACAAAGGGGGACATTTAATTTATTATTATTTTTGAAAAATAATAAAATTTGCTAAGGTTGATTCCATTTTATTCTGGACGTATTTCACACCTGCAGTCTTCACTTTTTTATGCCTTGGTATTGCCCTTGATTTTCTTGAGAAACTTCCTCGTTGTCCTCGACGCATTTCATGTGTCATGAGGGAATTTCCAACTTCATCTCTGCCTTAGGCGTATTTTTATTTTACCTTGCAAAATGCCTTAGACAAATTTTAATTTCAAATCACCTATGAAGGGCATTTCACCCCATGCATTTATTTTCACTTTATCTTTCTACGCCTAGACTTCCTTGTCTTATATCTCCCTTGGGCGCATATTCATGTGCCTACTTCAACTCTTCATGCCTTAGCATTTTTCTCTTCTTGGCATCATCTCTTCTAGGCTTGGGCACATTTTACCTAGGGAGCTTTTACTTCCTTTTTCGCCAAGCTTTAGAAATATTCTTGGATATCCTCTCTGTTAGGGTGCATTTTCCATGGTAGGCTCTCACTTTCCATGCCTTAGGATATCTCCAGCCTAACCTCCTTATGATGGGCGCACTTGAGGGGTCCTTAAGAAATTTCAATGCCTTAGAAATATTTTTTAACATCCTTTCACCTTGGGCGCATTTCCTAGGTGGAGGAGGAATCTCATACTTAGAATATTTTCAACATTTTGCTCATACCTTAGGCGCATTTTATCTATGCTTCTTCCATATGTGGGCTTGAGGGCACATTTCACCATGTAGACTTCCACTCTTGGGCGCATTTAGCCTAGTTGACTTCCACATGTGGGCTTGAGGGCGCATTTTACCTTGTAGACTTCCACTCTTGGGCGCATTTAGCATGTGGACAAGGAACTCATGGGCGCATTTCACCTAGTGTGTAGGAACTTCCTTGCCTTAGGAAATTTCGCCCTTGCCTTCTCACGTTTTTCCTTTCTCACTTTGTAGCCTTGTGGGCGCATATGAGGTAGGGAGGAGGAACTTTCTCAAGCTTCAAATTTTTTTTAAGCCTCATCTTCTACCAAGGGCGCATTTGAAGGGTGGTGGTGCCATGTTGATGCCTTAGAAACTTTATTTTGAGGCCTTCCACAAGCTGGGCGCATTTAGGGGGTGGAGGAGGAATTTCCCATGCCTTAGGATATTTTTAAACATCCTCCCATGAGGGCGCATTTGCTATGTGAAGGAGGAACCTTTTATGTCTTGGGCGCATTTAGCCTAGCATGGAGGAATTTCCCATGCCTTAGCATATTTTTCCCATGTTTTTACTTGTGGGATCATTTCAGGGTATGAGGAGGAAATCTCCCATACTTAGAATTTTTTTGATGCCAGTCTCAACTTGAAAATCTTCAACGCCTTAGCTACCTCCTGTCATTCTATTTTTAGTAATTTTTGGAGAAGTGTGCCTTCCCATGCCTTTTCACCTGTTCTGAAACTGGAGTTGGCGTGATTATGCCTTCTGAGACCTCGCCACCTTGTTTATACTTGTTGCCTATGCTGACATGCTATTTTTAGCATTCCTGCTATTTATAGCCATGTTTTGGAGACGACTTACTATAAATAGTAAGTGCTCGGATTGAGCCCAAATTTCACCAGTAGATTGCCTGAAGGATGCTGATTGTAGTGGGATATCTTCGTTTTTCGAAATTCTGGCCTTTCACCCCTCTTTTTAGGCATCGAAACTAGAAACCCTAATTTGACTTGCATGTGCCTCGAATGGTCTCCGTTTGACTTGATTTCTACTGCATACTGCTCTGATTGTTGAACTGAAGTGTCGAGTTGCTGCCGGAGTGAACCTGCTAAAAATAGTAAATGCCTGAAAAGTGACCAATCTGATGTCGGATGAGTTTGCATGTCACAGTGCCCGTGGGATCTCGAAAAAACCAGAAAAACCCAGAAAACTGGTCAACATGCGGGCACTGGCTAAAAATAGTAAGTCCTTGAAAACTGATCCATTCTGTTTGCATGTCACACCACTGTGAAGCTCTCGCAAAACCCATAAGGAATGTCCGGACATGCATTGAAAAACTCCGCATGCAAACCCTAAAAATAGCCTCGGAAGGTTGAACTCTGAAAGTCACCATCTCGGTTTGCATGTTACACCATCGCGAAGGTCTTGAAAAACCCAGATCAACTCTCCGTTATTCATCGGAGAATTGTATGTTTAAGCCCTGAAAACAGCTCCTGAAGCCAAAACTGCTAAAAATAGCCAGTTGTCTGAATCTGTTCAAATTTTGCGTGCAAGTAGCTTGATGTGTTCTGAATGTGATGGAACTGACAGAATTCCAAAATTCTGATGAAATGGTCCCAGATTGAGTACTTACTATAAATAGTAAGTTGTCCGATTTCAATGAAAACTCAGTGGGAACCCGCTAGAAGCCTTCTGAAAGCAATGTTAAGCTCAGCTATCAATTTACCAATTTGATTTAATCTCAATCCAGGCTGAAGAACAAGACCCCAACTTCACAGATTCACTTCAGACTTAGCCAAAATTTCAAATTAGGTCAAAGAACGGGAACATCCCCGAAAGGACAAAAGACCAGAGAGAGAGAGAGATGCAAAACAAAAGCCAAAAGGCCAAAAAGGGAGTCAAAATTAGGGGGTCCCCATCTGGCATGGGGTGATGTGTGAAAAGGTCACAACATGACTTACTATAAATGGGAGAAATCGACCAAGATGACCTCCAGAAGGTCCACCACCAAAACACTAAGTCACTGAGCAGAAGAATATTGAGATAAACATCAAAAACCTGTTGAGGAACCATTGATTACCCTCAAAAGGGTCCCCTGAACATTCCATTAGCCTACGAGGACTAGATAGTAAGCTAACCATTGCAAAGATACAAATCCCAAAAAAAAGGGGACATTACACATCTCTCAGTACTCCCTTCGCTGCAACCCAATGTTCTGCCTTTGGGGTTGTCATAAAATAGGAAATGTAACTCACAACATAACTCAAATCAGGTCTAGTAGCTGTAAGATAGATAAGACTGCCCACTAGTTGTCTAAATGTTGACTCATTGATCACCTTTGAGTCAGTTTTGGCTGAAAGCTTTAGCCCTTTCTCTCTAGGTGTAGATGAGATTTTGTAATGTGTCATTTTGAACTTATCTAGCAAACTTCGGGCAATTTAGACTGAGAAATAAAAATACCACCACTTGTCTGCCAAACCTCTACACCTAGGCAATAATGTAGGAGGCCCAAGTCTGTCATGTCAAAAGCCTTACACAAGTTACATTTGATTTCTTCAATCAAATGTGCCTCACTACATGTAACGATGATATCATCCACATAAATGACCAAAAGGATGATTTCATTGCCTATGCTTTTGACATAGAAATTTGGATTTGAAAGACTTCGCTGGAATCCCTATTGATCCAAATATATATCAATCTTTATGTATCATTCCTTGGGTGCCTGCTTCAAGCCATAAAGAGCCTTCGTTAGTCTGCATACCTGATGCTCCTTTCTCGCAACTTGGAAACCCTAAGGTTGTGTCATGTACACTTCTTCGTCTAAGTCACCATTGAGGAAGGCACTCTTCACATCCATTTGATTGACTTTCTAGCCAAACTATGCTGCCATGGCTAGAATTAATTGGATGGTGCTCATCTTTGTTGTAGGAGCAAAGGTCTCCTCATAATCAATATCTTCTCTCTGCGAGAACCCTTTAGCCACTAACCATGCTTTGTATTTGTCAAGTGTACCATCAACTTTGAACTTGACTTTGTACACCCATTTGCAGCCAAAGGGTTTCTTCCCTAGTGGAAGATCTGAAAAAACCCTAGTCTTATTTGTCATAAGATTCTGATGTTCGATTTCCATGGCCTTTTCCCTTTCAGGTTTACCTTTCGCCTTGACAAAATCCTGGGGTTCATAAACACCCTAAATGTTGCCCATAAGAGCAAAGTTGACTCTGTTCTGCTTTCTCTTGCCTCGAATGATCGACCCTCGACCATTTAATCATCTTGAACATCACCAATGAGTTTTTCTCATCACTTACATCTCTTTGTAGAAACCCCTTCATCCAAATCAGTGCAATCATCATGACTCGGGCTGCTTGGTAGTTGGTACTATATCATTTGGATGTTGATCTAGGTTTTCTTGAAGAAAATTATCTGGTACTGATGTTGGTGCATGCCTAGGAGATTCCACATGTTCGAAATCATTAGAGTCCCCCCTTCAGGTGTAGCTAATGGAAGTTGGACACCTAAATCGTTAGCCTTCAGAGGTTGATCTTTTGTATTCTTGATGTCAGAAGGGAGCTGAAAAGGCCCAACTTCTTCATCAATCACCACATCCCCATTGAATTTCAAGCGGTTAGTGTCCACATCAATCAACCTATAGGCTTTATGGTTTTCACTGTACCTTGTAAGAATTAACTTTTTAGTTTTGGAGTCTTGTTTAGTTTTTTTTGCATCTGGAATCTAGACACATGCAGTAGAACCGAAAATCTTTAGATGACTCACCTTGGTTTCCTCCCAGACCATGCTTCCTCTGAGGTCTTCTCCTTCACTGCATGTGTTAGAGGCCTGTTGAGAAGATGAACAATTGTGTAAATGGCCTTGGCCCAAAACTTCTTGGAAACATTCCTATTCTTCAACATACACTAAGCCATCTCCGTAATAGTATGATTCCTTCTCTCAACCACTCCATTTTGTTGTGGAGTATAGGGTGTTGTGAATTGACGTTCGATATCGTGTTTAGCACAAAATTCTATGAATTCGTTTGAACAAAATTTACCTCCATTATCAGAACTAAGAGAGATTATTAAACAACCAAACTCTTTTTCTATTAATGCTTTGAACTTTTGAAATTCCTTAAATACATTTGATTTTTCTTTTAGGAATTACACCCACATTTTTCTATTGAAATCATCTACAAACAAAAGAAAATACCTGGCACCAGTGACCAATGCCATATTCATTGGTCCACATACATCTGCATGAACTAGTTGTAGAACCCTTGATGCTCTCTAGGCCTGTCCATCTAGAAACGAACAACTGTGCTGCTTCCTTGCTTGGCAAGCTTCGCAAACACCTAGTATCCACTAGTGGATTTCAGGTAAACTTTATACCATACCCTCACGAGCCAATTGAGAGAGATAAGAAAGGTTGAGATGTCCATAACGTTGATGCCAACAAGTATTGATAGTGTTGTACCCCAAATTAAAATTTTTGCTACAGTTAGGCATTTTGAAGAAATGAGTTAAAGTCTTGTCAAAATCTGTCAAAAAGGTCAAAATTGGGGTTTGTATGTCTTGCATGGGGGTCAAAAAACTTGAAATTTTCAAAATCTGACAATCTGGGTCAATTCAGAACGATCAAACCAATAAAATCCAGATTTCAATTTTTCGTCCCTAAATTTTAGGAAAATTTCTATTTTTAGTAGTTTTCTAAAAATAGAAACTTTTTCTGGGTTTCTCAAAAAACAGATACTGGCAAAATTTTCTAAAAATAGAAAGTTTGGTCTCTAGGGTTGAGATTGATTTTGATTGGCTTAAAATACTTCCTCATTAGGTTGGTACAATCAGAATCACGAAAAGATCAATTTTAAACTAGTGGGTCTATTCTGCTTTTTTAGAAGCCTTTTCTGGAGGACCAAGGTAATCAATGGAGGTCAGTCAGCTGTCAGGTGCTAAAATCAAACAGTCAAGCATCAAACATTAGCTGTCAATGATGAACGTATATGAGAAACGGAGAATGAAGAGAGGAAGTTGAAAAATGCAAAATTTTGACTAAGGTTGGTGAATCCAAGTGCCCCTGCTCAGTTTGGGCGCCTAAACTTTCATGCCTTAGAATTTTTTCTGTTTCAGTAACCGAGCTCAAGGGAGGCATGTCAAATGAGGAAGAATTTTGAAAATTGCAAAAATGTTTCTAACACTGCTTAGTTTGGGCGCCCCTGGAGAAGGGCGCCCAACTTTTCAGAGGGTCATATGATGAAATCAGGAGGTCACTCTCCCAAGCCATTGTTGCTCAGAATCCTCTTAGCTCTGCAGTGAATCTGTTAGCACGGTCATCTGATCATTCAGTCGGCCAAAATCTCAAATTGAACAAAGAAGTCTTGAAAAAATAGCAAACTGGAAAGGTTGAAAATCTCATAAAAATGACTAAGTCTGGGGGTGTTGGGCGCCCTAGGCAGTCAGGGGCGCCCAAGGATTTGAGTGCTCAAAAGATAGAATTAGGGTTTGCAGTCCCCAACAGCTCTTCTCCAGATTTAGTCCAGCTCTGTGACGGATTCAACGGCAAGCTCGTCATATTTGTTAGTCATTAGATATCACAGAATGGTCAGAGGGGTAAAATTTTGCAGATTGAAGAAAGTCAAGAGCAAAGACGAAAATCCTCAAAAATTGACTAACTCTGGTAAAGATGGGTGCCCCTGGAGGAGATAGGCGCCCAAGCTTTTGGGGCTCTAAACTCAGCTTTCAGGAGACATCATTTCCAAGAGCCCCCCCCCTGAAAATTTTCTCAGCTATCCGATGAGTTCAGCCGTTAGTCTATTGGAGCTCCGGATCATCCGAAATGGCAAGATCATCTGAAGGAGAGGAGATAGTATAGAAATTTGAAAAACATGGAAAAATGGTGAACATGGGCGCCCTCGAGGAAGATATGCGCCTAGGATTTTGAGGCCTTAAATGGCGATTTTGGCAGTTGCAGTCTCCAAGATCATCATCTCAGATTCTGCAAAGCTACGCAACAGAGCAGTCAATTAGTTCATCAGACCTCCTGAACTCCCGGAGTTCTAGATTCATCAGAAGGTCAAGAAAACACAAAAAGTTGAAACTTTAAGAAAAATGACTTAACACTAGTGATCATGGGCGCCCCTGCAAGAGATAGGCGCCCAACTTTTTGAGGGGTCAAATGAAGCTGTTATGAAAAGTTGCCTCCAAGACAACTTCGTTGGGTTTGCTCCATCTTTGCGATGAGATCCTCCGTCAAAACACAAGATCCTTCGAACATCCATAAATCAAAATCAAACCAAGGGTAAAATCAAGCAAAAATTTAAAAAGGTGAAGAAAATGGCTTAAGTATGGAGAGAAAAAGCACCCCAGGAGGAGAATGGCGCCCAAGGCTCAATGCTTAGGAAAATTTTCAAAGTTTTCATCATTCGGCATTCAAATGACGTCTACATTCAACGAACTTGCCCGGGATTGGCTCCGAAGGATTTAAAGCAAATGAAAGCAATTTTTTCTCAACCATAACTTATTTAAAGGAGATTTTGTCTTTCATTATTCATTTTTGCAAGTTGGAGTCCAGAGCAAGAAGATTTTCTCTTTTTCCTCAACGAAGATTTGAAGACCCAAATGACATGCTTTTTCGGTGTTCTTTGTGTTTCCGAGATCAGTGAGCAAAAAGGAACGCTTTTTCATGATCCAAACTTCTAGGGCATTGCTTTTTCAAAACAACCACTCAACTTTTTCCATTTCTGATCACATGGGTCTCTCTTCTTTTTCATCCTCTTGAACATTGAGAAATTATTCCCTCTTCTAGAAATTGCTTTTTGGCCGCTTTTTCAGGATGGATTTAGCTTTCTCAGTTTCTGAGCATCTGGGTTTCTCCGGAACATGATTTTCTACAAAACCCAGGTCACAATTTTTTTCGGAGAAATTGCTTTTTCAAGACAAAGCAACATTCTATTTTGAGCAGCATTCTTCATTAGAAAAACAAGAAATAAATCAGCTTTTCGGGCGGATGTGGCCGAGATTCAAAGAGACAATCTTCTAGAAGCTTTCTTTCAACTTTCTTTCTATTTTCATCTCAATTCTTATCCATTCTTTGAAGAAGGATATCATGATGTAATGAGTTGTATTCCTTGTTTTTAGGTTTTCGTAGGTTGTTAGATGCTTATCTTCTTTAGTTTTAGAAATAAAGCTTGCATGTTGGCAAGTATTAGTTGTAAAAGCAAGGAGATTTTAGGGTTCCCTACTCCTCTGCTAAGGTATAAATAAGGGCAGCCTTGCCCTTTTTTTTAAACCGTGCTTGTGATAACATAATTGCTGAGCCTATGTCTTCATCTTTGTTATTGATTAGTTTCAGTTCACTTTGTGTTAAGGGCAAGTTAGCATGCCTCTTTTAGCTGCAAGTCCTTGTGTAGTGCATGTGTTTTGTGTCAAGTGATAATCTAGTTTGATCGCATGTTGCGTGTATTTTGCCACAACTTGCTGTCCCAGAATTGTAATCTTGTGCTAGAAGTTTGAGAAAATAAGTCCTGAGCGTGCTTTTGCTGTCTCCATATAAAGTCTCAAATTTCCATTTATTGTGTAATTCTTATATGATCTCCTTTTCAGCTTGCATTGAAATTCAATAGATGTATGTTGAGAAAAGTTTATTTAAGTATCTGTGTCAGAAAATCAATCTCGTTCATTTCTAACACTCTTGCTCTGCGTTTACTTGAGAGGCTAGAAACGTCAATAGCGTAAGTTAGTTGTAGTTGTTAAATTTCATTAAAGGGAAAACCTCAACTGCAACATTTAGAGTTCTATAACCTTGTGTTCTCGCAGCTAAATAAAAAAGATAGGCAAATTAGCTTTAGTTTACTTTCTTTATGCAAATTCAGCGAAAGAGGGAGCTTCCCCTCCTAATTTGAAGAGCAGTTTACTGCACATAGCTTTCCGTTTCCAAAACGCATTCCAGAGGTGCGATTTGAAATGCCAGCAGATAGCAAATGAACTCTTGGCTACCAGTAACAATAAGCCGATACAAACCATGATCCTCTATGCCAACGACGATGGTTTTCTTGGACTCCTTGTCAACAATATGGCACTTGTGTGTGCTGAAAATGATGTCCAGCGTGGGACAATGGCACATAATCTGACTTGTTAAATATATTAAATAATGTAATATTAATGGTTATCTTTAGTCGTTAGGGTGTTTCCTGCTTTTTAGCTTTTATTTCTTAGTTAACGATTATTTCATTTATAAACATCGTCCTTGTAAAATCTATTTAAGGAGCCTTCGTCTCCTTTGTTAATCATCGAATATCTTAACATGGTATCAGAGTGGGAGCCGGTCTGGGTTTGACTCCCTCACGGGAGGGCTCAGGGTTTTTTGAAAAAATAAAAAATAAATTTCGTGGGTTTTCTAATCTAAATCGCGCGACCTTCTGTTTTTTCTGGGTGTGATTATTTTTGCTTCTCATAGGCGTGCATTTTAAAACCCTTTTCTGGGCATCAAATTTTGTGAAGATTGTGATTTTTTCTAGCGCGTTTTCACGGATTTTTTAAGCTTGAAATCGCGGATTTTCGTAAATGTTTTACTTGCATATCGGGTCGTTTTTTTTCTAGGCGCTGTGTCATGCATATTTCTCTGAAGTTTTTTCGTGACTTTTGCTGGCTTTTTCGTGGGCATTTCTTCTCAGTTTCACAGCTTATCTTCGCGCAATCTGTTTCTGATTTCCGCGGCTTATTTGGTTTTCTGGTGATTGCGAGTCTTTTGTGAAGGATTCACGTGATTTTATCTTTTGGGCGCCTGGTGTTTGAAGTTATCTCCTTATGTTGACGAGTTTCTAAAGTTCATGCACTACAGAAAAACGTGGCTGTTTTTTTTTCGTGCATATCTTGCATTTCGGATTTGTGACGTCTTTTGAAGGATTTCTTTTGGGTGCGTTATATCTTCATCTGGGCGTGATTTCGTTTTGCATTTGGTCGCGTTTTTGATGCCCTAGCTCATATGCCATCTTATCCCTGCATTTGCTCGTGATCTGTGAATTCTGGCGCATTTTTCAGAAGTTTTCTGGTGGCTAGTGTTTCTTTCTCTGTGCCAATCGATATTTCTGGGTTTTTATAATTTTTTCCTTAAAAATTATTTTCTGGGTTTTTTTTTTAAATTTTTGTCCTTGAAAAAATTTTTTGGTGGGTTCTATAATTTTTTACCTTAAAAATTATTTAGGGTTTTAATAATTTTATCATCCATAAAAATATTTTGATGGGTTTATAATTTTGTCCTTAAAATTATTTGATGGGTTTTATAATTTTTTCCTTAAAAATAATTTGGAAGGTTTTTAATATTTTTTTTTCCTAAAAAAATCATGGAAGGGTTTTACCGTTTTTTCCTTAAAAATGATGTTTTGTATGATGATTTTTTGGGCTTTTGTAATTCGCAGAGTTGCGTGGGATTCATTTGAGGGTTTTTACCCTTTTTTCCTAAAAAAGAATGCTTTGTAAACTTCAGTTTTAGGGTTTTGCGATTTTGTCCTAAAAAATTGTGGTTTCTTGCAGTCTGTTATGGAGGGTCGTGCTCATCTCCAAAAGTTTGGAGGGTTTGCCAATTTTTCCTCAAAATCGTGGCAGCTGTTTTTCAGTGTCTCTGACTATAGGGAGGGACAACTTTGTTACCCAACATCAGGATGGATGTTTTGTGATGATTTTTGGTTATTTCTGGAAGTTCTATAGTTTCTGGGAGGGTTGGTGGCAGACTCATGTCAAGTGGCAGAGTTAGTGGTAGGCTCTTGTCTTTTGTGGCAAAACGTTCTTTGTTTCTGTGGGTAGTTAGAACGATGACCATTAAGGGAGGGTATTAAATATATTAAATAATGTAATATTAATGGTCATCTTTAGTCGTTAGGGTGTTTCCTGCTTTTTAGCTTTTATTTCTTAGTTAACGATTGTTTCATTTAAAAACATCGTCCTTGTAAAATCTATTTAAGGAGCCTTCGTCTCCTTTGTTAATCATTGAATATCTCAACATGACTCACTAAGAGCAAATTGAGCTCCATGTTCGAAACGTAGTATACATTGAGGAAAAAGATATTTTTCCCTCTAGAGGTTATTTGAACATTGCCTCTGCCAACAATTGTATACTCCTCACCACCATCGAAGATTACTGAATTTGAGCAAGCCATATACTTAGTAAACCAATCCTTCTTGTGTAAAATGTCGAGACACTCCAGAATCAATGTACCATGCATAAGACTTGATCTGATATGTTGGTCATTTGGCCATGAAAACAAAGAAGGCTGACTTCTTTTGCTCAAAATGCTCTGCGACATGAGCCTTTGGCCCTTTTGTATAGGCCCTCCTTGGTTGGATTTTTTGATTAGCCAATCCCTTTCTGTAGTGTTTCTCCATGTGACCAAGTTTACCACAATTATAGCCTTCAGATTCTTTGAAGTATTATCAGAATTCCCTTGACCTTTCTTTTGAGGACGATTGCCTTTGCTCTTGTCCTCGGCTACAAATTCCTATTCCACACTCGGTGAATCATTGTTGCTACCAAATTGCTTCTTCCATTTGTCATGTTGCAAGAGTTTGTTGCACAAATCGTCGAACTTCAGGTCAACATTGGTAGATGTGATGTTGAGTGTTTCAATGAAATGCTCATATGACTGTGGTAAGCTTTTCAGTGTTGTAACCACCATATCTTCTTCTTCCATCTTGCAACCTATGAGCTAACAATTGATCACAAATATCTTTGATCTTCATCAAATGATCTTGCAAAGACATTTTTTTGTCCATCATGATCGAGAACAACATATTCTTCAGGAAGAATGTAATGTCCCCACTTTCGGTATAATATCATGGTGGCACAATTCTAGCCCATCCAACATTCCCGTGGGTTAGAAGGCATAAAAAGGGGATGAATTTTGGTGATAGGAATCAAATTTTGGTAGTGAATAAGAATTAGGAAGGTGTTAACCTTAAACCAAGCAAAGCCTAATACTAATCTTCTTCCCACTTGTTGGTCAAAGCACACAAGGAGGTGAAAGCAAGCAAGGAGGTCGACTTGTTGGTCAAAGCAAGCAAGGAGGTCTATGTTGAGTCAAAGCAGGCAAGGAGGTCTCTTTGCCACACCAAGCAAACAAGGAGGACAAGCAAGCAAGGAGGTGAGTCACCTCACCCAAATCTGACCAGATTCTAGAAGCCTCCCTCTTCCTATGGCGGTTTAGGTAACTTAAGGGAGAAGCCACCATAAATCACTATTTTAAGACCAAGTCTGATCTCCTCCTTGGGGCAGCCGTAGGAAGCTTCCAAGAAACATTTTTATAATCTCCAAAAAAAAGGCAAAAAGACAAATACACTCAAATTCTTCTACAAGGCTTGGGGAAACTTAGCCTTGAAGCAAAAGCAATTGAATATTTTAAATGGAGAGAATCTGATCTTCTTGGGGGACGACTTGAGAGGTGCCTTAGCCTTGAAGCAACATGAATATTTTAATAAAGACAATCTGATGCAACCCTAGGTCGGCCTTGCCTTAAGTTCTTATTTAAAGGAGGTTGGGGTAATAGGAAGGATATGCTACTTGTGATTCTAAGAGATATCTCTTGACTGAAAGTGATTTCAGCCAGTTCAAGGTGTTGCTCCCTTGAATTTAGTGGTTTGGTGTTGTTCCCATACCACCTTGTGACACCTTGTGAGGTGATTTCAAACAGAAACTCACCATTGAGCTCAACCAGATTGCGTTTAGCACAACTCCAGTTGCAGGTTAGGACTTTGATTTGTGGAAGAGGAGATTTCAAGAAGATTGCTTTACAGAGAAGGCATTTTGGGCGATTTCTACCTTTAGACATATTCAGATTTTCATTGCAGCAGATTTCAAGTTAACTTCATCATCATATTGGTGGAGATTTTGGTGGCTACATCCTCCAGAAGACTGCAACAGCGTATTACCAGATATTTCCAGCTAGGTTTACCATTCCAAACACTCAACTCATTCTCTTTTCTAGTAGCTAGGGTTTTAACTAGTGCTTTGAGCACAAACTGGGCATCATTGAAGGTCTGGAACTTAAAATCAGACCTACAGATTGTAATTTTCAGTATTTACTGTGTAACCAGCTTCTGGTCAAAGTAAAGAATATGCTTTCTTGCTGGGTGTATTCTTGTTTATGATTATCTTGACTATTTACAAAGAAAAAAATCTGTATTCAAGTTCATTTTCTGACATTATTACTTTCATACTTCATGATATAATAAGTTCTTATTAAAGGCATAAGTTAAAAACAAGTCTGAAACTTTTAGACTAGCAAATTGAAAGAATTTTTTTTCAGTTTGAATCTGTAAGGGTTCATTTCAAAGAAGGCCCTACCTTTAGTTGATGTCTCATGCAGATCTCGCAAATGCGTCTAAATCTCCGTAGAGGTTTTGCCTAATGGAACCTCCGGAAGCATATTGCATCTATTACTGATAATTTAATGAGCATGACAGTTTCAGGATTATGCTCATCAAACTTGTCCTGGTCTTTACTCGCAACTATTGGATGAGTGTATGTACTGTGGATGATCTGGTCGAGGCACTTGTACTCAAAGATCGTGAACATTTGTTGTTTCCAAGTGTTATAATTTTTGCTAGTGAACCTCTAGCTGCCTTCCAACATGATGTTGGGCAATGAAGCCATTCCTCCCACAATCCGAAATCATAGAAAATGAAAATTCACTGCTGCTAGAAAAACCACTAAAATTTTTGGGGAAAAATTTGCAAAACTGAGTAGCAAAGTAAAAAACCCACAATTTAATAAAATCAACGAAAATTCCGGAAAAAATTGCAAAAAATTCCGGAAAAATCTGCAACAAATTCCAAGAAAAATCTGCAACAAATTCCAGGAAAAATTTGCAAACATTCCGAAAAAAAATTGCAAAAAATTTCGGAAAAATTTTGCGAAAATTTTGAGAAAAAATCTGTAGAAATTCTATAAAAAATCTGCAAAAAATCCACGAACAGCCATGACTTTGTACAAAAATTGCCAAAAAAGAGTTGAAAAATTATGATTTTTTCTAAGAAATCATCAACAAATGGGTCTTAAAATCATGTGTGATTTTTAATTGTTAAAAACCTATGAATTTTGTAAAAAAAAAACCCACCAAAAAATTACAAAAAATAGACCCACAAATTTATTGAAAAATTCACCAAAAACCTTTGCACAAATCCACACAATTTCCTTTGGTACGTTCTTCTGTGTCTCTTGCATGCAATTCATCACTGCCACAATCTGTAGAATTCACATACTCACCGATTTTGAGAATTTACAAAATCCGAGCTTTGATACAATATTACAAAAACAACACATAGAAAGTTAACCAAGATTGCATAAAAATCTATTAAGAAATAAGGAGCAAAAACATCCTTACGTAGGATTACGAATATCTTATCCACAAAGGATAAGGATGACAAATATCTTATGCACAAATGATAAGGATGACAACTCATAGGATATGATTGACAAGTCATAAAGCAAAAAAGGTAAATCTTATCTACAGAGGATAAGGATGAGAAATATCTTATCCACAAAGGATAAGGATGGCAACTCTGGCAACTCATAGGAAAAAATATCTAAAGTCAACATGACTTTATTAAAGAAGATCTCTAAAGGTTTTTTAGGTTTTATAAACTATTTATATTCAGCTTCTAGAAATCTAGATCTCATTTTACTTCTTGCTCCTGGTATCTATTGCTATGTGTGTGTGTGTTTGTTCACATGCCATTCTTTACCCTGAACTGATATTCTTAAGAGCACTAAGAAAACCCTTAAAGCCAGTGATGGATCGTAGATTCATAATGACATGAAATCTACATCTTTTGAAGTACATCGGAAGAGCTTACCAACTAGGTATAATGTAGCTACACCTGGAATTAATAGAAGGAAATCTGGCTAGTGATAGCTAACCTACTGCACTAAGTGTTTTTGTGGCAGAGCATTGTGAACTAATATTATTGGTCAACCACAAATAGGAGTGAATTTCAAGCATACTTGGCTAACCATACCCCTTAATGAAAAACTTTATGCATAAATGCACATTATAATTCCTTGTCATACACTCACATTTTTCATGTCAAATGCATAATATTCTTGTTATAAGCAGTGTTACCCCAAGTTTCCGGGAGGGGGACGGTGGGACGAGTCCCCAAGTTTCTGGATTTTGAGGCCAAATTTGGGGATGGCGTGGAGACGGCTATACAAAATATAGGGAAAATTTTAAATATATAGGAAGATTTTAAATATTTATACGAAAACATGGATAAGGCATGCATAATATACATTATAGAACCTTAACATATAACATTTGTGTTCAACATTATTTGTCAATACTCAATACACATTCAAAATTCAAAATTAACATACATGAATCATGAAACGACCTCCAAGTTATAATTTAAAAACTTATATCAAAATGCCCAAAGGCTACATTGCTTCCATATAGTTTTAAAGTATGATATGAAAATCAAAATACAATAAACAAAGAGCAGTAGCACTGCTGCCCCTAATCCGTAGGATCTCCCATAACCCTATCAAAATTAGAGTCATCCTCTGAGTCACTGCCACTGCGATGGTCCACCTCAGCCTCAACCAATGGAACCCCAACCAAACCCTCAGCTGTCTCCTCATCTACCTGGGCCACGTCCTCGGGATCAATATACCACCGTAGAGCTAGAGTTTGTCGATACTTTGGAGTCTGCCGATCTTGAAGCCGAAGAGCACTATGAATGACCACTAGCTTCTTCGCTCGTCTAGAGGTAAGTCTATTCCTTTTGAGGGAGTGGATAAAGCTATATGTGGACCAATTCTTCTCTGCAGTAGAGGAACTAGCAACCTGTGCAAGAAGGCGAATGGCAAGTGTCTTCAACTGCGGTGTAGCTCTCCCATGCCATGTCCACCATCCAATAGGGTTTGTTTGAGCTAATATAGCTCTATCCAACCTCACCTGTGGTTTACTCAAGTTTGGGCCACGAAGATTTGCAAAGTCTAGGAATTGTGTCCAAAGTAGTGAAGCCTACTCTGCTGAATACATCTTATCAATGGCCAAGTGTGAACCCATCTAAACCCTCAAGGTCATCGCATGGAGGCACCCTGCCATCCCTTGGTGCATACCATTTGGGATTTAGAGCAAAGACAACCATATGAAGCGGGGTGTTCATTGTATTCCACCTCTGCATCATAATGGGCCTAATGTGTTGCTCATATAAATCCGAAGTGGGATCCTTTGCCAAAATTGTTTGTTTGATCTTCCCAAGCATATTGTCAAATGTCTCATATATCTCTCCAAGACTAGGAGAGTCTGTATCAGCATATCAGATGACATCTACAATAGGCGATCCGCGAGATGAAGGAGCAAATATATCTCCAAAATGCAAACAAAAAGTTCAAAATAATTAATTGACATGTTAGAAACTTCAAAAGTTGGAACATTGAACAATAAAATTAAAATTTTAAAATCAGAAATTTAATATGAAAATCAGCAATCTAATGTCTTACCTCACATTGGACTACCAATCGTCATTGAGAATCTTTTGTTTGATGGTCTTTCCTTGAGTAGAACTTGAATTAGGCCATCTAGTCCACTTTGCATTGACCATCATCGTGTTGGAAGTATGCAAGAGATCAATCTTATGTTGTCATTGATGTCACCATGTTGGTCCGGTACCTTGAACCGGTGTGCAGATCAAGCTTATCTCATTCGGTATTTGATCCAATATTTCTGGTGTTTTGGTTCAAATATTCTCTCCGGTAATCATTATGGATTAAGTTTTTGGGAAAAGGATTATGATCATTGGAAGCGGGTAAATATGTATTCCTGGATATTCATATGTTTGGATGATGCGTTGGCATCGGTTTTTGAGATTCTTTTTTGTTATTAAGTTAATCATGGCCGACCTAATAATCAGTCATTAGCTCAACATGAATTGCAATTATATGTGTGACTTGGCTTTGGTCTCAGCCGACATAATATTGCATGACACGATTGAATTACTTTCAGAGAAGCTTTATATGAAGCCAACAAGTTATCTTTTTGAAAATATGAATTGCATTCAATTAGGCCGACCTAATTGATGCATGCGGTTATATCAAGTATATATGCAAGATGGTTTAAAGGTGTGAGGAAGAAAGGAGGTGTGTGAGCGTGAATGTGTTGATAAGCGAAGTGTGTGAATAGAAGGGTGAAGTTTAGTCTGCTGTCATGCGAACGAATGCTCTGAGCATCAAAGGAACTGAATCTGCACTTGTGGTGTATCATAATCAGTTCAATTCTGGTGGTTAGCCATTTTTGTTTCTATAATTTTTGTAGGCAGTGAGCCTCCTTGTTTGGATAGTGAGTTCTTGTAAGCAGTGAGCTTTTGTATCTGGCAATGAGCCTCTTTGTAACCGGTATTGAAATAACTATATATTGTAAGCTAATCCTCACTGTGGTTTTTCCCTCATTGGGTTTTCCACGTAAAAATCTGGCGTCCTTGTGTTGTGAGATTTCATGTTTCGTTCTTGCTCTTATCTGTGTTATGCAGTAAAGTAATTAAAGGTGATTGTTCAATAAGTTTTAGAAGATACTGATTCACCCACCCCTCCCCCCCTCTCAGTATCTTGAATATTTAACACATCAATTGTAGAGGCTCATGCACCTCAAACATCCTCTCCAACAAGATGAAGTATGTGGCATATCTACATTCATTGTTTCAACGATTCATTAAAACAAAATCAAATTATTAATACAAATTGAAATGTTTTAACTTTGAAGTTTCAAAATTTGTAAAATTGAAAGTGAAACAAAATGAAGTGGCATACCTTATCTCAATAGGTTTGCGAAATTCCTTTTAAAATGATTTGAAGAGAGCAAGTGAGGTGTGGTGATTGCAAATGAACATTTGAATATCTCTAGCTTCTGCCACCACTTGCTTCACCCAATCCAACTACCCTATGTCTTTCAATGCATTGTTCAATGCATGAACACAACATGGGGTCCAAAATATGTGCCTACAAGCTAAGTCACCGCGTTCGAATTCGAATTTGAGTTCGGCAACATTGAAATTCGAATGAAATTCGACAAGGAAAAAAATCGAAAAGTATAAAATTCGAATAAAATTCGCCATATGTAATTCTTTTATTTTTTTTATAAATATAAGTAATATATCCATACAATTGTCTAAATATTTTAACATTGATAGATAGATTTGAACCATTACAAAAAGATGACACATTTATAAAATATATACCATAAAAAACATGTGGAATCACGATTGCGAAGATGTTCTTTTGTCAAAAAGGTACAATAACAGTAAAGACTTTAGAACTTCAAACAAACTCCAAGTCATCAAGAGCACTTGGCTGAGATGCTAAATCATCATCTGTATCACTACTCAATTCATCATCAGCAAAGTCAGGCTCATCTACAACTGGCATTGCTATTTCTTCAAGAATTTGTTGTGAGGAAGAGTCCTTTGCTGATTTGTTCATGAGCAATTTTAAATTGCTGCGAACATAGACAAGATCTCCCAACTTTCCAGACAACAATTTATTCCTCTTTTTGGAATGGATGTGATCAAAACAACTCCAGTTCCTCTCACAAGCTGATGAACTTGCTCCCTGACTCAAAACTCGAATAGCAAACCTTTGTAGCTCAGGAGCTTGTGATCCATAGGTCATCCACCATTTATGCCCAGGTACATGTGCCATGTCATATTTGGCTGCTTGCATTCCAAACAACCCTTCTCCGCCCTTGTATACCCAAAATTGACTTCTGATTAGTGCTGAAATTGTGTGATTTGATTCATACTTTCCAATTGCTTCTAAAAGCCCTGCCATAATTTCAGTGTCACCTTCTCTATCAATAGAAAATAATTTAGGCTCCAAAAAGCAAGCTGCTGCATGTAAAGGTGTGTGCATCATTTTCCATTTGCAATCAACTGTCTCCCATATCTCCATATATTCTGCTTCTACATTGTTTAGTGCTTTTTGAATAGTTTCCTTACAACGGTCCATGCTTTCATAAAGCATGTCAAGGCAAGGAGTGTCACCATCAACCATACAAAGCACATCAACAATTGGTTCACATATAAGAAAAACCTTCGCTGCACTTTCCCAAAAATTGTTGTTTAGAATTATTTGCTCTATGTTCTTCCCCTTAGGACCTTTTGAAAGCATCGAGTGTTCCCACTCATTAGAACAAATAACAGACCTCAAAGCTGCTTTTTTTTCAACCACTCTTTTCAAAGTGATATAAAATGAAGCAAATCTTGTTTCACAAGGCCTCAACAACTCCTTGGATGCATGCTGCCTATAAAGATTCAATGTGAGACGGTGATTCCTTATGAAATTTGCAATTGCTCTCCCCCTGTGAATAGCTTCATGTACCCATGGCAATTTAGCCAAGTCATGAAGCAACAAATCGAGACAATGGGCTCCAATATATTTGTGGGTACTTCTCTGCAATTAGCTTCCCAGCTCCCACACAATTTGCTGCACTATCAGTTACCATTTGAACCACATTTTCCACCCCTACTTCAAGAATGGCTTCCTCTAATATTTGAAAAATGTACTCAGAAGTTTTTTTGTGGTTCATGGTGTCAATCACTCTCAAGAACACAACACCCTCAGGACAAGACACCAAAATATTAATCAATGGCCTTTGACATATATCCGACCATCCATCACTCAATATAGTGCAACCTGTTTTCCTCCAAGAGGCTTTGATAGTAGCTAATTTCTCAGTCACTCTATCTTTTGACCTCTCCAGAAGAGTTGTCTTGATAGCCTTTGAACCTGGGGGGGTGTACCCTTTGCCAAACTTTGCAATTTTGTGAACTGCATTACGAAAATGTGGGTTTCTCGCAATATTGAATGGAATAGCATTTGTATAAAACAAATCAGCACTGCATCATCCACCTCATGTTTCTCTACTGGTTTCCAAAAGTTGTTCAATGTTCCTTGCTCTTTTGATACCCTCATCGGTTTGGATAAAGTAGAAGAGGAAGACATAATCGATGTGAATCTAGATACATCTTCATCAATTCTTTGTTTCTTTTGTGCCTTCTTCATTTTTCCCACAATTGAATTGGACTGCTCTTTTTCTAAAGCAACTCTCATTTCTGGGGTAACTTTAGGACATGCTGTAACACCTCCTCCTGCACCATTTGAAATACCAAGTAAATGGTCCATTGCCCTTGTCAAATCGCAATAAAAGGTTTCTGACACTCGTTGCAGTTGAGTTCATTACCATTGCGAGTAACATATTTCCATGCCTCGGCGATTGATTTCTGAGGGGCCATAATCTGTACATTTCAATGACAAAATAATATTTAATATTTAAAAGTGAAAATATCCACTAAGTTTTACTTCAAAAGCATTAAAACATAATATATAGATTTCTTATTTTTAAATCTAAAACAAAATTACAAATTAAAAAAAATCTATTTTAATAAACATTAAAAAAATTAACATATTTTTTATTTTTAACTTTAAATACAAATAATGAAATAAACAAGCAAAATATATGCTCCAAAAATTACATAATAAATACTAAATTGTATTTTAAAAAACATAAAAATTAAATATTTTAATTTTGAAAACAAAAATAAAACACTATTTTTAAAACACAAAATAACAAATAGTAGTTTTTAATTTTTATTCTTAAAATTTAAAATATAAAATAAATATATTTTAATTTTTAAAAACAAAATATTAAATAATATTAAATTTACATTTATTAAATATTGATTTATTAATATAAATTTAATACAAATAAAAAATAAAAACATTTAAATGTTTTACTAAGTATTAAAATAATAAAAGACTAAATGCAAGAAAACCTAAAAAACCTAATATAATAAAAGTTAATATCGTATAATATTAAAATTTAAAACTCTACAAAAATATTACGTTTCACTCTTTAGCTGCAAAACGGCAAGCATAGGCGCATGGACAAAATCGAAAGTTGCAGGAAATGACGAAAATGGGACAAAAATTAGGCTTCAGCATACGGGCAGGTGCATGAACAAATTCGCAGGTTTCAGAAAATGATGAAAAATGGAAGGTTTCAGGAAATAAAACAAAAAACCATGGCGCCAAAAAATGGAAGGTTTCACTTTCAGACAATGACGAAATTGAGTTGTAGAAAAAAACGAAAAAATTAAAGGGTCCAGCGCGTACCTTTTTTTTGCAAAGATGACTGGTGACGCCTGACGGAGCTCTAAGTTCGACACAAAAATGACTGGCGACGACAGTCTCGATTTCGCCTGATAAATTGCCTTCAAATGGTTTCTTTCAACACTCGTCGACCTTCAATCTCCTGTAGACTGCGTCACCACATTTAATCTTTTTCAGCTCGTGTTTGAAGAAGTCTCGTTCCAAAATATGTGATTTCTGCAAGTCGCGGCGGGTTTTAATAAAAAATATTCTCACAAAAACCCTAAAAACGCTTCAGAAACCCTAAAAAAGACACTTTATGAGTTTTTCGTACGAATTTAAACGAATTTTAAGCTTTTTTTACAAATTCGACGAATTTCGAATTTCAAGCTTGAAATTCGCCGAATGCGGTGACTTAGCCTACAAGTACCCTCCACCATTAAACCAACAGATTTGCACACACGTGCTGAATCGGTGATCACTTGCACCACATTAGCAGCCCCAACCTCCTATATGGCATCTCTCAAAATGGAAAATTGGAAGTTTGCATCCTTACGTCTCTCCGAACAATCTATGGCTCTAAGAAAATAAGAACCAATAGGGCATGTGACTATGACATTGATGAGTGGCCAATGTCTAACATTAGTCCACCCATAGTTGGAAGACTTGCCCCAGGAAAAAACTCGCCAAGCCAAAAATTGGAGAGTTTTTAAAACTCGGCAAAAAACTCAGGAACTTAAAAAATTGCGTAAATTTCATTAGAAACACATTTTGTTTGCAAAATTCAATGATAAGATGAATCCAATGAACCCATAAATGAGTACAAAAATGTTTTCTATTAATTTTGATCGACTTTAATGTAAATTTGTAATGTCCCCAATTTAGCCCTATGCTCTTCAATTGGTTTCAGCCTATTTTCGGAAACTCATAGGCTAACCAGAATTGGAAATTAGGGTTTCCTATTTTATAGGAGGTTTTAGATGCAGTTTTGAGGGCTTGCATGCGAGAGTTTTTGATGCATGTCTGGTGGAGCTTTCTGGGTTTTTGAGAGCTTCAGAATGGTGTAACATGCATCTCCATCTCACAACCTTTTCAGGCACTTACTATTTATAGTAAGTCATGTTGGCTTCCTAGTTTGTGTTTAGAAGGCATTTGAAAACACTTACTATTTATAGTAAGTCATGATATTGCTCAGTTGGTGTTCAAAAGAAGTTTTGCAAACTTACTATTTATAGCAGGTTGCTATTTTTGGTAAGTTTATCTTTTAGCAGTATCATTCTAGCAACAACTCAATCATTTGTAGTTCAGTATGGTTGATCAGTTTGGCTTTCTGATGGTTTTGAAGTTAACTTACTATTTTTGGCATTCACTATTTTTAGTAAGTCCATTTATGGCAGTGGCATCATCATCAGCTTGGTTCAGCTTGGCAAACGCCAGTTTGCTAATTTTTGTCAGTTGCAGCTTGGGCGTTGCTCTTGGCTACCTCTTTGGATTAAGTTCTATACTTAGTCAATTTTATGTTCTAAAGTTGAACCCCATGCCTAAGCTTGATGACTTCAAGTCGTTTTTAAAAATGGGACATAAAGGGGTTGATTTGAGCATTTAATATTTATATTAAATGTTTTATTGTGCAACTTCAAGGTGGACACCTAGAGGATGATAAGTAATGTTTTATTAATTCTAATAAAGTAAATGCTTGAGAGGTGGCGTCCCTTGGAGGAAATTGAAGAGTTTCTTGGGGGAGTTTCAAGTTGATTCATTTTCCAGCTGAAGAGTCTATTTATTGATGCATTGCTCATTCATTCTCATCTTTGGAAAATATTGTAAAGTTATGTTGCTGGTTTGAAATCTAGAATCCGGCTAAAGGAAAGCTTAGCAAATTCTATTCCACTCTTCGGACCTGAAACTATGGTTCATTCAGAAGTACATATTGAGCTTCATTGTTGGAGATTTGATGTTATTATCAGATTTTGAGTTGCTGGTGCAGTTATGGTGGAAGGTCGATTTTGCTTGCAGCTCATCACATGAATTTATTTTGGTTGTGGGTAATCTCTTATCATGTTTCTATGCTTTTGGCAACCCTCTCCTCAAGATTTCAGATTCTAATATTGAGTATGTGATTTTATGTGTCCAAATCGCCCCTCAAGAAGGCAGTACCTTTCTATGGTTGCATTGGGATTTGTGCACAATTGATTATTGAGCTTTGGATGCAGTTTTTGTGTTTGAAATGGGGCGCCATATCCCCTAGCAGCTATTGCAACTTATCTCGGGACATTTGGTGAAGAATTGCAAGAGTTTTGAACATTTTGGTGTGCTACAGTTTGCTGGTAATTCATTTTCAATTTGCAGATTTTTATATCAGACTTGTTTCAGTTTGAGTTTTCAGTTCTTTCTTCAATAAGTTGGATAGTTATCTAATATGGGATCATCTAGCTTCTTGGTGCTTCAAAACTATTGTAATTCTCATGTAAGTTGCAACTCTCTCTCATTTTGTAAAGCTGATAACAGTAGTACTGTTTCAGTCTATTTAATTGTTGCTTATTTGTGTTTAATTATCACATTGTAACCCCTGGATTGTTTACCGCCAGTGTGGAAAAAAAAACTTGCTAATTTTCTCATTGTACCCACTGGAAAAGTGGTGAATTCCCACTCATGAGTGGATGTCTGCCGCAACGAATGAGTTGGTTTATTTGTAATTTCATTCCCCTCACTGTTTAGTGGAAGTGTGGAAAATCTTTTATGGCTGGTTATCCGCCTAAGTTCATTTCAGTTTGTAATAAGTACTCCGCCATATGTTAGCACCTCGCCTTCTAAAGGATCTTGTGTGCACATTCTTGGTGTTGAGTTTAATTCCTCTCATTCAATTGTAATCATTTTAGTGATTGATTAATTAGATCCTAGGGATCCTCTGGCCATATGCCCGCCCCTCTTCCTTAAGTGGTTTTAGGGCGCATTCTTGGTTAGAGTTCTTTTCTGCATCGTTTTGGTTTGAAACTAACCTTAACGGGTGCATGATTACATTGTAATTGTCATTGAAAATCAAGAAAAAATTGAGTGAGCATTTTTCAAAATTGATTACAAAATCGCATTCTCATGCGAAATCCTGATGGCTAAAAGTCTGAAAGTTTGATACATGAAAACAGTAAAACTAGAACTAGAAGCAAATACTAAACAGTAACTAAATACAACATGCTAGACTTTCCTCTTCCCTAGTCTAGCAGCAGCTAGGGAAGGGGTGGGTCCTCTAGGCCTGCCGCGTGTGCGTGGTGGTGGTGGCGGTGCTACTGCTGCTGGCTCCTCCGCTGGCATGGAAGGATTTGGATATGGCTCTGGCTGAATCTCATCCACATCCTCAGGAATGTCCTCCAACCCTACATCTCTTGATGCACCCACATCCTCCATTGCCTGTCTCTCGAAGTCAAGGATCTCATCCGTGCTAAACAATGGAGGCTACTCATCTCACCCTGTCCAATCACTGTAAGAATCTATCTCATCTAAATCAATAGGATCTAGTGATTTTTCTTCTACTCTCTTTGTGCGCAATCGAAGGTTGTATTGCACAAAGACAAGGTCATTCGGGCGCTTTTGTGCTAACTTGTTCCTCTTCTTCGTGTGAATGGCCTCAAACAAGCTCCAATTGCGCTCACAACTGGATGCACTACAAGGCTGACATAGTATGTAGAGGGCAATTCTTTGTAGATGTGGGGTATTTCCACCCCATTTTTTCCACCAAACCTCTGCAAAATAAATAAATATTGAAGAGTTAGAAAACAAAGTCAAAGACTCAAAAGTCAAAACACATTTTATCAAATTATAAGATGCATGTGAAATAAACTTAAAAGTTAAAGACTCCCAATTTTATACCGGGTGGCAGAGTGGTTCTTCCTCTAATAGCTAGCTCCGAAGAAAAGAGATTACCCCTTGCTTTCCTGTAGATATCCAACTTGCTGACGATGAGGTCTCTCACTGCAACCTCGGATTCCATCCTCTAAATGCATGTTGTGAGCCCCTCCATAACCTCTCCATTAGGATCGAAGAAGCTCTCTGAGAAGATATAAGAAGGGTTGAGGAAGTACCCTGCTGCATGGATGGGTTGGTGGAGTTGATTGTTCCACCTCCTATCAACAATCTCCCATATGGGATCAAATTTGAGGTTGTCCCCCATGTAATAACTTTTGATAGCCTCCTTGGCCCTATCCATGGCCTCATAAATGTATCCCTTTGGGTTTTGATCCCCATTTACCAAGCGAAAGACTCTAACCAAGGGCTTCGACACCTAGATTAAAAATACAAAAAGATCAAAGTTAGAAATTTATAATGAAAGGCTTAAAGTTAAATTAATATATATATATATATAATTATATTTATATTCAACTTGAGTTTAAAATTAAAATCAAAGTTTCGAAGTTACCTTCATGATCTCTATAGCTTCTCTATAGCTTTTTGTGCAAACAAGGGGTCGAAGACTATTGCAGCAACTCTCTCTCCTTCGGGCTTCTTTGAATATGAGGAGTCATTCCATGCTTGACTCACGAAGATTTGTTTTAAAGATCCCAAAGAATCCAAAATGCTTTGCAACGTGAGAAAAATCGTTGCAAACCTTGTGGCACCCGATCTCACCAACTCCTTCTCTCGCGTATGCTCTCTCATCAAATTAAGAACCCAAGGGTGATTGTAGATATATTTTGTGATTTTCCTTGCATTATCTACAATTGGTGCCACCCAAACAAGTTTGCCTATGTCCTCCAAAAGAAGGTCAAGGCAATGGGCCGCACAAGGTGACCAAAAGATTGATGGATGTCTAATCTCAACCATTCTCCCAACTGCCACATACGCTGCTGCATTATTTGTGATGACTTGCACCACATTAGCAATCCCCATTGTCATGTACCCCGAATTGCAACATTACAATATAAAAATAACCAAACATTGAAATACGAATAAACAAACAAGAAAAATAAAATATTAATCAATTGATATATTTATAATTATAATTGTCTAAAGACAATATTATAATTATAATTATCGTATTAAAAAAATATATAAATATTGACTATAATATAATAGATATTCAAATATATAAAATTAATATTAAACCTAAACATAAGATACTATTATAATTATGAATTAAGATAATACTATAAATTGACGTTATTAATCATTATAATAATAAAATCCAAATATGATAAATAATAAAATAAATGATATTATACATTATTAGAGATATTATAAAAAGCAATAAAATAAAATAAACGATATTACCTTATACATATTAAAGGATATTATAAATAATGACACGAGAATTCAGAGCGCACGAATTGGTATGAGGAGTTCACAGCCGAGGGAGGATAGTCGACAAAAAAGATTTCGATGGACATGCATCTTGATCCCAAATCAATGAGCAAGGCCGCACGAATCCACACCAAACACATTAAGGAATATTGGAGGACCCGTGGACTTGGAAGGAAGGGTTTTCAAAGTATTGCTGGGTAATATCAGTGCAGCTAAACGGTATTTGTTGTCCGCCCTAGGGACTCATCGACATGAGGAAGTCAAACACGGGCTTAGTAATTGTAAAAGCAAGGGATGCGATTAAGAGAAAACACCCATTATATAAGCAATAATACTTATAGAGCAGCTATGAATAGATTAGGGTATGCGATTAGTATTTCATAACTAATCATTAGCGAAAAGACATAACCTTGTGGGATACATCCCTTCCCTTTGAATCAGAGAGATATACAGTGTTATATATGTTTTGAGTGGCAGAGAGTTGGGGGTATTCAATCATCATATAAAAGGCAGCGCATAAGATCAATCAGAGGAGGAGATTAATTCAGTTTACAAAAGAAGTAAGGTTCTCTGAATAGAAAATCATAGAATAGAAGACAAAATGCCCGAAGATACATCTGGGCACATCATTTATTAACATCGAATCATTTCTAGAGAGCAGCAAATGAATGTGGAGAAGACGTCTTATTTCTAAACTGAAATTACGAGACATTTCATGCTCTTCAGAGGACGTCTATATCCAATTGCCATGCCATCGAATTTGCACATGAGTCAACTAGTTATATTGTAATCCAAATACTCTCGTTGAGGACAATCATCTTGGAGTACTAGAACAGCATTGTGATCCAATTCAAGTCAATTGCAATAAGATTGAAGTTTGGAGTTTGGAGTTTGCACTTAAATTGTATGACAAATGGTCCCATTGCTGAAACTGCATATTTACCTGAATTACCAGTCATTAGAAACCAGATCATTACCTTGCATCTGTAAATTTCTAACCTTCTCTTTCAGGGGCATATTTAAATAAGTTTGGGAAGGTCCTTTCATGCGCTTTATTAACATTCAAAAGGGAAAACATCTAACAGTAAACATTTATCCGTGAAAGGAGGTGTTTTCCTTTCATGCACTTTATCGACATTCAAAAAGGAAAACATCTAACAGTAAACATTTATCTGTGAAAGGAGGTGTTTTACTAATCGTTTGACGAAATTCTTTAGCAGAAAAACTGGAAATTAACTACAAATTAGCAAGGGACATTACACCCACCTCCATCACAACTTCTTCCAACAATGTACACAATGTATTTGCAATTTTTATCCTATTGGAAGCATCCACCGACTTCCAAAACACTTCACCTTTGGAAGCAACCAAAAAATTAAGGATGGTGCAGTTTCTCCCATCCGTCCACCCATTGGAAAGAATGAAGTAGCCATATTTCTTCCATTTATTTTTTTGTTCTTCCACAACATGCATTGCCCTTTCGGTTGCATTTGTGAGCAACCTGCAAGTACAAAGTAAAATAATTAAATAAGTACAAAATTGTAAGTTTTAAACAAAAATAGCTTGAATTCAACATAAATAATAAATTAATTTAAATTAAAGAACATAAACTTAGCATAAAATTTAAGTTGACTTACCTCCCACTCAAATCTTTGCGAGAAGGTGGCTTGTAGCCTTTTCCCACAACTGTCAATGCGGTGACCATATTGTGCCAATAGGGACTACTCGCCACATTGAATGGTATGTTATTGAAATACCAGAAGTTTGCACATGCCATGTCGGCATGTTGATGCACCTCCTTGTTCCACCCTGTAGCCTCCAAACTCATCTGTTCTCCTGGTGTGTTTCGCGACACAAAAAAATTCTGTAGGTTGCGTGAAGATGAAGGTGGTGGTGGCATTGGCACTCTACTCAAACTAGAGGAAACGAGGGGCCTAGAGGACAGTGTGGCTGTGGCTGTTCCATGAGTGCGAATCCATGGACCACGAAGAGAGCCCACAATGCCAATATCTCCCTCCTCATCTGACTCTATCTCCATGTGCTCGGCCTCGTGCTCCTGTGTCTAACCATGGGCATGCGCATGTCCACTAGCTATGGTTGCTACTATTGCTCTTTTTGCCCTCTCCCTTTGCGTTTTTCTTTCCTTGACCACTGAAAGTAAGGCAAGCATCTCTCTTCTAATCTCTTTGGGTTTCTCACAAGGCTTGGCATCATGCTGAGGAATGCCTGCAAGATGGTATTTGAGGCGATCTATGCCTCCATGATATGTATTCTTACACTCACTGCAAACAACTGTTCCAAGTACGTGCCCTCTCACAGCATACTTCCATGTAGGGTCTCTAGCCCTGGAGGACGAGTGCCTGGAACCCATGATGATGGTGTGGGCACTGATGGGGCGGAACCTGATGCTGAACCAGAGCCAAAAGCCATTATAGTGTGTATTCAATGATCAATCTACACATAAAAAATATTTACAATATATTTTTTTTTAATACAAAAAAATTTAAAAAACAACCTAAATCATTAAAAGATCTCTCTAAATTTGATCTAAATTGATACAAATGTGTTTAAATGAATTATAAATTAACATTATTAACTAATCTAATCATTCTACACAAAAAATGAACCTAGGTCTGAAAATTTCAAAAAACAGTGAAAAAATCAACAAAAGATTCTGATGAATCTTGTTTTTTGGATTCTAAATGCAAAAAAATTGCTTCTTTGTGCTCTATCATGTCTTTTTTTCAATTTGGAATGAGTATTTTGCAAGAAGAATGAAAGAAAATGATTAATCAAAAACAAAAACCCTACTTGTGAATCGAGTTTCCCTTGAAAATCCACACAAAATGGCGTTTGAATCCATTCTCCTCAATGGCAGATCGTTTGAAATGATGTCTCCTTGCTTGGGGGGGGGGGCGGGTGAGGGGTTTAGCTCTCCACACAAAGTCTCAAGTTATTTTGAAATGAAATGAACATCAAAAAACATGTTTTCAACTTTATGTTCTACATAGGCGAGTTTCTATGTCGGACTCAAAAAACTTGGCCAAAAAATCTCGACGAGTTAAACTCATAGATGCAAGACTCGCAAAAAACTCATCCATGAGTCCACCCATCCATCACTATAGAGCATCTCGTCCTCATCCACGTACGCCTCACATCCTCCATTAACACATTAACTTTGGAGTACTCTTTGTCTAGGAGGGTGGTGCGTAGCTTATGATCTTTAGGGGGTATGAATGAAGGACCAATAGTGGCTGTATCTTTAACCATTTGTTTGAAATAAGATGAACGGGCCACATGAAATGGGACGGCATGGGCAAAAACGAATTTGGCAATGGAAGATTCGGTGGCTTCTCGTGCTTGGTTATTAAACATAGACTCAACTGAAGCTCCCTTCCCACTACCACTCACCTTCCTCTTTCCTCTTGTGGCAACTTCACTACTACCAACCGTGGAAGGCATAGGCATAGTTGATTGCGCACTTGGAAAAGAAGATGACCCACCTTGAACCTCATCCAATCCCATTTGCAATCTTTGGCACTCTATTGCTGCATCATCTTTTAACTCAGGACACATTCTAACTCCATGGCCCACCTCACCCAAAAAATGAGACCTTACTCTTGTGTAGCTGCCCCTAAATTTTTTTTCACAAACATGGCAAAACCACACCCTACTCTCCCTTGAATTTTTTTGTCTTTGGCCCACGGGTGTAACATATTGAAGGAAAGGTTTTTTTTTGTTTAAAGGGTGCTTTGCATAGCATTCCATGACTATTGAAGGGCAATGGTATGGGTTCGTTTGCTCTCCACTAACACCCTCACCACTTTCTCTTCTATTTTGCACTTCATCTTCACTATCACTCCCATCCCCATTGCTGCTCATGTTTTTTATATTTTAAATGCAAGTTTCAACTGAAAAATGCAAAAAAAATAAAAAAAACCTGACATTGTATGCTTGAGATTTTGCAAAAAAAATGTTAAAAAAAGAAGGAAAGCAAATGCATACCTCTTTGGTGGATTTGCACTCCCAACAACACTAGCTTCAACCTCTTCTCCTCCTTCAAACTACTGTTCTTCCTCCTTCAATGGCTGCAACTTCAAACCCTTGGCTGCTCTTTCTCTCCTGCACAAACAAACTCACAAATGAATGAAATGAGTTACTTTTTCCTCATAAGGGTAGCAAAAATGGATGGAGCCCACTAAAGCCTCGAATTCTGAGCTTTTATTTTTTTAAATGTGCTTTTTTTTTGTTTAAAACATGCCATCATGTGGGGGACGACCGACCGTCCTCGAGACGGTTGAGGGATGGCTCAGGCATCCCCTGGCCGTTCCTGGGATGGTCAATCGTCCCCCTTTCCCCTTTGACTGTCCCCTTGGTCCGAAAACATTTCCCATGATTTGTCAACAAAAAGGGATGCCAGGGGATCGTCCCCCAGCCATCCCCTTGTACCCGGGACGTCCCGAGGATAGGGACGGGGCATTTAAGGAGGGGGGCGTGTCCCCAGGTTTCCCTGGTGTAATGTCCCCACTCTTAGAATGACATCATGGTGGATTAATTCTAGCCCATCTAGCATTCCCGTGGGTTAGATGGTGTGATAAGGGAAAGAGTTTTGGCCATAAGAGTTAAATTTTGGTAGAATGTGTTTAGAGAATTAAGAGAGTGTTACCTTTAATCCAAGCTAAGCTTAATGCTGATCTTATTTTCCACTTGAAAAACCAAAGCACACAAGGAGGTTTATTTGCTGGTCAAAGCAAGCAAGAAGGTCTACTTGCTGGTCAAAGAAGGCAAGGAGGTCTATTTGCACAATCAAGCACACAAGGAGGACAAGCAAGCAAGGAGGTGAGTCAACCTCATCCAATCTGATCAGCTTCTAGAAGCTTCCCCTTCCTAAGGCGGTTTAGGTAACTTAAGGGAGAAGCTACCATAAATTAATATTTTAAGAACAAATCTTATCTCTTCCTTGGGGTGGCTGAAGGAAGCCTCCGAGATAGAATTTTATAATCTCCAAAAAGACAAAAAGGCCATCAGATTTTTCTAGAAAGGCTTGGGGAAGCTTAGGCAAGAAGTAAGTGAATATTTTAATGGAGCAAATTTGATCTTCTCTGGGACACTTGGCGAGTTGCCTTACCCTTGAAACAAAGTTAATATTTTAATAAAAACAAATCTAATTCAACCCTAGGGTGGCCTTGTTTTAAGAGCCTGTTTAAAAAGGTTTGGGGGATGAGAAAGGTATGTTTTTTGTGTTACTATTTTGCTATGACGGATTGAGGAGAGAAATCTCTTGACTGAAAGTAATTTTCAGTCCATTCAAAGTGGTGCTCCCTTGAATGTTGTGGCATGGTGATGTCCCCATCCCACCAAGTTGGTTGATTTCAGACAAAATTCAACACAGAGCTCAAACAGATTGCTTTGGCAAGTTCTAGTTGCAGATTACATCCTTATTTTGGTGGCACTTTCATCTCTACTTAATGATAGGAAACTTTCAAAAGGTTTGTGTGGCAAAGAAGGCTATTTTGGGCAGTTTCCAGCTTCAAACATAACCAGGTTTTGCTACAACAGTTCTCAAACAGAATTTATCATCAAATCTAAACAATTTCGGGGCATATTCAAACTCCAGTGAGCTGCTATAGTGTTTTGTTTCAGTCATATCCAGCCAGGCTTATCATCCCACACTCTTAGCTTCATTCTCCATTCTTGCAGCTAGGGTTTTGTCTTGTGCTTTGGCACAAACTGGGTGTCATTGAAGGTCTGAAACTCAAAATCAGACCTAACAGATTGTAATATTCAGTATTTTCTGCTGTAATCAGCTTCAAATCAAATAAGAAGATAAGCTATCTTGCTGGGTATGTTCATCTTGTTTTTGTTGAATTACTAAAAACTATGTTCTAGTGCATCTCTTTCTGTTTATGCTTGGAATCCTCTAATCTACATGCTATAGTAAATCTTTGTTGAAACATAAGTTGAAGGCAAGACATAAATTTTCAGACCGGCAAAGAGAAAAATTTCAATTAGAATCTATAGGGGTTCTTACAGTGGTATTAGAGCCAAGTTCCTGCCAGCTTGTGGGTTACAAATCAGAGTTGTTTCAATTCTTTATCAAGTTACATTCACGCCTAGAATCAAAAATGGCAGATTGGTACCTACTTTCCTTCCAGCTTCACCAACAAAGGAAAAGGTTTCAAATAAGAAAAGTTCAAAGAGCCTAGCTCATAGTTCACTGCAGTATGAAGATTCAGTACTAAGGAAGCCTAAGTATTCTAGAGATTCAACAAGATCAACAGGTACAAGTTCAAGCTCATCCAAGAAGGTTATTGATAGAGTTATGCAAGAGATTATGAAGGGCATTAATGATCTCAAAAAGTTTTATATGCAATCCCAACAACAATTGTCAACAAGTTTAATGTCAACCATTGTGTCATTTGCAGAACAAGAAAAAGAAAGGAAGAATAAAAGAAACTCATTTGATGCTTCTACAAGTGAAGTGGTCAAAAACCTCCATGAGGAATTTGAGAAGCAAGTTGATTCAAAGCATGAGTATGGCATTAACTTGGGTAACTCTAGTGATTGGGAGAATGGTACACTAGTTGTCATTGATCAACCTATAGGTGAACATAATTTTAGATCAGTCATTGAAGAAAAACAAGTTGCAAATGAGTCTACTTTCTATTGTGGTGATGATTCCTTGCATCATCATGAAGTAGCAGCCATTTCACGTGAGGATGATGGCATTGTAGAGTCTTATAATGTTGGTACTCAAGATTTGGGTGTTAAAGATGAATTATGTGTTGTGGATTCATGCCACAAACATTCTGATTTTGTATATCAGACCCTGGAAGATGTGAACAAGACACAAGCTTTGTGTGATAGGTGGTTACAAAGAGCTAAGAAGGCAAAGTTGTTGGCTGCCCAAGCAAGACAACACCTTCAAGAAATCAAGGAACAAGTCAATCACATAGATCAAGCAAGACAACGCAGAGAATCCTATCTTTTGATCATTATTTCTTCCAAGGGAAGAATGGGTAGAAGTTGAGCATGCAAAGGAGGAGAGTCTTGAGGTAAGCAAACAAAAAAATAAGCATGTTTCAGAAAATTATGTTTGGGTATCTAGTTTGCATCATGAGGTTCATAAGTTCCCTCTTTTAGAGAACCCATTGAAGGCTCAAATCAGAGGTGATATTGGGCACACACGCTTGGTGGGCCATCCACTAGTGTTATACCTACACATGTAGAGGGAGATGTAAGTGATTCCGTTTGGGCTGAACATACATCATCTACAATGGAAGGACACTTGCCAAGATTATATGAGGCATTTTGTCTTAGAAAGTTGATTATAGAGACTAAGAGATTGCCTAACAAGAAGATCCTACAATATGATAATGTTTGGTTTGTCATGATGATTTCACCATGGTTGTGGATGGAGGCAAAGAGCACATTGGAAATGCAGATTTGGAATGGTAAGGCAATATATAACTCTCAGTGTCAGAGGTTAGAGCTTGTTGAAGATGACAAAGACACTTCAAGAGACCATAATTTTGATTTCTTGAATGCAATCAGCCGTCCACTATCAACACATGAGCAATGCATTGTGGACAGCCAAATGAGTTGCGCTAGGAGGATACCATAGTTACCTGTTTCATTGGATAACTATTCATTCATGGATGATTATTATGTTGTTGGAGGAACAGAGGTGGTACTTGGTGTGCAATGGTTAATGACTCTTGGGAGGTATGCTCAAGACTTTAATAAAATGGAATTGGAATTCATTCACTTGGGCAAAAAGATCAAGCTTAAATCATTAAGGAACGAAACAAAGGATGGGGCAGCTTAGAGAATGTTTGCTTGCTATGACTTCGAGGGTGTCCAAAGCATGGATGAAGATAAAAAAATTAATCCTAATTTTCTGGGCATGAACAATAGTAATTCCCTTTATCATTTTCATGAGGTTGCAGATTTGA
This sequence comes from Sequoiadendron giganteum, assembly GCA_007115665.2. Classification (NCBI taxonomy): domain Eukaryota; kingdom Viridiplantae; phylum Streptophyta; class Pinopsida; order Cupressales; family Cupressaceae; genus Sequoiadendron; species Sequoiadendron giganteum. The sequence continues at coordinate 605,208,047 of CM021108.1, read as the reverse complement.
CACATGGATTAGTCAATATGGAGGATACCACAAGCATTGAGAATCAAGGTACAAAGGTTGAGTATGAGGTTTACAAGGAAAAAAAGTTTGTAACAATTGAAGATTTGACACCAAGGTATGACAGTGATTTTGAATTCTATAATAGCAATGACATAACTTCTCTTCCTCAAGATATGGTAGCTTTTGGTCAAGAAGAGAACAATGATTTGCATTCTACATTTGAGGGTACGCATGGTGCGAGCATGGGTCATGATGATATGAATGATACAACCCACCATAAATCAGATTTTGTGTACTTTGGGGTAGCAGATATAGAGCATTGTCAAAGGTTGACTGAAGATTGGTTACATAGAGCTACCCAAGCAAAGATGCTTGCTGCCCAAGCAAGACAACTCCTCCAAAGAGTCCAAGAACGTTGCAATCAGACAGATGATGCAAGGGAACAAGGAGAATCTTCCATTAGGTCTTTATTTCTTCCAAGGGAAAAAGAGGACAACGAAGATATATTGAAGAGGTATAAGCATAAGTCTGATTTTCTGAGTTTGATCAGCAATTCTCTTTCATATCATGAGTCAAATTTGAAACCTTGCATTGAGAACATTCAAGTAGGGATGGTTAGGTGTGAAGTTGATCCTTTCCTACCTAGAGTTGATGAGATATTGGGTGGTGTTCATGGTGGACCAACCACTAAAGGTTTGTCTATGATGCAAAAGGAAAACATCTACTATTCATCCTTGGACTTGTCAACTCTTTCATATGATAGGGCAGCGATATACTTATTGATTGGTGATTCAGTCTTCTTAGACTTGACAGTGGGCTATGAAGATCGACATGTAAGGGACTTCATTTGGTGCATGCCTAAACAAAACATTTACTTGGCATCATCTAATGAAGGCACTCTAACTTGTGGAGATATAGGTAAAGTTGCAGCAGCTGTTTGGAGGTCTTGGAGAAGTATTCATCACACTTTCCTTGCTGAAGATTGGTTCATTGATGAATTCCTAACAACATTGATTGTTGATAGTACTTGTGGCCTCATGTGGAGTAAAGTTCTTAGTTAGGTAGATGATGTCCTGGTTTATAGCAGCTGCATAATGAGGTGTTACATGTTGGATGAATGTGACGGCGCAAACATTTGGGATCTTGGTAGTGACATATGTGGAGCATCTCTTCTTTGGAACTATACTAAGTTCCTTCATTTTGGGCATACAGGTGTAGCACAACAAAAGTCCATTAGTGTTGAGATGGAAGGACTTCCAGTTTGTTCTTGGGTTCCAAGTGGAGTTTACTTATGGAGAGATTTGATGCATGAGGTTTATCACTGCAGTACTTGGAGTCGGCATGGTAAGGTAGACATACATATTTGGAATCCAGGAGCTTCCTGGTGGGATAGTTGGCCTCACAGATTGACAGGACTTGAAAGTGCCAGGAGCTTCAACTATGTTCAGAGAATGTTGGTCGAAGTTCTTCTCAAGATGATTTGGGATCCAAGTATTGATAGGATGATGCACTGGTACTTAGTGATTGCGGTGAGTTGCTTCAGGTGTTATGGCTATATGGCATGTACATCAGAGTGGAGCAGCGGATTGGCATACGATTGCTTGAGGACAAGCAATCCCGAGAAGGGAGGACTGCAATGTCCCCACTCTTAGAATGACATCATGGTGGATTAATTCTAGCCTATCCAACATTCCCGTGGGTTAGATGGTGTGATAAGGGAAATATTTTTGGCCATAAGAGTTAAATTTTGGTAGAATGTGTTTAGAGGATTAAGAGAGTGTTACCTTTAATCCAAGCTAAGCTTAATGCTGATCTTATTTTCCACTTGAAAAGTCAAAGCACACAAGGAGGTTTATTTGTTGGTCAAAGCAAGCAAGAAGGTCTACTTGCTGGTCAAAGAAGGCAAGGAGGTCTATTTGCACAACCAAGCACACAAGGAGGAAAAGCAAGCAAGGAGGTGAGTCAATCTCATCCAATCTGATCAGCTTCTAGAAGCTTCCCCTTCCTAGGGCGGTTTAGGTAACTTAAGGGAGAAACTACCATAAATTATTATTTTAAGAACAAATCTTATTTCTTCCTTGGGGTGGCTGAAGGAAGCTTCCAAGATAGAATTTTATACTCCAAAAAGACAAAAAGGCAATCAGATTTTTCTAGAAAGGCTTGGGGAAGCTTAGCCAAGAAGTAAGTGAATATTTTAATGGAACAAATCTGATCTTCTTTGGGACACTTGGCTAGTTGTCTTAACCTTGAAGCAAAGTTAATATTTTAATAAAAGAAAATCTAATTCAACCCTAGGGTGGCCTTGTCTTAAGAGCCTATTTAAAAAGTTTTGGGGGATGAGAAAGGTATGTTTTTTGTGTTACTATTTTGCTATGACAGATTGAGGAGATAAATCTCTTGACTGAAAGTAATTTTCAGTCCATTCAAAGTGGTGCTCCCTTGAATGTTGTGGCATGGTGATGTCCCCATCCCACCAAGTTGGTTGATTTTAGACAGAATTCAACACAGAGCTCAAACAAATTGCTTTGGCAAGTTCTAGTTGCAGATTACATCCTTATTTTGGTGGCACTTTCATCTCTACTTAATGATAGGAAACTTTCAAAAAGTTTGTGTGGCAAAGAAGGCTATTCTGGGCAGTTTCCAGCTTCAAATATAACCAAGTTTTGCTACAGCAGTTCTCAAACATAATTTATCATTGAATCTGACGAATTTTTGGGCATATTCAAACTCCAGTGAGCTGCTACATTGTTTTGTTTCAGTCATCTCCAGCCAGGCTTATCATCCCACACTCTTAGCTTCATTCTCCATTCTTGCAGCTAGGGTTTTGTCTTGTGCTTTGGCACAAACTGGGTGTCATTGAAGGTCTGAAACTCAAAATTAGACCTAACAGATTGTAATATTCAGTATTTTCTGTTGTAACCAGCTTCAAATCAAATAAGAAGATAAGCTATCTTGCTGGGTATGTTCATCTTGTTTTTGTTGAATTATAAAAACTATGTTCTAGTGCATCTCTTTCTATTTATGCTTGGAATCCTCTAATCTACATGTTATAGTAAATCTTTGTTGAAACATAAGTTGAAGGCAAGACATAAATTTTCAGACCAGCAAAGAGAAAAATTTCATTTAGAACCTATAGGGGTTCTTACACCCTGTTATAAGTGAACTGCAAAATAATCTGCATAAATGAGCGTTAAATGATTTTGTAAAACATTTGGAGTCTAATTGATACCAGCTTTCTTTTTGAGCACATTAACGAGGACAACATCTAAAATTTTTAGCGAAGTTTCAAATTTGTTTTCTAACCTTAGTTTGCTCTACCTCATGTATTTTACTCTAATTTATGGACTACAACCACCCAAAAGAATTGGAACAATTTTAACTTTCTTTTGGACCAAATCATGCCCATTGGCTTACAATCAAGAATAGTGATGTAAGGGAAATAAATCTGGAGCATTTTAGCTATAATCCACACTGTTAAAAACCCTTCCATCTCCCAGGTCAATCATATTACATTAATCTTTTATCATGAGTGTATGTATTCTAAAGTTTGAATCAAAACCCAACCATGGCAGCTATCAAGAGTAAAATCTGATTCAATTATATCTTAAGCCTTATCAAAATTGATCTCCATGGAAAGTGCCTTTTGGCTTTGTTTCATTGGTCCACTCTATAAAACAAATAGATAGAATCCAAATCTATCCATTATGTCACTGATAATACAGTTATTGATTGGCTTTATCTTCATAGTATATCATCCTTGACTGTATATTAAAAAATATTATCCAATTTTTGTTATTTTATTTTATAATAATTAATAAAGTTCTTAGATACAATGGCACATTGATTAAAAATTTATTATTCATGTATTAGTTGTACCCAATGTGTATGAGCATGTCTCACAACTGTAATATAAATGATACCTTGGGAAGGCTGTAAAGCTAAGTAAATTGCTTCTGCTTCAAGCACAGAAGACTACATGGGTTGTAAGAGGCGAATCGGCTTGTCCAATGTATTTCTCAAGTGTACATGTTTATTAATGGAATGAAAGAACTTAGAGCATGTAATGTCCCTTTTTAATATTTTTATGAACTCTACAATTTTTTAAGATTCCTATCTATGCAATACTTATGAAATATTGAACAATAGTGTCTAACAACAATTTTTACTATCGAAACCCTTACGCAAAATGATGAAAACCTCACACGCAAGTCCATCGCTGATCAAACTACAAATAACTGAATATAAATTGCTGTAAAATGGAAGCACCAAATATAGATGCAAGACGATATATGATTAAACCATAACCAACACATGTAAATACTGAAATCTAATATATATGATTATCACCATAAATTGGTGAATAATCAATGCTATGAAATAGCAATCACACTGATATTTTGAAACAACAAACCTATAAAAATATAGAAATATTGGAATAAAAATGCTTTATTTGATAAAAATGCAAGAACTTATATGCTGGTACAAACTGCTGTTATAAATACTTTTCATAGTGACATGGCACTACGGTGTGGCATTGTAGCAAACTGGAATGCTGAAATACACATACCACACTACAATGCAAATACATGGAACTTACACACCAACTGGAAATTGGAAATACATTGCAATCTATTTAGCTCAATTATGATTCTTGGATGAAACCACCTCAAAGATCAAGAGGGTTTTTGTCCTTTGCTCTTGCCTATTAACCAAGAAAGTTTTCATCCTCCAAATCTCCACACCACAAGGATGTTTGTCCTCGGGAGAAATAGATGAGCATAAATGCTAGGTATCAGATAAAGAGGGATTTTGATTTTATAAACAATGGATGATTTCTTTTGAGCATTTCTCTTCCTTCTATAAGTTCCTTTTTGCCCTCTTTAATTTGAATTTTCCCTTCAAAAATTCCCTCCAAAAGTGTTCAAAAATACTTTTTAATAAGATATTACTTAAGGCCTTATAATGTCCCATTTAGATGGCCACTTTATTAAAATAATAATAGTATTTAAGTTGTCCTTTTACAATATTCTAAAATAAAGTTATTGGGACCAACTTAAAATATTTTTATTAAATTATTTCGCTAAATTTATCCCTTTAGCCATAAGAAATTAATAAATGGGTCTCCAATTAATTTGATTAGAAAAGGGGACATGACACAGTATGGGTCTAGCTAACTGATCCTCAAGAATGTTCAATGCAGAGATAAAATTATCCAATATGAATCTATCTTTGTTATTTAACTAAATCCGCATGCTTAGTTTTTGCCATATTTATGAGAGTCAAGTTGAGCTCTTGAATCCTAGTCAACTTTTGAGTCTTTGGAAAAAGAGAGTTAACTAATTATTTAGAATCGACAATGTTTATAAGAGTCACATGTTTACCACATCAAACTTGCTAGTGTGATTGCATTGCATTTCCAACCTACATAAGACAGAATAATGTGAAAACCCCTCATTTTTTCCTTCTACGACTGAAGAATGAGCTCTATTTTCTGTAGCAGTTGTTTTGCTGAAGAAGGATGATTTTTATCCCGACACTTGGTTTTTCCATGATTGTTATCCTCACACTCGGTCCCTGATGAAGTATACAAACATGATATTTATAGGACAGCCGACGGTTGCTAAGAACTGCTAACTGTCGGCAACTGCACTACAATTGTCATTTCCCCGAATTGGAGGCAAAGTGATTTAATTAATTTAATTAATTAAGTTGTCAAAATATTGATATTTCATAAGGATGACTAATTGATTATTTTAATTAAATTTAAGTGAAGATATTAAATTAGTTATTTATAAAATTATTCCAATAAATTAATATCTAAAGGATGACTTTATATTTAATTAGTTTAATAAAGTGACTAAATAAAATATATCATAAAGTCACTTAAGTTAAAATATATCTTTTATCCCACATTGACAAGAAATGTGTGTGGGCTCTCCTATGAAAAGTATAAAAAGAAGCTTGGGCTAGGCATTTAGACATCTTGAGTTGAATACACCTTTTTTACTATATTGTTGAAGCTGAATGCTTAGTTTGTTGATTTCCAGTCTTCGTTTGTGAAAGACCAAACCTAGCTGGTTATTTCCAATTTCGGTTGTGAAATATCAACCCTAGTTTGGAATTGTGGAGGAGTTACTTCAGACTTCTCACTTTGGACTTCATTGGCAAAATTAGTGGCCTTTGGCCAATTTTGGAAAGAATCATTTGGGGAACACATTGAAGATCAATATTCAGATTTTATTGAAGAAAATAATCAGATATTGGAGCTATCATTTGCAGTCCTTGGGAAGGACGTTTTCTTTGCATCTAGGAGGACGATTTGATAGAGGGACGACTTCTTGTTTGCTGGTCTGATAAAAATCAGAATTTCATCACTTGCTGGGCGCACTATGCTATGGTGCGATTTTGTGAAGGGATGCATTTAAAAATCTGAGAATATTCAGGGAGGGTCGTGGGACATCAAGGAGACTTAGCACTGCCTTTTGGAGGTCATAGAATGCTACATCAAGGAGAATCGAATTGTCTTATGCTGACTGCCATATTGTATCAGGTTCTTCATGTGGAATTGTAATTGCATTTTGAGTCATATTTTCAATAGGAGTCCCTTGCTATCTTATATCAGCATTTTTAGTATCATGTTTACTGTCATAGAACCTTAATAAGATTGCATTGTAATGCTGCTCTATACACAGCAGCTTGGCACTTAGTTTCAGTCACGATCATGTTGAAAAGTAGAAAGGAATGGCATATGTAATAGGTCAGGTTACACTTCATTTCCAGATTGTAATTATCTAAATTTCATTGCAATATCATATTGGAGACATAAGGAGATTGACAACCAATTGTATCACGAAATGTCTTATGGCTGTGTTGATTTGCATTAGCTTAAGTCATCTACATGCATTTGAAAGACACAAAAATAATTGCATTGCATCTTATTTACCTGTTAAGCCTCTTAGCATTTATTTTCAAACATTATACTAGCTTTGGCAATCATCAAAACAAGACACAACAAACTGAAAACCAAAAACAGCAAGTACAGACTTTGTATGACAACTGTTTGACAAAATGTCCAAGGCCTGAAAATTGAGAAACAAGGTCAGATTTTGCTTGGGACATCTCAGTGGTATCAGAGCATTGCATTCCAAGTTTTGGGTAGAAAGACCTTTCTCCTTTAGGGTGAAAAACCCTAGAAGTGCAAGAGAGTACTCTTTCCCTTAAATTTTGTGAGTCACTTTGATAAACCAACTGAAATCCGGAGCCAAACTAGCAAGGGACATCACAACAATTGTCAAGAACTACTTGTCGATTATATCAACTAATAATTATTTATTTTGCTGATTACAGTATGATTTACTTAATGTATTTGGTTGACTACATCAGCCTACCCCAAAAAATTTTGTCTTCCAGACAACTAGCAAAGAAAATTGGGAGACAACAATAAAACATGCTATTTATGAGAGGATGGGTGAGAAGACGTCCCTAGAGCTGAGTGGATGGAGGAGGTCGAGGTGGATGTCTGAGAACTAAGTTGGTGAAAACTTCCTCTGTCCGCAGCTTGAGATGATGTGTTGCTATTAGTTCCCTCTCTCTGACTGCTTTCACTATTTGTGCCGCCTCTATCAATTGATGCATGATCTTCTCAATCTCTTTGCCCTTATCCTCAATTTGATTGTTCTTCTCCGCCAATTCTATATCCTTGGCAGCCACTTTTGCCTTTTCAGCCTCAGTAAGGTGTGTTTGCTAGGCTAGTTGTTCTTGGAAGTGTTGAGTAAGTGCATTAGCCTCGGCACACAACTTTGTGATATGGATATAGCCTCATCTATTTTTTTGTTAAGCTGAATATTGGATACTTGTTGACACTTCAGCTTGTAAAATAGTGTCCTGAATGCTCTATCCATGCCAAAGAGAGATGAAAGTAGCTTCACATCCCTCCCCCCAAAAGTAGGCTTGGTGGGGTACCATGTCGTCATCATCTTGGTAGTCTCAATTTTTGGCCATCCTCTAGACACCAAGAGGCTAGTAAACTCACCCTCACAACCGGTCTACATAAATGCTAGAATGTGTTGGGCCTCGTGCCATGCCAATGGGGAGTGGGCATAGTCCAGCTTACAAGAAATGTTTGCTACCTCCTATATAATTGCACCCATAGGCTCCAAATCTTGAATATATCGATGGATGGTACTCAATGGATCAGTCTCATTGGGTTTGGCGATCTCGATGACTATCCCTTATGAATCACTAGAATCCTGCTTTGGAATAGGGAGGTCTGCAGCCATGGGTGATGTTTGAATGATTATAGGCGGCTGTGGTGCAAGGAAGGCTCCCCTTTCTATATAGGCTCTGGCTTTGCAGTAGGTGTAACCAGCTGTGTAGTGGGGCATGGCTGCATACTCTCAACAGTAGACTGGATCATGCTAGGCTGTTCAGTAGTTGTCTCAATATCCCCGGGTGAGCTCGGAGGGGGAAACTCCTTAATATTAATGGGAGTGCCAAGGAGTTCTAGCCAATTGTCAATCTGTGTTGAGGGTATTGGCAAGTCCTCTAGGACCAATGAGGTAGGCAAATCATCACTAACAGTAATGTTCTCCACTACCACTCAAACTAATGGGGCTATAGGCTTGGCCTCGGTGGTAGGAATGTTTTGCATTGGAGCAATGGGATGAGTTTCCTTGGCTACTATTGGAACTGTTGGGGCTATGGGCTGAGTCTCAACATTTGCAGACATTACTTTGGTTGAGTGAGTGTCTATGGATGTGGTGCCATCTGTAGAAGAGGATAACACAAACAACTCATAATCCTCGTTGTTGTCCTCATCTTCACCTGATGTTGCTTGATTTGGCTTCCTTGAATTTTCCTAAGTGTCCAAAGTAGTCCAACAAAATACCATGGGCCATGAAGTGTCATAGTCGGCAACTGACTGTAATTTGCCCAATTTGGTAGCAGGAATTTGGGTGAAGGTGGCATCCAAAAATAGGGCAATCACATGCTGAGTCATGTAAAATGCCTTATGTTTACATGATAGAAATTCCCTTATGTGCTCTGATAGAAATTGTGTCCTGTTATAGATTTTGCCTAAGTTGAGGCCGATCATGTAGTCCACCATCTAGATGGCTATAACAAACGCTCGACTAGATCTTGTCAATCAACATGTGATTAGGTCCATGAGGCACTTCCATTCTGCGTTCGCCAACATTTTCTTACACAGTCCTCTATTGGTTGCATGCTAGAGAATGTCCTTTTCTTTTTTAGTCAAATCCGGCTTGCATATTTTTTTAATGAAAGCCTCTTTCTGTTTTGGTGTTATTTTTCTTGTAGGTGTTGTACCCAAAATTAATTTTTTTGCTTCATAAAGGCATTTTGGAAAGAGTAAAAAGTCTTGTAAAAATTGTTGTCAAAAGTCGATTTCTAAAAATAGACTTGAGTCGGGGATTTCTAGGTTTCTTCTCAAAAGGATACTGGCAAAACTTTCTAAAAATATAATTTTTGTTTCCAAGGCTCAAACTGATTTTGATTGGTTGAAAATACTTCTTGATCAGGCTGGTCTAGTCAAAATCGTCAAAAGGTTAGTTTTTCTCTGGTGGGTCTATTATGCTTTTACAAAAGGTCAAATAGGAGCTCTGAGGTCATCAATGGAGGTTGGTCAATTGCCAAGTGTCAGAATCAAGGTCTCAATGTTGCACAGATGATGTCAAATGGCAAAAGATGCACGAGATAAGGTGAACAGAGGAGGGGAATTTGAAAATAGTCAAATTTGTAGAAAATTTTCTAACACTGGGAGGCTTGGGTGCCCTTGCCAGTTAGAGGTGCCTAGCATTTGTGAAACTCATGAAAAAATTTTGAAGTCTGGTAATCCTAGGCAACCCAACCCAGTCAACACTCCTGGCTTTTCATGCCTTAGTCAAAAAACGGTGAATTTCAAGGACGCGGCCGACAAAGTCGGTGAATGGAAATCAGTGAAAATTGAAAATCTTAAAAAATATTCTAACTCTGGTGATCTTGGGCATCCCTGTCCAGTCAACACTCCCAAGTGCTCATGCCTTAGAATATTTTCCATGTTTCTCGAAAAATGTGCAAACCTTCCCCGTCAACACAATTCAGATCCGGTCAAAAGCAGTTTTAGGGTTGGGAAAAGCTAGAGATCACCTCAGTTATGTTCAGGCTCTTCAGTAATTCCATCATCCAATGCCAAGGATCAGTCAAGTGGTAGATATTGCAAATTGAACGAAGGTAGAAACATGCAAAACGAAGAAAGTCAAAAGAAAATTGAAAATATCAGAATTTTGGCTCTCTAGAAGGCTTGGGCGCCTTTGGCCAAGAAGGGTGCCCAACTTCTCATGCCTTGGAATATTTTTCGAGTTTTTCCGAAAATGTTCAAAACTTCTTCGTCAGCCCTGTTCTGGCTTTCAGAAAATCATCAGATGCAATGATAAAGGCTGGCATATAGTACCATTCAACTCAAATATGATCAAGCTTGCCAAGATGATTGACTTTTAGACTCTGTTATTCACTGGCTGCCCGAAAACGAAGGTCAAACATGGGTCATTGGCTTCACGTGAAACAGAGAAAGCAAAATCTGAAAAGCTTGGAAAAATGGCTAAGTCTAGGATGCTTGGGTGCCTCATCTCAAGGAGGGCGCTTGGCTTTCCATGCCTTAGAATTTTTTCCGACCCTGGCATGCTTTCTTCCATTTCGATGTCCGTCAACAGCTTTCAACGTTTGCAAACACGATCAGTTGATGTTGGATGCCGGTATGAAGTTGGGGATCACTTCAACAGTAGTGAAACATGAGATTGCCATGGTGAAACAGATTTTGTCAGTTGGCAGTACTAGATTCCCAGCTCGTCGAAGTTGGAGGCAGGTCTCGTCGGGGGCAGAAACAAGCAAAAAATTGAAAAACGTTAAAAAACGGCAAACACTGGGGAGCCTAGGTGCCCCTGTCCGGTCAACACTCCCAAGAATTCATGCCTTAGCCATTTTTCAGTCTCTGTCATTTGTCGTTCGAAAAAGTGTCTACATTCAACGTTTTTTTTTTCCGGATTGACTTCAAAGTTTTAAAGCTTGGAGAATTAAGCGCTTTTTCGTCTCAAATTCCATTTAAGAAGGCTTTTGGCATTTATTCTTCATATTTTGTAGGTTGGCATCCATTGAAAGAAAGATAGAATTTTCTTCTCATCAAGATTTGGAGGCTCAAACGGAGTGTTTTTTTAGTTTTCTTCATGGATTTGGGATTGGGAAGCACAGAAACACACTATTTCATGGTCCATTCTTCTAGAGCATCACATTTCAGAAACAGGTGGTCGGTTTTTTCAGTTTTCATTGATCTGGGTCCACTTGCTTTTTACTCCTCTTGAAGATTGGCAAATTTCATATTTCCAAAAATTTGTTTTTTTCGTACTTTTTCAGGAAACCCTTAGCTTTTTCAAAATCTGACGAATTGGGTCTCTTCATAACATGATTGTCTACAAAACCCAAACCTTAGCTTTTTTTTTGGGAATCTGGTTTTTGGAGAAAAATCAGCAACTTATTTTCAGCAGTTT